>CM045728.1:124537297-124599797 GCA_024760905.1 Plotosus lineatus | reverse complement strand
ATCATTCTTATCACACTGAATCAAAAAGGACTCGTCGTTCTCACACTGAATCAAATCTTTCACCTCAACTGCCTGTTTTTACCCGAGTACCTTGAATATTAAAATTTAATAGTTTGATGCTTGTGTGTGTGTGTACACGATACAGTGCCATTATCTGCGTCAGAGCTGTCTCTAACAGAGGTGAGGGATAAAGTTCCCCCTCTGCGTAGACTCGACCCCGGCCTCATGCCCCTTCCTGACACAGCAAGCGGTCTCGAGTGGTCAAGTCTCGTCAACGCTGCCAAGGCCTACGAAGGTGAGACATGTCTGACAGAGGAACAAACAGGACAGAAGAGACATGAGTAATGTAATGGAAGCCTTGCTATACTAGTTTAAACCCTCCCTGACACTGTTAATAAAATGTGTTCATGCAGTTTTGTGATCATGACTTTATTCCTGGAGGAATTTAGTCATAACTGCAGATTTAACATTGTTTTTCAAATATTAAACACAGTCTTTGAGACAACGGAAGCATTGCATTTATGTTCAAGCACGGCAAAGTGATCCCCAGGCTTTATATTCTCATAGCTTGTATGTGTGCTTTCACAGTACAAAGGGCAGTTTCTCTGTTCTCACTCTCTGAGCAACATGTTGGAGGAGCTGATCCGAGACCTGTAATAAGTCCAGTTCCCTTTCACACAACACAGACCCCGCGCACTACACCCACCTTTCCCAGGTAACACTGAGTTTCAATTAAAACATTCATTCAATTTATAAGCTGCTTAATCCTGATTGGGGTCGTGGGGAGACTGGCGCCCATCTCAGCTGACTCTGGAGAGGGTGGGGTACATCTTGCATGGCTTGCCCGGCCATCGCAGGGCCTCAGTTAAAGTGTGATGCTTAGTAATGCAGGTTTTTATCCAATTAATGAGTTAAGTGATGTGAGGGAAAATATTTGCAATTTACTTTGTATATAATGTTATATATATATATATATATATAAATAAAATGTTTCCTCGCAGCAAATCAAACTGTAGTATGGGGATCCCTCGCTACTTCTCGCTTTCATTCATGCAGCTTGAGTGCATCGTGGATTTTTTTTTAAATATTCATCAAATTAAAAAATAAGGAAATTAAGGAAGAGTAGGGGGGAAAGTTAAGGAAAATGCTACAAAACAAGGCCAATTATTAAAAAAAAAACAACAAAAAAAAAAAAAAACAAAACTACTTACATTTTTATGTGAGGTGCGCATCTGTATGTGTGTGTATTTATATTTTATTTACATCTTATGCATTATTTTTGAATGTTTAATTGTTATTATAAGCAATTATAGTGTTGAATATGTATTTATTGATCTTATGCACACATATACATGTATATGTACGGTGGTCATGGGGGGGATTTCGGTCCAAATTAACCCCCTTAAAGTGAGGGATCCCTGTACTGTGCTTTAAAATGTTCAATTACTTTTGCCACGGGGTCAAATCAATCCCAATGTGCATGTAGTTGGACTGTGGGAGGAAACCGGAGTGCCCAAAGGGATCCCTCACACGCACGAGGAGAACATGTAAATGCCACACAGAAACCTCCTCGCTGAGCCCGGGACTTGAACTCAGGAGCATCTGGGTGCACTACACCAGTGTATTGCATGTACTGAGTTATGATTAGTTCTCTGCCTGTCTGTCTGCAGTGAAGAGGTTTCTACAGATCTGTCAGGTCGACTGTACCACCTGGAGGTGATGTTAAAGCAGCTGAATAATGATTTGGAGAGGGTGAGCACTCGCAATACACACAACTGCCACACCGGATTAAGTTTGTTCTCTGTGTTAATCCCCTTCTCTCTCTCTCTCTCTCTCTCTCTCTCTCTCTCTCTCTCTCTCTCTCTCTCTCTCTCTGTCGCAGGAGAAGCAAGACAAGGTGGTGTTGTTAGCCGAGATGGCTCACCTGAGGGAGAACAACCAGCGTCTGCAAGAAGAGTCTGTTTCCACAAGCGAGCAACTACGCAAGTTCAGCAAGCTCCTCTCCTCCACATCAGACAGGAAGTGAGCTCTGACTCGCTCTCAACAGAGAGGAAATTTGAACTAGAGGCGATAGTTAGAACCAAGGAGAATCCGGATGACTCCTGTACCTGAGCTGCTCACATACTCATGGCAAGATGCCCACACTGCCTTTCATCTCAGCTCTCTCCTCGCAAGACTGTTCACAGAGAACGATACAGGAAAATGGATGGGGGGGAGAGAGAGAGAGAGAGAGAGAGAGAGAGAGAGAGACGGAGCGAGATAGAGAGGGAACACGTGAAACGAACACACTCTTGGTTACAGTTGGGACTTCACATTGAAAACTGGAAGAAATAAAGACAAAGGCATCTGTATTTTTTAGAACTCATGCCAAGTCCCAATGCCTTGTATGGGAACATGGGTCACGAACACATTCCCTTCATAGCTATTTTCCCAACTATTACTTTATTTTTGTATGTCTTAAGACACGTGGACACCAAACTTGAGCCAGTTGAACTGAGGGATATACAGCTTACATTCAGAGAGGCCTATTACTGAACATGCAGCTCTACAGCCAAAAAGAGGGGGACTCTGGTCCTGCGCTGAGACTACATTTCCCAGCATGCAGCACTGTAGAGCCAAGGGAAATCATGGTACTATAGTTTTGAAGTGAGGTACAATTCCCTTGGACCAACCCGCAAGTTTATAGGTTTTCATATATACAGGGTGTCCCAAAAAAATGTATACACACTTTTATATTGTAAAATAGGTGTTTATTATAATTCGTTTAATTTTCAACATGTAAAAGAATTTACAAACATCATTCGATTGTTTTGTCACCGCCTGTTCTCAAACTGATATCCGTTCTGGTCCAGACACTGCCGACAACATGTGTATACAAAAAGGTGTATACATTTTTTGGGACACCTGAATATATATCTATATATAGAGAGGTGTATTTATGTGTGTGTGTGTGTGTGTGTGTGTGTGTGTGTGTGTGTGTGTATATATATATATATATATATATATATATATATATATATATATATATATATATATATATATATATATATATATATATATATATATATATGTATGTATATATATGTATGTATATATATATATATGTATATATATATATATATATATATGTGTATATATATATATATATATATATATATATATATATATATATATATATATATATATATATGTGTGTGTATATATATATAAAATGCAAGGAAAAATCAAGATATTGTGATTAATATTCTAAACGCATCAGGGTGCTACCTGTGGTGATCTCTGCTCAGACATGGTCCATGATCTTAAACGAATGGTTCAGTGAAAGTAAATCAGGAAAGACTACAGTAGCTAACGAATGGAGGAACAGTGCTATCATGCCCATAACTTTCATCTTCTTGCTTTAAGTGTTTGGCACAACTTGAGATAATTCTAAACTGTGGGGGAAAAAACATTCTAGTTTTCCGGCAGGCTCCCTCATATTGTTTTTTTTTGTTTTTTTAAATTATGTATAGATTTCTGTAAGTGATACTACACAGCACCGGTGAACTCTGATTCTTAATTTTGATTTGTTCAGTTGGTGTCGATTAATAATTCTGATTGGTCAATTTCATTAATTCACTAGTTATTACTCAAAATGTCGTCATTAAAAGCCACCACAGCTCGAAAACCCTGAAAATGTTACTGATGATGGTCTGGACACCGTAATATAACATCATCAGTTTTATCGCTGATATTTGTAATTAATTGAAATAAAATGAAGTAATTAAAAAAAAACCCTCTGCATAGTGAAAAAAGGTTTTAAATTAAAATGTACATCTTGGATATAATTATTTCCGTTTCCCCATCTTTTCATGCTATTTCAGTACAAAAAACTTCAGTAAAGTGGTCACCAAGATGGCTGCCACCCGGTTTCAAAACCGAAACGCTAATGTAATGTAATGCCGTCTAGTCTTTTTATTTTTTATTTTTAGATCAGTGATTGAAACAGGTGGAAGGTGTGGCCGCTGAGAAGTTGAAGCGATAACCTGCACCCACACAGGAGTGCTGGCTGAAATATCACAGTATTTTTGGTTTATTATGGTTTAACTTTGACACATGTCGGTTATTTTCCTATAACAGCACAGACCAAAGCCTCTAACGCTGTTACTGTAGAAGTTTGTTTTGACAATTCTTATTCGATATTTCACACATTACAGTTTCTAAATAGAGAAGACGAAGATATTAACTCAGCTGAACCGATAGGAGAAAAGTGCTATCTACCCGCTTCCACATAAATCATTCCAATAATAAGCATCTGACAGATGCTCCCGATTGGCTAGTGTCACTCTGATTGACATGGAGAGAGAGAGAGAGAGAGAGAGAGAGAGAGAGAGAGAGAGATTCTCCTTTCCCTGTCACTCAGACAGCATGACCAGTTTTGTCCGAGCAAATCCTCAGGATGCAGTTTAAAGCATTAATCTTTGGGTCGGGTGGCAAACAAGCTGTCTCTTTGCTCATTGGCCAATTATTTCTCTGAACCATTCCTTTAACAACAGTCTTATCTACGCTCTGACATCAGCAGGCCTTGTTTTCATGATGATCTCCTGGTGATGTCCTTCCGTGCACCATGGCTAGTGAGTCAGTACCTGTTATTCTTCATATGGTATCTCCTCCACATGTACTGTACACGTGTACCCGACAACTAGACGTGCTCGTAGAAGAATAATCGGTCGGCACATCTCGATGTCCTGCACGAATCCAGCCCGGTGATGGATCTCTTCTTCTGCATCGCCGCAGTTACTGTTACTGTAAACAGACTGACTGTACAAACCCCCGGACCTTTTCGAGTGCGGTCTGTTCCGAGAACTGTGATGCTAAGAATTTCCCCCTTTTTTCTCAATCCACTGCTCTGGCTGGCATAGCACTGTGTTTCAACTCCAGCTTCGAGACACTGTACATCTGTATGCAACAGAGACACCGCAGCGCCTGCAGTTGATCAGCACGGCGCCCTCCACACATAATATATTTTTCTATTTACCTCAAAGTTTAGGTGTATCAGGTGACGCAACTGTTGGATTTGTTTGTTCTTGGTTTTTAAATCAGCCATGTCTTATCCTGGTTTCCTTCTGAGGTGTTTTTGTGACCATTGGAACCGTTTATAGAGTAACAGGAACTAAACTAGCAAATAGGTTTAACCCAGAACAGTCATTAGCGATCTATGCTATATACTCTAGGTACTCACTCTGTATATATCAGCTTTAATATAGCTTAAAGGAACAACGCAACCCTACAGTCCCTTTAATATCTGCTCTAACTGGAAAACATTGTCTCGTTCCTCAGGACCCACGAGTTCCCGACCCGCAACAGCCTGAACTATTTATTCTATTTATTTATGCGACGGCTAGAGGGTGGCATTTAATTTTATCTTCAAGAACTATCTAATTCAAGTTACCCCCCCCCACACACACACACACACACACACACTTCTCGTACACACCTGGAGACAGCTGTTTAGACCGGAAACTAACCCTAGAACAGTTCGTGGGGGAAAATCTACCTTAAACAACTTTGTAATTAACTTGGACTTGGAGCCAAGTCTTGTTCATTACCCCACAATGCCTTTGGACTGCCTCCTGCTGATTGGTGCAGCGGGGTTGACGGTGTGTTTGATTTGTACTGGGACGTCTGGATTTCACCAAGTAACCAATTACAGTCCAATCAACTGGAACGTAGCTTTGTTTCTACTGAAGACAGTTGATGGAACCTCACCAACCCTGAACTCAAAATCCAAGATGGCTGCTCTGTCCGTGTTAATAGACTTGATACTGTAGTGGAAAACGCCACGGTGTATTAACATTTATGTGTAACTTATGTCTCATCAAATCAGCCCTGGACAGCACGGTGGTTCAGTGTTCAAGCATGTCCACCTCACAGCAAGAAGGTCTTGGGTTTGAGTCCCAGCCTCGGTGAGGGTGCTTCTGTGTGTATTTTACATGGGTTTCCTCTGGATACTCTGGTTTCCTCCGACAGGCCGAAGACATGCACGAGAGACTAATTGGCTTTTCCAAATCACCCCTATGTGTAAGTGTGAATATGAATGGTTGTGGGTGTTGGCCCTGAAATGGTGTTCAGAGTATTCTCCCCATTTCGGTTGAGATAGACTTCCCTCGACCCTATTAGGATAAGCGGTTTGACAGAGGACTGAGTAAGTGAGGGAATCGGTCCCTAGAGTTCTGTGGATATGTTTCTACAGTGTTTATGTGCACAAAATACCAGACAGCGTATTGCTGTCAACTTGCTAACTATGATCAACACTGTTAGAAATGGCTGGTATTGGTTTTCAGACTTCTGTACCCGGGAATACATTACAGAGGACGTGATGTCATTCCCAGTTGGAACGCATCATCAGGCCTAATTTTATTTAATCCTTTAGTCTGTCCAACTCAGACAGATCACGAACTGACCAAGCTGCAACCAAGTCATATGTCCGTGCCAGGACACCCTCGCCGTCGTTTCCAATGCTGCTGCTTCTCCATAGGACATCGACGTTCTCCATTACAGTGACGATAACAGTGTCTCGCTATGACATCGACGTGGGAAACAACCACAAGGGCCTTGCAGGAATAATGAAAATGCAGCAAAACTGAACCGCGTCAAAATTCCTCATCATAGAGTTTAAAAATTAATGAAATATTAAATGGCCGGTTACGTGAGTGTGTTATCCAGTAATCGTTATCCTCATCATCCTTCTTCATGATGTCATCGTTTCCTCACCAGCTACATGCTCTACAGTACTTCATCTCTCTCACACACACACACACACACACACACACACACACACACACACTGACCATCAACTGTCTTAATTCTTTAGTTTGTTCAATGGTGGAGGTGTTTTTTTTATTATTGCTTTTTTTTTTTACTTATTTTAATTTTAAGTTGAATACAAGTGAAGTACAGCTGTCCGAATCTGTACACATCAATAAATCATTCAACTTTAATCCAGCTGTTAAACTTGCTGAGTTGTAAATGTAAAACAATATTATTTATTTTATCCCCCCTCCCCTCCCCTCCTCTCTCTCTCTCTCTCTCTCTCTCTCTCTCTCTCTCTCTCTCGCAAGACGTCAGCCATTTTTCAGTGAAAAATAAAGAATTTTGGTTGATTTATTTTTTTAGGTTTTTTTTTTGTTTGTTTGTTTTTTGTTATGTGATTGATTTTGTTGTTTTGTACAATGCTCATAATTATTGTTTTTAATTTTATTTTTTTCTTCACAGTTTGCTTTTTAATGATGATTAAAACTGTTTTTTCCTGGGAAACCTGTATCAATGAGTGTACATTTAATAAGTGTAAATTATGTTTGCAATATTTTATAAAAAACAAACAAACAAACAAAACAATATATTAAAAGTATTTCTGATTGAACCTTTCTGTTATTGTGTGAACATTAATGTCAAACTCTTACCTGGGTGGGGTGGAGACTGAACTCTCACGTTCATAACTTGGCGTGGCTACATGGCCTGACATACATATATCTGAGGAGACAGAGGAAACCGGGGCACCCAGAGGAAACCCACGCAGTCACAGGGAGGAAAGTCTCTGGGACTCGGGGAGGGTAGTGTCCCCACCGAAGTGGTTAAATGTCAGACAGACAAACAGCGGAATAGACAGATTCATATTAATAGAATTATCCATTCATTTTCTCAACCGCTTGCTCCTAATTAGGGTCGCAGGGAGGCTGGCACCCATCCCAGCCCACTCGGGGCAAGGGCGGAGTACACCGTGGACAGCTCGCTAGGCCATCGCAGGGCAAAAACAAGCTGACGGCTATGCAGCTACTCTTGTCGAAAGTCAGCAATGGTTCTTTTACAGCCTCACACCATAGACAGTGAGAGACATGTCCGGCCTTTGATAACCCAGTTATCTGCACTGGAGAGGGACATTGACAATCTGTGGAGAGTGGGACTCGAACCCCCAACCTTAGGATTGGTGATCCAGTGCCTTTTACCACCAGGCTACCACTGCCCCGTACATAATTAAATTTGGCTTACTGTAGCACCTCCAGCATAACTTAGTTTTGTGTGGCAATACCAGCACTTATTTTATTTTATTTTATTTTATTTTGTTTTATTTTTGTTCGTTTGTTTCAATTAAATTTAGAGTGTGTGTGTTTTTCTTTCAGTGAAGTTACCTCTTCAGCGTGATCATATTATAATAATAATTCCTGCAGGCAGCACAGTGTGCAGTTTGCATGTTGTTTCTGTGGCTGGTGTGGATTTCCTCCACGTACTCCAGTTTCCTCCCAAAGTCCAAAACCATGCACAGGTCACTGTAGCATAACTGGCTGTTCCAAACCGCTCCTCGGTATAAATGCCAATAGTTGTATGTGTGTGTTGCCCAGCGATGATCTGGTGTGCTGTTCAGGGTGTACCCCGCCTTTGCCCACTGCTAGATGCATTAGGCACCAACCTTCCCGTGACCCTCGTAGGAATAAAGTGGAATGAGTGAGTGAATAAATCCTGCTAATCAAGTTAGCAGGCGAGTTACTTCGCTGATACTATCGCTGGTCATTTTTATGGCGATGATGTATTGGTCTTGTCATACATACACTCCATTGAGCACCAGACAGACTCTGCGAGGGATTTGCATGTTCTTTCCCTATTTGTGTGGGTTTCCTCCGGGTACTCCGGTTTCCTCCTACAGTCCAAAGGCATCCACATAAGATGAACAGGCTGTTCTAAAGTGTCCCTAAGTGTGTGTGTGTGTGTGTGTGTGTGTTGACATGGTCATAGTCTGGTGAGCTGTTCAGGGTGTATCCTGCTTTCATCCAGAGCCAGCTGAGGTGGGCTCCAGTCTGCCACAACACTAATAGGATTAAGTGGGTCAGCAAATGAAGGAATTACTAAATACGAGATTATGATGAAATGGATGGATAGGATCAGGAATGAGTCCATCAAAGGGACAGCACATGTAAGAGGTTTTGGAGACAAAGTCAGAGAGGCTAGATTGAGATGGTTTGGACATGTACAGAGGAGGGATAGTGAGTATACTGGTAGTAGGATGCTGAGGTTGGAACTACCAGGCAGAAGGTCTAGAGGAAGACCAAAGAGAAGATTTATGGATGTGGTGAAGGTGGACATGAAGGTAGTTGGAGTAAGAGCAGAAGATACAGAGGATAGGGAGAGATGGAGGCTGATGGTTTGCTGTGGCGACTCCTGAAGGGAGAAGCCGAATGGAAAGAAGAAGAAGAAACAGGGAACCAATCATATCGCATCATTCCTTCATTTTCTGAACAGCTTAATCCTAATTAGGGTCACGGGGAGGCTGGCACACATCCCAGCCGACTCTGGGCGAGGACAGAGTACACCCTGAACTGCTCACCAGGCTATCGCAGGGCAGAAACACGCTGATGACTATATAGCTACACTTGTCGAAAGACAGGAATGGTTCTTTTACAGCCTCACACCAAAGACAGTAAGAGACGTGGCAGGCCTTTGACAACCCAGTTAGCTGCACTGGAGGCACGTCATTTCTGTGTACTGTACTGTACTGCTAGATTGTTATATCCACCAGAGGGCGCTATACGTGATATGTCGTTTGTTAAAAGGGCTGTTTGGGAGGCGCAGTTTATATAATTTATATACGTTTTTTTGGGGGGTTATGTATTTAATATTGTATTTAATAAAGCTTATTGTATTTAAATAATTACTTCACTGTATATACTATAGTGGTATGGACTTTGAAACTAACTCCAAGCAACTGAAAACAATCATCGAACCAAATAAAAATGACTACTCGTTACATTTCCTTCCGCCATTTTTGATGACGTGGCCGGAAGTGCTTGTACACGACACATGGAACTATAACCCGGAAGTGTAAGGCGTGTTTATGTTAGGCGAAGAATGTGCACTCAAAACAAATAACGATAAATATTTATTTACTAACGTATTGGTGGGTGACACGTGGAGTAGTGTTTTCTCAGATTGTTTCTGGCATTTGGTGATGACTAAAAAAGGATGAGAATAAAAGCAGAGGGAGGTTTGTGTCCTTATCTGCTTAAAGCGAGTGAATTAATGTCCTTGCGACGTATCACCTAACCTATCAAGATCAAGCGAGTGTAAAACGCTGGGAAACTGCAGCTGGATAACACGCCTCGCGCGGACGGGTCAAAGGTCACGGATGTCTCCTGTTTACAAGGGGTCTTTTTATGATTTATTCTAACTCGGTTGTTATGGATACTGTTGTTTATCGGAGAGGGTTAGTGTGTTGTTGTGTAATGCCATGTTTACTTCATTGTGTGTATAGCGTGCACTGGGCTCGTGCACAACAACAGCAGTAGCACACGTGACCTTTTTGGGGCTTAAAATCCCTTGAGGTGACGGATATAATGGCCAAAAGTGGTCGGAGAAGCCGGAGTGTACAGGTGAACGGTGGTGGTAGTGGTGGTGTCTCTGTGTCCGGTTGTGTTCCGACTGGGTCGTGCCGCGCTCGTGCTTTCCGTGTGTGGTTGTGGCGCGCGCTGCCGCTGATCCTGATCCTACTGATGGTGATCCTGATCGTGGGTTCTTACCTGTGCAACTACCCCGACATCAGTGACAGACCCAACCGAAGCCCAGCTCTGCTGCACAACAAGGTAACAGCATGCAAATCTCAAGCAACATCTCTGAACAGTGATGAGAAACATACTGTGTACTGTCATACAGCTGTAATCTTCCAAAAATGGGTTTCATTCTGGTTCAAGTTAAGGTCCTGGTCAGGATCACACTTACAGTGTGTGTCCCAAATGTATGCACTGGATGCATGACAGAAGGAATGTTTGTGCACCAAACATGAATGAGATATCTCCATCCATCCCAGATGAGATATCATACCACCCCAGGTTCATTCACTCACCCACCTTTTTTTTTTTTTTTTTTTTTTTTTTTTTTTTTGGGGGGGGGGGGGTGAGGAGGAGACCTGAGAACCTTGAGGAAACCCTTGCACATTTCAAGCAGATGGTAACCTGAGTTTTTGGTTGAACTTTGGTTTGAAAAAAGTTTTTGGTTGGATCTTTGGTTGAAACCAGCCAGCTCTGAGGCGGTAGCTTTACCCACAGTGCCACCGTGCAGCCTTGATGCAAACTTGTCATTAAGCTATTAATTAATGAATGAATTAAATATCAATCGATTGGTGATTTTAGGGTTTCAGAATGATGGGATTTTTTTTTTCATGGGGATTGAGTGGAATACTAGTTCATGAAAATAAACTGTACTGTGTAACATATCTGGTTACACTGTAAGATTTCCTGTTATGTTAATTTTCTGTAACCACTTAATCCCAAACAGGGTCACAGGAGGCTGGCGCACATCCCAGCCGACTCTGGGTGAGGACAGAGTACACCCTGAACAGCTCGCCAGGTTATAGCAGGGCGGAAACACGCTGACGGCTCTGCAGCTACTCGTGTCGAAAGTCAGCAATGGTTCTTTTACATGAACCTCACACCATAGACAGTGAGAGACATGGCCTGGCTTTGATAATCCAGTTAGCTGCACTGGGAGGGACAGTAACAACCTGTGGAGAGTGGGGCTTGAACACCCCCCCCCCTTCCCCCAACCTTAGGATCAGTGATCCAGCACCTTTCCCACCAGGCCACCACTGCCTGTTATAGGATATCTTGAATAAAAACAACCATAATTAATACGGATGTGGTTGAATTTCTGCATTCTGCTGTGCCTGTATAAATAAATATACAGGGATCTCTCGCTACTTTGTGCTTCAGTTTCTGCTGCTTCATTGCATTGCGGGTTTTTCAAAAATATTCATTAAAAAATGGGGAAATTAACGAAAAATGGGGGAAAAGTTAAGGAAAATGCCGCAAAACGAGGCCAATTATGCAAAAAAATCCCAAACAAAAAAAACAACCCAAAACCCCCCAACAAAACTACTTATGTGAGGTGCGCATCAGTCTGTGTGTGTATGTGTGTGTGTTTATATTTTATTTAAATCTTATGTTATTTTTGAAAGTTTAATTGTTATTATAAGCATTTATAGTGTTGAATATGTATTTACTGATATACACATATACATGTACGTATACATCAGTCGGGGGGGGGGGTGATCCTACTTCATGGAAATTGGCGGTTGTGTTTGTGTGTGTGGGGGGGGAGCGGGGTGTCGGTCCCCATTAACCGCGGAAAGTGAGGGATCCCTGTATATCTAAATTGAGATTTCCTTTCAGCTTTTCCCTTTTTCAGCGGTCGCCACAGCGAATGATTGGCATGTTTGATTTGGTTCATAGGTTTTTACGTCGGATGCCCTTCCTGACACAACCCTTTAGCAAGGGACAGAAACACTGAGTGCTTTGCAGCTCCTCTTTACGAAAGTCAGCGATGGTTCTTTCACATGAACCTCTCACCATAGACAGTGAGAGATTATTTTCAAATATTCCCGTTTCCAGCTTGGACTATTTCCAGAATTCCTTATTGGATTTGTGTTCCAATAGAAAGTTTCTGGAAATCTCCCCTTTGCATCCCTACATGTGATCGGTAAATAAGCAACATGACAGAAAGTTGTTCTGTCCACATGCGGGGCATTTATTACTCATCGCGAAATGTAGCTCATAGATGACTGTCCAGACTCGCGCACAATAAAAGCACAACTTAACTCCGGTGGGCAGACAAACTTTTGCTGAGCAAAGCAACACCAAACATGACTGGGTACATGGAGCATGAACTTATTAAACGGATAAATAAATTAAAAAGACAAGTGATGTGAATGAACCCTGAAATCAGCACATGAAAGGTAAACCCCCCTCTGATTCAGTAACGTCTTTGATACAGACCCCAGTCTTAAAACACTAGCCTTGGACATCTGTCAACAGAACCATCTATCATGAGTTCCAGTTTTAGGTGGTGCCTGAATCTATATTAAGGCCCTGAAATGAGTAACCTACTGATAATCTGTGTGTCAGTGTTTAATAATTAGTGAAGGGCTATGAGAGGATCATACTCCCCTTAAACCAAGCCAATCAAACTCCTCTGTTTGTGAACTGCTTTGATGGGTTTTTTTCAACTATGAAGTATCTTTCACACACAGTACTGCATATAAAACACCCAAAAAAGAAAAGGTAAAACGAGACCTTACATTGCTACATCGGGTAATGAATACATGTAATTTTGGGTGTGGGCGTGGGGGGTGTCATACCACATATAAACACGTTGTGGCGGGCTCACGGTGTATACGGTCATTATTCACAGTGGATTGTAATTTAAAATACATCCATACAGTACTGTATATTGAAACTGATTTTGGAATTTGCGTATGTTTCTGGGTAATTTTAGCTTAAAAGATATAAACATGACATATGGGGGCTGCCATGGTCTAATAGTTATAGAAGCAGGTTTGCTACCAAACGTCATTGCTTTGACTCCCAAACAGGCAGGAAAAATGAGTAGTGGTGGAGGGAGGGAGAAGCACCGTTCCTTCACCTTCATGGCTGAAATGCCCTTAAGCAAGGTACCTGACCCTCAACTACTCTCTGGTCACCGCAGGGTGTGTGTGTGTGTATGTATGTGTATATATGTGTGTATATATAGTGGGGGGGTGCTCACAGAGCCAAATTTCCTTTGTGGGATTACAGTAAATATAAAATGATTAGACTTCGGTGATTTATGTGTGAATGCAGTACAGTGATTAACATGCGTCGTAGTTCAGAGATGTGGACATCTTCATTTTTTGCAGCTAAATCATTCCCGGTGAGTAAGTGCTGCCGCTCGAAGTCCCTGGATTTTGAGTAAAATAAAGAGGTACATGTTAACGGCTGGAGCTTCACTTAGCATGGGGTTGACTGGGGTTGACTGGGGTTGACTGGTTGTATCTACCCGACCCAACTAATACACACTTTTTCTCAGTCTGTGCTTTGCTTTCAGTATACAGTGATCCCTCACTTTCTGCGGTTAATTGGAACCGAGACCCCTCTCCCCACCCCCCTACAACCGCCGAATTCCATGAAGTAGGATCAACAAATGCCCCCAAATGTTGTCTACTCTATGTTCACAGCCTCCACGGGGCCACCAGTATGGTGCCGGTACCGTGCTTTCTCGTTGGCTTCTGGAACGTGATGCGTATTGCAGTTGATCTATATGATGCCGCGATAAGCAGACGACCTTCTAGGTTTGCTGGATGACTGGTTACCTGGATTGAATTGTGCACAAAAATTAGCAGAATTTGTTCCATTTTGGAGAAGATTTACTAGTCCTGCTCTATATAGAGTATGTTCTATTGTTTTTATGACATCATAATCCTTCGTCACTGTCAATTTTACAGTAATATGTAAATCAGCAGGGTATCAGACCAGTATTTGATACCGTTATTGGTATCTGTGAATCTCTGCTCATTCTTCAGTCCATATTTCCCTCGTTTTCATTATCGCTTTTAGATTTGATCCCAACCCGAGGATTACCTTCGCCATTCTTCAGAACAATTCAAATCTGCTTTAACATTTCTGTTCGTATTTCTGTCTGTGTAGTTCTCCCACAAGCCCAGGAAGTTATCTCTGGCCCAAGTGCGCCAGCTTGCTGCTCAGGTGGACGGTAGTCGACTTTGGGAGACCTACCTGCGGCCCATGCTGATCGAGAGGGTACCGGGTACAGCAGGTAGTAAAGTTGTGCTCCAGGTGAGATTCTAACATCGGTGCGTTCCCTTTATCTTCCTTTTATTTCTAATTTTTTAAACTTTTCGTTCATTCATCCGCTGAACCGCTTAATCCTATCAGGGTCGTGAGGAGGCTGGTGCCTATCTCAGCCAACACTAGGTGAAGGCAGGGTACTGTCTGAACAACTCACCAGTTCATGGTTGAACAATACACGTGATTACACTGGCGAACATTTTAACCACTGTGCCACGTCTTCTCTGAGGGTTTTTGTGTAACACAAGTCGCCCTCAGCTCAGATCATTTCTCTTATTTCCTGTTAAGTTTTATTCAACATCATGAATCCCTTCATACACCAGGGATCTTTGGGGACCTTGTAGATTGAAGACTGTGCTAGCGTTCCACCCTGATAGCGGTTCTCTCATGTGTTCAGCACATCGTCTCCCAGCTGCGCTCCCTCTCTGCAGGCTGGACTGTAGAGCAGGATTTGTTCCAGTCATCTACACCCAAAGGACCCGTGACCTTCACGAACGTGCTGGCTGTGCTCGACCCCTCTGCCCCTCGCAGGCTCCTCCTCGCCTGCCACCACGACTCCAAAATCTTACCCCCAGACCCAAACAACCGACAACGAGTGTTTGTCGGTGCCAGTGACTCCGCTATACCCTGTGCCATACTGCTGGAGTTAGCATCAGCGCTGGACAAGCAACTTCAGGCTCTGAAGCATCAGGTAAAGTCTCACCGAACATCAGGACCAGTAGTGGGCACTCAGAACGCTCATGTCAGGATCCGTATCGGATCTGGGGAACTGTTAGAAATCGAAATTCAGGTGAAGATGCTAAAAATTATTATTAAGTAATTTTCATTCTCACTGTGCCTGACAGTCATGGTAAAAGAGGCGTGGACATCATCTCTGTCAGTCCCAGAAAAATGGACACAATGGCCAAGCCTTTTTCATGGTAATTGGAAGTTCACTGGACACACCTCCATTTCTTAGTCCGATTACTGGAAGCATGATCCTTGTGTCTATTAGTTCCACTGTGTGTATACAGTACGTTGCAATAATGGGGGTGTGGTGTCTGTTCATTTTATTTAAAGAGGTGTGACCGCTGTATCTGTTCATTTCAGTAAGAGGTGTGGATTCTGTGTCTTAGTCCTCATAAAAGATGTGTCCTCTGTACCTGTTCATTTCAGTAAAAGAGGCATGCCCCCTGTCTCTTGGTTTTAATCAAAGGGGCGTGGTCCTGTGTACATCAGCTTTAATGAAAACTGGTGTCAGTAAAATAGGTGTGGCCTCTGCATCTCTTTAATTGTAATACAAACTGGTGTGGTCTCTGGTTTAATAAAAGGGGTGTGGCCGCCGGTTAGTTTATTTCCAATAAAAGAGGTGTGGCCTCTGCATCTGATAGTTTTGCTAAAAAGATGTAGCCTCTGTCTTTTGGTTCAAATAAGAGGTGGGGCCTCTGTGTCTGTTCCAATAAAAGAGGTGTAGCCAGTAGAGGCGGGGCCTCTGCGTCTGTTTATTCCAATAACTGAGGCGGGGCCTCTGTGTCTGCTCTTAGCATGTTCGCTATGGCTACTTAGCATGCTGTCTATATGTCGGTGTCATTTTTCTTACTTTATAGAAACCAAACGATGGGAAACAAGAATAGTGACCTTGTGGATAAGACAACTTCCACACTCACAAAAAAGAATCCATCTAGATAAACTAAAAGTGAGAAAAGACATGATTCGGGCATAGATATCGCCACATTTAAAAGATTACAGTCAAAGGAAAATTCAGTATTGTGTGTTTTTCTCTGAACTCTTAAAGATGAGCATGCTGGGATATCCAAGCGTAAACATTATGCCGAGTTGGCTGTTCTGTGTCTTCCCAAAGCTTCACACTGTTCACACATTCCCTCTCTCTCTTTCTCTCTCTCTCTCTCTTTTCTACAACGCCTCCCCTTCTTCAGAAATCTGAAGTGACACTACAGCTTGTCTTTTTCGATGGGGAGGAGGCATTTGAGGAATGGACAGATACCGACTCTCTGTACGGTTCACGTCACCTGGCTGAGCTAATGGCCCACAAAGCCCACGCTCCAGGCTCCACACAGCTAGAGGCAGTGGTGAGGCCTCAGACACTAGTTCATATTGATTTTACAGGTACACAGTGATCTACAAAAGTTTTGTTGCACGTGTGGCTGAAAATGACAACTAATAACTTCATTTCTGTTTTTTTTTTAAATCAATTCTGCCTCGTGTTAATCCTACAAGTGTACAGACTGTTTTGTGAAAGCAACAGGAAACTATACATTTTATTTATACTTTTTCCAGCTAATAAAATACAAAGATATCTTTTCTAGGCTCAATCATGTCGCATCAAATTCTGGCTCAAAGTAAGTATATAATGTGAAATCAAAGTGAAATATAATGAAGTGTGCTTGAGTTTCTAAATACATTGATAGGCCCAGCAAACGAAAAATCCAGGTTACGAAAAACATTTTCCAAAATTTTTTGTCTCTGTATATGAAACAAGTTCTCCTTACGAAACGCGCCAAACGCTCCATTCAAACGCGCCATTCAAACAATGCACGAGCTGCTCTCCCATTGACTATCTTCCAACATCCCGCCCCGCTGGCCTCCCATTGGCTAGGAAGGACGACGCAGCTCCCTTGAGCAGCAGCTTGTTTCATGAGTTTTTCAAGTGTGCTCATTGCAACTTTATGTTGTGGCTCAGGCTTTTAACGTTGCATAAACATTTGTAAGATTATAACTCTGTGAAGAAGACATGGTCAACACGAAGTAAATACCTTAAAAGGTTTGCTTTTATCATTTTTAAAGGGTAGTATTGGGGGCCTTGGAACAAATCACGCGTTTTACATGTAAAATGCGGTTCAACTTACAAAAATCCAGGTGACGAAAAAGGCTCTGGAACGGATTAATTTCGTATGGTTCATTTCTCTTCAAAATTGTGTCAGTCAGACATCACTAACCTGATCAATCAGTGATTTTGGCAGAGATTATATTTCTACATGGTAAATAATTTTTCAGCACAAATTTAGTGATGTCAGAGGAAATAAGGAAAAAAAAAATAAGGCCTCTAGATTTAAAATATTACTTACAATTTAAGAAAAAAAAAGTGTCAGAGGGGAAAAAAACAAAAAAAAATTTTTTTTTGTTGATATTTTGTTTATTAATAGCACAGGAAGATTTCGGCATTTAAATTTTTTGATGTATAATATTTGGTTGATGACTCTAGAAGTGATGGGGATATCATCAAATATAGTGTGCAAATTACATATGTCTCAATACAATGCATTATCTGTACCCTGTTGAAATGAAAATTTAATTATCCAGCAGTTTTGTTTTTTACACTTGTTTGTTTATTGGTTGGAGTTTTACAGTGCTTTCAGTGAAGTCACATTGTGATGGTGCCTGCTTGTACCAGGGTCTCGGTCACCACTTTTATAAAGCTGACAAAGATCTGAGACGCCACTAGCAATCCACTCAAGAAAAATATAATCTAAAACCAAAAGGGAATTACTGTAGATTATTTCAGTACCACATCCAAATCTTTAAAAAAAAAAAGAAAAATGTCTCTAAATTTGTTCAAACTTTTATTTAAAATTCAAAAGTATCTTCGATGAATGTACTGTTGTAAAATACAATTCAGAAATATATCAAAACTGGTAACATTTATCTAGTGCTGTTACAAAACACAGAATTCAGAATTACATGTATATTAAATAATAGTAATAAAATGATAATAATACAATAAATAAATAAATCAGTAGATACAACAACAATAAATTAAGTTGCACTAAATGATATGATATTATATTATAGGCCGTGTAGCCGGCTGGTGTCGTCGCCTCGTCGGGTGTACTCTCTCAGAAACACAGCATGGAGCAGTCCTGTAGAGCCCTCTGCGCTGCAATCCGAGCATGAAGCTCGTCCATCTTGGTTCGCAGAGACTGAACATTTGCAAACTGTATGACCGGGAGTGCTAACTTTCCACTGCTAACCTTCCACTGCTAACCAAGCGCCAGAGTCGTCGTTCGGCCCCTCCCCGCCTACTGCGTCTCCATCCCGTTATTCGGGGTGCGGCAAGCATTGAGCTGCCATAGCATATTAGCTCGGGATAGGAGTTGAGCGTGCTCGGCTCTAAATGTCCAAAAGGACTGCGCTCTCATAGCTGTCGTAGGGTCGCTCGGTCATAGACGAGCATAGTGCAAAAAAACAAACGAATCAAAACAAACAAACAAACAACCTGACTCTGAGAACTCCACGATGTCGCCCTCTAGGGAGTGCCATCTTGGAAGAAAGAAAGGTACGATTTTGTGTCTGATTAAGATTTGATATTTTTTCACATCGGCATATAATAGAGAAATCGGCAGAGGGGAAAAATAATAAATTGAAAAAGTCAATTATTTTTTAGCGCCACTTTTGCCAGCGCTTCAGCGGGTCCGTCAACCAGAAAAAAGAAAAGAAAAGAGTGGCCTTAGGAGTCTGAGATTTGTTTTTTCTGTAATAAATATAGTCCTGAAAGTGAAATTAAATCTTTGCAACAATACTTTTATCCAGGCAAAAACGAGAATGTTTATATTTAAGAAGCCGAGAAGAAATTTCTTCCCAATACTGCTGCTAGCGCATAATATTCTCGATCATCAGAGACTCAATTTAAGTCAATTTAAGTTGAGATACGGGCTTTTATATATGAATGGCCACATCTGTGACAAGACTTTTAAGATTGACTGTATATACACTTGGGCTCCCAAGTGGTGATTGACAAGGTGTGCGGCGGTCAGCCTGAAGGTCGTAGGTTCGAACCCAGGTTGAAACCACAGCCACCCATAAACTGGAGTCCATGGGAGCTAATTGGCTGAGCTCTCACAGGAGGGAGGGATGCTATATGTTCTTCAGCATCACCACTGCGATCATGGGCATCTGTGAGCTCATTGTACATTATAAAGCAAATAGCATTTCTCCTCCTTTGACGTGTGTACAGCAGTTCCTAAAGTTTAGCACCGTCATGGGCCAGGTGTGTGTGTGTGTGTGTGTGTGTGTGTGTGTGTGTGTGTGTATGACTCGTTGGTATTGTTTATGTTTTTCAGGATCTGCTTGTCCTGCTGGACCTGCTTGGAGCTGCACAGCCATTGATTCTCAATCATTTTGATAACACTGCACGCTGGTTTGATCGTCTTATTGCTGCAGGTCAGCAATTTTCTATCCTCTCGTTCTCTGCTTTATAAACACATCAGTCAAGTATGTGTGATTGAACAGCACTGCACTTTGCTATTCCCCAAACCCAAAATAAAGCAGAAATTGCTTAGTCAATACAGAACTTTCCAGAATGTTGGAAACAATTATTACACTACTCAGGAAAAACGACGTTATCACCTTCAGTCTCGATTACAATCTCGCATACTCACTGTGGCATTGTTTTCATAAACTTAAACAGCATCCCACATTTATTTCCACCCAGAGAATAGATTCATTTTTCATTGACATCATTCTTTGAGGAAAGAAAAAAACCCGAACCACTTCATAAAGTCCTCTCCTACACATCCCAGAGTCTTTTCATGGGTTAAGGTTGAGAATTTGTGGGGTCAGGCCATGTATGAAAATGACCCCTCATGCTCCCTGAGACCCGCTTTCATTATTTGATATCCATGCTATCGTGGAAGAAAGGTTTTTATTAATTATGGCCTAATCTGGAATTCCGTTTTTTGTTTGTTTGTTTGTTTATTTGTATACAGGTTAGAATATAGTTAAAACTACAGTGGAGCCTCGGAATCCAAAACGCTCTAGAGTCCGAACAAAAAATCTGTGAGTTCTTCCGTCCGGGAAACCGAACAAAAACCGGAAGTCAAACTCAAGAAACGCTTCAGAAAAAATGAGACCGAGAGGGAGGAAAAGTGCACAACTTCCAAAAGTATGGAAGTTGTTGATACCATGTATGTCCTGGGGAAGTCCAGAAGTTGTTGATGCAGTACTAAAGCTAAAGCTAGCACTAAAGCACTAAAGCTATCTAATCACTAACGCCATATACCACTTCCAGCGACAAATGATTTAGAGTACCGAACAGAAAACCCACAGATTGGCTTATAGGCATAACCACCTAAACAAAGCTGAAGAGGATGTATGTATGTATGTAAGCTAAACTAAAGCTCAAGCAGTGCTGTGAACACCTTTAACGATGAGATCATGAGCCACTTCCGTAAGGTTTTGAAAAGAAGGCAGAAACAACCCACATTAGAGATGTTCTTCAAGAAAAGAAAGTCATCCATGCAAAGCGGTAGCAAGAGGAAAAAACACCTTTGGCTGATTTACCTGAAGCTGTTATGGAAGGGAAACCTCCACTTTTCTCCCTTTCCAACATTTACGTATGCCAACTGCTCACCACCACAAAGATTAAAATTCTTATCTTTATTGTTCTTATGCTTTACCTTTTCTGTGGTTTTCATTTGTGTGTTATGGTCTCCAAAAAGAGTTGTGCGTTGAAATGTGCGTTGGAGAGGGGCGTGGCTCTACCACACTCATCTATGAAAACGGGTTGTGCTTTATTTTTCGCAGCGAAGGCACTAGAGCGTTCCCAGTGAACAATAAAGCACAGCCGTTTTCATAGATGAAACGGGAAAATCATAGTCGCTGTAATCAAGATGCGGAGAAACACGGAAATCAAACTAAAGCTTGAACTGCTTGAGCACAGAGCTGAGAGATCAAGATGGACAGTCTTCTAGCACCAAGAAGAGCGCTGCTAGTCTTTATAGCCTGTGATTAAATGGAAATGATTAAATGTGTGTGTGTTTAGCACTCTACCCTGTGTGCTCGAGCCACGCCCCTCTCCAACGCGCATTTCAACGTGCAACTCTTTTCTGAGAGACCTTAACACTAAAATAAAAACCACAGAAAAGTTAAAAAGTCTCTCACAACACAAACAATAACATAAAGTAATTTTTTCACATAATTTGAGGACCTTGGTATGAGTTACGTACCGTTAACTTCTGTTCAAAAGACAACGGCATGGACTAAGACCATTTACATTATTTGTAATGGGAAAAGCGGATTACGAATCCAAACAAATCGGAATCCGAGCAGCCGTCTGGAACGGGTAAAGTTCAAGTACCGAGGCTGCACTGTATCTTTACAGTAATTGCTTTGTTGTCTTTTAGTTTTTCTTTGTTTGCTTCAAGGTGGTTTGCAAATGGCTATTTAGTGCATTTAAGCCACTCCCTGGTATGAAGAGGTTCTTTACGTAGTAGAAATGAAAAGGGTCTCTCTCTGTTTTAGAGACAAGGCTGCACCGGCAGGGCTTACTGTCATCCCATAGTTCAGAAAAAAACTACTTCAGGAAGGATGTGTACCTAGGACCAGTGCAGGACGATCATATACCCTTCTTGCTTCGGGGTGAGTGAACACACACAAAACACACACACACACACACGCACACGTGTGTCCAAGGACTAAACCATGCTGATTCAAAGGTCTTCACACCATGATGGAAATCCTGTTATCAGTGGCCCTGTGTAAACCCGTAAAAATATGAACCAATCACTGGGTCACGGTCTGCTGGGAAATATGCAATCAAATGCTCTTGTGTCTTCCTGCTCTTGGATGTCACCACCATGCATGAACCGGCAGTCAAAGCAGAGCTTGTGCTTGTAGGAGGGGGCGTGGCTTTGAAAAAGTCTTCAAGGGCAGAGAAGGGTTCAGCCGGAACACAGAGATGATCCTTTCAGATTTTGTTTGCTTTCCCAGATTACCAATTCTATACCAATTCTTATTGAAGCAGTGGATGTTGTAGCTGTAGTTGTGGTGTTTAATTTTTTTTTTTTTTTTTAAGAAATGTACAAAATGTCGTCAAAATGTCATGCAAAATTTAAAAAGAAATGCGCTCGAGTGTGCAATCATAATACAGAAAGGCATAAGCGATTGATTCAGCGCATGCGCAGGCTTCAGTTTTGGCATGTGAATCTTTTTACAGCTGTTTACATGTGAGAGGTAATAAGAGTCCTGGGGTGCGTATTTATGATTAAGCCAGGGCGAGACCAGTTTTGGTTTTGATCTTTCGGATATCTGTGATGGACCATTCAGAGCAGCGCACGATGAGGGTTTTGCCATTTTTAAACATGTGCCATCATGCCACCCTGCAGGTGTCCCGGTGCTACATGTGATCCCTACACCATTCCCGTCCGTCTGGCACACGCTTCAGGACACGGAGGAGAACATGCACCGGCCCACGGTTGAGAACCTCACCAAGATCTTGGCCATCTTCTTGGCTGAATACCTGCATCTCTGAGCTGACTCGAGCTCTCCTCTTAAACACCACACATATAGAGTGATGATCTGCTTGCTACTGGAAGGAAGCGATGATGCACGACCTTCTCGTCACGATGCGATGCAGCCATCAGCTGTGGAAGTGCGTGCTGATTATTTTAAGATTTTTTTTTTTAATTATCTGCTGAAACAAGAGCCATAAACACACATGCTTTGGGAGGTGATCTTAAATTCGAGCCACACGAAAATAAAGACTGTTGCTCCACCCACAAAACATGTCACCAAAGCCTGTCATCAGCCTGAATGTTTGAGCCATTAATTGCTAACCTGTGCTACAGGCAGCGCCGGTTAGAATTGAATGTATCTTAAGAAATACATTTTGTTATTTAGATTTTCGCATGATCTGTGAGACTCAGTGACCTCATGCTTCAGTTCTGGGGAACATGCGGCGCGGCTTTCAGGCTTGTTTCCTGATGGGCCCCGTTCTGTTGCCGGTGCCTATTCTGGAAGTATCATGCTTAATTTACATTTGATTTGAAATGTTGGTGGTGAAGCTAGCAATATTTTTTGAGCAGCTACACAAAATAAATAGCAATAAATATATAATAAATAAATAATCTGCCTTATTTTCTGTTTAATCGCTGAGGCGTCTGTGATGCTTAGAAACAATGATGCAGCTTTAAATACGTTCTTAAAAACAATTAAGAAATATAACCGCCACCTCATAACTTTCAGGTGGCTGGCTTGAACCTTTGTGTGGAGTTTCACAAGTTCTCAAGCTCTTCATCTGGATTTCCTGTGATGATGACTGCTGTGATTGTGTATATTCATCGTGGCCCGTGAAGAACTAGGCATCCCGTTCTCCAGTTCTGAGGCCGGATGAAAATGTTAAGAGAAATGTGCAAGTTCTTAAAAACGATTTGTTATATCAAAACATCATGGTAACAGCTTCCCTAACAGGAGCGTTCAGAGCGCAAACCTCCACCAAGCCAACCAATAATCCATACGACCCAAAATTTCAAGTGTCCTCTCTCAGTCGGTTTAGAAAATGCTTTAAAACAAACTTTTCTGGATCCAAATCATCTCTGAAATCTAACGCGGCTGCTTTATCCAAAGTCCCACAGTCCGAAGCCAGTCAGCCTAATGTACACGCCTTTGGACTGTGGGAGGGAACTCACACAAGCACAGGGAGAACATGCAAACACCACACAGAAATGCACTTGGTAATCGAACCCGGGACCTTCTTGCTGTGAAAGTAATTAAAAGAAAATATTTTTTTTTTATTGATGTCCAATCCAATTTAAAATGACTGGATGATCATTCCTTCATTTTATAAGCCACTTAATCCTGATTAGGATCACAGGGAGGCTGGCGCTCATCTCAGCCGACTCTGGGTGAGGGCCGGGTACAGCCTGTCCATCTTCCTGTTTATATCTCTGTCTGCCTATCAATCAGATTCTAAGTCAAATGCCAGATGTAGTCCTTTGTGCTACATATACTTATTATGCACGATGTCATTGTAAATCCAGTATAGTGCACTACATGCCCGGGGGCAAGTTGAAAATTATGGAGCTCCAAAAGGGACACAAAGGAGGGGTCGGAAGTTTTTTTTTTGTTTGTTTTTTTTTGTTTTTGTAACTGTCACTCAAGTTACGTCCAAGTTAGTTTAATTCTGATTCAGTTACCATGTTCTGTGCCATAGAATTACAAAATAATGGAACACGCACACCTGTGGGAAAGGGCCTGGGAATTTTATTTTGATCTTGGCCTCACATGTAATGACATTAAATCAAGTCCTTGGCATTACGCTTATTATGCTTTCAAATAAGTGAGTGTAAAGTGACACAAAACTTTGTCTCGACCTGATAATTTTTTTCCTTTCCTCCATGTCCTGGGGCTACGTATAAAATAAACGGGTAGGCCACAAAATGAAATACGTAGCCATCAGTTCGCTGCAGAGATTGCCCCACTTTTGTGTGTTTAAAAACATTTAAGTCCTGGAATATTAAGTAAATGTTATTGAGGAAATTCACATTTTAAAACCATTTCCTGTAACATAAAATACCCAAGTCTTATTGATAAGAATGCTTGTGTACAGGATATCAAACCCAGGCTAATCAGACTACAGGGAAATGTCTGCCTTCTCGTCACTGGGGGGCAGTAGGTATCTGTCCAGGTTCCTACTCAGGTTCACTGAAGTCTGTATAATCTGCCCTAAAGGCTTGAGGCCCCTCAGTAGGTAAAGTAGTGCGCAGCTGCGAAGTGCCTCAGGGGTGGAGGCTGAGCCAAAGACAGCTGAGAGCAGGGCAGGAGTTCTCCTCTCGACCTGGGGCTCGGTGGAGGTGAAAAGTCATCGTCAGACCTGTGGAGCGAACCTCTCGTGACGCCATCCAAGCCCAAACACTCTGGCACCATATCCTCCATTTGTCTTTATTTAAAGGGGAAAAAAAGGTCACATGACAGCACAGAGCAAAGGAAGGAAAGACACTGTGTGCGTGAATTACAGTTTTATTGAAGCAATGTTCATGTAATTTTTATTTTACATCCTGAAATTGATTCATATTGATGCTGTTCTGTAGGAGGACTGGGCGGAAATTGTTGATGTGTAGGACTGAGCAACAGTTAGCAGAAATATTTAGCTGCGGATCCCAGTTAGACCCCCACTGTGCTAAAACCCCTGGGCAAGGTCTCAACTACAAGTGTGCCTGTGTTCACCCAGCAGTATAACTGGGTACCAGTAAAATATACTGGGAAGGGAACCTGCGATGGACTAGCATCCCATCCAGGAGAAGTTGTACTCGTAGTCACTTGACGCTACGGAAACCGGGGATAAGCCCCGCCCTGATAAGCCACTATGGCTTGGGTGTAAAAAGTAAAAAAAAAAAAAAAAAAAAAAGCTGCTGCAAGAAAATCAGGATGGACCAGATACTGAAATCAAAGTTTTACAAACTTTTTTCACTCACGTTTATTTAATACTGGATCAGTTTCCTAAATAAATAAATCGGTCAGTCCTTCACTCATTTTCTAAGCCGCTTAATCCTAATCAGGGCCGCAGGGAGGTTTGCACCTACCTCAACCGAACCTGGGCGAGGGCAGGATATACCCTGAACAGCTCACCAGTCCAATGCAACCAGTAAATAAATAAATGAGCAAGTAAAATATTTTTGTCTTATTTATTTAATTGGGTTCTCTGCGTTCAGGATTCGTGTGAAAGTCTGATGTGGTTTTAGGTTGGCTCGATAGCGTCACAGCAAAAAGGTCCGGGGTTCGGATCCACTGTATTTCTCTGTGGAGTTTGCATATTTTCCCTGTACAGTACTTGGATGGGTTCCCTCCGGGTACACCAGTTTCCTCCCACAGTACAAAAACGTGCACTACGCCAGATTACCTCTAGGTGTCAGTGTGAATGGTTTTATCTGTATTGCTCTGCAATGGCCTGATGAGCTGTTCATGGTGTACCAAGTCAGATGAGACAGGCACCAGCTAGCCTCCACATGGCCCTAATTATGATTAAGTACTTTTGAAAATGAATGAACTATTATTATTATTAATAATAATAATAATAATAATAATAATAATAATAATAATAATAATTTGCAGCCTATATATAAATAACACGGTCTTCCATCTTTTCTATTCTATTTCTATGAATGATTTTATGATTAGGGATTAACTCACCCTTTACGTCCCTGAGCAGCTCTGTCCCGCTGACGACGGTTCTTGAACCAGTTGCTGACCTGAGTGGCTGTGAGACCAGTCGCCGTGGCTAAATCCCGCTTCTCCCTGGGTGAGGGGTAGGGCTTTCTGCAGTACCAGTCTCTCAACAGGCACCGGGACTTCTCCTGAAAATATACATACGCGCACAGCATAGTGACTCAACGTTTTATTACAAGATTAAAGGTACGGTGTGTAAAATTCTTGAAGGATCCAGTAGAAGAACTTAAGAATGTCATCAAAAAATAACTTTTCATTCATTTATAAACATTAAAAAACATTACTCTTTCGGAACCTGAAAATGCACTGTTTCGGGAGCGCGGGTCCACTCTCATCGAGGCTGCCATCTTGCACCATCATGTTTATATATGGAGCCCAGACCAATACAGGATTTTAAGGGGGATGGGTTGGGAATAAAATTTCAGTGGGCTGCAATATGGAACCTTATCACTAGAGGCCGCTAAAGCTAAGTGAAGTAGAAAGAAGCACAAATTTGTATTGGTGTGCAGTACTGATCTTACATCACATGAAACGGCCTGGAGCATGCCTCAGCGCCCCCCAACACACACACACACACACACACACACACATTTGGGGGAAATTTGGAACAACCAATTGGCCTAATTGCACATTTTTGGAATGTGGAATAAAACCAGAGTACCTGGATGAAACCCACGTAAATAACAGGGAGAACATGCAAAATTCCCACTAGAAACTCCCGAGTCCAGGACTCGAACCCAGGCCTTTTTGCTGCGTGGCGGACCTGCTCTTCACCGCACCACTGTGACAGCCTAGAAGTGGGCCTGTGTTGTTTTAAGAAAGATTTCAGTGTAGTCCAAAACATACATAACTGGAGGTGTTTTCACGTAAAGCTCCGTTATTAAAACGTTGAATAAAAGTATATAGAGATAACTTTTCATATAAAGACCTTATTTTTATATTTTATATATATATAAGCATTTTATTATACAAAGAACTGAATTCCCAGATCAAGTCTTTGTACCTTGAAGCAGTAGCTGGTCTCTTCTCCATCCCAGATGGTTCGAGGCAGGGGGAATTTGCGCCGTACACGGTATTTCCCCACGGCTCCAAGAGGGCGCCCTCGCTGCAGCTCAGCCTCCAGGTAGCGTGCTCGAAGCCAGAGCTGCTGGAGAAGCGAGTGGCTGCGTGGGGAGAACACGTTGCCCTCGATGAGAGCGTAGAGCTCACTGAAGCGACCCTGATGGAAAGCTACTGCAGCCCTCGCCTTCAACACGCTCTCTAAACAATGCTGTGGGCCCAGGTAGGACGATGAAGTACACACGGAGAACGAAGGTACAGATCGCAGGAAGGATGATAGGCGCTCGATGCTCCCACTCTGAAGCAGAACCTCACACACACATGCCACTTGGTCCTGGGAAAAACCCATTGCCATAGTGGGAAAGCTCTGGAGGAGAGATTTCATCGGATGTGATTGGACAGATTCTCTGGAATTTGATGTTTTATCAATATTGCGTTTTATAGACGATAATACAGTATATTATTTTCAGGATTATTAGTATCAGTCGTCCCATTTCCAAGTTAATAAAGCCATGAAATCTGGTTCCAGTACTCATCTTGTGCACTATTTTTGAAATGTACCTTTTCCTCAGGATGGTCTTCAGTTGGGTTTCAAGAGAAAGGCGCCAAAGGCTTGGTAATCGTTTGTATTTCCTCCCAAAACCGCCGCCGAGCCGAGAACCTGAGAGTGTCTCCGAGCGTATGAGGCTGCACACACTTATACCTGTTCCTTCCTGAGCAGATCCACCCACAACGGAGTGCATGCAGGTAACCGGAGCCCATGTGGGTTAAGAAAACACTGACAAGCAGAAACTCACACTTTGCATTGAGTCATGCGCACACAAAAACAAAACAATCCTGCTAACCTGAAGCTTCACCGAGATCCTAAACAGCGCAGCACAAATCAAAAATAAACACATTTACATCTGAATGCATTCCTATTTCCAAATCAAATTAGAGTGCCAACGTTTACATCTGCTCCTGCATGCCGTGCTTGTAATGAACACCAGAGATGGACGTCATTTGCCTTCAGAGAGCCCCTGAAAAATGTGCTCTTTGCACCTAGACAGTAGATTGAACCCACAGTGGCTGCAACACAAAAGTTGATTAAATTAAAGCATTTCGTAAATAAAACCCTCAGAGGATCAAAAAACTACTTTTGGGTTCAAATTTAAAAGTTTACTCACTCACTCCTATACTGAACTGTGCCCATCCGATTAGTGACACAAGGAGACTGGAGATACTGGCGAAGGCGGGGTACACCCTGAAGAGCTCACCACTTCATCGCAGGGCGACACACACACACACACACACACACACACACACACACACACAGCCGTTCACACTCACTCGCTCCCAGCGAGGAATCATTTGGAGCCGGTACACCTCATGTGCTTATGTGGACTGTGTGAGGAAACCAGAGTACCCAGAGGAAACCCATGCAAGCATGGGGAGAACATACAAACTTCACACCGAATTATAATACGTATAATTTTTATGACATGTAACACGCTGCATGTTGATTGGTTTTTGCATCTACACCCAAATCAAAATTTACTATACCCTGCTGTATATGCACCAGAAACCACACCAGCCTTTATATATATATATATATATATATATATATATATTCAAAAAATCACTCGTGAGATTAACTATATGTGAATAAAAACTGTTTGAATTCTATTCGTCACTGAAAATCATTTCGAATAAATTTGCGAATGATTCCGTGTCCAGTATTTAAATCGTCGGTGCACATTTCAAAAGTGTTTAATTCCCCATAAAGCATACGTTAAATTAATTTAAAAGCTAAACGTTACACTTTTTATTTGTTCATAGTTACAGTCAGATGTTTATATATTATGTTCGCTAGATGTGTAATGATACGTCATGGCAATACAGGGATCCCTCACTTTCTGCGGTTAATGGGGACCGAACCCCCCCCCCGTGTGACCGCCGATTTCTGTGACGTAGAATCCACCCCACTGACTGACATATATAATATCAATAAATACATATTCAATGCTATAAATACTTATAATAACAATTAAACATTCAAAAATAATGCATAAGCTGTAAATAAAATATAAATACACATATACAGATGTGCGCGCGCACACAGATGCGTGCGCACACAGATGCGCACCTCACATAAAAATGCAAGTAGTTTTGTTGGGGGGTTTTGGGTTGTTGTTTTTTTGTTTGTTTGTTTTTGCTTGTTTGGGGTTTAATTGTCCTTGTTTTGTGGCATTTTGCTTAACTTTCCCCTATTTTTTCTTTTTTCGATGAATATTTCTGAAAAACCTGCGATGCACTGAAGCCGCAGAAACTGAAGCGTGAAATAGTGAGGGATCACTGTGATGGCCTTTAGGTGGCTTTTTTGGTCCTTTTATCTTGTGGCATAACGATAGTACAACATACGTTTAAAAAACACTAAGCCGTTGGCGCATACCTTTTATTTTTCGTGGCGTTCTAGACTCAACAAAAGGTAAAAAAATATATACATACATAGCTCACCTAATATTTGGTTAAATGTCCCTTTGCATGTTTCCCCATGACCGCAGACTGTTGCTAGTTGGGGACGGCTCTATGTTTAGACAAGCCACTGGTCCAACATATAAAGATTGGAACCTTGCTTAGATTAGTCGGACCAATGGGCTGTCGGACTATAGTGCTTGTTAGCAAGCTTCTGGGCGACCCCTCTACCCGGCCTCATTTTCAAATTTGGGCAATTCCTGGCACACTCACAAGTTTTCTGTACAATTCACATATTGTCAATAGGGTTGTCCCCCTGTTTAATGTCAGCCTGCTTTGTTCTTTCTACAGCCAGCTTGGTTTGGAATTAATGTCCTGTTGGCACACTCAGTGATGTCCCAAGTTTCAGATGATTTGAGGTTATGCTGCAGAAATTTGAGGTCCTCCTCCTTTATTATTCTATCCACCGGCAGTAATACAGCCTCACAGCATGACACTACCACCCACCATGCTAAACAGTGTTCTTCTGGTCAATGTGGACAATCAACTCAATCTTTGACCATTAAAACACCCCTCCTTTCAGCAAGCTTCCATGGGTCAAGGGTTAAAAGGCCTTGGGTTTTCTAAGTTGAAAGACATTTTGGAACTTGCAGCACCACCGAATTAATAATCTTAATGGGTGTATTGATCTTTGTAACGCTGTATTAACTTCAAAAAATTAAAATACTTCCTCCAAATTCTTGATTCCCACCCAACCAATGTACAATGTATGTTGTAAGACTTGTTCTGGCCCCGAAAAATAAGATTTAAAAGAAATAAAGTCCCAATATGTGATGTCCCAAAATGTTCATGATGTAAAATACAGCAGCACAGTGGTGCACTAGTTAGCACGTTAGGACCTGGGTTCAATTCCAGGTCTCGGGTGTTCCTGTGTGGAGTTTGCATGTTCTTCCCCAGATTTCATGGCTTTCCTCCCACAGTCGAAAAATATGCCTAGTAGGCCAACTGGCTGTTTATGTGTGTGTGTGTGTGTGTGTGTGTGTTAGTGTAGCAATTGCCTGGCGAGCTGTAAAGATTGTACCCCACCCTCGCCTGTAGTCACTCGAATTGGGCACCACACCTCCGTACAACACAAATTAAGGATTACGCGGCTTAGAAAATGAATGAATGAATGCAAAATAAAATCAGTGATGGTGTTGCAATTGTACAGAGCTCCTACAGTTTCAAACATTAGATTTAAAACTTTTAAGATACTTTTTAAATGCCAATTAGTGCTTTTTGGTTCTGCTAACATGACCCTCCCAACTATAAACACAAAACCTAGCAGCAGATGAAGATTTTTGAAGGCTTTCAACCTTTATGGCACCAACTTTGGGAACAAACTACAGATCGATCTGATGATCACGTCTGTAAATTTTTGTCCATATAATAACGGGGTACTCTCAGCTTGATCACCAATGGGGGAGGGGTTGAAGTGTCATGTTAAACTGTTGTGTTCAAAATAACACCAGTGTGTTTATAAAAGTGCGGACCTGGCCGGCGCCACCATAACATCAATCTTGTTGGTCTGGAATCAAGATGTTGCCGTTTACTGGTGTGTTTGGGGTCATTGTCTTGTTGGAATCCGTTTCATGGGCATTTCCTCTTCAGCATAAGGCAGCACGACCTCTTCAAACGTTCTGATGAATTCAAACTGATCCATGGTCCCTGGGATGTGATAAATAGGCCCGACATCACAGTATGAGAAACATCCCCATATCGTGATGCTTGCGCCACCAGGCTTTACTCTCTTCACAGTGTACTGGGGCTTGAACTCATGGTTTGGTGGCCACTAGACCCAAAAGAACACTCTTACTTTCATCAGTCCACAGAATGTTTCTCCGTTTCTCTTTCGGCTGGGCAATGTGCTCTTTGGCAGATTGTAACCTCTTCACTGTGTTTTTTCAGCAGTGGGACTTTGCGGGGCTTCTTGCCGATAGCTCGGCGTCTCCTAATTGTAACAGGACTCTCAGGTCACTTTAGACCTTCTTTGATCTTCCTGGAGCTGATTGGTGGCTGCGTCCTTGCCCTTTTGGCTCTTTTTCCATCCATTCGGATGGTAGTTTTTCACTTTCTCATCTTTCAGGTTTCGGTTGCAATTTTAAAGCATTTTGGATCATTTTATCTGAGCAGCCCATCATTTTCTGCTCTTCTTTATATGTTTTCCCCTCAACAATCAAATTTTTAATCAAGGTACACTTGAACGACTCGTTTTCCTCAATTTCAGAGACAAATGTTATAATTCTATATAACCAGCATGTATTGTCTTCCTTCGTTAAATAAGGACAATACGTAATTGGCTCCTGTTTTTCAAAGAATGAATGACATCACCATTTGAACTCCGCACTGCTTTAATTTTGAACTCGCCCCTTTCAATCAGTGCTTCAGTAACACAGAATCAGCAGCAGTATGCAGGTCATGACTGTTGGTTCTGTTGGATTCTATTACTCCACTACACCCGACAGTAAATTATTTACCATGGAGAAATATCATCTCCACCAAAAACACTGATCAGGTTAGTGATGTCTGACTGATATTATTTTGAACACAACTGTACATTATACAGTTAACTGTAGCATTGTCTGGAATACCATTTATCTACAGGCTTAGTGGTTTTATACTCCAAGTGTGTGGCCTTACATTTAAAAAAAAAAAAAAAAAAAAAAAAAAAACACTCTTCAGAGTCCCATTAAGATTTGAGACATAGCAGATCCAGACAAGGTCCGAAAAGTTCATTCATTCATTTTTGAATCGCTTAACCCTAATTAGGGTTGTAGGAAGGCTGGCGCTCATCGCAACTGACTCTGGACAAGGGCAGATTACACCCTGGACAACTCGCCAGGCCATCGCAGGGCACAAACATGATGATGGCTTTGCAGCCACTCTTGAAAGTCAGCAATGGTCAGTGAGAGACGTGGCTGGCCTTTGATAACCAGGTCAGCTGCACTGGATGGACACCAATGACAACTTGATGATAGCGGTGCTTGAACCCCCTAGCTTGGGATCAGTAGTCCAGCCCCTTACCACCAGTTCCATAGCGTTCGGTTTCCTTAATTTAATTGTAATTGTGTATACAGATGCTCCCTGACTTGCGTTCATCCGTTTTATGTTTTTTCGCAAAAAAAAAGTCAAATTTTGAGTTTAAACGCATCTACGTAGTACCCTGACGTAATGACGCTGCATCCATTGTTTATATTGTTTACAAAAGAGACTGAACGTGCCCCTCCTTCTTCCCAGTTCAGTTTTATATTTATATATATATATATATATATATATATATATATATATATCAGTTATATAGCGTGTTACTCTTGTGTTAAGACGTCGTCTCTGTGATCTTTGTGTTTACACTGTTTTGTGGACTTTTGTAACCCGAAGCAAATATGGTTGGTCAGAAGTGAAAGCCTACCAACATGGGTGCAAGTCTCATACACAGAGTCTCATACACAGAGATGAATTAACTATCTGCTCGGATCGGCACGATGTTCCATGTTAAGCAAAGCAAAGTTAAGCAAAGCGAGTTCTAAAATGAATGAAAACCCAAGAAAGAGAACTCTCTGCTCTGCTGGTGATTCACATCAGTGCAGGCTGAGTACTAAACAAGTTCAACGGCACCCTTGCGCACTTGAAAGACCGGAAGTCCGTATAACCCGCGCTTTCTTTCAAGCAAGTAAACTACTTTCAGCAAGTGCACTACTTTTGGTATTGAGCGCCTCCCATATTGTAAGCGTTGATTGGCTGTTTTAAGCTTCATGTAAAGTGAGTCGGCTCAGCTTCATGTAAAGTGACCATCCGTCGACCATCGGAACCATTTACAAGCAGAAAGATCACATCACAGAGCATGTTAAAGGTTATATTTGATACTGTATTTTATATTTGATGAGTGAGTTTGATTACAATGTATCAATTTGAAATTATTTTGCTGGAATTTAATTTATTTGAAATTAATGTTGATTTTTTTTATATATATATTTGATATTATTTTACAATGTTATGTTTATAATAATTGATTTTGGGGTGTTTTATGAGATACGGTAATAGTATTTATGGAGGTACAGTATAAGCGTCATACGTCACTGTAACAACTTATGTTCACTTTCAACTTGCGTTCGGCCGTCCGGAACCAAAGTCGGGGAGCGTCTAATTTTCTTTGAGTTGTAGCCATAACAGTGATTAAACTAATAGTTTACACCTTTGACTAACAATACACATCAGACTTGAAATTCCAAACCAAAGCAAACAAAAGCAGCGAACAGGTCTCGCATGACGACATTTTGTGAAAACCTTCGGCTCGTGTTTGGACTGTGTTCTGCGTCGCTGGTTAGTAGCTTTGGATAAAGACACCCGACAAATAAATAAAGGCAAATGTGTGAAGGCACTCACGGAAATTATACAACGGGACCAGACAGCTTGGATTGAAACGTATATTTAACACAATACCAAAAAAAAAAAAAAAAATTGATTGAATATAAAAAATAGAATAACTATAACATACAAAACTCTTTAAAAGAGATATGATGTTTTATCATAATTGGAAGAAATAAAATGAGGGGGAAATACCCTTACATTGCAAATTTCTTTGGCAAATTTCTCAGCTGTATGTTTCCCTCGGAATGGAGATGATTGTGGCGTTTTATTTATCGGATAGTACTGGAACAGCTACATTATAATATGCCACAAAAATGAAAACAAAATTCGATTACTTGTTGGTCACTCATGCCAACAGACACAGACACAGACACATTCCCTTTTGTTTCATACATACTGGGAAGACGCATTGTTCAGGTGCATGGAAGAAATCACGAAAAGGTAATACAAGCCTTTGGCTATAAATGCTACGTGTCCTATTTTGGATACACTTCTAAAATACAGCTATTTCCAGAAAGTATACAAAAACTGCAACAGAAGAGTTCTGACGGACTTCTGTGGATTCAGGCCATCAGTTCATAACTAGTTTAGCAGGCGTGGACAAATCATCAAGTCATCAACCAGCCCACAAGCCAAAAACTCCAGAGAGAGTGCTCCACGGTAAGGCTGCCAAAAATATATTTCAATAAACTAAAAATTGGGAAGACCTTGCAATGGCCTGGTGAGCGGTCCAGGGTGTACTCTGCGCTTACCGAGAGTCAGCCGAGATGGCCGCCAGCCTCCCCGTGACCCTAATTAGGATTAAGCGGACCATAAAGTGAATGAATGGATAAAAATTGGTCATTTCAGTGAAATTAAATGAAATACATAAAGATGGTAGTATGTCAGTTGCCACTTTTTCCCCTGGGCTTACCCTGGGGCACAATGTCCATAATCTCCACAATTCGAGAGAATCATAATTGGCGTGGGGGGGGGGGGGGTGTCAATTGTGATTTTGAAGTAAGTCAGTAGATACTTGATCATGGTGAAATTTCTGACGATCAAAAACTTTTCCGTGATTATTACGGTTTGACGGCAATCAGGATAGAACACGGGGAGAAGAGGAGAGAATTCACGGAGTGTGACAGACCTTGACGTGACATCATGGCAACATGATTCATTCATGTTTAATCCCTGGGGTGCGCCCTGCCTCCTCTGTATCCCCAAAGCGTGTTCATAAATCAGGGAGCTCCACGCTTTTTCAAATTGCGCCAATCGTGGACATCGTGTCCCAGTGTAAACCCAGAGTTGAGCAAGTCTAATAGATTTCAAAGGTTGCTTGAAACCCCTGAAGGTGCGTTTTTATGAAGTGACAGTCTTTACCTTCTGCTGATAATTTGCATCATGTTTGCACTGAAAACAAACACTCATTATAAAAAAAGGGTAGGCGGGGTATTCTAATCAGGATCTTCCTTTTCATCGCGACACGTCCGAAAGCATTCGAGTTTGTATAACAGTTCATTTCTACGAGACACACTACTACTATATTTGGCTCAGATTAGTCATAGTTTCACTTCATATTCTGATACTCGAAGGACTGTCCAGCGTCCCTAGAACGGTCAGGCTAGAACAGCTTTGAGCGTCTCTTAATCTTGTGGAGGAAAAATGTAACCCAACAACTGACGTCAACATTCTGCACAATTTTGTGCTTTCTCAACTTTTGGAAGAACTTTTAGGTCTGCAGGTCAAAAGGACATAACGTTTTGTCCATATCGTGTATATTAACACCCTGCTGCACACTAAACTTGCTGGCAGCCCAACCACTGATTTGTCCACCCCTGCTAATTTAAATATACAAAAGAAAAAAAAAAAAGTAAAACATATACAACAATTACAAAAAGGCACATTTAAGATTGGAATCAACACACGGACGGGTCTCTCGCAACAACAGAACAATACATAACATTTGTGGTAGTGTCACATCAGTCATTTATAGGTCAATAGCAGTGAAAATGGCTTCAGTAGGACCAATGATATTACCAGAAGGAGAGTCAACGACAGTTCATCGTTAAAATGTGCAAAATATTAAGGCATATTGGCCTACTGGAGATAAGCACCATAATTTGACATGGAGTTCAATTTCATTTTGAGACTTTCACCTCCGATGCATACAAGAACGGCAAAAAAAAAAAAAAAAAAAAATTACTTTTCTGAAATCAAATGAGCCAATTCTAAAGATTACACAAAGTTACTTATAAAATATTAATGACACAGCATTGAGAGCAAGCGCTGGCTTTTCTACATACAAAACTTTAAAATAGACCTTTGATCCTAGAATCCTAAAATGCGCCAATATTTTGACTTGCACAGCAATAAAAGGACACCAGTTATTATAACATGACGTGTAACTTAAAATAAAGTCCTACAAAATTCTCAGTATGAAAATAGAAAAAAAAAAACATATTTGCACGGAATTAATGAATACGTAGTGTGAAATGGCGCCACATTCAACAGTAAGTCGAATTCACAAGATTGAGCTTTGACATCGTAGTAACTGGAGGCCGCGAAAGGCTAAACATTGGCAGCACCAATTTACCTTTCACATAAATTCCACTTCGTCATTGCATAGATAAAAATAATAAAATTGAACAGTAAATAGCCCTTTTTCTTTCAAATAGCTTGGCGAACAGTACCTTCTCAGCTCATGCCACGCTGTAGTGACGATAAAAGGAGTGTTTACAAATTGGAAACGAACTACGAAAATTAATAAGTGACTTCTTGTTCAGTAAAGCTGTGGTGCATAATTTAACTTTCAAAAATGTGCACGAGTAGAAAACCAACATTACACAGAAAACGCAAAAGGCTTTGAAAAACTAGTTCAGTCTTTGGATGTAGATGAATGAGTAATATATATATATATATATATATATATATATATATATATATATATATACATACATATTACAGATTGCAAACGGGTACAATTCTAAAGGAGATGGATAGCACAATAAAGTATCTAAAACTGATAAAAAATACCTGATAATTCATTTTCTCAGAGGTTTACTATGTAAAAACTTGCGACGCGTCCCTTTAACGTAGAGCAATACTAAAGATTGTGGACTTCACCGTAATATCTTAAATGGCAACAAATGGAGTTTTCTGTCTGGAAATTTATAAACCATTCACATCAATCCTACTGAAAACAGAAAGCGGTCCAATACGCTTTCGGGGAAAAAAATGACACGTCACGTCCCCATGTTAACACAAAAACGCGTATATCCAGGTGTCCGACTCATAAAACATGTTTAACATAACCGGGTTCCATATTAACCCTTGTTTTCCTGCGTGTTATTTCAGAGGTCTGGTTGCATCACTTCTGTTGAAGTTCCCCCCATTAAGGCGATATTGTGTAAATAAAAAAATGGCCGCCACGTAATGTCTTAGCAAATCCAATTTCTGTGGAATTTCTGTCTGTCCGATATAAAAGAACTCGAGTAAATCTCAGGGTCAATTTGTAATTTCCAAAATTCTTTTTAAAGCTGGAGTTGGTAAATTTACCTACGGTGCACAAACCTGCAGTCAGAGCGCATTTGCAGGGGCGTGGCTTTAAAAGAGGCCTCTGAGAGCAGGACCGGGTTTCGCCAGAGTCTGGAAGAGACACCGCTTTCAAATTTTGCTAGCGTTCAAGATTACCAACCCCAGCTTTAAATCACCGCAACTGCAAAGTGGCTTTTTAAAATTAACCATCCTGAAAATAAAAAATATATATATATACACGTTTTCAAGGAACCGTGAAATCAGATTTCAGTTTACTTCTGGGAATAAGTCACACTGCTCAAACAGATGAACATGTGTTTATGTTCGACAGTCCAGAACCTAACTTGCTCCATGACAAATTAACTATGTAATGAGTCACTACGGCAGTTTAAGAGAAAAAAAAAAAAAAAAAAAAAAAAAAAAAAAAAAAACTGAGCCACTGTCAGGAAATGGGGTTAAGTCCATTGCACATCAAACACGGCGAGCAAGCCAAACAAAATCTTGCGTTATGAGACAGGTCATGTTAAGACAACAACAAAAAAAAAAACCCAGTTCTTTACATTACTTTAAAATACCGATTAAACTGGTGGAAATTTCAACACGTTTCCGTTTGATAAACAGGCTGAAATGGTCTGTACACACAAACCGATTTCTATTTAAGCTTCGGTTTCTTTGCTACATTTGTTATACAGTATGCCCTTGACTATTCGCGGTTTTGCACCCACGGTTTGAGTATTCGCTGACTGCCGAGCAACCGGCACGTAATTCAAATCCAGCCAATGGCTGCCCTCCTTTCTCCTGATTGGTTGAGCTGATGTCCCGCCCCTTTTTTCTCATTCACACACAAGTTGTCAATGAGCCTCTTTTTTTGTGTGTGTTTTAATTACCAGTTAAGTTCTATGATACCACTCAAACGCTGTGCGTCTTCTCTGGCTAAGTGATAGAAAACGCTGGATGTCTCTTCTGAAGAAATAAGACTTTCTCCTGAGAAACGACGGTTTTCTCTGAACTGTTGTATTAAAATCTTTTTCAATTATTATTCCAGTTCATGTTTATGCGTGAGATTTTATGTTCTGTAGCATGTTTAACAAACGATACCAAAAGGATAAACTTTATTACAGTACTCTTCATGTCCTTTTACATTGAACTTGGAGTGACGTCTCCAAGATGGCGCTGCCCGGAGGGCGACGTCGCGGAGTTCTCAGAGTCAAATTGTTTCTTTGTTCGTTTGAATTTGTTTTATTTGTTGTTTTGTTTGTTCATGTTTTGCACTATGCTCGTCTACGACCGGTCAACTCTACTACAGCTATAAGATCGGAGTATCTTCGGGCGTGTATAACTAAGCAGAGCTAACGTGCTATGGTTCATTTTAATTTGTTTTATTTGTTGTTTTGTTTGTTCATGTTTTGCACCATGCTCGTCTACGACCGGTCGATTCTACTACAGCTATAAGATCAGAGTATCACTAAGCACGCTCAACTGGGCTTGTTAGCCGGGATGCAGCTAGCAGAGCTAATATGCTATGGTAGGCAGCGCAATGCGAGCCGCACCCCAGCAGAAACACAGTCCTGTAGATCCCTCTGCGCTGCAATCCGAGCATGAAGCTCGTCCATCTTGTTTCGCAGGGACTGAACATTTTCAAGTAGTACTGTGTGGCCGGAAGTGCTAACCAAGCCTCTGAGAACTCCGCCTGGGCTTAAGCCGGTAACCGCTAACTAACCGCTAACATTGAGCCGCCATAGCATATAAGCTCAAGATAGAAGTTGTTGCGTGCTTAGTTGGCCGAAGCTGAAGCTGCTCATAGCTGTAGTAGGGTCGACCGATCATAGACGAGCATAGTGCACAACATGAACAAACAAATAAAACAAATTAAAACAAAGAAAGAAACAATTTGACTCTGAGAACTCCGCGACGTCGCCTTCTAGGCAGCGCCATCTTGGACGTCACTCCAAGTTCAATGTAAAAGGACATGAAGCGTAATAAAGTTTATCATTTTGGTATCATTTGTTGAACATGCTACAGAACATAAAATCTCACACACAAACATTCTCAGAATTAACTTGGGTACTGTACTGGAATAATAATTCAAAAATGAGTGCTTTACAACAGTATGTGCTGTATAATGTTTATATTTTATCATCAATAAAAATAAGAGAAATTTTTTTTTGAAGTTTTTCTTAATCATGACTATATTTTACTACATTAATACTGTATTAATGAGTAAGACTGTCTATAGAATGTGTTTAAGAAGCATATTTTAGCGCATGTAATAGATACATAGGATTTTACTTCTGGCTTATTCTTATGACGTCTCTGCTTATTCGCGCATGTGACGTCATACATGGGGTTTTACTTCCGGGTACAGAACTCGCGGATTATCTCGATTCGCCGAAGGGCTCAGAACCGAACCCCCGCGAATGTCAAGGGCCTACTGTACGGTATTTAGTGTAGGTTCAACACGAGTAACGAGCCCGTCTTGCTTTCGATAAACTTGCCTGCGTGAGTTGGATTAATGTGACTTCCTAGATTGTTTGATTCAATACAAAAACATGAAATTGAGAGTCTCGTGCACGAATAAAATCAATTATGTGGTGAGATCACTTATAATGCATGGCTCATGTTGTTAGAAATAAATCCCGTCGCTGGATAGATGCCCAAATGTTAATGCTCCATAGAGCTCTGCAAATGCCATTGAATCCCTAGTCCTTTCTATATGCCCAGCCCATAGCTGTTTACCATGAATAACAAAATGGAAATGATGTTCGAGCCAACAAAAACCCTACATGCTTATTCGGCTAGTCTATTCTGTTCTGGTATGATACTGTATCTACAAATGAAAAAATCAGGTATCAGTTATCAAGAGTTTGTGCTTCTCATCTCAAATGCCTCACATTGATTTGTACAAAATATAGAGTGCTGTGGGCCGAGTGTGAAGATTGTCTGAAGGCTTCTTCTAAAAGGCACCCAAGAGAAGAACAGTTACAAACCCAAATCATCATCGACAGGGACAGACTGCAGTTGGGTAAGAATTTTTGAGTCTCCATCAATCTCCACATCGTCCAGATGAGATTCCCTATGTACATCATCACCTGGAGGAGGGGTACTCAAGAGCAGGGACTCCCCACCTGGTAAGCCCAATAAAGCTGGGTCCTCGGGTAGATCTCCTTTCCCACGTACATCAAACAGTGTGAGTCCGGACGAAGATGACAGGGGTACAGGACTCCAAGCAGGTTGAATGAGATGAGGAACACTGGCTACACTACTGCTGAGGGGACTGAATGACAGCATGCTCTCGGGGCTGAGGGTCTGTTGGGGCTGCAGCACACTGGTCATCACTGGAAAGTCTGAGGTGTTTGGAGAGGTTTCTGGAGTAGGATTAGCCAGGGTGCCGGGCTCAGGACTACAGTAAAGTGCAGATGAGCCAATCAATGGAGATGATTGAATGGGAGGAGTGGTATGGGCAGAGGACAAGGAGACTGGCTGATTTTGTGGCGAAGTTCCTGCTGAGGTTTGTTCCAGTCCACTGCTGTTGCAGATGCTAGTAGCACTTGGGCTGGGATTTTCTGGGATGGATTTGACAGGCCTGCTGGTAAACTGGAAACCAGCTGGGATGGTGAGGATGAGTTTGCCATTCTGAACACTCAGGAATGGACCGCCACCTGCCAAGAGGAAGTTACCTGAAGACAAGAGCAGAATTATGTGGTCAGGCTTTCTTATTTGGTGGTGGAAAGAAGGAACAAAACTCTGTGTCGCGGCTACTGTACAATTCAACAGTAAATTTCTATCTACGATAGTTGAATAACACGGTCCTGTATCTTACCTGGAGAAGCAGAGGGAATTTGAATCACTCCAGAATTGAGAAGCTGGACACCTGGAAGAGCACCAGCTGTAGGCACACTCTGAGGAGGTCCTATGGGGCTTATACGTATAGCCCCCTGGGTCACAGCAACTCCTCCGCCAGAGCCAGATGTTAAAATTTGGAAAGAACCTCCAGGAGTTGGAATGGAGAAGGAGGGTGCAGCTGGGACCACCTGCGGGAAGGTTATGGCACCTGTGGGTGCTCCAACAATTGGGGATCCAGCCATGCGTTGATGAAACGGTACCAATTCGGGCTGACCTGTGTCCTTGGACTGTGAAACGGGAACAACTTGTGTTGGTGAGGAGATGGGGCTGCCTCGTGTTCCGAGCGAAGTCTGAATCTGTGGAGGGTTGACTGCAGTGGTATGGTCTGTTAACTGAAGTGTCAACCCTTGTGGAGCCTGTCCATTAGGCACCCGGGGGACAGTCATGACTGTGCTCCCCCCAAGTGCAGAGGATTCATTCTGAGGGTGAGCAAGCCTGGGACTGATGTGCAGATTGGGCGCTGGAAACTGAGGGGTTGAACACTGGGATAGCTGATTGGTAATGGGGGATACTGGGACCAGCTGTGGGCAAGACACTGGAGGACCTGCTGGTTGTTGCACCAACTGAGACACTGGGATACCCTGTATGGATGGTACCACCTGTGGCAAAGAAAGAACCTGAGTGCTGGAGACCGTGGAAGAAGAAGATGCCAATTGTGAAATGGAGGAAGTAGAGTTAATTTGAGAACCAGCTGTTGCCACCATCACAAGTCCAGGCCGCTGGGTGGATTGTAGTGGCACTGCTGGGTTGGAAATGACCGCACCAGATGGAAGAGATGAAAGGATGCCATTTTGAGTCGAAACTAATGAGGAAAGCGGGGTGTGACTCATCACTGTGGAAGAGATGGTTGATGTAGATATAGAGGTGGGAGACACCATTTGGGTGCTATCTGGAGTCTTCATAGCTTCTGGAACACTAATGAAGTCCAACGGAGAGGCATTATGGTTTGTTGTTTTTGTTTCGTCTGTCACTGAGGCAGGGTTGGCTTGCGTTTCCATTTTGGTAATGCTGTTTTCATCTGGGATGCTGTTCCCACTACCCTTAGATACAACCTGACCCCCACTTAATAAAAGTGGGGTGCTGGTAGTTACGGGACTGAGGGTGACTTCATGACCGTCGCAAAGAGTCAGTCCATTAATGATGACACCAGTTCCAGTGCCTGATAGCAACGGGCTTCCATTCAGTAACAAGGGATGGGGACTAGTAAGGAATCCCCCTGTGTTGTTGAGAATAAGCTGAGTACCAGTACTACAGTTTGCACCAGGAAGCGAGAGGAGGGAAGTAGTTGAGCCTCCAGCATCATGCGCAGTAGGTTTGTCAGTAATGTCCTCCAAATCAGCCTTACTAGCCTCATCCTCTGTACTGTGGTTTCCATCAGATTCACTAAAAAAAAAAAAAATAATAAAATTTAAATTAAACCACAGATTTTTATATATATATATATATATATATATATATATATATATATATATATATATATATATATATACGGGCATGCACACACATCCCAATTATCAAATATACAATTCATTAGGCTTGAATGAAAATGCTAACACATTGTTTTGTGAATGCATTATGTTAACAAATTAAAAGACTAGGACTTTTAATTTGTTAATATAATGCATTCAAAAATTATGTTGTCTTTCTACTTATAATTCAGGGACAAATTGAAAACAGTGACAAGCTCAATGAATACAATAAATAGAAAATAGTTTTAGTGAGGAGAGTATGGGATGCAAGTCTGGATCAACAAACAGATCACGTCCCTGTCCACAGTACAGCATCAGGGTCAGTTTGGAACTGATCTTCCTGTCCACATCAGGCTTAAACCCAGTTTTGCCAGGACGTTCTACCGAGGCGGTTTTTGCAAGAACGATTCTACAAAATCAGTACGGACAGGGGAATTGAACTGAAGCGTACCTCCAGATTATGTGTGTGTGTGTGAGTGCATACACATAGACACACCTACCTTTTTAGGCTTATGAAGGAAACTAGGTCACATCACTTAGCATACATAGGTTGAATCTTTGATAACAATAACCGGCCATCAAGTCTTTCCAAGCCTCCTGCCTACCTCAATACAGAAGGGATTCTGGCAGAAGTGCCGCCTACATGTAAATCTAATGTCAATACTTAACAACAGAACAAACATCTTTCTTGTTCCCTGTGTAATTTGTAATCATCACCAAGTGGTTGTCACTTACCTCAGACTTCAGCAAGGATCGGATGACATAAGACCAACAAATTCCCTGCACTGGGCCTGAATATGAACATGAGTTAGCGTGACACTCAGTGACTAGCGATATCGGGCCTGTGACACCTGATGACGTCCTCACAAACAGCCTGGCATGTAAGACCTTGTTTTCTTGCCTAATTTGCGTACAATGTGTGCTTTGACTTTTTTTTTTTTTTTTTTTTCTGCCTCCATGAGTTACAATTTCTTTCCCCCTCTTGCTGAACGACATAAATGACAAATGGTCAGGCTAAAAACTTGTAGCGTTGTAAATCCCCCGATTATGATGTGGTAAGAATTGAATGCAAGATGATTTCCTAATTTGACATGGACACCAGAGTGAAAGTCAGTGTGGTGGAGTTTGAGATCTGGCATATAGAAAACATGCAGACGGACTACAACAAAAAGCAAAAAATCCATTCAAATAGTGGTGAAGTATAACACAAGGATCCCTTGCTACTTTGCCCTTCAATTCATGCAGCTTCAGTGCATCATTTTTATTTTATTTTTTTTAATTCATCGAATCAAAAAATAATAAAACTAAGGAAGAATAGGGGGAAAGGAAAATGCCGCAAAAACAAGGCTAATAATGCAAAAAAAAAAAAAAAAATCAAAATTACTTACGTTTTTATGTGAGGTGCGCATCTGCGTGTGTGCACGTCTGTATGTGTGTGTATTTATATTTTATTTACATCTTATGCATTATTTTTGAATGTTTAATTGTTATTATAAGCATTTGTGGAGCCGGTGGTGTAGTGGTTAGAGTGTTGGGCTCATGATCGGGAGGTTGTGAGTTCAAATCCCACCGAGACCCTCACTGTGCTAAGACCCCTGAGCAAGGTCTCAACCACAAATGTGCCTCTGTTCACCCAGCTGTATAAATGGGTACCAGTAAAAATATACTGGGAAGGTAACCTGCGATGGACTAGCGTCCCATCCAGGAGGAGTTCAACTCCTGATCGCTTCACGCTATGGAGACCGGGGATGAGCACCGGCCTGATGAGCAACGAGGCTCGGGTGTAAAAACCCAACAGTTAATCAATCAAATAAGCATTTATAGCGTTGAATATGTATTTATTGATATTATGTACACATATACATGTACGTGGGCAGTGGTGGTCTAGTGGATAGGGTGCAGGATCGCTGATCCTAAGCTTGGGGGTTCGAGTCCCCACAGGGTTGTCACTGTCCCACCCAGTGCAGCTAACTGGGTTATCAAACGTGGGCCATGTCTCTCACTGTTTGTAGCCGCAAAGCCATCAGCGTGTTTCTGTCCCTTGCTAAAAAGGGTTGTGACAGGAAGGGCATCCGACGTAAAAACCGATGCCAAATCAAATGTGCGAATCAAATGATTCGCTGTGACGACTCCCGAGTAAAATTGAAAAAGAACAAAGGAAGAAAGAAAAAATTTGATATTATTTTACAATGTTATGTTTATGATAACTGATTTAGGGGTGTTTTATGAGATACGGTAATGGTATTTATGGATGTATAGTACAGTATGAACGTCATACGTAACTGGAACATACAGAAACAACTTACGTTTTTTTTCACCTTCCGTTCGGCCGACCGGAACCGAACTAAAACGCAAGTCGGGGAGCGTCTGTATATGAATCCTGATGTAGATATAGTTTCACCTCTGCACAAGCAACTATTTTAATCAGAGAATTTTAACACTTTCAACACAAATCTGTCAATAAATGACATAAAAGTCCTATACCTGTACCGATTAACTTGGGCCTTTATGACATCATTCTGAGACTCATTTTCAAATTGCTGCTTAGAAAATCGGTAAAACAGAAACCAAGATTTTGTACAAGGAAAGAAATGTGTTTTGTTTCATACATACTGGGAAGACGCATTGTTCTGGTGCATGGAAGAAATCACGAAAAGGTAATACAAGCCTTTGGCTAGAAATGCTACGTGTCCTATTTTGGATACACTTCTAAAATACAGCTATTTCCAGAAAGTATACAAACACTGCAACAGAAGAGTTCTGACGGACTTCTGTGGATTCAGGCCATCAGTTCATAACTAGTTTAGCAGGCGTGGACAAATCATCAAGTCATCAACCAGCCCACAAGCCAAAAACTCCAGAGAGAGTGCTCCACGGTAAGGCTGCCAAAAATATATTTCAATAAACTAAAAATTGGGAAGACCTTGCAATGGCCTGGTGAGCGGTCCAGGGTGTACTCTGCCCTCATCGCGAGTCAGCTGAGATGGCCGCCAGCCTCCCCATGACCCTCATTAGGATGAAGCGGATCATAAAGTGAATGAATGGATAAAAATTGGTCATTTCAGTGAAATTAAATAAAATTTTGTTTACAACAGCAATTTGACGTTTTATTTTATTATATCACGTCACATCTTAGGGCTGTAGAAGGAAACCGGAGAACCCAGAGGAAACCGACACAAGTCCAGGCAGAACAAGCAAACGCCACACAGAAGTAGTGCTGCAACAACGAATCAATAAGATCAATTAAAATTGATTATTAAAAGTGTCAGCAACAAATCTCCTTATCCATAAGTCCTCCGATTATTGTGTAATCAGCCACTACAGACGAGTGTCACTCAGTACGGAGTTAAATGGATGTGCCATACGTGCGCCTCACATTTTTACATCTTCATAAACATTACAAAGCATGGCTCAGTTGACTACCAGTAGCACTGGGATGGGGGGGGGGGGGGGGGTTTCGACTGAAATCTTCGAAGGTTTGGGTTTTTACACCCGAGCCTTGTGGCTCATCAGGCCGGTGCTTATCCCGGTTTCCGTAGCGTGAAGCGACCAGGAGTTCAACTCCTCCTGGGTGGGACGCTAGTCCATCGCAGATTACCTTCCCAGTATATTTTTTTACTGGTACCCATTTATACTGCTGGGTGAACAGAGGCACACTTGGGGTTGAGACCTTGCCCAGGGGTCTTAGCACAGTGAGGGTCTCAATTGGATTCGAACTCACAACCTCCCGATCATGAGCGCTGTACCCTAATCACTACACCACCGGCCCCACTCTTCCAAGGTTTGGGAGCATTTTAATCTCCATAGTCCCCGAAAATGCATCGAACGCAGGCTTTGTAAAAGTGAGATGGCTTGGCACGGGAGCACTACAGTGACGCAGGAGCATCTTAAAAGAAAACATGTAGGAATTATTATTGATCAGGAAGCCGGCCAATCAGCAGGGTAAATGACCACAGAATACTAAATTTATTCTGTTCTGCAGGGAGTATATATGTACGGTGGCACCTCGACTTCCGAGTGTTCCTAATAATGAATTTTTCGTGATACGAGCTTCGATACCACCAAAAATCTGCCCCATACAACGAGCAAATTTTTGACTTGTGAGCTCTGCTGGGGAAATGGCTTTTCCAGGCTGATTAGCCTTGTACTGTATTCTTCCGCGTGTATTCCTCCGTGCTCCGAATGTCTTGTGCAGTGCTTCTCAATTATTATCTGTGATGCCCCCTATAGGAAGAAAAAAAAAATGCTTACGCCCTCCCCCCAGCGCCCCACACGCGACTATAAATAGTGTTTACTGCACTTCATATCATTTGCTCAGTGCTTTTTCCCCCCCTTACACCATAGAAAACACAGTGAGCGCGCCACTGCCACCTAGTGTAGAGGATGTGCAATCACACTTATAAAGCTGGTCCAGCAGTAGGTTAAAAAAGCATGTTTCCCAGGGTCATATGCACCATTAGTTTCGTATTCTGCCGTGTGTATTTCTCCACGCTCTTTTCCGCGCCGACATTTGTCGATGCACTCACACAAACGTTTTTCTTTTCTGTGGTACGGATTTTGTGACTTTTTTAGTCTTCTTTTTATTGTGCATATCCCAGTGTTTCTAAGATGGGTCGTAAGAAGGTGGCTGATGTACGAAAGACCGGAAGTCTGTATAACCCACAGCAAATACACTATTTTCGCAAGTACACTACTTTCGGTATTGAGCGCCTCACATATTGTAAGCGTTGATTGGCTGTTTTAAGCTTCATATAAAGTGACTCAGTATGAACAAGTGACTTATTTGAAATTAATGTTGATATTATTTGATACCAAAGAGACGATTCATGGACGTGGTGAAGGAGGACATGAAGGCAGTTGGTGTAAGAGAAGAAGATGCAAAGGATAGGGTGAGATGGAGGCGGATGATTCGCTGTGGAGACCCCTGAAGGGAAAAGCCGCAAGGAAAAGAAGAAGTTGATATTATTTGATATATTTGATATTATTTTACAATGTTATGTTTATAATAATTGATTTAGGGGTGTTTTATGAGATACGGTAATGGTATTTATGGATGTATAGTACAGTATGAGCGTGAGGTAGTGGTGGTCTAGTGGATAGGGCGCAGGATCGCTGATCCTAAGGTTGGGGGTTTGGGTCCCCACAGGGTTGTCACTGTCTTCCCCAGTGCAGCTAACTGGGTTGTCAAAGGCGGGCCATGTCTCTCACTGTCTATGGTGAGAGGCCTGTAAAAGAACCATTGCTGACTTTCGTAAAGAGTAGCTGCAAAGCCATCAGCATGTTTCTGTCCCTTGCTAAAAGTGTTGTGACAGGAAGGGCATCCGACGTAAAACCTATGCCAAATCAAATGTGTGAATCAGATGATTCGCTGTGGCAACTCCCGAGAAAGGGAAAAAGCCGAAAGAAAGAAAGTACAAAAGTACAGTATGAGCGTCATACGTGACACGTCATATAACATAACTTACGTTCGACTGTCCGGAACCAATTAAAAATGTAAGTCGGGGAGCGTCTGTATACGAGGATTCCTCGCTACTTCATACTTCAATTCATGCGGCTTCAGTGCATCGCGTTTTTTTTTTTTTTTTTTAATATTCATCGAATTAAAAAAAATAAAGAAATTAAGGAAGAATAGGGGACAAAGTTAAGAAAAATGCCACAAAAAAACAAGGCCAATTATGTAAAAAAAAAACCTAAACGAAAAAACCAAAACCACAACCCAAAGCCTCCCATAAAAACTACTTACATTTTTGTGAGGTGCGCATCTGAGTGCGTACATGTGCATCTGCGTGCGTGTCTATATGTGTGTGTATTTATATTTTGCTTACATCTTATGCATTTTTTTGAATGTTTAATTGTTATTATAAGCATTTATAGCATTGAAAAAGCCGAAAGGTAAAGAAGAAGAATGTGATTTACCGATATTATATACACACATACGTATACGTCAGTGGTGTGGGATTGGGGGGTTGATCCCACTTCGCGGAATCAGTGGTCGCACGCAGATCTGTCCCAATTAACCACGGAAAGTGGGGGGGGGGGGGCTGAGCTGCTTGGACTTAATGCAGTTAATACCTGAATTCAGTCATGTCATGCCTAATGCAATACAGTACATTCCTCTAGGGGGCATTTTTGAAAACTACAGTGCTGTATGTTTATAAAGAGAATGCACTGAAAGGTGTTTTATGCGTACGCTGTATAATGTTTATATTTTAGCATCAATAAATATAACAGTAAAAATTGAAACGGTTTTCTTAATCATTACTACATTTTACTACATTAATACTGTATTAGTGAGTAAGACTGTCTATAGAATGTGTTTAAGAAGCAGGTAATAGATGCATAGTATTTTACTTACAGCTTCTCGTTCGTGCATGTGACGTCATACATGGGGTTTTACTTCCGGGTACAGAACCAGTGGATTATCTCGATTCGTGGTCGATTTGTGGGAGGGCCCAGAACCGAACCCCTGCGAATGTCAAGGGCCTACTGTGTGTGTGTGTGTGTGTGTGTGTGTGTGTATATATATATATATATATATATATATATATATATATATATATATATATGAATATGTTCTGGTGAACTATGACTATCACAGAAATATAAATAGATATACACTCCGCTACCCACATATGGACTGGCAATTTGAAAACAAATGGTCCATTGTTAAATACAGTAGGCCCTTGACTATTCGCGGTTTTTCACTCACGGTTTGCATATTCGCGGACTGCCGAGGAACTGTCATGTCATTCAAATTCAGCCAATGGCTGTCCTCCTTCCTGCTGATTGGTTGAGATGATGGAACGCCTCTTTTTCCTCATTCACGCACAAGTTGTCAATGAGCCTCTTTTTTTAGTGTGTTTTAATTACCAGTTAAGCTCGGATTGTAGTGCAAAGGGACTACAGGACTGCTCCATGCTGTGTTTCTGTGAAACATGGCTCGAGGAGAGTACGCCCGACGAGGCGATTACACCAGCCGGCTACACGGCCTTCATCCCCTGCGATCCCGAGCGCTGGAGTCGTCGTTTGGCCCTTCGCCACCTGCCACGTCTCCGCCTGGGCTTATTGTTAACCGGGGTGCGGCTAGCATTGAGCTACCATAGCATATTAGCTCAGGATAGGAGTTGAGCATGCTCGGTTCCAAACGTTGATTTCTGATTAATCGAAAAAAATAATAGACCAAGTTATCGATTATTACAATAATTGTTAGTTGTAGCCATACACAGAAGCAAACAACCAAGCCCAGGAATTGAACCCAGGACCTTCTTGCTGAGAAGCAGACATGCTGAGGTGGTGATCAGGCTAGTGGTGCAAATTTTGAAATTAGCATCAAGATGTTTTGCGACTCCACATGCAAGCGAATATTTTGTGGCTTTAAGATGTATATTGTCAATAAGTTGCGAGTTATTTGTGCTTCGCTTGTGGATGTTTGGTGAAAAAAGCTCTTGTTTTAAATCAGTCGTGTTTTGTTCTTCAACCCTTCGCTGTTTATTTGTGTGTTATCAGCCCAAACAAAATGCAAATAGATATGAATGATAAAAAAAAATCCAAATAAGGCGGTTACTAACAAGTCTCAAACTTTTCTTAAACTTTCCACATGGGAGTTTCCAACTTGTCGCTTTTTGTTGTGAACAAAAAAAAAAAAAAAGTATAATTTGCAAAACAACAACTGACCGTTTGAGAAGAGTCTGAACGTACAGTAGGCTCTCCTTCCTATCACACCTCTTTTGTGATCACCCCATAACCACTACACTAGTGTAGCATTAATAAGCATTTCAGGGGGAGATTCTTCTGGAATTATTTTAAGGGAGAATGAATTACTCTTCTTGCATTTCTCTCCTTTTCTCTGTTGGGGGTAATGTGGATGGGTGATTGGCAGCGCTGGGACTCGGAACCTCAAATCCACCAAATCAGCGACAAAAATCCTGAATGTTACGAGGTACCACTGACAAGAAAGTTCAAGAATGCGGGTCATCTGGAAACAACTTTTTTTTTTTTTTTTTTTTTTTAAACTTGATGCATGTAAAGTCTTGCCTTAAGACGTGCTGTGCAGAAGGTGTTTGCTGGGAGATTCCTGTGCAGTGTACCGCAGAGAGTCCCCGCCACCGCGCAGCCTGTCGGGAAACCTGAGCCACTTGTGGGTGCTGAGAGAGCTCACATTTCACAACAAAGCAACACGCTTGCACTCAGTCCGACTGTCTCACCGCCTAATCAATCCCAGGACTCAGTCGGCAACTTTTCCTTCCAAGTTTCCGAGTCGGGACGACAAAAAAAAAAGTTAAAACGTCTCTGCTCCAAATCTTAGGCCGCGGTATTTATTCCATGAGAATATTGACAGAGTTTCTCATCGAATACCAACTCGGATCCGAGTGCGGACTACACTTACGGCCATGGGATTCTCCAGCTGGCCTGGACAGGACGGGACGGGACAGGACAGGAATTGATCGATCATCGAAACCAGATTGATCTGAAATCGGGTCGATATTACGGTCGACCCCAGAAGCGATCAAACACTCAATTGAGGTACCAGAAGTACCTTGTCATGGTTCCAGGCTCTGATCAGGGAGGGGGAGGGGGATGGGGATGGGGATGGGGAGTGGGTGGGGGGGGACTGATACAGTTCTATCCGCTGATGCACTGATTGGATCACAAAACAGGTTGGTTTTGGGGTGATTTCAAAAAAAAGTTTAGCCCAGATTATAACCAAGGCATGCGAAACCAAGAGCATAAAAACAAGGCGACTGTGAGCCTACCTTTTGCTGTTGGTACCGGACGGAGTTCGGTCTCTCTGGCGCCGGTTCTTGAACCAGTTGCTCACTTGCGTCAAAGAAAGTCCTGTAAGTTTGGCCAGGTTCTTCTTCTCATCCGGAGTCGGGTACCGGTTGAGTTTGTAGCACTCTTTGAGGGCGTTCCGAGACTTCTCCTTGAAACAATAGACGGTCTCCTCTCCGTCCCAGATGGTCTTGGGAAGAGGAAACTTCTTTCGGAGCCGGTACTTGTCCACGGCGCCCAGGCTGCGACCCCGCGACCTCTCCGCCTCCTTGTAGCGCGCCCTCAGGTACAGGTCCTGCAGGAACCCGTGGTTGCTCGGGTGGAAGTCGCGGCTCTCTAAGATGGCGTAGAGTTCTGGGAAGTCCTCGCGGTGGAACGCGACCAGGGCCTGGGCCTTCAGCAGGGTCTCGTTGCCACGTAGCACGTCGGACGAAGGAGGGATGATGGCCAGGAAGCTCCACAGGCGATCCACGTTGCCCGCCTGCAGGAGAGCCTCGCACACGCACGCGACCTGCTCACTGGAAAAGCCGAGCGCCGACTCGGGCAAATTCTCCAGCAGCAGCCGCCGCTCACAAACTTCCTCAGAGTCCCGCTCCTCTTTCACTCGGGCTTCGCTCTGCCCGGAGTCCGCGGGGCTTCCATTCTCCGATTGTTCTGGAGACTCCAAACACAAGGAAGCCATTTTTCAGTTGAACTTTTTTCTCTCTCTCTCTCTCTTTCGGTTCCTCCTCCCTTCGTCGTTCCCTCAGCCCATTCTCCGCTCACACGGAGACGGACAACGAGTCCAAAGAGTCGACTCTTTTTTTTAAAGAATCGGAATCGTTTGTTGAAAAGTGATTCACTCAGTTTTTTTCCCCTTTTCATTGAATCAATTCAAAAAAAAAAAAAAAAATACACTTTCACATTACTAGTATTTATTTTTAGAGATCCCTCGCTACTTCGTGCTCCAGTTTCTGCAGCTTGAATGCATCACAGGTTTTTCAAAAATATTCATTGAAAAATAAAAAAATAAGGAAAAATAGGGGGAAAGTTAAAAAAAAAACAACCCCAAAAAACTACTTACATTTTTATGTGAGGTGCATGTCTGTGTGTGTGTGTATTTATATTTTATTTACATCTTATACATAATTTTTTAGCAGGGCAGTGGTGGTCTAGTGGTTTAAGGCACCGGATCGCTGATCCAAAGGTTGGCGGTTCGAGTCCCACTCTCCACAAGGTTGTCACTGTCCCCCCCAGTGCAGCTAACTGGGTTATCAAAGGCCGGCCATGTCTGTCACTGTCTATGGTGTGAGGCATGTAAAAGAACCATTGCTGACTTTCAACAAGAGTAGCTGCAAAGCTGTCAGTGTGTTTCTGCCCTGCGATGGCCTGGCGAGCTGTCCAGGGTGTACTCTGCCCTCGCCTGAAGTTGGCTGGGATGGGCGCCAGCCTCCCCGTGACCCAAGTTAGGATTAAGCGGGTACAGAAAATGAACTGAACTGAACATAATTTTTTAATGTTAGTTATTACAAGCATTTATAGCAGGGGTGGTGAACACATGGCTCTCGAGCCGCATGTGGCTCTTCATCAATAAGAATGTGGCTCTTTTGCCTCTCCATGGTTTTTTTTTGTTTTTTTTGTTTTTGTTTTTTGTATAAAACACCTAACTCAACATGATTGTGTGTATATTTCAATATTCATCAATTTATATTACACAGGCCATATCTATGTATCTGAAGTGTGTTCGGTAGTTGTGTGTGTCAGTGCAAGGGGGAAAGAGAGAGGTGTGTGTGTGTGTGTGTGTGTGTGCGTGTGTGTGTGTGTGTCTTGGCAGGTCAGCACGTGGTGTGGCTCTTTAACTCTCACAGTTAAAAAGTTTGGCTCTTTGTGTCTAACTTGTTCGCCACCCCTGATTTATAGCATCGGATATGTATTTATTGATATTATATACACATATACATGTACGTATACGTCAATCGGGGGGTTGAACTTACTTCGTGGAAATCAGTGGTCGCGGCAGTCCTGGTCCCCATTAACTGCAAAAAGTCAGTTTTCCCCCCACCCCTCCTGACTGATGTACTAGTATACATACATGTATATGTGTATATATGTAATATCAATAAATACATATTCGATGCTATAAATTCTTATAATAACAATTAAACGTTAAATAAGAATGCATAAGATGTAAATAAAATATAAATACACACACATACAGACGCGCATGCACGCACGAAGATGCTCGTGCACTTACTGAGATGCGCGCGCCTCACAAAAATGTACAGGAACTAGTTTTGATGGGAGGTTTTGGGTAGTTTTTTGTTGTTTGTTTAAGTGGGGGTTGCATACCTGGCCTTGTTTTTGTGGTATTTTCTTTAACTTTTCCCCTATTATTCCTTCATTTCCTTATTTTTTTATTTCGATGAATATTTAAAAAAAAAAAAAAAAAACACGATGCACTAGAATTCGTATGAATTGAAGTGAGAAGTAGCGAGGGATCCCTGTAGCACAGACTAACTTGGCAGTGGTGGCTTTGTGGTTAATGCTATGGGTTACTAATCCGGAAGGTCAGTGGTTCAATGTACACTGTCACCACTGTTGGGCCCTTGAGCCTCATTTGCTCAGTTGTATAAAGCAAAAAAGATTATTGTAAGTCACTCTGGATAAGAGCGTCTGCCAAATGTACAGGGTGTCCCAAAAATTGTAGACACACTTTAAATAATTGCAAACTAGGTGTTTATTATAATTTGTTTCATTTTCAACATGTAAAATAATTTACAAACATCATTCTATTTTTTTTTTTTTTTTCTTTTGTCACCGCCTGTTCTCAAACTGATATCCGTTCTGGTTCAGACACTTCCGACAACGCGAATCGGTGGAATAGCACACATGCGTGCATTCACGTTTAATGGCTGCTCTCAATTCAGTGACTGTTGCAGGTCTCACTGCACAGACTTTGCATTACAAGTACGTATCCCCATAAAAAGAAGTCCAGTGGTGCGAGGTCTGGTGAACGTGGAAGGTATTCAACAAAACCATCTGCTCAGTGGTGTATGCGTTTTTTTGGGACACCCTGTACTAACTTAATTTTGGTGAAATAAAATAAAAACCACAGTTCTTGTCTGGGTTTCCTCCAGATACTCCAGTTTCCTTCTTCAGTCCAAAGACATGTACCTTATGCTAATTAGCTGTTCCAAATGCACCTAGGTGTACTTATGAATATATATGGATGTGTGTGTATGTTGCTTTGCAATGGTGGCATTGGTCCTTTTGCCCAGTGTCGGCTAGGATAGGCTCACCACAACCCTAATACAGTAATAGGATTATAGAATATGATGATAATGATAGGTAGTAGTGGAAAGGTGATGGGAGTACCGAGGTCGGGGATTCAAGCCCCGCTGTCAACGGTTGTCACTGCTGTCCCCCCAGTGCAGCTAACTGGTTTATCAAAGGCCGGCCATGTCTCTCACTGTCTATAGTGAGAGGCTGTAAAAGAACCATTGTTGACTTTTTCATCAAGAGTAGCTGCATAGCTGTCAGTGTGTTTCTACCCTGCGATGGATTGGCAAGCTGACCAGGGTGTACTCTGTCCTCACCCAGAGTCGGCTGAGATATGTGCCAGCCTCCCCATGACCCAAATTAGGATTACGCGGTTCAGAAAATAAATGATTGTGAACACATTGTGGACAAAAAGATGAACATGTATTAGTAGGCCTACAGTCTACGTGTCTATAATTCAGGAAAGTAAGTTTTATTATGAATATGCCTAGTGGTGAAATTACTATACAGTAGGCCCCCGTTATTTGCGATGGTTCTGTTCTGCCCCTTCCCGCGGATCCTGAAAAACCGTGAATTAGTGACAAGGTTTTAAAATCCTATGTATGATATTACATGCGCTAAAATATGCTTCTTAAACACATTCTATAGACAGTCTTACTCATTACGTAAGTAATAATGTAGTAATGATTCAGTAAAAACTTGTTAATTTTGCACTGTGATAATATTTATTAATAAATAAAACGCTTAGGCTCCTTACCAGAGGCTAGAGAAGATGTAGGGCGTTTGAGTGACATCATAGGGCTTAAATAATCATTAAAAAAAACACGAAAAAACCTGAATTGACGATTCAAGCAATCACTTTGATGACATGTGATGCGAAGGAGGTAAAAAAGGAGATGAGATGTACACATCATCTGCAACCAATCAGCAGGAGGGAGAAACAAAAGCTCTCAGCCATTGGTTAAATTTGAATAATGTGCCAGTAACCTCCGGGTTTGCCGCGAATCCCCGAGTATATGGGGGTGCGAGTGCTGAACTGCAAATGGGCAACGGCTTACTGTACCTGCGATATAGTGTATATAATAGCAGTAATACGTTTTGATTGTTAATAAAACGTATTACTGCTGTTTCCTCTGGGTTGCCCAGTTTTCTTTCACAGTCCAAAAACATCCACAGTAACCTGAATCAAAAACCACAAGAAGTTCTCTAAGATAATGTGGCGTGAGACCATTCAGTGCTTTAAAAGTAGTATTTTGTATTCGATTCGAAATTTAACTGGGAACCAGTGCAGTGTAAATAAGACCAGGATGATGTGGTTGTGTCTTCTGGTTCTAGTAAGAACTCTCGGTGCTGCATCATCTAATCTTGAAGTAACAAAAGCCAGAACAAGTTTTTCCACATCATGCACGAACAGCCTATTTCTAATTTTAGCAATATTCCTTGGAAGAAAGAAGGCCACCCTGGTAATATTATCTACATGAGCTTCAAAAGAGAGACTAGCATCAATACTCACTCCAAGGTCCTTTCCTGCTACACGTGACGAGACGGAAACACCATCCAAACTTACTACATAAACAGAAACCTTATTTTTAGCTACCTGAGATTCGAGTACAAGTAGATCTGTCTTATCAGAGTTTAAGAAGAGGAAGTTGGTAAGCATCCAGTATCTAATGTCCTTTACACCTTTCTCAACTTTTATTAAGCTGATGTCTCTCATCTGGCTTTGCTGAAATACTAGTATATAACTGTGCATCAGTATAATCAGCAGAACAATGAAATCTAATACCTTGATCATGAATGATATTACCCAAAGGGAGCATGTGTAGAGAGAAAAACAATGGGCCTAGGACAGAGCCTTGTGGAACACCAAACTTACCATTAGAATGTATAGAGAAATCAGCATTTATATCTACAAACTGATAATAGTCAGTTAAATAAGATTTAAACCAGGAGACGGCTGTTTCCTTAACTCCAACATTTTCTAATCTCGCAAGGAGAATCATGTGATCAATAGTGTTAAAGGCAGCACTAAGTTCAAGTAGCACAAGCAGGAAGACACAACCGTGGTTGGACGCCACCAGTCGGTCATTTACCACTTTAACAAGTCTTTTGAATCGGGTAAAACACTCTCGTTGTGGATCTGATTGAGGTATATTATCAATGTTTTAGTGGCTTGATCGAGTTCTGTGGGGTCTGATGGTGATCCAATCATAGTTAATAATTCTGGAAGATTATAAATGAAACTATGTGCAGTACTTAATGTGAAACCTGGTGAGGTGTATATATTAGTACTGTACTAAGAGGCATGTAAGCGAGATAGGATAATGATCTGAAGTGGTTTCTGACTGTGGAACTGCAACTATATTTTCAATATTTAATCCAAAAGTTAGTATTAAATATAATGTGTGGCCAGTTTTATGAGTGGGTCCTATTCAATTCTGATTTACCAAGATAGCTAGGATTGATCTGCGATGGCCTGGCGAGCTGTCCAGGGTGTACCCCGCCCTTCCCCAGAGTCAGCGGAGATGGGCGCCAGCCTCACCACGACTTTACTTGGGATTAACTAGTTCAGAACACGAATGAATGAATGAATCTAAAATAGATACGAACGCCGTTCTTAAAGGATCTGGGTTATCAAAATGAATATTAAAGTCGCTAATAATTAAATCTCCATCTAAAGAAACAACCAGGTTTGACAAAAAATCTGCAAATTCATGTAGGAACTCTGAATACGGCCCTAGATGTCTGTAAATAATAATTAAAGGCATCAGCTGCGTCGGCTTTTTTTTTTTTTTTTCCCATGAACCCGTGTAATGTTGGTACTGTATCTAGAATTTGAAACATGTTATATTCGTGTCTAGATTTTTACACAAGGCTGAGATTATCAGTATAGATAACTGCGATGCCTCCTCCTCTGCCAGATAAACGAGGTTGGTGTATATAACTGTATCTGGGAGGACTCGCTTCATTTAACAACCCTATCTTTATATAGGTGGCACGGTGGCGTAGTGGTTAGCACGTGCGTCTCACAGCGAGAAGGCCTGGGTTTGATTCCCGGCCTGGGCGTTTCTGTGTGGAGTTTGCATGTTCTCCCCGTGCTTGTGTGGGTTTCCTCCGGGTGCTCCGGTTTCCTCCCACACTCCAAAGACATGCACAGTAGGTTAATTGGTCGTTCTAAATTGCCCGTAGGTTCGCATCGTGCAGAAGGCAATGGCAAACCACTGCACTAATCCTGCCAAGAAAACCTCCATGAAGATGATAACCAGGGCGTTAGTCTTCATGGCGGGTCGCCAATGGTCGTCCTACGACTCAGGCACTAGATAGATAGATAGATCTTTAGATAAAAGGTACAGGCTGTAGATTCGACACGGTCTCTATAGCACTGAACTTGACCTTGAGTGACGACTCCGTGCCGCCAGCAGACACAAGCGCTTCTGTGTGAGGTTGGCTTGTCCTCCCTGTGCTTGTGAGAAGTCCCTGTAGATACTCCACTTTCCTTGTACAGTTTAAAAACATGAAGCTAAGCGACTGTCCCCGATTGTCCTCAGCTGTGAGGGTTGAACGGTTGTATGTGCGTGTCGGCCCTGTAATGGATTGATAAGATATTCAGGCTGTAGCTGTACCCCGCCTTCACTTTGGCTAAAATAGGCTCTAATCTTCCTGTGCCCCTGACAGGATTAAGTGGTTCTTCCAATAAATGAATGAACAAATGTCCAAAATCGCTAATTAGCAGCATTTCGGATTGGAGCGTACGTGGATATTTTGCAACGTTCAAGGAGCAGACACGTCTCAACATCACCTGATCTGGAGAGGCCGTGTAAATCAGACCTTCACAGTCAAACTGCTGCAAAGAAATCACGACTGAGAGAGACCAGTGAGCAGAAGAAGTATTGCTTGGAAAAATAAACACAAGGACATGTGTACTTTGTCCTGAAGAGTCCAAAGTTTTGATTTTAAGATCCAAGCACTGTACCGAATTGGCACGTAGAAAATATGAACCGATGGTGTCTGTATGTGTGTCTCGCAGTATGAAGCATGGAGGAGGAGGTTTGATGGTCGAAGGGAGACACTTTTGATTACTTTTTTTTATTTATTTTTTTATTTATTTATTTTTTTTTAAATTGAAGACATATTTAAACAGCGTCACTACCACAGCATTGTGCAGCAACTTGCCATCATCCCATCTGGTTTGCGTTTAGTCCAACCACCAAGAGGACAATGTCCCAGAGCACATCCCTGGGCTATGATGGGGATATTTTCCCGAGAAGGAGAGTGAGAGAGTGCTACATCAGATGACCTCGCCTCTGCAATCACCCAAGCTAATCCCAGCTGCGGGATTTGAGAGAATGGTAAGAATGTACAAAGCTGTCATCAAATCAAAAGATGATTAAAATATTTTCTGTTTGTTTTGAGCTTCAGATCTCACCCGAGGGTCTTTCTATGTGGAGTTTACATGTCCTCCTCATCTTTATGTGAGTAGGAGGCTTTGTGTGTGCGCAGTTGAGTTCTTCAGGGTTATCAGGTCGTTTTGTAGACTTCTGCACTAGATTGTGGTTCTTCTTGAGTGGTTTCATTTTGAGATCGACCGTATAAACTCCGGAATGTAGATGCAACTTGCTTCAGGGGGCTAATTGGTTCTGGTGGCACCATGTTCCCGTTGCATTGTAAAACCAGCATTTATGGCTCTTGAGTAGTGCCACGACAAACTGCAAACTGTGCGACTATTAACCTGGAGATCGCAAGTTCGAATCCGGGTTAATGCCACAGCCGTCCATGGCTGGGAATTCACAGGAGCTAACTGGCTAAGCTCTCACAAAAGTGGCATATGCTCACCTCCCTGTCACTTACAGTGATCCCCAGCCAATCACGGGCGTCTGTGAGCTCAATCATACAAGGTGGCAGATAGCGCTTTTCCTCCGAGGGTGTTAGACCGCCCCCAAAAATATGCACGCGCCACAGTTCAAAAAGAGGCCTAGGGTGGCTAGGGTCGCATGTCACAGAGGGGGCGTGTGCATGCATTTTGCCCCTCCCTGTAGGTGGTCGTCGTGTGAAAGGGATGGCAATATCTCATGGGTGGGAATTGGATATGACTAAATTCGGGAGAAAATGGGGGGGGGGGGGCAGCTTTTAAAGATTCACACATGCAGTTGTACTTTATACATTCTTACAGCCCACGTGAGTGAAAAAGAACGCCGCCACTTGAATTTGGTAACACGCTTAATCTCCTGGGCAACACTGTAGTGCAGTGGTTAGCATGTCCGCCTCAGAGTAAGAAGGTTTCCATGTGGAGTTTGCATATTGTCTCCATGATCATGTGGGTTTTTCTTTGGGCGCTCTGGTTTCCTCTGACAGACCATAGACATGCGCATTAGGCCAGTGTGAACCTGTGAGTGAATGCCTGTTAGTGTCTGGGTTTACTCGACACTGAGAGCATGATGTCCGCCATTTCTGCGATTTGAGAGAATTGTGATGATCTTGAAGGAACTCGGTGAAATTGTGATGTGTGCTCATCGTTTCAAAATATCTGACAGAAATCAATCAGTATTCTGTCGTACAGCTCGACTCCGATCATGATAGAATATTGGAACCGTAATCGAGTGAAGTAGAGCCCGACAGACTTTGACAGACAACGATGCACCATCGTAGGGGAGCTTGGTGACCGTGGAAACGCGATTCCTTCAAGTTTCATCCCTTGGATACACCCTGCCCCGTTTTATACCTCAATCCTGCTCCAAGTATAACCAGAAGTTATTGAGTACTGTGTTTTTTATGGGGCCGGTGGTGCAGTGGATAGGGTGCTGCACTCATGATCAGGAGGTTGTGTGTTCAAATCACAGTTAGACCCCCACTGTGCTAAGACCCCTGGGTGAGGTTTCAAGCACTAGTGTGCCTCTGTTCACCCAGCAGTATAACTGGGTACCAGTAAAATATACTGGGAAGGTAACCTGCGATGGATTAGTGTCCCATCAAGGAGGAGTTGTCCTCCTAGCCGCTTCACGCTACAGAATCCGGGGCTAAACACCGGTCCGATGAGACGCTAGGCTTGGGTGTAAAAAGCCCAGCGGACTTTACCTTTCCTTACTGTGTTTTTTGGATCATGGGATATCACAGACATCGTGGCCCAGTGTGATCCCAGTGTATGAAATGTTCGAATGACATGGTCAGGTTGTAATCCTCCTTTTTCTCTAAAGTCAGCTGTTATTATCTTCAGTGTCACTGGTGACCCTGATAGACAGGCCTTCCAGGTAATGGATGAATAGATGGAGGGATGGATGGATCAGCCTATATGGGTCGTTTCATGGTTTTGATACCTTCAGCACAAAAAATAATAAAACTAACGAAAATGATTCATTTGGAAGATGTGTCCAAATGTGCCCTGCGATGGCCTGGTGAGCTGTCCAGGGTGTATATTCTGCCCTCACCCAGAGTGGGCCGAGATGGGCGCCAGCATCCCTGTGACCTTAATTAGGATGAAGCGGTTCAGAAAATGAATGAATGAATGAATGTCCAAAAGTATTGCTAGTGGTGTGTGTGTGTGTGTGTGTGTGTGTGTGTGTGTGTGTGTGTGTGTGTGTGTGTCAGTTTCAGCTTTTTGAGTTCTGTTTCTCTTGATCTTTGTTTGTAGAGTTCATTTATTTTTGTTTCAGAATGAAAATGGAAAAACAAGGAAGCAGCTTGTTATCTACCTTTTGCTTTTCTTGGCACACATTTTAAAAAAATAAATCACTGCAGTGCAGTTCAGTTCACTGGGAATGGAATCAAATGGACTTGAAGCACATGTAGTTGATTTGACAGGCTGTTCCGAGGAAAAAAAAAAAAAAAAACTACTTTCGGATTTTTATTCAATTTTCAGAAAAGATATGCTTCAAAATGGCTCATCAGGCCGGTACTTATCCCCGGTTTCTGTAGCGTGAAGAGGCCAGGAGTTCAACTCCCCCTGGATCGGACGCTAGTCCATCGCAGGTTACCTTCCCAGTATATTTTTACTGGTACCCATTTATACTGCTGGGTGAACAGAGGAACACTTGGGGTTGAGACCTTGCCCAGGGGTCTTAGCACAGTGGGAGTCTAACTGGGATTTGA
>CM045728.1:124494797-124532297 GCA_024760905.1 Plotosus lineatus | reverse complement strand
TGTGTATGTGTGTATATACATATATACATACAGGGAGTCCTCGGTTTACACCAGTCCCGACTTACACCATTTCATGGTTACAAACGCGCCCCCATAAAAATATAAAAAAATAATATTACACGTCATTACGTCTTTCGCGGTTACGTAAACAAACGCTAACTAGTTTCGGGCTCGTGAGGTGGAAGAATACGCTGTGTTGTGGTTGTGGGCCGAGGAAGACGGCGTCGGTACTGTAATATTACGCGTCATTACATCTTATGCGGTTACGTAAACAAACGCGAATTAGTTTCGGGCACGCGAGATGCAGCAAGCGTTGGCAACTTTTGAGGCTCAGGATCCCAACTTGGAAAGGTTCACTAGGGTTTCTGGAGGCATCATGGATTTGAAGCAATGCTACAAGGAGATCTTGAATGAGAAGAGGTTGCTCTGTGTCCAGTCGAACCTGGAGCAGAATTTTAAGAAGGTAGAGAGAGGCCTGCAACAGATCCTGTAGCCTCCACCTCAGCTGCATCTACTACTCCAGGCTCACCTGCCCCAACATCTCCAGCACAATAAGCCCGTCTCGCCCTCCCGCACTGGATTTCATTCTTGCGGTAAGGAATTGATTTCTCTTTTTTAATACTTTGTCATTAACTGTTACATTTTATTATAGCACTGTACGTACAGTACTTTTCAGTATATTTTATGTTCCGACTTACACTGAAATTGGGGTTACACCGCGTCTTAAAAACGGCTCCGCGTCATAACGAGGACTCCCCTGTATACCGGTGTATATATATTTTTTTCATGGCATGACTCACTTTCACTCATTTTCAGAACTGCTTGATTCTATCTCAGCTGAGGGTGGGTGAAGGCATGGTAGCAAGGGGAGAACACCGAAACATTTAGGCCTGGGACTCAAACCCAGAACCTTCTTGCTGTGAGGCTGACATGCTAACCACCATGTTGCTGTGCCTTCCCTTAATTAAAGTTAACAACGTTTGAAAATAACGAGGCAGGGCGGTGGTGGCCGCCTTTGGTCCTGGATCATAATGCTTAGGTTGGGGGTTCAAGCCCCACTTTCAACAGGTGGTCACTGTCTCCCCCAGTGCAGTTAACTGGGTTATCAAAGGCCTGACAAACATGTCTCTCATTGTCTATGGTGAGAGGTTCAGGTAAAGAACCATCGCTGACTTTTGACAAGAATAGCTGCAAAGCCGTCAGCATGTTTCCGCCCTGAGATGGCCTGGCGAGCTGTCCTGGGTCTACTCTGCCCTCACCAGGAGTCAGCTGGGATGGGCACCAGCCTCTCCGTGACCCTATTTAGGATTAAATGGTTACAGAAAATGAACTGAAGGAACCCTCCACTCCCCTCGAAAGCCCTTCCAAAGCTTCGCCCCCTTCCCACGTGGTCTGCAGATTTGTGCAGTGGAGGGTCATGCTCTATGGAAAACATCTGAGCATTTGATTGGATAGTTTCAAGCAGACCACAAGCCAGTGATTGGACAGATTGGTCAGTATTTTCACAGGATTACAATGGCGACGGTTTATATATATTAATTGCTATATATATATATATATATATATATATATATATATATATATATATATAAGTTACCAATCTCAGTTTTTAAGCTTAAGCCTAGATTTGTTTTTTAAACCTCTGGTAATTATTAGGAAGTTATAAAGAGGCTCTTAGTAGTGTTACAGTTCATGGTCTTGGTCAGGGGTGTCAAACTCATGTCACAAAGGGTCATGTCTGCAGATGTTTGTTTCATGCAAGCAGCAGCACACCTTGGATCATTTAATCAACTGAGCTGAGTCTTCAGGCAGTTGATTGGTCAATCTGTGTGCTCTTTACAGCGACTGACCAATCAACTGCCTGAAGACTCAGGTCGGCTGATTTAAATCAAGTCATGAGGTTGACACCTGTGGTCTGGGTCGGTGTAGGCTCTCTGATTTCTTCCCATCTAAAAAAGGAAAGAAAAAAAGGAATTTGTGTCTGAACACAATAGATGCGATTTGCCAGAACAAAATACAGTGTTAAAATTGATTTTATTTATTTATTTATTTATAAAGCTCTTTTTCTTCTTTGATGACTGCTGTTTAAACTGTCATCATTCTGCCAACTCTTCTCTCTGATCAAAGGCTGAGTTCCAAATCGGTCTTCTATTAATACTGAGTTCACTTTGTACACTTGAACCGCCATTACTAGAGACTCGAACTCGAAATCTCTAACTAGTGCCCCTAGGGAGTACGGCGTCATTTGTAACACAACTGATGGTGGAGTGGGAGGGCGGAAACTTCCAGAAGAATATTTGGGCGGCGTGGAAACTGCAGGGAAACCTTTTATTGTTGTAGCTTCAGTGTTGGTGAAATAGTTAACCGGATTGAATATACGTCTATGGATACATTCTTGTTAATTTTTGATATTTAAAATAATAAAATAATTATTATTGTGGAACAGAATTGGGAGGTAAGATCTGAAAGGGCGGTGACGCTAACAAGCTTGTGTGTTTATGCTAGGTGTTAGCACGTAGGCTAGCTCGGCTAAGTGCTTTTTGACATAAAAGGTGGTCTTGTTTGGAAATAATAACAATATTTAAAAAAAATAAGAAAACCAACACGAACAATGTATAAATATATATTGAAATAGAAGTGCTCAGTTAGACAAAAAGCATAATACTGCTAACCAAGGCAACTTTAATGCGGTTGATAATTGTTTTATGTGTTGCACTGATTGCCTGAGGTAAGTTAGTCGTTGTTTATTAGAAATATAAATTATTGATAAATTTGTCATTTTATAATCCTATGTAGTGTAATGTTAGTCTCCAGGACTGGATGAACTGTTGCTCGATGTTTACATTATGATGCGACAAATCTGAAATGTAAAATTGGCATGTTCTCGTATTAAATGTGTATTCATTCCTCTTTTTTTAATTGTATTTATTTGTGTAGTAAACAGCTGAAAAAAATGGATGGTGTGATGGTGAGCACCAACCCCACGGTGTCTGTAAGGATGACCAGCACCCTCAGCTCCTTTGAAGTGACCCGGAGATTTAACCGAGGGATCACTATTGCAGAATTTAAGGTGCTTGTCTTCTTCTTTTCCTTTCGGCTTTTCCCTTCAGGGGTCGCCACAGCGAATCATCTGCCTCCATCTCACCCTATCCTTTGCATCTTCTTCTCTTACACCAACGACCTTCATGTCCTCCTTTACCACATCCATGAATCGTCTCTTTGGTCTTCCTCTAGGCCTTTTGCCTGGTAGTTCCAGCCTCAGCATCCTATTACCAATATACTCACTATCCCTCCTCTGTACATGTCCAAACCATCTCAATCTAGCCTCTCTGACTTTGTCTCCAAAACGTCTTACATGTGCTGTCCCTCTGACGTGCTCATTCCTAATCCTATCCATCCTCGTTACTCCCAAAGAGAACCTCAACATTTTCATCTCTGCTACCTCCAACTCTGCCTCCTGTCTTTTCCCCAGGGCCACTGTTTCTAACCCATACAGCATCGTTGGCCTCAACACCATCTTGTACACTTTTCCTTTCATTTTTGCCGATACCCTCCTATCACACATCACACCGGACACTTTTCTCCAACCATTCCAACCTGCCTGCACACGCTTCTTGACCTCTTTTCCACACTCTCCATTGCTCTGGATTGTTGAGCCTAAGTACTTAAAATCCTCCACCTTTCTTATCTCTGCTCCCTGTAATCTCACCGTTCCTCTTTGGTCCCTGGCATTCATGCACATGTATTCTGTCTTACTGAGGCTAATCTTCATTCCCCTCCTTTCCAGGGCATACCTCCACCTCTCTAGATTTTCCTGCACTTGTTCTCTGCTCTCACTACAGATTACAATGTCATCTGCAAACATCATAGTCCATGGGGAATCTTGTCTAACCTCGCCTGTCAGCCTGTCCATCACCATAGCGAACAAGAAGGGGCTGAGAGCTGACCCTTGATGCAGTCCCACCTCCACCTTGAACTCTTCTGTCACACCGACAGCACACCTCACCACTGTCTTACATCTCTCATACATGTCCTGCACCACTCTAACATACTTCTCTGCCACTCCAGACTTCCTCATGCAATACCACAGTTCTTCTCTCGGCACCCTGTCATATGCTTTCTCCAGATCCACAAAGGCACAATGCAGCTCCGTCTGACCTTCTCTGTACTTCTCCATTAACATCCTCAAGGCAAACACTGCATCTGTGGTGCTCTTTCTTGGCATGAAACCAAACTGTTGTTCACAAATGCTGACTTCTGCCCTTAGTCTAGCTTCCACTATTCTTTCCCATAACTTCATCGTATGGCTCATCAACTTTATCCCTCTGTAGTTGCCACAACTCTGCACGTCTCCCTTGTTCTTAAAAATGGGCACCAGCACACTTCTCCTCCATTCCTCTGGCATCTGCTCACTCTCTAAGACCTTGTTAAATGTTCTTGTCAGAAAATCTACTGCTACCTCTCCTAGACACTTCCATACCTCCACCGGTATGTCATCAGGACCAACTGCCTTTCCATTCTTCATCCTCTTCAATGCCCTCCTCACTTCACCCATACTAATCTTTGCTACTTCCTGGTCCTCAACAGTCACCTCTTCTACTCTTTTTCTCTCTCATTTTCCTCATTCATCAGCTCTTCAAAGTACTCTTTCCATCTTCCCAGCACACTTCTGTCATCAGTCAATACATTTCCCTCTCTGTCCTTTATCAATCTAACTTGCTGCACGTCCTTCCCATCTCTATTTCTCTGCTGTGCCAACCTGTATAAATCATTTTCTCCCTCCTTACTTTCCAACCGAGCATACAAGTCATCAAACGCGCTCTGTTTGGCCTTTGACACTGCTACCTTTGCCTTACGCTGTGTCTCCCTGTACTCCTGTTTACCCTCTTCGGTTTTGTCAATGTCCCACTTCTTCTTAGCTAATCTCTTCCTTTGTACACACTCCTGCACTTCCTCATTCCACCACCAAGTCTCCTTATCTACTTTCCTTCCAGATGACACACCAAGTATTCTCCTACCTGTCTCCCTGATCACATTCGCTGTAGTTGTCCAGTCATCTGGAAGCACTTCCTGACCACCCCTTGTGAATCATTTAAAAAGTGCTCGATGGTCGACTTTGGAATGAATAGCCCAAGTGTTTTTGTCTTCTATTATCAGTTCATTTTCATTATAAAGTTGGCATTCCCGTAGAATCAAACTTCCTACCCGCTCTTCAAGAAATTCCTGGAAATTTGGCTGACCCATAAATGTTCTTTTGATGTTTGGGATGTGTTTGTATTTTATGCCCATTTGCCTCGTGTGTTTTCCTCAGAGCAAGTTGGAGTTGGTTATCGGCTGCCCAGCGGCCTCTATGGACCTTCAGTTGTTCAGCTCTTCAGACAAGCTCTTGCAGAACCTTGATGATAATGAGGCTTTATTGGGTTCCTACCCGGTAGATGATGACTGCAGAATACATGTGAGTTGGAGACATGGTGTTTTTTATATATATATATATATATAAGACCTAAACTTTAGAAATTTTGACATCTCTTTTGCAGGACTGTTTGATCCTACTACAGCAGTGCTTATCAAATAGGTGTTATGCCGGAGTGCATATGACCCTGGGAACATGCTTTTCTGGAATAATGTACTAGAATTAAGTGTAATTGCACCTCCACTCCAGTAGTTGACAGTGGTGCTCTCATTGTCACGCTATGATGTAGTGTTTTTTTGCATGAGCAACTGATATGAAGTGCAGTAAACAATCCCTCAAGAAACAACACCGAAAAATTTCTAACAGGAACGTGGTGAGAGACGGAGATATTAAGACATCAATAAGTTGAATGAGTTTAAATAATATATATTTTTTTAAATTTCAGGCACATTTGTGCACTTTACATCTTTTCTGTAACAGATTAAAAATGTTAATGACGTTTTTCTTTATTGTAAGTTGAACTGTTTTTAATGTTAATAAAGATACAATGTTGTGCAGGGGTGTACTAATAAGTTTTATAGACAAATAATACTAGAAAATAATTTAGAAACACTACTGCGGTTACGATGATCTCGGTGGATACTGGGCGATGGCGAGGTACACCCTCAACAGCTCATGTGACCTTTATTGGGGAACAGATATTATCATTTGAACACGTGGAATATCATTCAATGAAGATTTTATTCATCGCTTGCTCGCAGGAGAGGCGGTTTTAAGGTCTGTTGGTGCCCCAGTTTGAACACCTTGAGCTTGAAGAGCTGAAAGTGGGGTTTCAGGAAGACAGACCCATGACATCGGTTGCTGTTGTTGGGGGGGCCAACCCATATCCATGACAGCCCCCCCCTCCCCCCCGTGGGGCTACCTTAAATCATGAGTGTATACCCATCAACCCAAAACTCTTGAAGCCCTTAAAGTCTGTATACTGTAGTGGAATACTGTATCAGGTTGAGGAGGATGTTGATAGACTGCTGCTCATCCAGCTGTAGACTTTGTTGAGGGAGAAATGAAGACTGTTTATGCTAGCTAACATCTAACTTGCCCATTAGGTTCAGCATACTGTCCTTGCCATTTAATAAAGTTGTGTTCTACTTGCAGGTGATTGACCACAGCGGTTTACTGAGTGGAGCGTTCAGTAATTTATCCGAGGTCACAAAGTTTGAGCTTTCTGAAGAGGAATATAATAAGCGAGCAGGTAATCCATGTTTAATGACGGCGTTTCAAATGCTCTATTGACTGTCTGTAAGTGTTCTTAGCTTAGTGGTGTAACTGTAAAGGAGTGAATGTTTTGCTGTAAATTTAATTGTGAAACTCCATTTCAAACAAATGCAGATGTTTCCATTTCCATTGTACGTGCTAGAAAAGTTGAACCATTTTTCATTATTCCCATGTTCAGGATTTCAACAATACCTCTCTTCCAGCCCCAATTCCTCTAATAACCAGTGGCTGATGAATACAATTTTTATTTTGAGAGGGCATGCTTCGTCTACAGGTCCCTATGCCAGAGTAATTAATTAACCTCAGATGTCATGCTGGAAATGAATGAGGCTAATTCACCTCAAGCCAGGAGAGCTACCTTCATACAGGTTTTATCTCCAAACAATGCAATGCACCTCTTCTAGCTGATCAGGAACTTTCTAAATTAGTAGATGGTCACATGTCCATGATGAGGGTCAGAGCCAAAATCTTCTGGAAGGTACAAGCCCTCTAGAAGCAGGATTTGTTTGACCCAACTATATTACGTGGCTTACTCGTGCTTCCTGTGACGACACAGTTGCTTTTTAACTCGAGCAACTTACCATGTAATTGTCCCTGAAAGACACAATGACAATGGCAAGAGCTATGTTTACACCCTGAAAATCAACCAAATTCTCATTTCCTGTTCTCTCTGTCTCTCTCTGATCTACACGTGCAAGCATTGACCTTGACCAAAAGAAACCATATTAAAAAAATCCTTGGGTTGGTGGGAGTCACTCACATCTAGGATGTTTTAACCACTATGCCACTGAGGGTTAAAATTCCACAGAACATTATTTTTTGTTAAGAGTCCACTGACCCATGAATGAGTCCTTTTCCCCATTTTCTCCCTAATTTGGTTGTATCTAAGTGAGCGTATGCCATTCCTCCTTCCCCATGAGAGCTCGGACAATTGGCTCCCATAGACTCCCAGCTACAGGCGGCTGTGACGTTAACCTGGATTTGTACTTGCGCTCTCCGGGTTAACAGTCACGCACGCACCTTGTCTGTGCACCGCTCAGAGCCCATGAATCCATTTTCAAGTCACATTTGCATCACTGCCACAGAGAGCACCCCCATATTCCAGCTGAAGTGAAAATATATAAAAGGGCCAAGGCAGCACATTTTCTGTGACTGTATGTGGTTTCAGTCTCCATTATGTCGGACAAGAAAAGCCTGCTTAATTTTTTTCATGATTCTGAATTCTAGTTTTCTTCAAGTTCAGTATTACCAGTCAGCATGAACCTTTTAAAATGTTTAATTCATGCTTTTCTTTTTACTAACTCTTGAATTCTTGGATATGTTTTCTGATATGCACTCTTTTGCTGTATTGGTCAGCTTTAATGTTCCAGAGTTTTTATGGGGTTTTTTTTTTTTGGGCATTTACTTTTTTTCAGACTCGATCCGAAACCTGAAAAAAACCATGAAGCTTGGGCGCTTCAATGAAGACAACATGGCTAAACGTGAAGAAGAACTCTTACAGAAAGAGGAAACCGAGAAAGCTGCGTTAGCCTTGATCACAGTCGGAAAGCGATGTCAGGTCCAAGTACCTGGTCAGCCAACAAAGATTGGAACAGTTATGTTTGTGGGTATGTGCTCTTTATTTAAACTACAAACACTAATCACAGGTTAAAGTAATACTTTCGATTGTACGAACCCTGGTTTAATGGCTATCGAAAGCTACCGACAAGATCTGGAGAACCTGAATCTGTACGAGAGGGCTTGGCAGTTGTCAATTTGGCATTGGCTGTCATGTGTGCGTCTATTCATTCATCCATTTTCTGAACTCGCTCATTCTAATTACGGTTGTGGAGAGGCTGGCGTATCACAGGGCACAAACATGCTGACGGCTAAGCAGCATACTCTATACAAAAGTCAGCAATGGTTCTTTAACATATCTCACAGTCTATGGTGAGAGACATGGCTGACCTTTGAAAATCCAGATGGCTGCAGTTGGGAGACATCAGTGACAACCCATTGATGGTAGGGCATGAACCTCAACCTTAGGATTAGTAGGGTACAATTTTAAGCTATAAAAAGTTATCCCTGTGAATTGTACAGCACCCATGTTTCCCCGGTGTACTCTGAACACGCACAAAAACACCCACATTTTTTCAGTACTTCCAGAATAATTCAAGTGTCCTCCAATAAACATCCACTTTCTTTTGTTCTAGCATCAGATGATGATTGGAGCAAATCGTTATCATGTGAGCACATTGTAAGGTGATTAATGGGTTACATCTCTTGTGTTTTAGGTACGACAGACTTTAAACCAGGCAACTGGGTGGGTGTCAGATATGATGAACCACTTGGCAAAAATGATGGCAGGTCAGGATCAGTATAATTTTCTTCTTCTACATTGACCTTGATGTAATTGTTTATTTTTGATGGAGCTCATCCGCTTGTGCATATGCATGATCATTTAAGTTCAACTTACAAAACCTATTGTTTGCTGCAGTTGGATACCAAGCACTTTAAAATTTTTTTTTTTTAATTTAGAAATCTATCTGTCCATCCGTCAACAAGCTTTAAAGACTGTGTGAGACTGAAGGGTCGATGTTTATGCTTGTTGGACCAGATCATTATGAGCACATGCGTCCCCACACATGTAACGTGAGTTATGTCTGTATCTTGTTGCAGCGTGACCGGCAAGCGATACTTTGAGTGTGAGCCGAAGTACGGTGCATTCGTGAAGCCTCTGTCTGTGACCGTAGGAGATTTTCCAGAGGAAGACTATGGTCTGGATGAGATGTAGGATCCACCTGATGTTCTGTCAGAAGCTATCAGGCGTGGGTACAAGAACATCCATGTAGAAGGACAAAGCAGGACTCCACAGTCCACTGTCACAGCCCTTGATTACACGGAGTTTTCTTGTTTCAGCACTTCATATCCTAATTTCATACTCGTCCTAAAAAGATCGAAAAGGTGGCCTTTACGCACCACAGCTAGTGGACATATAACAGCATAACATCTCCACACGATTAAACCCTGAGGTTTTAAATTACATCTCACTGACCACTGCCATTGCTTTGCTCACGTGCTTGGTGTTTCAGGACATTAAGGTAGTCTGACATGAGTCATGACAGAATTAACGCATCTGGCTCTTTTCCGAACGTTTTGATTTTTTTTTTTTAAGTGTCTCCTCCATATGTTCATTGCCGCTTTTACCAGACAGTGAAAAATGTAAGAAACGGTGGTATAAACACAATCATTTGGAAGGATTGATTTTGTTCTCAAGCAGAAATTTGTATTGGTGTCCTTATTTTTTCAATGCATCCTGATTCTGTAATCCAAGAGTAAATGCAGTGTGGCTATTTACAGAAACCGTGCCCTCTTTACCGTGTTTATACTGAGACTACAATCTCGACAATTTAAAAATAAAACAAAAACAAAAAGGAAGCTCAATATGATATGATGCTTGGAGCACCACTGGGGTAAATGGAGAAAGGAGGCAGGGTGCATTGAAGTGATGAAATTTGAAGGAATCATATTTCCAAGTTCATCAAGTTCCCCTGTGATGGGGCATCAAGGTCTGTTAACTTCTGCATTTCCCAAGTTCTATCATGATTGGTGTCAAACCATAATAGATCATAATCGTCCCGATTCCACCGGGACCCCCTCAGGATCATCCCGATTCTGTCAAAATGTAAAGATCATTGACATCGTCGTCCCAAAGTTATACAATGATCACAAGGATGGATATCCTATTAAGTCAAATAGCACATCTTACCATTTTATTTAATTGAAAACAATGAGCACATGGTATGTTCCATACAAATCAAACATCTCGCTTTTATATTAAATTTGTGTGTGAAGCAGGTTTAATACAGTGATCCCTCGCTACTTCGCGCTTGTTTCTGTGGCTTCAGTGCATCACAGGTTTTTCAAAAATATTCATCGAAAAATAAAAAAATTAAGGAAAAATATGGGCAAAGTTAAGGAAAATGCCACAAAGCTAGGCCAATTATGCAAAAAAAAAAAACAAAAAAAAATCCCCAAACAAACAAAAACAACCCAACGTCCCTGACAAAACTATTTACATAAAGGGATAATGGGTTGCTCATAATTGAAGTTCAACATAAGTGATTAATATGTAATGCATAATTTGCTCTGGCTGTCATTGTGCCTTTTTAAATTAATGTATTTTTCTAATACTTGGCTTGTTTGTTTTAAAGAGATTTAGTTGCGTCACAAGGATAAATGAGGAGTCATTATTTTACTTGGGGATTAAATATATATATATATATATATGAAGCGTGTATGTTTGTTCTTGCTGTTAGCAGAAACACAAACTGATGTTTCATGAGCAAGGCTCATTTCAATTCAAGTACAAATATCGGTTAGTAATATATACTGCATACCTAAAGTGCAGTCTGATTGGTCTAAATCAGGAGTGTCAATCTCGTGCTACACAGGGCCGTGTGACTGCAGGTTTTTCTTTTCCATCAAGCAGCAGCACACCTGACTCACTCATTTAAACAATGCGTCTTCAGGCAGTTGATTGGTCAATCTTGATGCTCTGTATAGAGACTGACCAATCAACTGCCTGAAGACTCGGATTCGATTGAAATGAGCAAATCAGGTGTGCTGCTGCTTGGTCGAAACAAAATCCTGCAGCCACACGGCCCTTTATGGCATGAGTTTGACACTCCTGGTTGAAATGGTTCAGCAGATGAGTAATTTGGTGTTTAATAATGTAAGAATAAGATTTGTTGCACTTTTTTTTTTTTTTTTCTTTTTCAGTTGCACATTCTAAGCCTGCATTCCTTTTGTGTGGAATTTGAGCTGAAGGAGTTTCCCTCCCTTCAGACGTTTACTAGCCGCTCGTTGTTTGGTTCACCTCGCTCAACATTCGTTCATTTTCACTGTTTGATATTGGTCAGCATCATGATGGATCCAGAACCTTAAGTTTCTGGAATGCGACCATTGGAATTTGTTCAAACCTTGTGAGACAAATGAGGATTTTTTTTTTTTTTTTTTTTTTTTAAATGTATGTTATGAAAGTAATTATTAGCTGACACATCTTTGTTTGTTTAGTCCAGTACAATCCACCTTTAGTTTCTGTAACAATAATGTTTTAAGGGGGGGGGGGGTTCACTTCCATGTCACTCACAGCAATTGCCAGCCAACCATGGGCCTTTGAGAGAAAGTCATCCACTTCATCATACAAATAAGCTCAAAGTGTGATGGACCATCTCCATAATGCGCATGCGCCACAGGTCGAGAAGAGGCAGGAGGCTAGCAGTGCATGTCACTGAGTGGTTGTGTGCATACTTTCGCCTCTCCTGAGTGGGAGGGAAGGCAATAGCGAATTTGTTTAAATTAGATATGACTAAAAAAAAAAAATTCAAGAGGAAAAAAAACAAACACTGAGTGCTCCTTCTGTCTTATAGATCAGTTGGTATGGTTGTTTATTATGTAAATATATTGATTTTTCTTTACTGTGCACATGATTTGTACATGAAAGCTTCTGCTGGAATAAAGAACAAAAACTGCGACTCATGAAACCTGCTGTATTTGAATCTCATTATTTTTAAAGTGCTCTTGGATTTTGTGTGTATGTGAATGGAACCAAACAGCCATAACATTAACACTACTTAACAGGGTCTGCAGCTGGGCAGCCCTCGTAAGCAACAAAATGGGAGTGCATTTACTATAATTAGCATTAACAGTTTCAGCAGTCTATGGATGAGAATCGATGTTCTGTGGATTAAGTCTGGTGCTTATTTACCAATTTTGCCACACGTATTCAGATTCCATGGTTCACTGTGCGAACGCCCGTGCGCCGATTCCTGTGGTTCAGACCTGTAGAGACCTTAGCAGAGGCTCAGCAGGACGTGAAACTAATGAGGTCGTTCACTTGTTACAAAATTGAATGTGAAAAGGTGTAAACTAGGAAGTGTTTGAATTATTTCAATAACTAGATATTTTGACATGATATTTTCTCCCAGGCATGTACTAAAGATTTTAATGCATTGATTCACAAATAAACCTGGACATGGGAATATTTATTCAAATTTGAAGTGGGGTAGTTGGAAAATGTGCCAGTTTCATGGTCAGCCACACAAAAGATAAGTGAGCATGTGTTTATCTTGGCGGTCAGCTATTTCTCAACTCATGTGAGTGAACAGTATTCTTGATGCTCAGACTTTGGCAGGAAAACACTGCATCAAAGCATTTATAACACATCCAATGCAGTATTATATTCGTGTTAATACGGTTATGATTAGAAATTCCACCAACATCGCTTTTTGATGAAGGCAGCATGGTGGCGTAGTGATTAGCATGTCTGCCTCAGAGAAAGAAGGCCTTGGCTCAGTGGGTTTTTTTTTTTTGTGTGGCGTTTGCATGCTCTCCCTGTGTTCATGTGGGTTTCTTCTGGGTTCTGAAGTTTCCTCCGACAGGCCATAGACATGCACATTAGGGTAACTGGCAGTTCCAAATTGTCAATGTGAGAGGGAGTGGAAAGGGTTGCCTGTGTATTGACTCTGCAGTGGCCTGATGAGCTATTCAGGGTGTACCCAGCATCGACTGAGATGGGCACCAGCCTCCCCATGACCCCAAATAGGATTAAGTGGCTTAGGAAATGAAGGAATGAGGTTCCAACTCCTAAAAAGTGCATCTTTACAGTTTATATTCTAAAACTTGAAACATGTAATGTAACATTTATTGCATCTTTTACTTTTGGATTTTCCTTTTTTCAGGAGTCGCCACAGTGAAGCATCTGATTCGCATTTTTGACTTGGCATAGTTTCTTACGTCGGATGCCCTTCCTTCCTGTGCCTTTCCTTCCTTTAGCGAGGGACAGAAACACGCGACGGCTTTGCAGCTCCTCTTTACAAAAGTCAGCAATGGTTCTTTTACATCAACCTCTCACCATAGACAGTGAGAGACATGGCCCGCCTTTGATAACCCAGTTAGCTGCACTGGCAACCTTGTGGAGAGTGGGACTCGAACCAGCGACCTCAGGATCAGCGGTCCAGTGCCCTTTTACCACCAGGTCACCACTGCTACGATCCCTGACCCTACACTCCAGTTTACATCCGGAGGAAAAAAAAAACGGCTCAATGTTTGATCAAAAGCACGAGTTGCTCCATGACTCCCAGTCAACACACTGCACCTCAAAACACATCACATGAGATCTGGCAAGATTTAAATAAAAATGGTGATCACAGAAAGAGGTGAGTGGTGAAAATAGGCTCTTCCACCAAAGTCAATTCAAGTGTTTCTTTTGTGATATCAATCATACTGTACTGTATTTTTCACTATTGTAATTCAGCAAAGATTAATAAACTTAAAGGCTTCCAGACCACCAGGGGGCAGAGCAGCACTTGGTTATATATGAAAAAGAACCACATTCAGACGTCCATGCTTTGTTACATTGACTGTATATGCTGTCAACCCCCCCCCCCCCCCACACACACACACAGACTCTCTCTCTCTCACTCACTCAGACTTTACCTCTCACTCTCCTGCTCAATCTCAATTGCTCTCTGTCTCAGTCTCACTTTCTCTCTCCAACTCAGTCACTGTCTCGCTCTCTCTGCTCTCACCGAACTACATCCGACTCCGGTCCTGGGGATCCCAACTGACATAGGGTGAAGCTGGGGTACACCCTGAACAGCTGTTCCAATGCAGCGCACGCACACGTATGTGCAGCTTGGAACAGTCAGTAAGCCAGATGTTCATGTTCTGGACAGCTGTGGAAGGAAACCCACTCAAGCAGGGGAAGAACATGCAAACTCCACAGAGAAACGCTCGAGCCTGGGACTCAAACCCAGGACTTTCTTGCTGTGAGGCGGACATGAAAACCACGACGCTACTGCTGTGCCTTCAAAAAAATTCCTGAGATTTTAATTTGAGGGTTTTTTTCTAATATTTTGACGACTCATTGGGAAGTTGTGTGATCTGAACGTGTTTCAGGTTCAACGTAGTTCCTGACAAATCAGTGGAGGTTTTTGGGGTTTTTTGACCCAAGAGGAACGGTGAGGTTACAGGGAGCAGAGATAAAGAAGGTGGAGGATTTTAAGTACTTAGGCTCAACAATCCAGAGCAATGGAGAGTGTGGAAAAGAGGTGAAGAAGCGTGTGCCGGCAGGTTGGAATGGTTGGAGAAAAGTGTCTGGTGTGATGTGTGATAGGAGGGTATCGGCAAGAACGAAAGGAAAAGTGTACAAGACGGTGTTGAGGCCAGCGATGTTGTATGGTTTAGAAACAGTGACCCTGGGGAAAAGACAGGAGGCAGAGCTGGAGGTAGCAGAGATGAAAATGTTGAGGTTCTCTTTGGGAGTAACGAGGATGGATAGGATCAGGAATGAGCACATCAGAGGGACAGCACATGCAAGATGTTTTGGAGACAAAGTCAGAGAGGCGAGATTGGGATGGTTTGGACATGTACAGAGGAGGGATAGTGAGTATATTGGTAGTAGGATGCTGAGTTTGGAACTACCAGGCAGAAGGCCTCGAGGAAGACCAAAGAGACGATTCATGGATGTGGTGAAGGAGGACATGAAGGCAGTTGGTGTAAGAGAAGAAGATGCGGAGGATAGGGTGAGATGGAGGCAGATGATTGATTCGCTGTGGCGACCCCTGAAGGGAAAAGCTGAAAGGAGAAGAAGAAGATTGACGTATTAACATTATCATGAATGAAATTGAATGATGTTTACATGTCGTCTTAAATCATTCATTATCTCAAATGCATCATTAGTATATACTTCACATATCAATCCATGGCGCTATTCCAGATTTCGTGAGTTGGTTGTTTGGAGTGAAACCTGAACTGGTCTTCTGCTGTGGTAGCTCATCTTCATCTGTTCTGAGATGCTTTTCTGTTTATCATGGTGTAGCATCACCATTCGAAGGAATTCCATTTCATCGGTCTCACTCAATTGCTGAAGCGCTTAAGCCTCAATACTAGTGTTGTTGGTGAGGCTGGTGCCCGTCTCAGCCCACAGCGGATGAAGGTGATGTATACCCTGAACAGCTACCAGTCCATCATAGTCAATACACACACACATTCACACCCGATGTGCATGTTCTTGGACCTGGGAGGATACTGGAATGCTGAGCCCGAGACTCGAACCCTGGTGGACCTTCTTGCTGTGAGGTGAACGTTATGTTCTTCAACTGCACCACCATTTGGGATTTCTACAAGTCGTATTTTCACGTGGAGACCGGGGGAGGAGGAAGGGGATGCGGGTCATCTCCTGCTGACTCTTGTTTCAAGCGTCCGAAATCACATAAACATGATTATCTGCGTGACTTCAATACGATGCTGCTGCTATAAATATAGTTGACGAGATAATTGTGTAAAATGTGTAGTGGTTTCAAATAAAGTGGCTGCCGGGAGCACGTGTGTGAATGTTTTTTTCTTTTCTTCTTCTTTTGTTGTGCCACGCCCCATCATTTTGTGTCCTTTAAATGTTATCCTCATGGTTGAGGGTCGCCAACTCTGTTCTCAGACTTTCCTCAAGGGGTGATCACATGAGTGGCGTCACAGAAAAGCAACACACGCAAACTGTTGTTTATTTTTGTGATTGTAAAATTTGCATCAAGATGTTTTATGACTCGACATGCAGGCGAATATTTTGCGTCTTAAATACGTATCGCCGAAAAGTGATTTGCGCCCGATTTATGAATAATTTGCAGATGTTTTGAGAGGAAACCCCCCCCCCCCGACTCTCCTGTCGTCAATCAGTCATGATTTTTCAATTTTTGTTCTAAAACCTTTGCTTTTTATTCAGGCATTATTCATGCAAAAAAAAAAAAAAAAAGTGAATTAAATTCAAATGACGACAAAACACACGGAATATAGCCGAGTTGCTTTTGCTTGTAAACAAAGAACAAATCGTTTACAAGCACAATGACAACTTGGCGACCTTCTTACGATACGCGGGCGGCCGAGGCCTCACTGTTCGAGAAGCGGCTTTTGGGACTGAAACATCAGTGGTTCTGGTCCTAAATCAGCAGGAAAATGTGTGGCGGAGGGGGAGCGAGCTGGATGAAGTGCCCTTGAGCAAGTCACCTGACCCCCCAACCCCCCAACTGCTCTCCAGGTGCTGCAATGCTGGACAGTCCCCTGCTTGTAGTGAGAGTCTGCTCCCTTTGGATGGGTTAAATAATAAAAAACAAAATTCCCTTGCTGAACTAATACAGTACAAAATAAATAAATAAACAAACAAAATGTGCAGACTGTTTTGAGAAGAGTTTGAAATTACTCTGTCAAAATGTTTTGTGACATTTGTTGGAATTTCAAACGTTTAAAATGCGAGGAGTTCATAAACCAGGTGACCAAAATGCGACGGCATGAGAAACATTTTGAGAATAGAGAGACGGCCACGAATTGCCATTCACCACGTTCCCTTTTCTATCACATCGACCACACGTGGTGATCAATGCTTTGGCAAACGTCATCCCCAAGGGAAGTTGCCAGGTCTTTCCATTATCCCTCCACAGAACTTGGTAATCCCAAGGACAGTGGTGGTCTGGTGGGAAAAGGTGCGAGATCCCTGATCCTAGGGTTGGGGGTTCGAGTCCCACTCTCTACAAGGTTGTCACTATGTCTCTCACTGTCTATGGTGAGAGGTTGATGTAAAAGAACCATTGCTGACTTTCGTAAAGAGGAGCTGCAAAAGCCGTCAGCGTGTTTCTGCCCTTTGCTAGCTAAAGGGTCGTCAGGAACGGCATCCGACGTAAAAACCTATGAACCAAATCAAACATTGAACCAATACAATACAATATCACGTCCATGAAGATGGAAGCAGATGATTCGCTGTGGCGACCCCTGAAGGGAACAGCCGAAAGGAAAAGAAGTACCTGGTAATCCCAGGCAGTCTCCTGATCCACATTCCCAGCAGGATAAGACGGGTCAGATCCCAGCAGATCAGACAGGATCTGGCGTTCCCAGGGGCGACGACAAACATATTCTGTTGTATTTAAAAAAAAAAAAAAAAAAAAAAAAAATTCACAAAAACAACCGGTACAACAAAGTATATATATTTTTTATTACAGGCCCATCCATTTTAAAGTATTACGGCAAAGGGATAGAATGTAACAGAACATAAGGTTCTAGGATACATGCACATAAATCTATTTTTTTAAAGAAAGAAAAAAAAAAAAAACAGATCATAATAAATGGATATAAATTCATTGTGTGCATTTAGAGATATCTAAATACCAATCCTTTAACTTGTGATTAGTACTAACGCTACAAAACAAACAAACAAACAAAAAAGTTGTTATATATTGAGTCGCACACTAACTACGAATAAAAGCGTGTTTACGTGACGCACGTTTTAAGCAATGGTTCTGTTAAACATGCAACACCAGCAATGTACCAGCAATTCATAAAAACTGATTTTTTTTTTTTTTTTTTTTTTTTTTTGCATTGCTATCTCCAACACTGTTTACTCCAACTAGTGTCCATCAACACGATACGTCTGCAAAAATAGACACTATTCTAAACACACTACTTGGGTCTCTTTAACGCTCAGATTAGATTTGCTCAGGTTACAGCGATGCACTGCAGTCCCATCACAGCCTTTCCATTTTTTTTTTTGTTCACATAAGGCAGGTGCTGATACTGATTCATTTCCACAATTTCATCTCACATTATTGTTAAAAAATGTATTTTGAGATTTTTTTTTTTTTTTTTTTTAATTAAATTAGAAAATTTACCTCAGGAGGATAAATGCCCCCCTGAAAAGACATCGCCTTCTTTGGCAGCTGCCTTGGAAATGGAATGCACGGGAAGTGACGTTTGATCAGTTTGTATTGTACTGAATATGGATGCACATGCCGCGTGAGTCATCACCAGTATGCGCCCTGTTCACTTGTTCATGTTGACTCGTCAAGATATACATCAAATAAACTGCATTTCATAAACAAACTTTTCCTTTTTTTTTTTTTTTTTTTTTTTTTTTTTTTTAAATAAAATAAAGATCACATTTAAGAGTGTTGGATGATCATCTCCGAGTAGTGTCGTGGGGGGGGGGGGGTGTAATCATCTTGTAAACATCTTATAACACGTTGTGTTTCTCTAGAAGCCATCGCCAACAGCGTTCTCTATTCCGCCCGGATCTCATGGAGCGGCGAATGTGGATGAATCTACGTAGCGAATTTTGGATCCGCCAGTCAAAGTTCGTTTCTATCAATAGTAACATTTAGCGACGTTCGTGCAAATGCTTGCAAAAGACAGTTGACGAAAATTAGCGACGGTTAGCAACGATTATCAACCATTTGCCCGTCTTTCTCCACAATTTGGGAACTTTTGCCAACTAGTAGTAAAATACTCGGAATTGAACCACCTAGCCCGATAAAAAAAGGTGAGCACAACCTCTGCAGATATGGAAATTGGATTTCCAGACTATAGATTCCTGTCCCGATGAAGCCCGGCGTGCTGCTGGACCTTGAAGAATTAATTTGTGTGTCTGCTGTAGCCGCCATCCTTCAGCAGAAGGACATAGGACAGAACAAGATTGATTGATGGACCCAACCCAATAAAAAAAAAGGTAAGGAAACCCTCCCAGCATCATGTTTGCCACTTGATAAACACCACCCATCCCCCTCCCCCCATCTTTAGCAACCAGCAGTACAACCATCTGCCGCCTTGTTGCCGCAAAGAAATTCTGAATCTGTTCGGGGCCCTGAAAAGCCGCGAGTGAACCGTCGCAACCTTTTAAGAACCCCGATGAAACCAGAAATTCGCCGTTTGTCTGCGTTCACCGCTCCATGAGATATGAACTTTAATGGCTGTAGTGTTCTATCGCTCTTCAACAATGTAAACAACCGACAATAAGGCTGCTCTTGTTAACTTGTAGATCGAGTGTTTGGATGGGAGATTCGTGACAAATCATCACATATCCGCTTACAAATCACCAGCTGGACATTCTCTCATTAGCTTATGCTACATGTATACACAAAGAATAGGATAAATTACTTAGGGTTTTTTTTTTTTTTTCTTTTTTCCTCAAGAAGACTCGTTAAAAACTCTTTGGAAGCCTCGTCAAAAACAAATTTTTAAAAATCCTATCAAGTTCTCTCTGATTGTTTTCATTAAACTCTACAATGCTATCCTCCATCATCATGACTCCCGAACCGAGTCACAGCTACCCGCTGCTCTAAACCTCAAACCCTCAAGACATGCTCATTGATCCAGCTTAAAACGTCGCAAATCCATCGGCCCGACTGCTTCTGATCACTTTAACGCCCGACAGACGTTCATCTTCAGCTTCAGCCCGTCATCAATAAAAGTTCCTGACATTCTTCGCCTTGCTTTTTGCACAATACAGTCACTGAATATATATATATATGAAAATACATTATTAATGGTTGAAAACCTACATATTACATTTTAATAAAATGCTTTCTGATTCTATACTGATCACATGTGCTGATTATCAGGTAGAAACAATCAGTTCCATCTCTTCTGTGATGATTTACAAACCGGATTCCAAAAAAAGTTTGGACACTACACACATTGTGAATAAAAATTGAATGCAATGATGTGGAAGCACCAAATGTCAAAATTTTATTCCAACTCGAACACTGATGACAGGCTCAAAAGTTTAAACGGAGAAAATGTATCAGTTTAAGGGAAAACTGTTGATTTTAAATTTCACGGTGTCGACAAATCTCAGAAACATTTGGGACAGGTGGCAATAAGAGGCTGGAAAAGTCAATTACACTTATAACGAACAGCTGGAAGAAATATTACCACTAATGAGGTCCATTGGCAACATGGCTGAGTATTAAAGAGCTTCTCAGAGTGGCAGTGTCTCTCAGAGGCGAAGATGGTTAGAGGATCACCAATTCCCCCAACGTTGTGCAGAAAGATAGTGCAGCGATATCAGAAAGGTAAAATTTTTCCCTGTGAAAAATTGCAAACAGTGAAGTTATCGTCATGTACAGTGCATAACATCATCCAAAGATTGAGAGAATATGGAACAATCGCTGTGCATAAGGGTCGAGGCCGAAAAACCATACTGGATGTCTGTGATCTTCAGGCCCTTAAACGGCACTGCACTACAAACAGGAACGATACTGTAAGGGAAAAATCACAGAATGGGCTCGGCGATACTTCCAGAAACCATCGTCGGTGAACACAACCCACCGCGCCATCCGCCGCTGCCAGCTGAAACTCTACAGTACAAAGAAGAAGCCATTTCTGAACAGGACGCAGAAGCGCCGGCCTTTTCTTTGGGCCACGGGTCATTTCAAATGGAGTGTCGCAAAGTGGAAAACTGTTCTGTAGTCAGAAGAATCACGATTCAAAGTTCTTTATGGAAAACTTTATGGAAAAGAGGACAAGGACAACCCAAGTTATCATCAGCGCTCAGTTCAGAAGCCTGCATCTGTGATGATATGGGATTGCATGAGTGAGTGAGGCATGGGCAGTTTGCACATCTGGAACCGGGGAATATGCACCGTCAATGCAGAAAGGTAGATTCAGGTTCTAGAACGACATGCTCCCATCCAGATGTCGTCTCTTTCAGAGAAGACCTTGCATTTTTCAACATGATAATGACGTCCACATGCAGCATTAATTACGACGTCATGGCTGCGTAGGAAACAGATCCGGGTATTGAAACAGCCAGCCTGCACTGCAGATCTTTCACCTATAGGGAACATTTGGCGCATCATAAAGAGGGAGGCGCATCAAAGAAGGCCCAAGACAGTTGAACAGTTCGGGGCCTGTATTAGACAAGAACGGGACAGCGTTCCTATTTCTAAACTTGAGAAACTTGTCTGCTCGGTCCCCAGACGTTTGCAGACTGTTGTAAGAAGACCAGGAGATACCTCACAGTGGTGAAAATGGCCTTGTCCCGTTTTTTTTGATTTGTTGACACCATGAAATTCAAAATCAACATATTTTCCCTTTAAAATGATACATTTCTCAGTTTAAACTTTTGACCCTGTCATCTATGTTCTATTTGGAATAAAATATTAAAATTAGGCACTTCCACATCATTGCCTTCAGTTTTTATTCACAATTTGTATATTGTCCCAACTTTTTTGGAATTCAGTTTGTAGAGTACACTGGGATTTACACTGGGACAATTATATCCATGAACTCTGCGATTTGAGAGAATCAAAACGGGCGGGGATGGGGGTGTCATGGGATCAAATCAGGATGACCCTGCAGGACCCTGTGGGAACACTGGTGGGTTCGCGATGACCCTGTGGGGACACTGGTGGGTTCGCGATGACCCTGTGGGGACACTGGTGGGTTCGCGATGACCCTGTGGGGACACTGGTGGGTTCGCGATGACCCTGTGGGGACACTGGTGGGTTCGCGATGACCCTGTGGGGACACTGGTGGGTTCGCGATGACCCTGTGGGGACACTGGTGGGTTCGCGATGACCCTGTGGGGACACTGGTGGGTTCGCGATGACCCTGTGGGGACACTGGTGGGTTCGCGATGACCCTGTGGGGACACTGGTGGGTTCGCGATGACCCTGTGGGGACACTGGTGGGTTCGCGATAACCCTGTGGGGACACTGGTGGGTTCGCGATGACCCTGCGGGACCTTGGGGGAATTTGTGATTATCACAGCAATTTTTCACAGTCAAGTCTATGATGTATTACAAATTTATACCAATCCTAATAGCGTGGGAATCACAGTAGACTCTAGAGGGCCTTAACAAACAGTAACAGACCTTGATGTGCCATCGAAGGGAATCTTGAACTTGGACACACGATTCCTTCAAGTTTTATCTCTTGGGTGCACTCTGCCTCTACTTTAGATCCCAATCATGCATCAAGCGCTGCTTTCGAATCACAGAAATTGCAGACATTGTGCCCCAGTGTAAATCCAGCGTAAAAAGTGGAAGCATGCTGCAAGGCAACCATGTTACATGAACCAGTTACCATGAGAAAAGAATTTGATCTATCAGACACGGAGGAAAACAAAAACAAACAAACAAACAAACAAAAATCAGTCTGAAATCGGACTGAGGCTAGAGTTGATAAAAATCCAAGAAAATGCATTTTTATATCAATATTAAAAGACAATTTTCGATTAATAAAAACTGTAAATAGAATTGTTGGAAAATATATCGTGTTAAAAAGTAGTGTGTGTGTTTTTCAATAACTAAAAGGAAAAATAAAAACCGAAGGCACTTGTAAGGATTACAGTTTGATATGATACGCTGGCACAGCCGAGCAGGGTGATCCGCCTTCCTAAAGCAACAACAGGTTCAACGCTACAGATCTCAAGGCTCATCGAGATCTCATAGTTGATCATCCTCACGAACACAAACACACACACACACACACACACACACGCAAGCAGCCCTCGTGAGTGTTTTTGGTTTGCCTGGCTTGTAGTGAATGAAAAAAAACAAGGGAAACTAGTTCAGGCCGTTGGCGAGGAAGAGGATGAGGTTGTATATAAGAGTGATAAGGGTTCAACACTTTGTCAACACCATGTACAGGAGTATATGAGGAGAGAGTGAAAAATTGTCTGTTCATGGGCCAGCCTTGAGGATGCAGACATGGGGGGGGGGGGGGGGCGCAACAAAAAAAGATAATAGAAGGGGGGTGAGGATAAAAGTAATCCAATCATCAAAACACCCTCAAAGCATCTACATATCCTTCACAGATTGGCCTCGGCAACAGTTCAGCATGAAGAGAGCAGATGCAGAGTGTGGTAAAGCTGATCTATAGCCAGGTCAGGAAGCTCTCTTTGTCGATCTTGGTTGCAGCCAGAACAGACTCCATGTCTTTCAGGATGTCGGAGCTCAGCGCCTCGTTCAGGCTCGGCATCAGCTCCTCACCTTCCACTGCCATGCTCTCGCCCTCAAGGGTACCCAGATCCACATCAGTGCCTGGGATTTCGTCCAAGTAGTTTGGGAAACGGCTTGGCTGAGTCGCCAAGGATACTGGGCCCAGGGAGTCGCCTGGGGGTTAGAAAAACAAACGGACAGGATTGACAAAGGGCCAAAATACATCAGTTTTCTTTTTACATTGTACCACATCTAACAGTCTGAACAGTAAGGCACGTTTATCGAGTCTTCCAGCATGCATATTTCCAGGCCTGGTCCACAAGAACCCGCCGACCTGCACTTTTTAGTCCCTTCCAAGCTTTTTAACAAACTAATTTAACTCGTTCAAGAGCTCCTGAGATTCTGCTGAGGTACACATTCTACTTCTGAGATCCTAGTGATCCTGATGCTTCTGCTCTCCAGATCGGTCATCTATCCTGATATCCTACTTCTGGTAAGAGTGATCATTTTAGATAACTCCTGCTCAGTATTACCTTGTATGGACCCGACTGTAAAGATGGGTGTAAAAAAAAAATAATGGCTGAATAACAAGGGTGAACAAACCCTTCCCCAGCATTGTGTTCACCACTTAGTGAACCACAAAACACCCGTGTGAACCTTAAGTTTGTGGAAAATTAAACTGGTAAATTTTGAGCAAGTTTTATCATAAAAAAAAAAAAAAAAAAAACAACAAAAAAAAAAAACCCTGTCTGTGACCCACCCAAAAAAAAAACCAAAAAACCCTACGAGTGAACTGTTTTGTGACCTTTTACCAAGTCTGGGAAACCCCAAAATTTACAACATTTGTCAACATTCATCACTCTGTGAGATACTAGCTTCAGGATTCTCCATCTTTATTCCACCCTGCTTACAACCCTTGCATTTTCACTCAATATTTGATTCAATTGTGGTTTGGTAGTTGCTCAGACCATCTCCCCACTTCCAGGGTTGCCTTTAAATTCAAGAAAAAGCACAAGCCCCCTTTCCCCTTTGAAATAGCTAAATATATCACCGTGGTTATTTTACCGGTTATGAAATACAGTGTAATCTTTCCAGAATCATGCACGAGTTCTCCTACATAACATTCAGATGATGTAAAAGGAAAAAAAATCCCCAGGCATACTCGGGTAATAATTATACTACCCTGTGTAAAAATATGGCTTTATCTGTTATATTTTATGAAATGTGTTTTATGGTGTTTCATACGGACAAAAAAACATCAGCAAAAGCCAGAGTGATGATGGAAACAAAACAATCGGGAATATCAAAACTTCTCTCAGATGGGTCAGTAAATGAGTAATAAGACAAAAACAATCAAAAAATAAAAAAAATAAAATGAAAAAAGAAAACCCAGAACATATAAAAGTGATAAATACATTACGACCTCCACCAGCTTCAGTTTGTCTGATTGTCTGTCTGTAACCAACATAACACAACAAGTAATAAATGGGCTTTTACATTTTTTTTTGAATGGGCAGTGGTGGTCTGGTGGTATAGTGCTGGATAGCTGATCCAAAAGGTTGGGGGTTTGAGTCCCACTCTCCACAAAGTTGTCATTGTCTCCCCATCCCCCGTGCAACTAACTGGGTTATAAAAGGCTGGCCATGTCTCTCGCTGTCTGTGGTGTGAGGTTCATGTAAAGGAACCATTGCTGATTTTCGACAAGTTCAGCTGCAAAGCCGTCAGCGTGTTTCCGCCCTGCGATGGCCTGGCGAGCTGTCCAGGGTGTACTCTGTCCTCGCCCGGATTTGGCTGGGATGGGCGCCAGCATTTTTTTAAGGGGTGAAGTCCCTCAAATAACAAGCCAATTGATTCTGGAGATGATCCAGGTCAAGTTCTAGATCTAGGAATTTTTTTAATGATTCTTTAACACTGAGGTAGAATGAATTTTTTGGCGGTGTGGTATTACAGCAGCTAAAGCAAGTGATTCTGCATACATTTTTTTTCCCCCCCGTTGTGGCAGAGGTTTGTGCTTTCTGGCCACTTCTAACCGTTAATAAAATGTCAGAAATTATAACATACACAATTTTAAAGTTATTATGAGTAGGATTATTTTAATTTGTAATTTAGATGTTGAGGTGATCATTTATTTATTTATTTGCAAAACCACTTATTCCTACTAGGAGACTGGAGCTGACTCGAGGTGAAAGCAGGGTATACCCTGAACAGCTTGCCAAACCATCTCTCACTCACTCTCTCTCTCACACACACACACACACACACACACACACACACACAGATAAGTAGCCTCATGTGCATGTCTTTGGCCTGTAAAAGGAAACAAGAGTACCCTGAGGAAACCCATGCAGGCACTGCGAGGACATGGAAACTCCACACAGAGGTGTCCTTGCCGAATCTAGATATATATATTTTTTGCTAATCACTACACTACGACTTGGGGTGGGAAAAGATCATTAAAGCACCGTACTCGTCTCCATCTCATCTACGCTGTTTAGGAAGTCGTCTGGAGTGCGTGGGACACTGTAGCTGCTCATGCTCAGTCCACTGTCTGTGCTCTCATCTCTGGAGTGATACGTCCCACTGAGAGAAGAGGAGTGGAGAGAGAGAAAAGGATAGAGAAAGAAAGAGAAAACCACCATTAAAAACCTCACCATATCACCCTGCCTCTAAAATTGCCTCTAAAATCAACAGTTAAATATAAAAATAGACATTCACAAATTTTCAATAAAATGCCATGGAATATTGCTTTTCGTTTCCTTTTAAACAACGTGAAAAAAAGAAAGAATTTTGATGCACCACTGCATGTCTGAATAACTGCCTTTATACTGGGAAAGAATTTAAAAACTGCATATACACTACAAAATGCATTAATAATGGTATAATGCCCCCAACCACCACCCCCACTCGAGGTTCTTTATACACATCTCTACTTATTCTATACCTTTTCTTAATTATACATACTATATTTCATTGAATTAGCTGTTTACTTTATTCAATTCCACTTCTGGATTATTATGGCAATGAAAAAATATAAAGGTTGTCATGACACTTTACGACTGAATAATACACATCATAACACGAAAATATAACTAATAATAATAATAACAATAATAATAATAATAATAATTTCCAGCACACCCACAGTAGCCGTAGAAATATCACTTTTAAAAGCAAAAGCAGAATGAGGAAAGTATAAGCAGCCAGCTGAAATAGTTCCCAGTGCTGGTAGTAAGCTGGAAGAGAGGTGTTTGGAGCAAGCTTTGGAATCACACCTCACCATAAACGGAGCCCAATGTGCAGGGGTACAGTGTGAGAGCAAACAGCAAGCTTACACTAATGAAGCAAGTGAGAGGAGTGTGTGTGTGTGTGTGTGTGTGTGTGTGTGTGTGTGTGTGTGTGAGAGAGAGAGTGTGAGTGAGTGCAGAGTGATGAATGGCGTCTTTGTGAGTACTGGTGTGTGTGAGGGGGAGATGGCCTGGACTAAAGCGGAGACCACATGTTCTCACAGGCAGCTCTGCCTGTTCACAAGCTTTCTCTCTTGCACTCTCACACGCGCGCGCACACACACACACACACACACACACACACACACACTTAATGACAGGACATGCATACTCAGACAGTCACATAATACAAAAGGTTCGTACAATAAATAAGACAAAAACATGAGATGCACATGCACAGATGCAAACAAGAGACACAAATAAAGAGACATGTGGAGACATCGAGAAATACACAGTGAGAAAAAAAAAAAAAGAGATGGATACAGATGACACGGATACCTACACACATGTACATACACAGTCAAATACTCTCTCACAGATACACGTGTATGTGCATGCATGTTTGCATAAATAGGCAGAAAAACCTGCATGCACACAGACACACTCTTCTTTTCCTTTCGGCTGTTCCCTTCAGGGGTCGCCACAGCAAATGATCTGCCTCCATCTCTCCCTATCCTCTGCATCTTCTACGCTTACTCCAACGACATTCATGTCCGCCTTCACAGCATCCATAAATCTTCTTTTTGGTCTTCCTCTGGGCCGTTTGCCTGGTAGTTCCAACCTTAGCATCCTACTACCAGTATACTCACTATCCCTCCTCTGTACATGTCCAAACCATCTCAATCTAGCCTCTCTGACTTTGTCTCCAAAACCTCTAACATGTGTTGTCCCTCTGATGTGCTCATTTCTGATCCTATCCATCCTCGTTACTCCCAAAGAGAACCTCTGAAATAACACCAAGGATCAACAGAGTAAAAAGTCTACTCATAATTACCATGTTCTCAAAGTTACTGAGACATTACTTCCAGGAAATAAGGTTAAACAATGACAAAAATAAATAAATAAAGAGACAAAAATACACACCCACACACAAGCATTGTATTTTCCGGATTATAAGTCGCACTTTTTATTCATAGTTTGGCTGAGGGTGTGACTTGTACTCTAGAGAAACTTGCATGAAATTATTACATATACAGTGGGGCCTCTACTTACGAAATTAATCCGTTCCAGAGCATTTTTCAGAACCTGGAGTTTTCGTAACTGGAGGCGCATTTTACATGTAAAACGCGTAATTCGTTCCAAGGCTCCCAAGACTACCCCATAAACCCTTTAAAAATGATAAAAGTACACCAATGTTGTGTGCGATATGTATGAAAAATGTGTTCAAAGAAAATTATTTATTAAACCATTTTATTAACATATTCATTAATTAAACATTTTTATTAACGCACATACACACACACACACACACACACACACAGCACAGTCTTGATCTCTCTCTCACACACACACACACACACACACACACACACACACACGGCACGCTCTGCTGAATGCGGGCTCTGCCCCACACGCAGGACGCCGGAACATTTTAAGATGGGGAATTCAAAGCGCATTCCCTGCGCATTCCATTTTCCCAACAGAACTTGTAAGTCGAAAATTTGCTCGCTAAATGGGGAAGATTTTTGGTGGGATCAAAGCTCATATCATGGAAAATTCATTATTAGGGACACCCGCACGTCGAGGTACCACTGAGAGCATTCATACACACACGTGCGCACACAGGGATCCCTCACTTTCCACGGTTAATAGGGACCGAGACCCCCCTGCGAGCACCGATTTCCATGAAGTAGGATCGACTCCCCTAAATGATGTATACATACATGTATATGTGTATATAATGTCAATAAATACATATTCAACAATATAAATGCTTATAATAAAAATTAAACATTCAAAAATAATGCTTAAGATGTAAATAAAATATAAATACACACACATACAGACGCGCACACACACACACTCAGATGCGCACCTCACATAAAAATGTAACTACAGTAGTTTTGTTGGGTTATTTTTTCCTTTTTGTTTGTTTGGGGCTTTTTTGCATAACTGGCCTTGTTTTGTGGCATTTTCTTTCACTTTTCCCTTATTCTTCCTAAATTTCCTTATTTTTCGATGAATACTTTTGAGAAACCCACTATGCACTGAAGCCGCAGAAACTGAAGCACGAAGTAGCAAGGGATCACTGTATTTTACACACACACACACACAGAAAGTATTCAGTAATATCCATTGAACCTCAGGTGCAAGTATATAACTATATCTACACTACACTGGAATATTACAAAACCAAACTAAAACCGACTTTTTTTAAATTCATACAAATTTCATACTTCATAATTCATACTAATGCCAATGAGGATAACGTCTGTTATTATTCAGTCATATTTTCTTGTTACTGATCGGTGGAAAGTCATCAAATAATTCTTGGTATTGTTCTACAAATTGCGTTCAAAATAATATCAGTCAGACATCACGAACCTGATCAATCAGTGTTTTTGGTAGAGATGATATTTCTACATGCCAAATAATTTACTGTCAGGTGTAATAGAGTAATAGAATCCAAAAGACCCAACAGTCATGACCTGCTGCTGATTGTGTAATTGAATCATTAATTCAAAGGGGCGTGTTCAAAATAATAGCAGTGTGGAGTTCGAATAGTGACATCATTCATTCTTTGAAAAACAGGAGCCAATTACTGTCCTTATTTAAGGAAGACAGCAAGTGTTGTACCTGCTGACTATAGAACGTTTCTCTCTGAAATTTGGGCCGTTATAGACATTGGGGGGGAGCCGAAAGGAAACTACTACATAAACATTGCTCAGAAGAGCAGCGAATGGATGGGAGCAGAACCAAAATAGCAAGGATTCAGCCAACAATCAGATCCAGGCTGTGACGTAACTAAATCAAACAAGGTCTAAAGTGACCTGTGAGTCCTGTTAAAAACCAAGCTATCGGCAAGAAGCCCCGCAAAGTCCCACTGTGGGGGGTAAAAAAAAAAAAAGACATGCGGAAGAGGTTATAATTTACCAAAGAGCACATTGCCCCACCTAAAGAGAACCGGAGCAACATTTTGTGGACTGATGAATGCAAGATTGTTCTTTTCTGGGTTTAGTGACCCCTAGATGGCACCCAAACATGGATTTCAAGACCCAGTGCAGTGTGAAGACACTGAAGCCTGGTGGCACAAGCATCATGATATGAAGATGTTTCTCATGCTACAGTGTCGGGCCGATTTATCACATCCCAGGAATCATGGATTAGTTTGAAAACATCAGAACACTTGAAGAGGTCGTGCTGCCTTATGCCGAAGAGGAAATGCCCTTGAAATGGGCTCCAAGGCAACAACCCCAAACACACCAGTAAACGGCAACATCTTGGTTCCAGACCAACAAGATTGACGTGGTAGAGCGGCGCCCCGATCTCCAGACCTTAATCCAATAGAAACCTTGTGGGGTTAAAAAAAATGCAGTTTCTGAGGAAAAAGCAAGAAATCCAGAGGAACTGTGGAACGTAGTCCGATCATCCTGGACTGGAAAACCTGCTCACAGGAGCCAGAAGTTGTTCGACTCCACAACACAGATGTGCAGCAGTTCTCAGAAGCAGTGGTTATACAACTAAATATTAGTTCAGTGATTTAAAGGAAAACAAATTTACATTTTTCAGTGAATGTTTGAGTTTGTAAAGAAAATGCAGACACTGCTTTTTTAACAGTCTAATATTCACTTTTCTTTAACGTCTTTAAAGGAATAATAGATTAGATATATTTTTCTTTATGTTTTGATTTGGAAGAGAATGTGTAGTGTTCCTGATGCATTTCTGGGTATGAAAATAAAAGCTATTTTCAGGACTTTGTGCTTTAGTCACTTTTTTAAAATGCACTGCTATTATTTTGAACAAAACTGTATGTCACGGGAAGGGGTTTAAAAAAAAAAAAAAAAATCATGACTCCATTTTAAGCGGAAGATAGCCGACTGTCAATTTATTCTGGACTCCCATGAAATGCAGCAACATTTGGAGTGAAAGTACCTGATGTTAAAAAGTCATTTTTAATTGACATATTTTCTCAGCAAATGTGACTTCATCAGCTTCTCGTGACGTCTCATCCCCAACATCATCTGAAGCACATGACTGAAGAAGAAAGCATCATAACCCACCGGTCAAAATTGTAAGTCCGGCTGGTGGGGTAGCATGCTAACCAATGCCACCGTTAAGTATTTGACGGTAAAAATGATTGTATTTTAATCTATAACAATTTATTTAGATTATAAATATGCTTCATTTCTTAAAATCCTGTGGGTGTAGATTGAATAAGTTATTCTACTTGCTCTTATTGAATAAACTCAAAGCTGACAACTTTTTCTAATCCAAAGTAGTCCAATGGCCTTTACACTACTTTCATGTTGCTATATAATAAGCATCATCATTGTTTGGCCAAAAGCATCAACATTCTTGGATTTTTTTTTCACTTAATGGCCACTGGATGGCGCACTTCTGTTAACTGGAGTGATATTCTGCCTCGTCACACAGGAACTGACTCATATTGTGAACTCTGTGGTGCTAGTTGGATTAAGTGGTGACAGGAAGTGCCAGCAAATGACCATATGACATTATAAATGATACAGAGTCATTCATGTTATGTGATTGGTCGCATGTGTTCACAAAATTACACGAGAAAATTGAACAGTATGCAGTTTGTAGTTGTTATAGTCACTAATGCTGACCAGCCATTAAGACATTTTTGGCAACACCAATCTCAAGTCTTTGTTTTGTTCTCACCTGTTGAGAAAGGGGTCTGAGCTGTTTGTGGTCATGCTGCGACCATCCTGTCCCATGCCTGGGGACGACACTTGGTTCTGAGTGCCATTGTCCTGCTCCATACTGGTAGGCAGCTGGTTTCTCAAAGCCAGCTCCTATAGCCAGCCACACACACACACACACACACACACACACACACCACAGAATATGAATACAGTGTCCTTTCAATCGCTCTGAGCCTAATTCCATTAACTGCATAATTTATGAAAATTGCTGTTAAAAAGTAGGCAGTGTTTGAGAAGGAGGGTGGGTGGGGTCTGAAGAGGTACACAGGTTGGGAAATGATGTGTCTGGGTTGGTACATATTTGAAAATGAGAATCACTTTCAGGTGAATGACAAACTTTATGAAAGAGAAGTATCAAACATTCGACTCTCTCAGAACGGACCTTTCATGTGAAGTTACCTATTTAAATCAGCAGGTAGCGTCCTGAGCCATTTTCTACCCAAAAATATTTTATTTGTATTTGCTGTCAAAAGTCTGTTAGCTTTCTCCTTCAACAATACTTAATGTTTCATAAAAATATCATAGAACTATACATTTATACTGAGATATATATATATATATATATATATATATATATATATATATATATACACATACATATACATACACACACATATATATATACACAAACACACACATATTATATATATATATATATATATATATATATATATACATATACACATACATACATACATATACATACACACATATGTATGTATATGTATATATATTTATGTATATACATGTATATAGGTATGTATGTATGTATATATGCATGTATATGTATATATACAAACATATATACATATAAATACACATATATACATATATATATACATACATACATATACACACACACATAATATATATATATATATACATACACACATATATACATACATACATACATATATACATACATGCATATATACATATATATATATACATACACATACATACATATATACATATACATACATATATACATATATACATACATATATATATATATATATATTATATATACACATACATATACATACATACATATACATACATTATATATATACATACCCATATATATACATACATATATATATACATACATACACATACACATATATATACACACACATACACATAAATATACATACATATACACATATATATACCTACACATATATATACATACATATACACATATATATACATACATATCCACATATATATACATACATATACACATATATATACATACATATACACATATCTATACATACATATCCACATATATATACATACATATACACATATATATATATATATATATATATATATATATATATATATATATATATATATATATATATATATATATATATATAAAAATATATACATACATACATATATACACACACATACATACATACATATATACATATATATATATATATTATATATACACATACATATATACATACATATACTTCTTCTTCTTCTTTCTTCTTTTCCTTTCGGCTTTTCCCTTCAGGGGTCGCCACAGCGAATCATCTGCCTCCATCTCACCCTATCCTTTGCATCTTCTTCTCTTACACCAACGACCTTCATGTCCTCCTTTACCACATCCATGAATCGTCTCTTTGGTCTTCCTCTAGGCCTTTTGCCTGGTAGTTCCAGCCTCAGCATCCTATTACCAATATACTCACTATCCCTCCTCTGTACATGTCCAAACCATCTCAATCTAGCCTCTCTGACTTTGTCTCCAAAACGTCTTACATGTGCTGTCCCTCTGACGTACTCATTCCTAATCCTATCCATCCTCGTTACTCCCAAAGAGAACCTCAACATTTTCATCTCTGCTACCTCCAACTCTGCCTCCTGTCTTTTCCCCAGGGCCACTGTTTCTAACCCATACAGCATCGTTGGCCTCAACACCGTTTTGTACACTTTTCCTTTCATTTTTGCCGATACCCTCCTATCACACATCACACCAGACACTTTTCTCCAACCATTCCAACCTGCCTGCACACGCTTCTTGACCTCTTTTCCACACTCGCCATTGCTCTGGATTGTTGAGCCTAAGTACTTAAAATCCTCCACCTTTCTTATCTCTGCTCCCTGTAATCTCACCGTTCCTCTTTGGTCCTTGGCATTCATGCACATGTACTCTGTCTTACTGAGGCTAATCTTCATTCCCCTCCTTTCCAGGGCATACCTCCACCTCTCTAGATTTTCCTGCACTTGTTCTCTGCTCTCACTACAGATTACAATGTCATCTGCAAACATCATAGTCCATGGGGAATCTTGTCTAACCTCGTCTGTCAGCCTGTCCATCACCATAGCGAACAAGAAGGGGCTGAGAGCTGACCCTTGATGCAGTCCCACCTCCACCTTGAACTCTTCTGTCACACCGACAGCACACCTCACCACTGTCTTACATCTCTCATACATGTCCTGCACCACTCTAACATACTTCTCTGCCACTCCAGACTTCCTCATGCAATACCACAGTTCTTCTCTCGGCACCCTGTCATATGCTTTCTCCAGATCCACAAAGGCACAATGCAGCTCCGTCTGACCTTCTCTGTACTTCTCCATTAACATCCTCAAGGCAAACACTGCATCTGTGGTGCTCTTTCTGGGCATGAAACCAAACTGTTGTTCACAAATGCTGACTTCTGCCCTTAGTCTAGCTTCCACTATTCTTTCCCATAACTTGATCGTATGGCTCATCAACTTTATCCCTCTGTAGTTGCCACAACTCTGCACGTCTCCCTTGTTCTTAAAAATGGGCACCAGCACACTTCTCCTCCATTCCTCTGGCATCCTCTCACTCTCTAAGACCTTGTTAAATGTTCTTGTCAGAAAATCTACTGCTACCTCTCCTAGACACTTCCATACCTCCACCGGTATGTCATCAGGACCAACTGCCTTTCCATTCTTCATCCTCTTCAATGCCCTCCTCACTTCACCCTTACTAATCTTTGCTACTTCCTGGTCCTCAACAGTCACCTCTTCTACTCTTTTTCTCTCTCATTTTCCTCATTCATCAGCTCTTCAAAGTACTCTTTCCATCTTCCCAGCACACTTCTGTCATCAGTCAATACATTTCCCTCTCTGTCCTTTATCAATCTAACTTGCTGCACGTCCTTCCCATCTCTATTTCTCTGCTGTGCCAACCTGTATAAATCATTTTCTCCCTCCTTACTTTCCAGCCGAGCATACAAGTCATCAAACGCACTCTGTTTGGCCTTTGACACTGCTACCTTTGCCTTACGCTGTGTCTCCCTGTACTCCTGTTTACTCTCTTCGGTTTTCTCAATGTCCCACTTCTTCTTAGCTAATCTCTTCCTTTGTACACACTCCTGCACTTCCTCATTCCACCACCAAGTCTCCTTATCTACTTTTCTTCCAGATGACACACCAAATATTCTCCTACCTGTCTCCCTGATCACATTCGCTGTAGTTGTCCAGTCATCTGGAAGCACTTCCTGACCACCCAAAGCCTGTTTCAACTCCTCCTTGAAGACAACCCGACACTCTTCCTTTTCAACTTCCACCACTTTGTCTTCTGCTCTGCCTTTGCCTTCTTCACCTTCCTCACCATCAGCATCATCCTGCACACCACCATCCTATGCTGTTTGGCAACACTCTCACCCGCTACTACTTTGCAGTCACTGACTTCCTTTAAATTACATCGCCTGCACAAGATGTAGTCTACCTGTGTGCTCCTACCTCCGCTTTTATAAGTCACCCTATGCTCCTCTCTCTTCTGGAAGAAAGTATTCACCACAGCCATTTCCATCCTTTTGCAAAATCTACCAACATCTGTCCTTCTGCGTTCCTGTCCTGGATACCAAACCTACCCATCACTTCCTCGTCCCCTCTGTTTCCTGCACCAACATGTCCATTGAAGTCTGCCCCAATGACCACTCTTTCACCTCTGGGGGTACTCTGCATCACTTCATCTAACTCCCTCCAGAATCTCTCCTTCTCTTCTCGCTCACATCCTGTCTGTGGGGCATAAGCACTAACAACATTGACCATCACACCTTTAATTTCTAACTTGAGACTCATCACTCTGTCTGACACTCTTTTCACTTCTAGAACATTCCTGGCAAACTCCTCCTTCAAGATGACTCCGACTCCATTTCTCTTCCCATCCACACCGTGATAAAACAGCTTAAACCCTGCTCCTATGCTTCTAGCCTTGCGACCTTTCCACCTGGTCTCCTGAACACACAGTATGTCCACCTTCCTCCTCTGCATCATGTCAGCCAGCTCTCTACCTTTTCCTGTCATAGTTCCAATATTCAAAGTCCCTACTTTCAGTCCTAGACTCATGCCTTTCCTCTTCTCTCTCTGGCAACGGACACGCCTCCCGCCTCTCCTTCTTCGACGTCTTCGACCAACAGTAGTCCAATTTCCATCAGCACCCTGTTGGTTGACGGCACTGATGGCGGTCGTTGTTAACCCGGGCCTCGACCGATCCGGTATGTCATTCTTTCTTGTGATTCGCATAGTTTATTTGGCATTTGTTTTACGCCGGATGCCCTTCCTGACGCAACCCTCTGCATTTATCCGGGCTTGGGACCGGCGTGAGGGAGAGACACTGGTTTGTGCCCCCCCCTCACGGCTGCATTTATATACATACATATACATACATACATATACATATATATACATACATACATACATATATACACGTATATAGACACATATATATACACATATATATACACACACACACACACACACACACACACACACACACTACATAGAAATGGTATGATCTGATTGGTTTGCTATTTTTGGATGACTGATATTATCCACACTGCAAACACTGGAGAAATATTGAATGCTCACGTCCATCGAGGGGAATATTCAGCCATATCCACTGAGTCAGGAGTGAATAACTGTTACCTATCCAAAAGTTAATTTTAGCATACAGGCACAGTGCTATATGACGCAACTAAATCAAAGACTCTGCTGACCTGTCTGTCAAGGGGGGGTGGGGGTAGGAACGTCGTATGTTTTGTCAGCAAAAAAAAAAAAAAAATCAATACTGGTTTTACTGTAATAAGCATGTTGACTCAGAATGGTGTATTAAAAAAAACAAAACAAAAACAAAACTTCGCCCACAAGTTTGTCCGCCAACCGTTTCCTCTATTACCCTGTTGATTGATATGATGCCCATCCCAGACGATGTGTCACAAGCTACAGATCTGGTTCTCATTCGTGAAGAGATTGTGAAAGTCATCGTCTGCAAGTGTCCTCTGTGATTTTATGGCCTGTGTCCAACTGGGTGGTTAAGTGCACGCCACTCAAGCTAAGGTGTGGGTTTATTGCGTGTCATTAAGTGTAGGGCAGGGCACCAGGTCACATCCTTCTTTTTTTTTTATTGCACACTTCCTATGTATGAACAACAACAAAAAAAAAAAAAACACGAATGAACGAAATAATAAATTGGAGATACAGGAAACACGGAGAGTTTCGACAGTTTGACTTGTTTTACAAGAAAGTCTTGAACAATGCATTTGGGATAAAGTCACATGGTTTATCGAGTCTAACATCGCACGCTGTGTTTGACGACATCAGGCTTGGTCTAACTTCATTAGTGATCTGCTTCAGGCTGAAAAGTTGGGTTTGTTTAGTTTGTGTGTGGTGGTGGTGATGGGGGGGTCACAGAGCTGAGTCAACTCTCTGTTTACATTCCAAAGTTGTTCCCCTTTAACTCTCCCAGCTCCTAACTCCCCCCACCCCCACCACCCCAGTGATTCTCTTCCTTTTCTTCTGATCCCTGAGCCCTCTCTGTCACCCCAGCACACACACACACACACACACACACACACACACATACACACCAAACCAAAAGTGAAGCCACACAGCAGTCATTA
>CM045728.1:124429797-124489797 GCA_024760905.1 Plotosus lineatus | reverse complement strand
GACAGCTCGATACATCAGCACAGGGCAAAACACTCAGTCTCACATACTCAGGGTCAGATTGGAACAGCTAATTAATCTATTGTGCCAGTCATGTGACTGTAGGAGGAAACTGGAGTACCCAGAGGAAACCCATGCAAGTACAGGAGGAGCATGCAAACTCCACACAGAAACAATGAGACCGGTATTCATGACCGTCTTGCTGTGAGGTGGACGTGCTAACCACTACACCAGAGTGCCGTCCCCTTTCACTTAAGTAATAATATTTTAATATGCAGAATTTTACACGGCAGAATCCTGCCTTTGCCCAGAGTCGGCCGAGATATGCTCCAGCCTGTATGCGTTGCTTACAGGATTAAGCATTTCAGTAAACGAGGGCAGGATTGTATGTGAAGTCAAAAGTCTTTCACTCTCCACGAGACAGATCTTGTCTTTATGAACAATATGACCTGTGATTTAAATCAAAATACGCCTCGAGAGATTTACCACAAATGTTACCAGCATGTCTGCTGTTGACGCACCGATATTTTGGAATCAGTTGTAAAAGTCTGCAGTCAGTGTGTCTCCAAGATCGGGTGCATGCAGGTGGTCTTTCCCAGTGTTTGCATCCCAGCGGATTGTTAAGCACTTTCATCCATAAGGATGATGTCCTATGTACTGGAGAGATCTTGAATAACTGGAGCAAATGGCACTGGCTGTAAGAGGTGTTACCATAATCACACTGATGAGGATCCCTGTTTACTTATGCAGCCAAGCCACCAACGAAAACAATGGATTGTCATGCAGGGGAACACCCCCCCCCACCACCACCACCACCCCACCCACCCCACCCCACCCCCAGCCTTGTCAGCATTCAATCAGTGTGTGTGTTTACTTGCTCAGGCTTGAATGAGTCTCCGCTCTCTCATCTCTCCATGGGAATCAGATCGGAGCCTTGCCCCCCCTACACCTCTCTGACCCTCCCCCCACCTGACCACAGGCTGTATTACAGTGTGGGACTATTGTGAATGGTGCAACTCGAGTGTGGGTGTGCTTACAGGGGTAATAAATTGTGTGTGTGTCCTTTCATACCCTTATCTCACATAGATATGGCTCTATTGAAGCAGAACAGTGTGCACTCGCACTACAGAGTAAGTTAAGTTATTCCCACAGATAGAGGGAACACAGCGAACGAGCTGTTATTCTCCAACCTGTCGCTTCTTGCCCACCGGAAAGGGTACATTGTGTGAATTTCTGTGACTGACATTTGTGAAGATGAATTTATAGACAAAACATATACACAATGGTTTCCTTTCAGTGGTGATATGGGACTGTCTATTTAAAAATACTGTGCTCCCCCTCCGCCCACCCAGGATAACTAGCTAACCTGGCAGCGAGCCATGAGTAGGTCTTATAGACTAACCTGTTTCATGAATTAATTCATACAAGCAGTAAGCACATCTGCCTCACAGCAAGAACGTCCTGGGTTCGAGACCCAGGCTCAACGAGGATGTGGCTTTTTCAAATTGGCCCTGTGTGTGTGTGAATGGTTGTACCATGTAATTGACCAAGGTACACATTTTGCCTTTGCCAACAGCAGGCTGACATGGGCTTCAGCCTCCCGGGGACCCTAGTAGGATTAAGCAGTTCAGCAAATGAATGAAAGCATTTTGAATGCTTTGAATTAGCTTTTTGTGGTTGTTGTTTGTAGTTTGTACCCCTGCTTGCGTTGGTTTCCTCCTGGTACTCTGGTTTCCTCCCACAGTTCAAAAAGACATGCACATTCGGCTTCATAGCAATGGACAGTGTGGAAAAGAGGTGAAGAAGCGTGTGCAGGCAGGCTGGAATGGTTGGAGAAAAGTGTCCGGTGTGATGTGCGATAGGAGAGTGCCAGCAAAAATGGAGGGAAAAGTGTACAAGACGGTGGTGAGGCCAGCGATGTTGTATGGCTTAGAAACAGTGGCGCTGAGGAAAAGGCAGGAGGCAGAGCTGGAGGTAGCGGAGATGAAAATGTTGAGCTTCTCTCTGGGAGTAACGAGGATGGATAGGATCAGAAATGAGTATATCAGAGGGACAGCCCATGTAAGAGGTTTTGGAGACAAAGTCAGAGAGGCTAGATTGAGATGGTTTGGACATGTACAGAGGAGGGATAGTGAGTATATTGGCAGTAGGATGTTGAGGTTGGAACTACCAGGCAGAAGGCCTCGAGGAAGACCAAAGAAGAGATTTATGGATGTGGTGAAGGAAGACATGAAGGTCGTTGGAGTCAGAAAAGAAGATGCAGAGGACAGGGTGAGATGGAGGCGGATGATTTGCTGTGGCGGCCCCTGAAGGGAGCAGCCGAAAGTAAAAGAAGAAGAAGAAGATTCGGCTGTGTGGATGGTCCTGTGTGTTGGCCCTATGACGGTGTAGTGAGCTGTTCAGGATGTACACCGAGCTAGAATACAGCCACCCCGCAACCCTAGTAGTACAATCGAGTGGTTGTTCGGTAAATGAGCGAGCAAGATGATTTGTAATGAGAACCTTGATGGTAGTGGGACGGACACACACACACACACACACACAGCCAAAGTAGTGTACAGGGAATTCATACAACTGATACACAGGTAATACGTGCGCATATTTGTGATTAGTGATGTACTGTGGGAATTTTTTATACCAAAGACAGAATGAGGTAACCACAGAGTTCAATAGCATCAGAAAGCCTCCCTAAATCAGACAGATAAAGTGAGAGAGAGAGAGAGAGAGAGAGAGAGAGATGGAGACAGATAAGAGGTAATGCTTTCTGCCCTTTTGTGTTTTTCACGCTCGTGTGGAACACGTCACAGCAGCTCTTATCAGACTGCCATCGAACACCAACAGGATGAGTGAGGTGGAGGGAAGATCCTGCGAAGTGGAGGCAAGACCTTTCCAAAGGAGCACAACAGGGCATGGCCTCTTTGAAGCCTCCGCAAATATTTGCCTGCTGTCCAGTTAACATGTTTGTTGTTTAGTGCATCCACGCTGGTAAAGGTTTAATGGTGGGAAAAAGACTGAGAGGCAGATAAGCTTCTCTGACTTACTCGAGCTCTTCACTCTCTCGCTGGCTGAAAACAAGATCAAGATGGCCACTATACGGTCTATAAACATTGTATTACCGAAATCTGTTTAAAAAAAAAAAAAAGAAAGAAAGCGTGACTCAGATGTTTTAGATCTTTTCGCGTGCATATAGTGAATGCATCACGCTGAATTCACAAACATTAACCGTTCACACATGTGTATCCGAACCGCTGGCCTGTCGGAAGCGTGCAGCCTGTGCTTGTGAGTCAGGATTAGCTCATAACAGAGCTATGGAAAAGATGAGAGCCCTATAAGAGAGTGACATCACTCAGCACCATGCGACAAGGTGCCAACTCCTGCACTGAAGTGCAGGCGGAAAAAAATAACAACCGATAACCCGATAGCCTTTTAGCAGCACGGAGGGAAAAAAACTAAATAAAAACATCACAGAACAACTTTGCGTGCGTGTCTGCTTGTGGTTTTAGTGGTGACTTCTCTCCATTTGTGCTCTTTGCAGACTGAGTGTGAAAAAACATGGAGGCTCCATTTGGGAACACTAAGTCCAAGCCAATTTGTGGAGCTCCGCCTTCACCGCTCCCAGCCACTCTGGAGATTCCTGTAGACGCATGTCGGCCCTCTAACTTTTCTTCTGTTCCTCTCTCTCTATCACTCCCTTCCCCCTGTCTTCAGGCCTGCCTGAGTCAAACCCCCCCTCCCCTCCCTTGTACTCTCCCTCCCTTGCTCTGTCTCCAAGTGAAAAAGCCTGGAAGAGATTAGGTGCAGCGCGGCAGTATAAAGAGATCTGGCTCCGACTCAAGTCCGTCTGCATGTGCAGCAGAAAAGCGTTCTGCCTGCTCTGGGCCTCATTTGGGAGGGGTGGGGGTGGCAGGGGACGGTGAGAGAGGAGGAAAAGAAACAAAAAGAGTGACAGAAGGGCAAGAAGCAATAAGAGGGGAGAAAGAGAGATAAACATTGAGAGAGAGAATACTTGTAAAAGCGGTACAAGTTTGGCTGTAGTTTTCACACCAAATGTTAAGTTCCGTAGCTAGATTGCTCAGATAGAGCTCTCTGTTGATGGGTGTCCGAGGATGGTGGCATGGTCAGAGCGCGGCTTTTTGAACGTTACAAAACTTCTGATCATGCACACGATCATCATCATCTTCCCTGGAGGAAATAAGTCTTCTCTGCGTTTCCTGACTACGGTCTGAGGTGAAAGAAGGAAAGGGGCAGTGGTGGCTCAGCGGTTAATGCTACGGATTACTGATTCAAAGGCTGGTGGTTCAAGCCCGAGTACCAACAAACTGCCACTATTGGGTCCTTGAGCAAGGCCCTTCACCCTCAATTGCTCAGTTTTGGGGGCGGGCGGGCGGGGGGGGGAGAAGAAAGATGATTGTAAATAAATTAGGATACAGGTGTCTGCCAAATGTCATGAATGTAATGTGAAGGCCACCAGCAAGTTCAATTATCTGTTTTACATGTTCTGTGCTGTTTTGTTTGAAAATTTGTCTGCCTTGCTGAGTAACATTGCCTGTTTTTTCTTTTTATTATTATTATTATTATTATGAACAGTGGTGTCCCTTTTGTTCTTAATAAATCTGTTTTGTTTGAAAATTTTATTCACTGCTGCCCATCATCAGGCTAGTTAGCGCCACACATCACCCTCAATTACGCAGCCGCCTTATTGGGTTTTTTGTGGTGACAAACAATTCCTTCATCTGAGTAAATGATATCCCAAGTTTTTTTTTTTTTTTTTTTTTTTTTTTAAATAATGGTATGGGATTTTCGTCGTAAAGAACACATCCCCTTTTCTCTGTGCTCTCATACTGTTCCACTCTCAAACCTCTCGCTCCCCCTTCCATGATATCTAATTCTGGAGCCCAGCAGACGCACATACATTCAAGACTTAAAGTCTTCAAAGAGCTACACGTTTCAGAGTGGTGTTTCAGTCTCTCAGAGGACGTGGCAGGCACACACACACCGCTTTTCACTTTTCCCATCAAACCACTTCTGTAACATCAACACAGTGTTTTTTGTTTTGTTTTTTTGCAGAAAAGCACTAATACTTCACATATGAGAGAAAATGTGACAAAGAGACAGACACAGAAAGAGAAAGAGCAACAGAGAGAGATAGAGTGGTAGTGAGATGGAAAGAGAGTGAAGAGAGAATGAGAAAGAAAAACAGGGAAAAAAGAGGGAGAAAGTGACGAGACAGAGAGAGAAAGGAGGAAGAGACACAGAGAGACAAAGATGGAAAAATAGGGGGATATTTTTAGCATGAAGCGAGAGCACTTCCAAGCATGAGTAACGCAAAGTGACATAAGCAAAAGCCTTCATCTCTTTGTGAACCGTAAGGATGGAGAGGATTATAAAGAGAGTGGGAGTGAGAGAGGGAGTGTGTGTGTGTGTGCGTGTGTGTGTGTGTGTGTGTGTGTGGGTGTGGGGTGGTGTAAAGGACAGTCCTTTTTAAGACCACCAATGCTGCCCAGTGTACCAACAGTTTACTAACCTGCACTGAAGGGCATCTGGACTGATTTAATGAACATGCAGGGAAACTTCTACTGTTTTAATAAGTACAATCAAGTTTCTTTCGGCATCACTCAGAAGAAATCAACTTTATTTGCGTGAAGTAATGACACACGCACACATTGCTGAGTACTGAGTTGGTAGCGGTCTTGGCTAACATCAATATGCGTCACGGGAAGTGGGAATATTTTCAGAAAACTGCCTCTTTTACACACACACACACACACCTCAATGAAACATTGCTCTACAAAAGGCCAGCCATTAATAGTGACCCTATGCTGTCTATTTAATCCGGTTGCTTGTATATTGCTTAAAGGAGAATCTTTAACTTGTCGTTGAAAACATTTTTTCCCCCCTTCAACTGGTGTGACATTACGATTAATTCTTGTGGGGAAAATGCCCCAACTACGCCAAAATACTAATTATTTATCAAAACCATTAACAGAACAATCTGGGTTAAGGGAGTACTGATAGCAGGCATCATTTGCCTTGTACTCTACCTGAGTCCCAGTAAACCCACCCCCCCATCCCATTCTTCTCCTGGCCTGTGCTCATACGGAATCCCACTACCATGTGGGCCAAGCCAGGGCTTTGTCGAGACTACCCAAAGCTTGTAGTCTGGGGCTTTAGGTCGACAGCCAAAACCATGCTTACGTTTCTATTACCATGTACATATACAGCCCAGTAGTATCCCTGCCCATAACACGCCGCCTTCCGAGAAACTCTACACGCTCATGCTCAGACTGAGTAGCACGGTTGCACCGAGAGCATCAGTGCCATCAATAGATGCACATTATGAGTTTATTTGCAATGTAGCAGAGCTGGCGGGTAATCAATAAAATACAACCACAACAATCTTATACAAATTGTATTTTTACTCCAATTACAAAGATACCACAGACTGAAAACATTTAGTGGAGAGTATCTCAGCTGACCCTTGGCGAGGGCGGGGTACACCCTGTACAAATCGCCAGATCATCGCAGGACAACACTACACACACACACACACACACACACACACACACACACACACACACACACATCTTGGTTTAATTTAGAACAGCCAATTATCCAAATGTGCATGTCTGAACTGTGGGAGGAAACCAGAGTACCTGGAATAAACCCAGGCACCCACAGGGAGAAATGGAAACACCCGAGCCCAGAAATCGAACCCAGGACTTTCTTGCTGTGAGGCGGACTGTTGGAAGTTGGTGATCCACAATGTGTTTCTTGTTCAGAGTGCTCCTCTTATCAGATAGTTTACCAAACACACTAAAATGCAGAGCAAACTAAGCCATCTATCAAAAATTTACACGAAAATCGTTGACGAGACCGTTACAAGTAAATAGGAATGTCTGAAAAGCCTGACCCTGTCCCAGCAACCGCAATGAAGGGCAGTAAATCAAAAGCAGACATTCCAGTAATGATTGCATGAAATCAAAGAAATACTGGACCCTTAGCGTGACTAAATTTTAGGTAGTTAGTCAGAATAGTGTGCTTTGTTGTGTATTATTTGCTGTTAGAAATGCACAGAAGTTTAAAAAAAAAAAAAAAAAAAAAAAAAAAAAAAAAAAAATGGCAAAGAAACTGATCGTTGCGCTCACCAAAGCGCGGGTCAAGTCGTGGGTCCAGCCAGGATGTTGTTTTATTCTTGTGGTTGATGTAGTAGATCTCACCCTCTGCTGTAATCGCCTGCTCCCAGCCTTCAGGAAGAGGACCTGAGGGAGAACAGCCAGGTTAGAGAAAACCACCACCCACTGCGTACCACTATATACCCCGATTACCCATAACATTAAAACCATCTCACTAGTCCGCGGCTAGGCCACTCTATATGCACAAACTGCAATACACTGTGCATTCTGACTCCTTTCTATTATAGCCAGCATTAACAGATTCAGCAGGTTGTGCTAAGGTGGCTCAATCAGACGAGGTATCCTCGCCTTCAATCCTACCAGGCAGCAATGAGCCATGGGCATCAATCACCCTGTTCCTATTTCACTGGTTGTTCTCCCTTGGATCAACTTTGGTAGGCGTTTAACCCTGCATACCAGGAACAGCTCACAAGACCTGCCATTTTGGAAATGAACAAACCCGGTCGTTCAGCTATCATCATAACGGTCATAATGTCGCCCTTGTCAAACTCAATCAGATCCTTAGGTTTGCAGATTTTCCCCATGCTCCCAACACATCAACGTCGGGAGTTGATGGTACACTTTCTGCAACATACATCCCTTGGACGATACTGTTACGAGATAATAAACAACTATTGGACAATGTAAAGTGTGATATGGAGAATTATTCAGATTGGAAGAGTTTTATTGGATAATGGCCCCTGAGACCTGAATAACGCTCCATATCAGACAAAAGCAGAATTCTCTTTACAACGTATTCAAATATTTTCAAGTCCAGAGCAAAGGGCATCGTGGCCGGTACGAGTTAGCCGTAAGTACCTCTAAGCAATTGCAGGAATATATTCCTTGCAGACATCATTCCTAATTAATTTTAGGCAAATTCCACAAAAATACTGAACAAACTATAGCTATCATTTATATCAGATAAGTTGAATGATTACTCGCCAGCTGGATTAATTAGTTGCGGCAATGAGCTGGCAAAACTTCAAGTACACAACCTCTAATATTGTCTTGGGGAGCCATACGCCTTCATCTCGGCAAATAATCTTCATGGCATCGTTTCATTTCTCCACAATGTCTTGGTGGAAATTAGTATTAGTGTGCGCCATTTTTTTTTTTTTTTGGACCAGCCAGTGTATCTGATGGCAAGTATGTATTTTTACTTTCAAGAACTGTACATTTTTTTCTGACAAGCACGACCTTGACTTATTGCAAGAAGCACGTCCATAGTCTTGACAGCAGGCAGCCATGGGAGGATGGGGAGAGGAAGTACAATGATATTAAAATTTAGACACCTTTCGGACAGTGCTGTTGAGTGGTGGAAGTTAGTGCTGTCACCTTGGTAGTTGCTAGTCACTCAGATAAGGATTACAACAGTATAAATAAATGAGAAAATTAAATTAAGTTTTGTCAGCTCAATGCTGAAACTAATTAATCAAGTTGGCGGGTAATCATTCAACTTATCCGATGTGAATGATGGATAAATGAGCCGGTAAAAGATTCCCAAGGATTCACGGGTGGCTTTCCATCAATCAGAAATGAGAAAATACAGTGGTACCTCACTTTACGATAGTCCCAGCAAACGAAAAATCCAGGTTACGAAAAACATTTTCCAAAATTTTGTCTCTGTATACAAGACAAGTTCTCTTTTCGAAACGAACCATTCATACATTCAAACGCGCCATTCAAACAATGCACAAGCTGCTCTCCCACCAATGACGTTCAAGCATACCGCTCCGCTGGCCTCCCATTGGCTAGGAGGGATGACGCAGCTACCTCCCATTGCCTAGCTCCCAACATCCCACCCCGCTGGCCTCCCATTGGCTAGGAGGGATGACACAGCTCCCTCCCACTGGCTATTATGGAGCTGCATCTCCCATAATGCTTTTCGTGTAAAGGACAGAGTTACTGTTGTTTCATGCTTTATTTCTTGACTCAGGCTTTTAACCTTCCATAAACATTTGTAAGATTATAACTCTGCTAAGACGACATCGTCAACACATGTGCACGCACACACACACACAGGTGCGCATGATTTCCGTTGCGAGTGAGAAGCAACGGGCTTGAGTAATACCGTGTTTCCCTGAAAATAAGACCTGACCACAAAATAAGACCTAGCGTGATTTTACAAGATGATTTTAATATAGGCCCTCCCCTTAAAATAAGCCCTAGTTGAGAGCGGCAGCAATTCATTGGCCTGCTACTTGCTCAATCTAGGGCTCTAAGTGAAAGCGCTGACTCATCTATTAAGATAAGATCCAGCTTTATTAATCTCACAATGGAGAAATTCACTGTTACAGGCTCTTGAGGTACCATCAGTAGGGGTGCAAAATAGATACATATACAATAATACATATACATACAAACATACACACATACGTATATATTATACAATAAATAAATAGATACATAAATAGTATAAAGTAATATACAATCAAAAAAAGAAAAAGAAAAGAACAATTAGGCAGCTTTACCTAAGGGACGCTGTCAAAGCGACGTCGATGACGTCAACGGCAGCTTTAAAACGAGGACATACACTTGCGTCCATAAAAATCGCTCGATTCGGTTCTGATAAGCCCGGTCTTATTTTTGGGGAAACACGGTATCACAAAGGAATATGGCCAAATCCGTCTACCATCGGTACGATATTGAAGCAGAAGGAGGTCTTAAAAAGTATCCTTTTATAATTTTAAAGGGTTTAGAGGTAGTATTGGGAGCCGAGCCTCGGAACGAATCACACGTTTTACATGTAAAATGCGGTTCAATTTACAAAAAAAAAAAAAAAAAAAAAAAAATCCAGGTTCAGAAAAAGGCTCTGGAACGGATTAATTTCGTAAGGTGAGATACCACTGTACATTGAATGATTAATAATGAATATTATCCACTCCATCCATTAGTGCCTTGTATCGTTATATAGTGGTGTAATATTTAGCAGGTCTGCCTCAAAGCAAAAAGTTCTTGAGTTTGAGTCCCGGGCTCGGGCGTTTCTGAATGGAGTTTTTTCTAAGGATATTCTCCCCGTGGCTCTGTGGGCATCCTCTAGGTACTCCAGTTTTCTCTCACAGTCCAAAGACAAGCACAGTAGGCTAAATGGCACTTCGAAATCATCATCTCGGTGTGGATGCGAGTGTGAATGATGAGTGTGTTCTTCTGCAATGGACTACCAAACTGTTCAGGGTGTACTCTGCTTTCACCAAGAGTCAGCCGAGATACATGACAATATCATATTGCCAAGCCTCACCACACACACACACACACACACACACACACACACACACACACACGAAAATTAACAGGCTGTGGCATGCAAATGATTAAACCTCTGACCTCTGAAGAGATTTAAAAACAGGGTGGAGACTACACAGGGCTTGTAGGGGGAGTGCTAGAGAAGAGAGCAGTTTGCTGACATGGGACAGGACTGGTCATGTTTTATGACGCCCAGATCTTCTCCAGGCTTTCAGATAAACATCAGCTTCGCATGTGCTGTAGACCTGCTCGTACAACTGTGCACTTTCAACCTCTGTTGAGATGCATGCGGACTACTTTGGCTCAGGTACACTACAGGCTCTGGGAAACATGCATGAAAGTGTTTGTTTGAAGCGTGTACAGACCCGATGCTGGGTTCAGGAGGTTTTGCTGTTGAACGGGGACGGGGCTGGCCGAGTTGGTCTGGTTTATCTGGAGCATAGCCTTACGAGGGTCCTGCCAGGTGGTTGTCTGGTCAATGTGGCTGCAGGCAGAGAAGAAAACACAAGTTAAATACCAGACATATAAATCATTAACTAGCACGAATATAGGCTTTGTATACCAAAATAATGCGTCATTCTAAACGCTGATTGGTCCACGCAGCAGTTGGCGATTCAATTTTTTTTCAGGAGCAATACTATGAAAATTATTTGAATGACAATTCAATAATGTGCTTGTTTATAAAAACAGTACATTTCTACAGAAACAACTGTAACATTGGAGACTTGACACGATCTCTGGCGTTCCAGTATTTTACAAAAAGCCAATCAACAAAGTCTTTGTGGTCTTGTAGGAAGTATGGCGGGGTAGCAGCTATCACATCCGAATCACGGCAAGAAGGTTCTGGGTTCGAGTCTCAGGCCAAGCAAGAGATTTTTTTGTTTGTTTGTTTATTGGTAATTTACATATTCTTCCCATGCTTGTGTGGGTTTCCTCCAACATTCCACAGCCATGCACATTAATCTATTTGGCTGTTCCAAATTGCCCCTAGATGGGAGTGATGTGTGTGTTTTGGCCTTGCGACGGTCTCGTGCAGTGTTCAGGATGTACCCTGCCTTCACCCAGACACAGTGGGTATAGGCGTCAGCTTCTCCACAACAGTAGCAGGACTTAAAATCTCAACTACAATAAATTACATTTTTTACGTCAAGAACCAGTGATAATACTAATTTTACTCCAGCGGAGAAGTTGCTCGAGTCCTCAGCAGTACTGCGTAGAAGGTTGAGAGTTCAAAGCCCAGGATGGCTAGAGACCCATTGTTAATGTTTCGTTAAAGAAGTCATGAAGAGGCATGAAAACAAATTTCTTTCACAGAGAAAAAAAACCATCAAAAAAACAAAAAAAAAAACAAAACAAACCCCCCCCCCCCCCCCAAGCAGCAATTGTGTGTTCCAGTCTCTTAGTGACTATTTTTTTTGGCTGGAGCCTTGAGAATGACATCATGCTCTTTCTCTTTAAAACAGTAGTTGGTGGAAAAACACATCACATCTGCTTGGAAATGACGTCATGATCTGGAGAAGATCAGAGCTTTTTGGTGTTGTTTGCATTCATAGGCTGGGATAATATATTTTAATCGAGAGGAAATGGAAACCCTTTGCAAAACATACTGCCGTCCCATACTCGGAGTGCAGTCTGGGTCATCTGACATTCAGAACCAGTTAAAAATGACACATTTACAGCCCTCCTCCTGTGCAAGCTGAACTCGGCTGACAGCGTGCTGGCGACTCGAGTCCATTTGTCTGCCGAGACTAAAAATAGTCCTGTTTTGGGAGCTCGTTTCACAAACCCGAGTTTGCAATCTGGTAGGGCAGCACTGAGAGGAAGAGAAGAGGAGGAGGAGGAGCAGGCAGCAGAGCACAGTCAACTTTGGCCCAGATTACATGTGATCTGCTCATGAGTAGCAGACTGCAGGATCGCAGGAGTGAAACACAAAGAACCCAGCGCCTTTCAAGGGGGGAGGGAAAAAAAAAATTATATATATCACTGAAACACACTCCGATGCAGGGACACACACACACACACACACACACACACACACACACACACACACACACATACACGTACACACACTCTTGTGTTTATCCGATGCCTAAACAAAGCCAGTATAGAGCAGGAGATGGTTCGTGCCTGGCTTTTGGGCCTTCTGCGTTCGCCATGCTCAAAAGGTTAAGCAATGTGTGGAGTGGATCACGAGTGCTGAACCGACGACTTTTCACCTTGATATTTATTCTGACCTTTTCAAAAACATTTAGGACAAAATAATGATGCTCGGGTTTTCTTTTCTTGGCGTGAGATCTTTTCACATCTGAGAACGCTTTACTCTGCCTGTGTGGCAGGGAGGCATTTCCAATTATCGCTTTGTTGGGACTTGCTGCTCGATTAAGATGGAAGGCTAATCAAGGAAAAGGGCTCCCTGGCAGGCCGGGACTGTCTCATTCAGCCAGGGTCACGCCTAGGGCTCTTCCCAGCCAGTTCTTTCTCCCGCTGCCTGCTTCGCCACACTGAAGTGTCAGCCCATTGAACGATCTGGCGCCACTTTTCCAAAGCTTTTACCTGACAGACAAAGGCTCAGACAGAGCTACGACCCCGAAAAGGCCCAACACTATTCACAGTGATCCCCCACTTCCATCGCTCGCCTCTTGGGCCCGAATGAGGAGCTCTGACATTGAAAAATAGTGATGTTATGGTGGGATTTCAGTTATTCTAGTGTTTCCACATGCATCCTTGGTTACTTCAACATTAACTAGTGCTGATCTTGTTACCGTGCAATGTTTTCAGTTCCAATGTTGTAAATCCATCCTATGGTATCCCTCGTTTTCGTTCAATAGGGTGCGCTAGCCATGATATTTTATGATGCCAGTCGTACAAATTCTGCCAGTTGTACAAAGCCAAGACTAGCTAGCGGTTCAGGTGTGGGTTAATACAAGTAGCCCAAGCTCTGGATAGTCCATTATCTGTGCATTAAGACGATGAGCCAATATGAATGAGAGTGCATCACTGAATAAAAAACTGGACGATATGGACCAAACAGTTCTAGGAACCTTTAAAGAGGAACTATCCCTTTTGGGGACTCCTCCGAGAACCAAGTCACTATGGTCCTTTTTTCTATTTGCCGTCACATCACGAGCCAGAACACTGCAAGTATTATATACAGTACATATGCAAGACATACAACAACAAAAACAATGAGAATGTACGCAATGATTGGCGTTGTGTGTTTGTTGTGGGTTTTGTGATAATAGCACAATTGGGCTGTACATCTAATACTTAAACAGCAAGAAGTAGAGCAGTTGTTGCAAACTTCTTTTCCTTTTTTACATCAGATGCACTTCCTGACACAACCCTTTAGCAAGGGGAAAAACACGCTGATGGCGATGCAGCTCCTCTTGTGGAAAGTCAGCAATGGATTTTTACACGAACCTCTCACCAGAGACAGTGAGAAACATGGCCGGCCTTTGATAACCCAGTTAGCTGCACTTTTTTTTTTTTTTTTTTTTTTTTGGGGGGTTGTACAGATTTTTTTTTTTTGGGGGGGGTGGTTAGTGCAGATTGGGGCTTGAACCCACAACCTTGGGATCGGGGATCCAGCACCCTACACCACCAGGCCACCACTGTCCATTTGTAGTTCTTGCAATGTGAATGCAAAAAAACAAAAAAGATTTCAAACCAACGGGCCGCAGTAAAATTGTCATGCGTTGACCAGTACTTCAAATCAGTGGTTCCCAACCTTTTTATCGCCACGGACCGGTCAACGCTTGACAATTTTATCGCGGCCCGTCGGGGTGGATCTTGTTTATATTGTAAAAATAATACCCCGCCCTTGCCCAGAGTCGGCTGAGATGTGTGCCAGCCTCCCTAATCAGGATTAAGCATGATACTTTTAATTGAGCTCGAACTCTTCTGGGGGGTGGGGGGACCCTCAGGTGACGGTGCACCAGCTGGGAGAATGAAAGCTCAGGCTCAGTCTCACCCGAAATCCCCGTTATCGTTTGAAATGTCCAACTTGCCTCTGTTCATGTGCCGTCCCCTTCTGGGTTACATTTTAGCGCTCAAATGACTGACATGTAACAGAGAGAATCCGGTCATTTTCAAAATAAAAGTTTTTTCAAAAAAAGATCATTCAGACTCATAAGAGATAAAAAAGGAATAAAAAATAATTTCTTGTGCGGCCCGATACCAATCGACCCACGGACCGGTACCGGTCCGCAGCCTTGGGTTTGGGGACCACTGCTTTAAATGATCCAAGAAACTTCATTGTCCTTTATCTGGCACAATTTTAGTTGGAAGGTTGTTCTATACAATGCCAGAGTGCAGACTACTGAAGTTATTGTATAATTAAGTTTTCCTTCTGGACTGTTTGCACTGGCCAGAATTTCACTGAATTTATTATTATGATTATTATTATTAACTCATGGTCAGGGAGCCTAGCAAGGCTGAGAAAAATAGAGGAAACGGGTTCAGAAATGGAGGAAATGAAATATTTCAGCTGGGGGTCAAAGGGGCTGCAGGAACCCTGAAGCTGAAAAATTCGCAGAATTCCACTAAATAGCCGAGATCTGGGATCCCTGAATGGCTTTCTGATTCTCCTGATTAGCTGGTCTTCCGCCACTGCCCTCTCCATGTACATTGGTATTTCCACTCATCCCGATTTGCCTGCCAGAGCAGTGAAAGGAAAGGCAACCCCATTTCAGAAAGGTGGCTAATCATAGCAGAGTCAGCACAGACAGTGGAATGACCACTGGTGAGAATAGGAAGCCAAACAGGCCGTCCAGCTAGCACTGCATTTAAGGGTTCATGCGTTTACATTATTGTTTGCTTTAATTCATCATTGCTGTTACAGTTGGCAACAACTTACGAAGACCCCTGTGCACGAAAGCCCCGGGTTACGAAAAACATTTCCCTGAGTTTCTGTCCCCGAGATACGAGACAACCCCCTCTTAGGAAAAGAAATTCAAACGCGCCAATCAAAATTTCACATGACGCGCGAGTTGCTCTCTCATTGGCTGTCTCTCAACATCCCGCCCCGCTGGCCTCCCAGATAGAGACAGATGGAAGCTTAACTCTTTAGTTTAGTTTTTTAAGTTGTTTTAATTCAGTAAATGGTCAAGCAGGGAATGCGCTTTGAATTCACGTCTTGTGGGCGTGGTCCGCAGCGCGTGAGAGAGAGAGATGTGTGTGTTTTAATAAAAAATGTTTAATAATGGTTTAATTAATAAATGTTAATAAAATGTTTAAATGGTTTAATAAATAATTTTCTTACACTTTTAGCACATTTCATACAAAATTGGTGTACTTTTATCATTTTTAAAGGGTTTATGCAGTCCAAAGACTGGAGCCTTGGAACGAATTAGGCGTTTAACATGCAAGATGTGACCCCTACTTACGAAATCCCTGCTGTACGAAAATGGCTCCGGAACGGATTAATTTCATAAGTTGGGGGCCGACTGTACTTGTGCAAAAGAGAAAAAAGTTATTAAGAGTGTCAATTAAAACGAAGTGCCTGCCAGCCTTGCATCCCATAATGAGATGGAGAAACAAACAAACAAACAAACAAAAAAAAAAAAAAGACTCCGACAGAAAGCGAGCGAATGTGTAAGAATACAAAAATAAAGTACGTCACAAAGAGTATCTGACTCAGCACTTCAGTCTTCTCTCCATGACCCCCATCCCACCCATTTCAAGCCCTTCTTGTTTATGCTTTGCTGATCAAAGGCACTGCCAGAAACTCCCCCTAATCCCCCAACCACACACATCTACATGGAGCCAGGGAGAGGGGGGAGAAAAAAAAAAGAAAAAAAGAAAAAAAAAAAAAAAAAAAAAACCCAGCCCAGCCCACTGCAGATGAGGGCGACCTGGGGCCTCTCCAGGAGGGTCATGGGGGAGGGATGACCGACAGGGAGGAAAAAGAAAAGAAGAAAACAACAAGCACGGAAGCAATCCCTCAGAACTCCTCTGGCTGAATGGATCGCTGTGGTCCTGTTACACTCTGTGTCACCCCGGTCCTCCCCCCCTTCCTCGGCTGCTGCTGGAAACTATGACGGACAGGCAGAAAGGGAGGAAGGGTGAGTGGGACAGAGGGAGGGAGGATGGGAGAAGAGAGTTTTTGTATACATGTGCGCTAGTTTTAATTGGTGCACAGGATGTTGTGTCGAGATCTCCTCTCTTAGGTTTCAGGGTTAACCTAGAAGCAGGCACACTTGCACAGGTGGGCTTTATTAGTCCTCGGAGTATGCATGCACGCGCGCGCGCACACACACACACACACACACACACACACAGCTCCATATTAGACGTGTAAACCGCTGTCTCAAAGGCGCTGAACAACACAGACTGAGGCCCTCACAGGGACTGCAATCTATGAGACATTCGAGTCCCTGAACTCAGCCAACCATCTAATTCTGGCTTCCCAAAATTACATAATGCTCACATTTGGCCTTTTTTCCCCCTCCGAACACAGTGTAGCATTTCAGGCCAAACCTTGAATCTGACTAATAATAGGCTGAAAAACAAAACAAAAACAAAACAAAACAAAAAGTCCCACACGTGCATCCCAACACAATGTGTTATTGTACTTGAAAAATAGACTCGTCCAGGCCAAAACCTTCATCGCCGTCTCTCTCGTTGTCCTGGTCTGCAAGTATCTGCAGTGCCTCCTTGGCTTTCCAGCAGACTTTCAGCAACTCCGGACCTCAACATGACTCTTTCCCAGAGCGAGTGAGTTTGGGAAAGTACCGGGAAATGGGAGGCAAACTGGATCCCATCCAATAGAAACAATGGAGACACGTGGACGTATAGAAGTGCTTATCCTGCTTTCTAAGCTTCTGGAATTGGGGCACCCTGCTTTTTCCTAGACAACTACAGTTATTTTTAAACCCGTTCTTGCACTACATTGTTCGTGTGCGCTTGTGAAATTATGTGACAGTAATATGAGAGCCAAAAGCAAATCTCTTAAACTTCTGGGGGATGGAGACGGACTCATCTGGACTGCTGGTCAATCAGCAACCAGCTTTAGTCATTCTTTAGTGGAATTATTGCAGTCATGCTGTTCACATACTGCAAACTAACACCGAGAGCAACAGTATACAGTGCTGTCTTGATGGGTGGGGGATGTTTAAAAGTATCCTTGCTAGAGTTAACACTCCCCGATCCCCAGCCAGACTTGACCACAGACCTAGATCTGTACACAGGCTTGAGGATATTCAAGGTTGCAATACGATTGGTTGGCCGGATTTCTGTGCACACCTTCCAAATAAACTTTTCAATAATGTGCCAAGGGCTTTCACATTACAATATAATCACTAGAACAAAGACTGCCTGAAAAATAATGCTTCAAATAGTTACTAAAGGTCAAGGCAGTTAGTCAAGAGCAACCTAGCAACAGCTAGCAAAGCCTACTTGCAAACAAACTCAATAGAATACTGTGGTACCTCGCTTTACGAAAGTCTCACCAAACGAAAAAGTTCAGGTTATGAAACGCATTTTCCTAAAATTTTTGTCTCTGGATACGAAAGAAGTTCACGTTACGAAAGCGCCATCTTAAAAATTCAAACAAGCCATTCAAACATTCAAACAATGCGCGAGTTACTTTCCCATCGGTTGTCTCCCAACACCCCGCCCCGCTGGTCTCCCATTGGCTAGGAGGGAGCTGACTCTCCATAATACAGTACTGTACCGATAATACTTTTCGTGTGCCTTCGACCCATTGTTCGACACACATGCACGTGAAGGAGAGTTGTACTGTTGGTTCGTGAATTTTGAGAGGGTTTTTTGAGTGTGCTTATTGCAGAGTTATTTTTCGTTATTAATCATGAGCCCCAAGAAAGTGATTCCCAGTGAGATTGAATAGAAGAAGCGGGCTCCGTTATCAATAAATGTAAAACAGGAGATGATCAAAAAACATGAACGTGGGATTCAGTTGAGTGAAATCGCAAAGGAGTATGGCCGAATCCCCTCTACAATCGGGACGATATTGAAGCAGAAGGAGGCCTTAAAAGCGGAGATACAGTGATGGAGGCGATTATTTCGGAAAAAGCAACCGCTATAATTAAGGACCTCGTGAAGGAGGGTGGGATGAGGGTTCTTCAGACCAGCAACCTCCAGACTTTAAAGCGTCGCATGGGTGGTTCGAGAAATTTATTAAAAAAAAAAAAAAGGTAAATCATTTTTTTACTTTTAACACATTTCATACATATTTCATACAAAATTGAGTGTACTTTTATCATTTTTCAAGAGTTTATGGGGTAGTATTGGGAGCCTTGAAACGAATCACGCATTTTACATGTAAAATGCAGTTCAACTTACGAAAAATGCATGTTACAAAAAGGGCGCTGGAACGGATTCATTTTGTAAAGTGAGGTACCATTGTATAGCGATGAATTCGGTGCAAGTTAACACGGTCTACCGCGGTTTTATTTCAACGCTTATTAACGGGTCGATGAATATCATGAATCAAAGAGTTTTCCCCGTCTCATAATTTTGTTGAGTGGTTCATTGCACATATGGCAACATGCATATGTGATTTCTGCAGAATCTAACAAAGCCCATGAAGGTACTTTGGGTGGACTGAAGCAGTTTTAGCATATGTTCAGTACTTAAGGAAGATCAATTCAACGGATTTCCTTTAATACAGCAAGAAGCAAAGAGCATGTCCGCCTCCTAAACATGCACAATATATGCACAGTCAGCTAACTGGCGGTTCCAAATCGCCTCAGGTGTGAATGTGAATGGCTGTACGGGTGTTAAACCTGCGATGTCCTGCCGAGCTGCTCGGGATGTACCCCGCCCTTGCCCAGAGTTAACTAAGATAAGTGCCAACCTCCCCCGCGAACTTAAATAGGATTAAGTTACTTAGAAAATGAATGAATGAATAAACCAAGTTATTTGAAACAATTAGCTTATATTAAGGCAGTGTTTCACTTTACTCGAGTAGCTCATAGGGTGCGACATTAATTTCAGAAGCTCTGATTTGTGAGTTAAGGTATGAGAAACCAGTATTAGCAATTTATCCAAATAATCATTAGTCACTGTTATTCTTCTATCAGTACCAAATGCTTTACAAAATTATGTAGAACTACACCAGTAGAAACACAGAAAGAATTAGGACACTGTGTATTACTGATTCAATAGGAGGGAGACAAATAAAATGCAAAAGCCAATAAAGAGTACAGGAATCCCTAACTTTCCGTGGTTAATAGGGACCGAGATCCCCCGCCACCGCCAAATTGCGCGAAGTAGGATCGACCCCCCTGACTGAAGTATACGTACATGTATACATGTATATAATATCAATAAATACATATTCAATGTTATAAACACTTATGCATCATCTTTGAATGTTTAATTGTCATAAGATGTAAATAAAATATAAATACACACACAGACACGCACTCAGATGCACACCTCATAAAAATGTAAGTACAGTAAGTTTTGATGAGGGGTGGGTGGGGTTTTTTTTTGTTTTTTTTTTTGCATAATCAGCCAGCCTTGTTCTTGTGGCATTTTCCTTAACCTTTTCTCCCAGTCTTCCTTAATTTCCTTATTTTTAATTCGATGAATATTTTTTAAAAAAAGCGCGATGCACTCCAGCCGGATGAATTGAAGTGCAAAATAGCGAGAGATCCCTGTATATTATTATAGCTTTCATTCTGATGATGATGATTGTGGCGACCATGTTGGATTTGGAAATCAGGACTGGAGAAGCTCTCTCCACTTTTCTTAGTCATATATCCGACATCGGAGGATTTCAGTTGAATATTTCCGAGTGGCAACTTGTAGATCCCAATTTATTTGAAAATTTCCCAACTTAGTTTGCTTATTTTTTATGTAGCAGCACAACTTAGTTTTTATATTTGTTTTTTCTCCCCCGCCCCACCGAGTATTGTTGATCTCCCACCCACACCCCCCATACCTGATAGGATATTTTTTTTTTTCTACTTGGTTGCACTGAAACTATACTCTGTTCAACTTTCTGAATGCATTCAAATTAGAATTCAATAAATTACTACGGTAAACACCCATGACAAGAAGGTTATGTCGAGGAAATCAGGCTTTTATACACAGGTGTCATACAGACAAGCAGGGTCTGTCGGTCAGAGGTCACCAATGTTTGGTTCTTTTCATTTAACAGTTTGAAAAAGATAAAACATAATTTATAATACATACCATTACTTTTCCAAATATATATATGGCATGTACGTTTAAAGAATTCTGTCATGGAATTATCTTCTTTTAATTTATATATTTTTCATTGAGAACATTTTAAACCTGACCCCAAAAACTAATCATAATATATTAATTTCTGGGGTTGATAGCCTGCCATGTTGGGGAACCTGCCTTTTTTTGCTTTTTTCGTGAAAGTACACCATTTTCAGTTCTGTTTATTAATCGAATAGTCTGCTGACGTTCGAGACGTTAGAGGCGCGGTTCCACCACACATTCCTGTTTAAACTGTCTTTGTATTTTCACACAGGCATTGGTAAGGACAGCCTAATGAATTACCGACTGCAGAGGATGGTTGACTGGTTTCTAGACGAGACTGTGAAAGAAGTAAACGGGAGATTGATTAATGTTTAGAGCGTCTTTGTTTGCTTAAGAAACACAACAGAATAGAGCCAAGTTTTAAAAGGATTTTCAACTGGCTCAAACTGTGCAATCTGCTAATCTTAGGCAATACACCATGTATTATACTTGACTATGCAGGGCAGCAACATCTCAGGCTAATGCTAATTGGCTAAGCCAAACAGAAATGACAAATTACCATGTTCTGTCACAACTACAAATTTTAAACCCCAAGATGGCCACACAAAATTTGGCTCCCAATTTATGTTTGTGAGGAGCAATCTCATTCGGTGACCTGGCTATTTATTTTCAAAGCTTCAGCCCTCAGGAGACTTTAACATACATTATCATCGGATATGCATCATTCACCCAATATGATTGGTTGCTTATAGAAGATATCCAATAAAGATCAGATAATCTTCTTTACAGGCCTTTATTTTTTAAATCGGACATCAGTGGGGCACCAAAGAACAAGTCTCAATCACAAAAAACCGTCAGGGTTCTAGCAGTTGCTTCCCTACCTCCCCTGAACCACTGAGTGCATGCTGGACACCATGTTTGGCTTCATCCTCACATTTATGGTCTTTCCGATCTCCGTGTCTACTCTGTTCTTTCCTTTCACTGTGAGAGGATCGGCAGAGAACCCATTGTGCATGGAGCAATCAGTGAGGAAATGGCATCAATTTAGTAAACCCAACACACTGTGATGCACTCGTGTTCATGGACAACTCAAACAGCCCCAAGGGAAAGTTTAAACATGTGCTAACCTTGTTATTTGACATTGTGATGTCATACATGGGTATTTACCACAAATAATATTTATACTGTCGAATACAATATAAAAAATAATAATATAAAAAGTATTATATCGCCCCTTTAATAAAAGGGTTCTATTTGAGACATGGCTTTCTGCCAACAAGGATTTCTATTTAACTTACAATGCCAGCGGTCTCACAGAAGTCTCCTGATTCTTTTTTTGGCTACAAGATGACAGCATCACATCTACTTTTTAAAAGATGTGTGGTCTGTTTCTCTTTTCACTGGGCTTTAAAAGAGCAAGTGGAAGGCAAAAAGCAAGCCTTGACCCCACAAATGTCTCAAACGGAGATTGAGAGATCAAATCCTTGAGCAGTGGCATTGGGGCACTGGGGAAGGGGGGGGGGGTCATCTTTTTAGATTCTCTCTCCAGATGTCATCACCATGGCCTTTGCTAAGGAAATTGGTAAGCAAAAGGAGCTCTAGGGGATTGTGGGGGGTAGTGAGCTCACAGGATTGGGACTGGACCCACCCAGGCACTAAACACAGCTCTGATTGATGGCCCAATTATCAGGATCCTGTTTATTGTGCTGCTGTTATTTATAACAGAAAGGGGCAGAATGGGTGGGGTAATGATCGAGGGGGTAAATGGGGTGCTATTGGCGAGGGAGGGGCCTGGGTTCCAGGACTGCTAGAAATAACTTTCAATTTACTATTTTAAAAAAAATAATAAATAATAATACAAAAAAAAAAAACAACAACAAAAAACCTACATAAAATATCCTTTAATTAAGCAGACCATGAACTTTGCTGACCTGTCATGTAGTCATCCCTCTATCTGAGGCTCCATCCTTGTTAGGCCTGAGCCGATTACTCACTTTTAATTAAGAACTATTCTCAAACCGATACTGACTCACTATGATCTAAACCAGCCGTCAACAATCCTGACCCCTGTGTTCTGCTCGGCTGTGAATCAGAAGAAAATAACAGAGCATGTTGAGTATTGTGGAGAGGCGACGCGTCCGATTTCTCTCAGCTTCTACAGGCCTCCATCTACAAAAGCTCTTCGAGGACCAATCTGTTCCATTTCCTAACACCCCAGCAAGGAAAGCACAGAGAACCTGAGGGTTCCATCAGTAGGACATCATCAACAGAGATTACCACATGACCCCATGACCTCCTGCCCAAATTAGGCTCGTCTTTAAAAGCAAGGCTCACATCACACACCGAGTGAATCTTAAATGTGGGAGAGATGAAGGAGTGGGAAATCGACAGTGCTGATAAGAGAGCGTGCTCTAGTATAAAGCGGTATGACGCAGGAGAAAGGCTTGCCAAATCACATCACTACCACCAACCGTGAAGGCGAAAGGAACTAGCATGTGTTTTCTTCAAGACATTTGAAGCCAGCAAGCATATCTTTTTATAATAAAGTTTGTGATACATCACAGAACGCCCAAAAGAATGTATCTACTTCCTTCTTCTGCATACATGGGCTCATAGATGTCCAGATGTCCCAGAATAGTTAGTGCTGACTGACTGAGGAAAAACTTCCAACCCATTTCTCCAATGCAAAAAGCATAAGCTCTTGGACTCCCAGCCAAGTACGGCTATACAGTAATACAGTGTAGACTGATGAATAATAGTGATTGGTCCTCATATAAGCCGGCCTCAATATTTCAAAAAATTTGGGGAACCAGTTGATGGTTCACGAGTAAATGACTCTTAACCTCAAGTTCTTTCAGTTGAAAACGAGCTGCGTGACCCACAGGTTGTGCAAAATGGTTCCCTGAAATCCAAGTAAATTATGAAAGAAACCTGTTATTGAATCAGTTAGATTTGTGCTTTTAAGTTCAGCACCTGTAGGTACAATATCTTATGTATTGTTCAATTTTCTAATATTAAAGGATTCAATTATTGACAACACAATTATTTTGAAACATTAAATTTTAATACAAATAATAATCCCTGATTACTATTACTACTTTTAATACACGGACATGCAAAGTTTCGTCAATCAGCATAAATGTCAAACACCAGCAGCGCCAACTTGAACCCTTAACTGGCTGAACTGGAACGTTCATTAATTGCTAACATTAAAACCTGTAACTCCATTTTGTCACTGGGACAATAAGTGTAGAACAGCTTCTTCGCTAATTTATACGATACACTTGTAGCAAATCTTGCATCTTATTTTGGTAGCATAGCCATCCTCATTGATATTTAGTACAATCGGCCCCCTACTTACGAAACCCCCTGGGTACGAAAATTCAGGGTTCCGAAAAACATTTACCTAAGTATTCGTCTCAGGTATACGAAAACAACCTCCTCTTACGAAAAGCGCCAAATGCACCATTCAAAATTTCACACGGTGCGCGAGTTTCTCTCATTGGCTGTCTCCCAACATCCCACCCCACTGGCCTCCCATTGGCTAGGAGGGATGACGCAGCTGAACGTTACCATACTTCCTGTTTGTCACACACGTGAAGGAGAGTTGACTGTTGGCTTGTTTTGAGATTGATCATGCAGCGTTATATTTCGTTATCACCAAAACCTCTCTACAGTCAGGACGATATGGAACCAGAAGGAGACCTTAAAGCGGAAATACACTGACAGAGGCGATTATTTCGGCATGATATTAAAACAGTGCTCCGTGGGAGAAGACAGCCGATCTCACAAGGAAGCAAGTTAATATTGAATGAGGACCTCTGATCTTTCAAACAGGTACTGTAATTCCACTTTAAATAAAACATCCCGTCCATTTAAACATTTAAATAGAATTGTTCCGTCAGCTGCCCGAGTTTTGTGTGTGTGTGTGTGTGTGTGTGTGCGAGAGACAGCGAAGGAGGCTTAACTCTTTAGTTTAAGTTGTTTAATTCAATAAATGTTTATTAAATGTGGCACATGTGAGCAAAACGTGGCTCATCTGGACCTCCGATCCTCAAGGAATCAAGTTAAAGTTGAGTTTGGACCTCCGATCTGTCAAACAGGGAATGCGCTTTGAATTCCACGTCTTAAAATGCTCCGACTTCCTGCTTGTGGGCATGGCCCGCATCTCCATAATAAACATTTGATGTGTATACAATACACAATGCGTACTGTATTGTGTATGTGTGTGTGTGAGACAGAGAGAAAGAGAGATAGGCGTGTGTGTTAATAAAAAAAAAAGTTTAATAATGGTTTAATTAATAAATATGTTAATAAAATGGTTTAATATATTAATAAAATGTTTAAATGGTATAATAATTTTCTTTTACTTTTAAAACATATTTCATACAAAATTGGTGGACTTTCATCATTTTTAAAGGGTTTATGGGGTAGTCTTGGGAGCCTTGGAACGATTTAAGTGTTTTACATGTAAAATGCGCCTTGACTACGAAAAAGGCTCTGGAACGGATTAATTTCGTAAATAGAGGGCCGACTGTAAGTTTACTCATGTAAATTAAATATTTAAGCATATAAAACCAGTATATAAAGTACATGTTGGTTATGCAGGAAAATCACTGGCATTTTAGGGTTCAGTATGGGGCACAACTAGGGTTAATGATGTAAGTACTGCCGAAAGGTGGGGCTCCCGATAAATGTCCCTATGCATAGGAGCCCTAGACTGGTGTCAGAAAAGTAGCATGACTCATTTAAGGGCTTAAACAACTTCAGCACTGAATAAATACATTTCCCATGTGTTTTTCACTCTGGAGTGAAAGCAGGAAAGGTTATCACGGAGTTTTCTTTTCACCGCATACCTGAATTACATTGGGCGTTCTTTATCCTGTGCGAGGCTGAGTGGTGGTGCAAGAGCATCTTTTTTATTTATTAATTTTTTTTATTGCTGCCCATCCTCATTCAAGTCAGTGATGCATTGCAGCTAATCAGCTTTAACTCCGATATAAACACGAGACAACCATCAAAGTCATATTCCACGCCGACAAGTCTTTGCTCTGGAGTTACGCTAATCATCTCCCTTCGGCTTTTCCCTTCAGGGGTCGCCACAGTGAATCATCTGCCTCCATCTCACCCTATCCTCTGCGTCTTCTCTTACACCAACTACCTTCATATCCTCCTTCACCACATCCATAAATCTTCCTCTTTGGTCTTCCTCTAGGCCTTCTGCCTGGTAGTTCCAACCTCAGCGTCCTATTACCAATATACTCACTATCCCTCCTCTGTACACGTCCAAACCATCTCAATCTAGCCTCTCTGACCGTCTCCAAAACGTCTTACATGTGCTGTCCCTCTGATGTACTCAGAGAACCTCAACATTTTCATCTCTGCTACCTGTCTTGTCCTCAGTGCCACGGTTTCTAAACCATACAACATTGCTGGCCTCAACACCGTCTTGTACACTTTTCCTTTCATTCTTGCCGATACCTCCCTATCACACATCACACCGGACACTTTTCTCCAACCATTCCAGCCTGCCTGCACACGCTTCTTCGCCTCTCTTCCACACTTGCCACTGCTCTGGATTGTTGAGCCTAAGTACATAAAATCCTCCATCTTCCTTATGCTCCCTTTAACCTCACTGTTCCTCTTGGGTCCTTGTCATTCATACACATGTATTCTGTCTTACTGAGGCTAACCTTCATTCCCCTCCTTTCCGGGGCATACCTCCACCTCTCTAGATTTTCCTGCACTTGTTCTCTGCTCTGACTACAGATCACAATATCATCTGCAAACATCATAGTCCATGGGGAATCTTGTCTAACCTCATCTGTCAGCCTGTCCATCACCATAGCAATCAAGCAGGGGCTCAGAGCTGACCCTTGATGCAGTCCTACCTCCACCTTAAACTCTTCTGTCACACCGACAGCACACCTCACCACTATCTTGCATCTCTTATACATGTCCTGCACCACTAACATACTTCTCTGCCACTCCATACTTCCTCATGCAATACCACAGTTCCTCTCTCGGAACACTATCATATGCTTTCTCCAGATCCACAAAGGTACTCTGCATCACTTCATCTAACTCATTCCAGAATCTCTCCTTCTCTTTGAGCTCACATCCTGCCTGTGGGGCATAAGCACCAACATTGAACATCATGCCTTCAATTTCTAACTTGAGAGTCATCACTCTGTCCGGCACCCTTTTCACTTCTAGAACATTCCTGACAAACTCCTCCTTCAAGATGACTCGTACTCCATTTCTCTTCCCATCCACACCATGAAAAAAACAGCTTAAACCCTGCTCCTAAGCTTCTAGCCTTGCTACCTTTCCACCTGGTGTCCTGAACACACAGTATGTCCACCTTCCTCCTCTGCATCATGTCAGCCAGCTCGCTACCTTTTTCTTTCATAGTTCCAACATTCAAAGTCCCTACTTTCAGTCCTAGACTCATGTCTTTCCTCTTCTCTCTCTGCCTACGGACACGCCTCCCGCCTCTCCTTCTTCGACCAACAGTCGTCCAATTTCCACCAGTACCCTGTTGGTTAACAGCACTGATGGTCATTGTTTAGGGGAGTTCAACTAATAAGATCCCTAAACGAGACTTATTGGATACTACTCTTTTGCCTCTTCATGGCGCTGATCAAGTCAATATTTATCAAGTGGTAAGGAACAGGAGTCGTATGGTGAAAGAAGACACAGTAATAAGGTTCAAGTTTAAGGAGAACATCAAATTAGTGAATGAATACAGTTCTAATTTCATGTTAAGTGTCTAAATCTCTGGATGTACATCATAGAATCAACGTACAATCCTGCATACATGATTCTAGTCTCCAGAGAGAGTAGCCTTTGTAGGAAACACCCTTTTTAATCACAGGCATATGAGGAGAATGGAATTGTTATGTTGTTGTTATAGGGTTTTGTGGTTGAAGTTGAGCTGGTGGTTGGCCTGAGATTCTGCTTACTCTAGTTCCATTTGCATTAACAACCTCACACTCCCTCATTTAAAAGGCCACACAAACAAGCTCCAAAAGGAGCATGGACAGAAGTGCAGATGGTTGAACACTCAGTGACTGCCCACACAGCAAACAGTGTTTACTAATTATCCAGTGGTGTACAGTGGTACCTGACTTTACGAAATTAATCCATTCCAGCGCCTTTTTCGTGAATTGCATTTTTCGTAAAAAATGCAAATGATCAAAACAAAATTCATACCGGATCGGTCGAGGCCCGGGTTAACAACGACCGCCATCAGTGCTGTCAACCAACAGGGTGCTGATGGAAATTGGACTACTGTTGGTCGAAGACGTCGAAGAAGGAGAGGCGGGAGGCGTGTCCGTAGGCAGAGAGAGAAGAGGAAATGCGTGAGCCTCGGACTGAGAGTAGGGACTTTGAATGTTGGAACTATGCAAGGAAAAGATAGGGAGCTGGCTGACATGATGCAGAGGAGGAAGGTGGACATACTGTGTGTTCAGGAGACAAGGTGGAAAGGTAGAAAGGCTAAAAGCTTAGGAGCAGGGTTTAAACTGTTTTATAATGGTGTGGATGGGAAGAGAAATGGAGTAGGAGTCATCTTGAAGGAGGGGTTTGTCAGGAATGTTCTAGAAGTGAAAAGAGTGTCAGACAGAGTGATGAGTCTCAAGTTAGAAATTGAAGGCGTGATAGTCAATGTTGTTAGTGCTTATGCCCCACAGGCAGGATGTAAGCTAGAAGAGAAGGAGAGATTCTGGAGTGAGTTAGATGAAGTGATGCAGAGTACCCCAGAGGTGAAAGAGTGGTCATTGGAGCAGACTTCAATGGACATGTTGGTGCAGGCAACAGAGGGGACGAGGAAGTGATGGGCAGGTTTGGTATCCAGGACAGGAACACAGAAGGACAGATGTTGATCGATTTTGCAAAAAGGATGGAAATGGCTGTGGTGAATACTTTCTTCCAGAAGAAACAGAAGCATAGGGTGACTTATGAAAGCGGAGGTAAGAGCACACAGGTAGACTACATCTTGTGTAGGCGATGTAATTTGAAGGAAGTCAGTGACTGCAAAGTAGTAGTGGGTGAGAGTGTTGCCAAACAGCATAGGATGGTGGTGTGCAGGATGACACTGATGGTGAGAAAGGTGAAAAAGGCAAAGGTAGAGCAGAAGACAAAGTGGTGGAAGCTGAAAAAGGAAGAGTGTCGTGTTGTCTTCAAGGAGGAGTTGAAACAGGCTTTGGGTAGTCAGGAAGTGCTTCCAGAGGACTGGACAACCACAGCCAATGTGATCAGGGAGACCGGTAGGAGAGTATTTGGTGTGTCCTCTGGAAGGAAAGTAGATAAGGAAACTTGGTGGTGGAATGAGGAAGTGCAGGAGTGTGTACAAAAGAAGAGGTTAGCCAAGAAGAAGTGGGACATTGAGAGGACCGAAGAGAGTAAACAGGAGTACAGGGAGACACAGCGTAAGGCGAAGGTAGCAGTGTCAAAGGCCAAACAGAGGGCGTATGATGACTTGTATGATAGGTTGAACAGTAAGGAGGGAGAAAATGATCTATACAGGTTAGCACAGCAGAGAAATAGAGATGGGAAAGACGTGCAGCAAGTTAGAGTGATAAAGGACAGAGAGGGAAATGTATTGACTGATGACAGAAGTGTGCTGGGAAGATGGAAAGAGTACTTTGAAGAGCTGATGAATGAGGAAAATGAGAGAGAAAAAGAGTAGAAGGGGTGACCGTTGAGGAGCAGGAAGTAGCAAAGATTAGTAAGGGAGAAGTGAGGAGGGCATTGAAGAGGATGAAGAGTGGAAAGGCAGTTGGCCCTGATGACATACCAGTTGAGGTATGGAAGTGTCTAGGGAGGTAGCAGTAGATTTTCTGACAAGAATATTCAACAAGGTCTTAGAAAGTGAGCAGATGCCAGAGGAATGGAGGAGAAGTGTGCTTGTGCCCATTTTTAAGAACAAGGGCGATGTACAGAGTTGTGGCAACTACAGAGGGATAAAGTTGATGAGCCATACAATGAAGCTATGGGAAAGAATAGTGGAAGCAAGACTAAGGGCAGAGGTCAGCATTTGTGAACAACAGTTTGGTTTCATGCCAAGAAAGAGCACCACAGATGCAGTGTTTGCTTTGAGGATGTTAATAGAGAAGTACAGAGAAGGGCAGAAGGAGCTGCATTGTGCCTTTGTGGATCTGGAGAAAGCATATGACAGGGTGCCGAGAGAAGAACTGTGGTATTGTATGAGGAAGTCTGGAGTGACAGAGAAGTATGTTAGAGTGGTGCAGGACATGTATGATAGATGTAAGACAGTGGTGAGGTGTGCTGTCGGTGTGACAGAAGAGTTCAAGGTGGAGGTGGGACTACATCAAGGGTCAGCTCTCAGCCCCTTCTTGTTTGCTATGGTGATGGACAGGCTAACAGATGAGGTTAGACAAGAATCTCCATGGACTATGATGTTTGCAGATGACATTGTGATCTGTAGTGAGAGCAGAGACCAAGTAGAGGAAAATCTAGAGAGGTGGAGGTATGCCCTGGAAAGGAGGGGATTGAAGGTTAGTCTTAGTAAGACAGAATACATGTGTGTGAACGACAAGGACCCAAGAGGAACTTTGAGGTTACAGGGGCAGAGATAAAGAAGGTGGAGGATTTTAAGTACTTAGGCTCAACAATCCAGAGCAATGGAGAGTGTGGAAAAGAGGTGAAGAAGCGCGTGCAGGCAGGTTGGAATGGATGGAGAAAAGTGTCCGGTGTGATGTGTGATAGGAGAGTATCGGCAAGAATGAAGGGAAAAGTGTACAAGACGGTGATGAGGCCAGCAATGTTGTATGGTTTAGAGACAGTGGCCCTGGGGAAAAGACAGGAGTCAGAGTTGGAGGTAGCAGAGATGAAAATGTTGAGGTTCTCTTTGGGAGTAACGAGGATGGATAGGATCAGAAATGAGTACATCAGAGGGACAGCACATGTTAGATGTTTTGGAGACAAAGTCAGAGAGGCTAGATTGAGATGGTTTGGACATGTACAGAGGAGGGATAGTGAGTATATTGGTCGTAGGATGCTGAGGTTGGAACTACCAGGCAAAAGGCCCAGAGGAAGACCAAAGAGAAGATTTATGGATGCAGTGAAGGCGGACATGAAGGTCGTTGGAGTAAGAGTAGAAGATGCAGAGGATAGGGAGAGATGGAGGCAGATCATTTGCTGTGGCGACCCCTGAAGGGAACAGCCGAAAGGAAAAGAAGAAGAACAGCATTTTACATGTAAAAGGTGTAATTCGTTCCAAGGCTCCCAACACTACTCCATAAACCCTTAAAAATTATAAAAGTACACCAATTTTATGAAATACAGTTGGCCCTCTACTTACGAAAACCTCTGAATATGAAAAATCGTTTCCGAAATTTTCACCCTCTGTATAAGAAACAACCTCTTCTTACAAAAAGCACCATTCAAAAATTCAAACAATGCACAAGTTGCTCTCTCATTGGCTGACTCCCAACATCTTGCCCCGCTGGCCTCCCATTGAACAGGAAGGAGCTGAATCTCCATAGTACTGTACCCATAAGCTTGTTTGTCACACGCGTAAAGGAGAGCTGTACTGTTGGTTTGCGAGTTTCAAAAGTGCTCATTGCAGCTTATTTTTCCAAGATGTTTAATTCAGTAAATGTTTAATAAATGTGGCGCAGCCCGCCGAATGTGGGCAAACGCGGCTCATCCGGACCTCCGATCCAGTGCTGTAGTGGTCAAAAAAAAATAAGTGAGTGCACGATGGCAGCGAAGCGACCGAGGCGCGCAGCAGCACCTGATCCACGAAGTGGGCTGAGGTGCACGGAGTGCGGAGAGGTGCGGCTTTGGCTTTGAAACTATTGAGCACTTCATCTCCGCTTTTTATTGACACAGTCGTGGAAATTTACGTTGATCAACTGTAAATTAGACCAAATCAAGTCAGTACACGAAACTCAGCCACTAAAACAAGTGGGTACACGGCATTTACCGGCGTGTACCCACCACTACAGCACTGCTCTAATCCCTCAAGCAAACAGGTGAATGTTGAGTACTAAACAAGTGTTCAAAGTGCACTCACCTGCTTGACATGTCGGAAATCCGGACAAGCCGCGTTCCGCCCCAAAAGCTCTGGTGTCGGCCGCAACGCCTCCCGCACTTGGCAGAGTGTGTCACAAATTTTTAATATTGTTTGGTATAGTTAATTAAAAAATTTATTAATAAAATTTTTTTCTGAATCTCCATACTAATGCACCCCTGCCTGTTGTCACACGCGTAAAGGAGAGTTGTACTGTTGGTTCGTGAGTTTCATGAGTTTATTTGAGAGTGCTCATCTTAAAATCTCGGCTCATCGGTAATGATTATGGGTTTAACATAACTAGACAACAAAGTGAAACAATAAGGAATGAAGACGGTTTTTATGACCGATTTGAGCAGAGATGTGGCGCACTTGCCCTGACAGACACAGGACTGCGTACAGAGTCAGTCAGAAAGGAGGCAGCTGTTCTTTAACTCTCTTTCGAAAGAGCTCATTGAAGCTTATTTTTCGTTTTTTTAAGTTGTAAATTCAATAAATGTTTCATAAATGTGGCACCTTCTGCCGAATGTGAGCAAAATGTGGCTCACCCGGACCGCCTATCCCTCAAGGAAACAAGTTAATGTTGAGTCCGGATCTCCGATCTGTCAAGTGCGCTTTGAACACTCCGTCTCAAAAGCTCCGGCGTCAGCTGCACACTGCGTGTGGGTGGAGCGCCACAAATGTGGGTTGTTTGTGTGTGTGTGTGTGTGAGAGAGCGAGCGAGAGAGAGAGAGTGTGTGTTTGTGTATGTGTGAGAGAGAGACAGAGAGAGACAGACACAGAGAGAGAGAGATAGAGAGACGGTGTGTGTGTGCATTAATAAAAAATGTTTAATAATGGTTTCATTTATAAATATGTTAATAAAATGGTTTAATATGTTAATAAAATGTTTAAATGGTTTAATAAATAATTTTCTTTTACTTTTTTACACATTTCATACAAAATTGGTGTACTTTTATAATTTTTAAAGGGTTTATGGGGTAGTCTTGGGAGCCTTAGAACGAATCATGTGTTTTAAATGTAAAATGCACCTCAACTTATAAAAACTCCAGGTCAGGAAAAAGGCTCTGGAATGGATTAATTTCGTAAGTAGAAAGCCAACTGTATGTATGAAATGTGTGTTAAAAGTAAAAGAAAATTATTTACCTTTTTTTTTTAATTTCTCAAACCACCCATGTGACACTTTCAAGTCCGGGGGTTGCTGGTCCGAAGAACCCTCAACCCCACCCTCCTTCACGAGGTCCTTAAATATGGCGGTTGATTTTTCCGAAATAATCGCCTCCGTCACTGTATCTCCGCTTTTAAGGCCTCCTCCTGCTTCAATATCGTCTCAATTGTAGAGGGGTTTCGGCCATACTCCTTTGCGATTTCACTCAACCGAATCCCACTTTCATATTTTTTGATCATCTCCTGTTTTACTTTTATTGATAACAGAGCCCGCTTCTTCTATTCAGTCTCACTGGGAATCACTTTCTTGGGGCTCATGATTAATAAAAAATAACTCTGCAATGAGCACACTCAAAAAAAACCTCACAAAACTCACGAACTAACAGTACTATTCTCCTTCACACACGCGTGTTAAACAATGGGTTGAAGGCACATGAATAGTATTATGGGTACAGTACTGTATTATGGAGATTCAGCTCCCTCCTAGCCAATGGGAGGCCAGCGGGTCGAGGTGTTGGGAGACAACCAATGGGAAAGCAACTCACACATTGTTTGAATGGTGTGTTTGAATTTTTAAGATGGCGCTTTCATAATGTGAACTTGTTTCATATCCAGAGACAAAAATTTTAGAAAAATGTGTTTCATAACTTGAATTTTTTGTTTGGTGAGACTTTCATAAAGTCAGGTACCACTGTATTTCTGAGTCTAATGGGTCGCGTGTCAAATTCCCCAACTAAAGGTTAATACATTAACTAGCTACCTTCTTAATCTAAGCTATATTCTGTAGGCATGGATGACCTACAAAGTCCTTGTTTAGCAATATTTATGATCATCTTTGTCGTAAATGCCATTAAAGCCAATTCACCTATACACAAGGCCACCAGTGAAATTACCCAAAGTGTACATCTGCAGGAAAAAATATTTTGCTGGTGGCATGATCGAAGAGTGGTAAGCATGTCCACCTCACAGCACAAAAGGTCCTGGCATCTAGGTTTGAATCCCAGGCTAGGTGATGGCGTGTGTGTGTGTGTGTGTGCATGTTCTCCCTGTGCTTGCATAGGTTTCCTCTGAATACTCTGGTTTTAGCCCACATTCTAAAGACATGCACATTTGGCTTACTTACTGTTCCAAAATGACCCTAGGTGGGAGTGTCAATGGTTGTGTGTGTGTGTGTGTGTGTGTGTGTGTTGGCCTTACAATTGACTCGTCAGCTGTTCAGGGTCTACCCCACCTTTGTCTCCGGTTGGCTGGGATAGGCTCCAGCATCCCAATGATCATAGTAGGCTTAAGAAATTTGACAAACGAATGACCGATGCCCTGTTTTTTTTTCCATAAACAACAAACAGTCTCCAAGGTTTGACAAGCATGAATTCCTGGTTCTTCATCATTATCAGGGCTGAGTTCAAAGTGTGAGTCTTGAAGATGGTGACTTTACTCAGAAACGTGTTACAGTGCCTCTAGGCGCATCGCAAACAACTCATCCATGTGTCCATGTCAATGTCCAACAGCTCATGGCAAATCATTTGCGATGCGGCTCTAAATAACATGGTCTGACTGTGAAAAATAAGCATGCACATCACCCCAGCAGGGAATCTTCCAAGCGACACGCTATCCTTCGCAGATTTAACAGCTTCTGCATTTCCTTAGTGAGCAAAAGTCCAAATGTTAACAACTCTGGGAGGAAATAAGGGGGCCATTTCAGTTTGATGGTGCCAGTGGCCACAGCGTTGGTGGCCTAATGGGTAAAAGATCACCAAGCCATGCTAATTAAAACACTCCTTTCACAGTTTACCCTCTCCAGCCACATCATCCTCACCTACTTGATGGAGAACTCCAGCTTTCACTCAGCAGACTGACACATTAGACAATTAGACACCTCGTAATATGGTAGAATTTTCCAGTAAGAGCTTTTCGAAGCCTCAGCTTGCTTGCTTGCTTGGATCACATCCTGGGAACTCATTAACGATTATTTGATGCTTTTATCCCTTTCATATGGCTTCACCAAGGATAGAAACTATTACGCCATGTTTTGGCTTCACTCAGTCAGTGCTTTAAAAGGAGTACGCTTGTACAAGGCACACCTTTGTGGACTGATTAACAGCAGAACTGCTTCAAGGTGGGGGTTTTGAGGGAAAGCATGATTCCCATCAGAACGGCTCTGGCTTTAATAAGACAACCACTACCCTGATTAGCCCGTCTGTTTGGCCACAGTCTCTAAATTAGGGCCCTTCATTAGTTTATGACCCCAGCCTGAGCTCTTCTGCCCGGTGCAGCCCTTTCCCCCTCTGGTTTTTGAAGTAGGCAGAGTGGGGGTCCATCTCTACCCACCCAAAATGATCTCAAAACAGGCAGGCAAGAACGAAACAAGGCGACCCCCCCTGCCCCTGGGATAAATCAAAGCTTATGGCAAGTTGCTTGGGGAGAAAGAGGGGAGGGAAAAGGATAGGTCAACACGGCATGTTGACCTTTTCCCACCCTTTTCTTCAATGGGGTTTATAATGCAAGCTGGCAGACAAATGGGAGAGAGGGCAAAGGAGAAAGAAAGAAGAATGGACGCTGATAATCCACTTCCCTTATCTCTTTCAGGCAAACAGAAACCTGTGGCTGATTATTACGTTACACAGGTGCTTTAATCTTGACATTCAAAGGTCCTAAGTGTCTGATGGCTGTCTCATCATCTCACAGAGAAGTAACACCAAAACTAACATTAAATTGGAGGAAACTAACCTTTGACAAATGCTTCAAGCTAAATATATTATGTCTGTATTGATGATCCATCGCAAATATTGTCAACACTGCCATCAACAGAATCTGAGCAAGTGGAAGAAAACAAAAACATTGGTGTATAAACGTTGGGGCAGCACAGTGGCATAAGTGGTTGGCAGGTTTAACTCACAGCATGAAGGTCTTGGGTTGAACCCTGGACTCAGCGAGGGCATTTTTCTGTGAAGACTGCACGTACAGTGGTACCTCAATTTACGAAATTAATCCGTTTTGGAAGTGGTTTCGTATCCTGGATTTTTCGTAAATTGAACCGCATTTTACATGTAAAACAAGTGATTCGCTCCAAGGCCCCCAATACTACCCCTTAAAGCCAGCCTCCTTCTTCTTCAATATCGTGCCAATGGTAGACGGGTTTGGCCATATTCCTTTGCGACATCACTCAACCGCATGCCACGAGCCCGCTTCTTCTTTTCACTCGCACTGGGAATCACACGAACGTGTGTGTGTGTGTGTGTGTGTGTGCGCGCGTGCTTGTGTTGACCATGTCTTCTTAGGAGAGTTAGAATCTTACAAATATTTATGTCAGGTTAAAAGCCTGAGCCAAAAAATGAAGTTGCAATGAGCACACTCGAAAAACTCATGAAACAACAATAAATCTGTCCTTTACACGAAAAGCATGATGGGTATTTTGGAAATGTAGCTTCATAATAGCCAATGGGAGGGGAGCTGCGTCATCCCTCCTAGCCAATGAGAGGCCAGCGGGGCAGGATGTTGGGAGATAGCCAATGGGAGGCCAGCGGGGCGGGATGTTGGAAGATACATGGGACAGCATGTTGGGCATTGTTTGAATTTTTGAGATGGTGCTTTCATAACGTGAATTTGTTTCATATCCAGAGACAAAAATTTTAGGAAAATGTTTTTCGTAACCTGGATTTTTCGTTTGCTGGGGCTTTTGTAAGTTCAGGTTCCACTGTATTTAAACATATGTAAGCTTTTATAAAGAATTGCTAGCACAATGGCTTAATGGTTAGCATGTAAGCACACACCCACAGGTCCTGGGTTCGATTCCCAGGCTTGGGCATTTCTGTATCGAGTTTCCATGTTCTGCTCATTTTTTTGTGGGTTTCATCTGGGTACTTGGGCTTCCTCCCATAGTCTAAAGACTTGCACATTAAACTGAATGATCCAAACTGAACCTAGGTATGAGTGTGAATGGCCTTGCGATTGACTGGTGAGCTGTTTAGGGTAGACCACACCATCTTCCAGTGCTGGCCGAGACAGGCTCTGGGCTCCCCACGACCTTAGTAGAATTAAGCGGTTTGGCAAATGAGTGACGATACGAGAAGTACATGTTCACGGGACAACACAACTCTAAATTCACATATACTATATTCAGTTCTAGTGGCACGCTGGCTTCGTGGTAAGGATGCATGGGTCATGAAAGGTGTCCTGGGATCAAGTCCTCTGCAAGGGCAATTTTGTGTGGACCTTGCATGCTTTCCTAATGCTTGCAAGGGTTTCCCCCAGGTATTCTGTTTTCCACCAACAGTCCAGAGACATGCACTTTAGGCCAATTGGCTGTTGTAATTTGCCCCGAGAGTGAGTGTGAATAGTTGTTTGTGTTGTCCCTGTCCAGGGTGTACCATCAGGATGGTCATAAGGTAAACAACTAATTTATTAACTCAACCAACCTCCTCACCTTAAACCTTCTTTGGGTAATTGCAGGGTATAAATGTACACACTTTTGCATATAGAGGCAATTTCCAAGTTATCAATCCACGTACTAGTGGATTTTAAGGGGTGGGAGGAAACCAGACAACAGAGAGAATCCAAACAGATACTGAGTAAACATGTAAAATTCTATAGAGTATGCCGAGCTCTGGATCAAACCATGTACTTTGGAGCTCTTAGGCGAAATTGCTAAACCGTAGATAATGGGATGTCTGCTACTGGTGTCTGGACGTGGAGGATCTCCAGTATTGCTCGAAATAAGAATAATAAGACACAAAGCTTAGACACAATACATCCCTCAGTCATGCTCTTGCTATCTGACTGTTTCCGTTTCCTGAATCACTTTTACTCTGTTGGCCCTGCGTCAAGGCTGTGTCACAAACCGCACTTCCATTCATGCTGAAATGGAAAGCTGGCAGTCCAGAACAGAGTCACTAAAGCTGCGTGACTCACACGCAGCCGAGCCACAAATAAGAGTTCCCACTGAATGGTGTTAAGACATCAAAGTACAACATACAGTCACAAATACACACATGCTCTTTCTCCCTTTATATACATACTTCCATGTCCATCTTTACTACACCATTCCATTTTTTTTTACATAATATTCCATCAGTTAAGATGCATCAGAGCAAAATTCTCCAGTCTGATTGGTCAGAAGGCGTTTCTACGTTAAAAACCTTAGGCATAATAATAAACACTATAACAAATGTTTTCATTCATTGTTCATTCATTCACCTAACCACTATAACTTACTAGGATTGCGGGGGGGGGGGGGGACCCTACCTCAACCGACACTGAACAACTTGCCAGACCATCTCAGAGCCAACACACACAACTTGGAGTAATCTGGAACAGACAATTAGCTTAATGTGTATGATTTTGGACTGTCAGGAAACCCAAAGTCCCCAGAAGAAACCCATGCAAATCTGTGGAGAACATCCAAACTCTACACAGAAACACCCAAGCCCGGAAATCAAACCAAGAACCTTCTTGCTGGGAGATGGGCATGATAACCACTATGCCATCATGCCACTGTGGCATGTTAACCACTATGCCATCATGCCACTCTTATGAAGTATTCTGTCAATGAAAGTGTACAATTGTTTACATGGTGATGTTTGTTTTTGAAACATTTATGAAAGCAGTCTCTGGTGTCAGAGTGGTTGCGTAGCCTTCGATAAGTTTCCTCTAATGAGGAAGTCTTCATGACAAACAAATTTTTATTTTTATGTCCTGTGACACAACATACTGAGTTTATGTGATATGTTAAATGAATTTGGAGTCTAAATGAGATTTGATAGGTTTGCCATATCAGGACACTATTATCCACCTCGTAAACTCGGGATAATCCATGAATCAAAATGGCTGACAGGTTTGGTGATTGTTGGAATTATAGTTTGTCTGTAAACATGTTTTAACTACTGACAGTGTTGCTAAATCAGTTTGTTTAACTGTTTATTTATTTACTCCGTAATTTACTAATATATTTTCCATTAATTTATTAAATACATGAGAGAAATTTCTGCCTACATTTCCTTCTGTGCAGATCCAATTTTTTCTTTTCAGCTGATCTTATTGCTATTGCTGGATGATCATTGCTCTATGGACAAGCCAGTAAACATACATACATACACACACAATATACAGTCGGCACCCTTCTTATGAAATTAATCCGTTCCAGCGCCCTTTTCAGAACCTGGCGTTTTCATAAGTAGAGGCGCATTTTACATGTAAAACGTGTGATTCGTTCCAAGGCTCCCAAGACTACCCTTTAAAAATTATAAAAGGGTACCTTTTAAGGTACTTACTTCATGATGACCATGACTTTTTAGCAGAGTTATAATCTTACAATGACCATGGCACCGGGAATGACTTTCACCAGGAATCACACGAGTGGGTGTGTGTGCGTGCGTGTGTTGACAATGTGTTCTTAGTGGAGTTATAATCTTACAATAACCATGGCACCGGGAATCACACGTGTGTGTGTGTGTGTGTGTGTGTGTGTGTGTGTGTGTGTGTGTGTTGACCATGTCTTCTTAACAGAGTTATCTTACAATGACCATGGCACCGGGAATCACTTTCACCGGGAATCACATGCGTGTGCGCGCGCACGTGTGTTTACCATGTCTTCTTAGCAGAGTTAGAATCTTACAAATGTTTATGCACGGTTAAAAGCCTGAGCCATAAAATACAGTTGGAATGACACATGAACATGAACACGGTTCACTCAAACTTGAACAAAGTTGGAACAACAGCGTCATCCCTCCTAGCCAATGGGAGGCCTGCAGGGCGGGCTGTTGAGAGATAGCCAATGGGAGGGAGCTGCTTCATCCCTCCTAGCCAATGGGAGGCCAGCGGGGGCAGGATGTTGGGAGACAACCAATGAGATAGCAACTCGTGCATTGTTTGAATATTTGAATTGAGCGTTTTAATGTTTGAATGGCGTGTTTTGTAAGAAGTCGTTTCGTATACAGAGGACAAAAATTTAGGAAAATGTTTTTCGTAAGAAGGGGGCTGACTGTATGTGTACAGACGCTCCTCAACTTACGTTTTTAATTGGTTCCGGACGGCCAAACATTAGTTGAAAGGGAACACAAGTTGTTACGGTGACGTATGACGCTCATACTGTACTATACATCCATAAATACCATTACCGTATCTCATAAAACACCCCGAAATCAATTATTAACATAAAGATATACATTAATATAAACATAACATTGTAAAATAATATCAAATAATATCAACATTAATTTCAAATAAATTAAAATCAAGCAAACTAATTTCAAATAGATAAATTTTAATCAAATTCACTCATCAAATATCAAATACAGTATCAAATATAACCTTTAACACTCTCTGTGATGCGATCTTTCTGCTTGTAAATAGTTCCGATGGTCGACGGATGGTCACTTTACATCAAGCTGAGCTGAGTCACACAACATGAAGCTGAGCCGAGTGACTTTACATAAAGCTTAAAACAGCCAATCAACACTTACAATATGTGAGGCGCTCAACACCGAAAGTAGTGTACTTGCTTCCACGTCATTGACTTGCTGTGGGTTATACGGACTTCCGGTCTTTCAAGTGAGCAAGGGCGCCATTGAACTTGTTTAGAACTCAGCCTGCACTGATGTGAATCACCATCAGATCAGAGAGTTCGCTTTCTTTTCTGGATTTGGTTTTTCATTCATTTTACAATTTTGTTTAACTGAGTATGCATGGTGCATTGTGCCAATCTGAGCAGAGAGTTGATTTATCTCTGTGTATGAGATTTACACCCACGCTAGTATGCTTACGCTTCTGACCAACCATATTTGCTCAGGGTTACAAAAGTTTGGAAAACAATGTAAACACAAAGATCACAGAGATGACGTCTTAACACAAGGGTAACACGCTATATAACAGATTTTTTTATATATAAAAACGATATATATAAACAATATATATAAAACTGAACTGGGAAGAAGGAGGGGCACGTTCAGTCTGTCGTTTGTAAACAATGGACGCAGCGTCGTTGCATAATTACGTCAGCATACTCCATAGGTACGTCTAAACTCAAAATTTGACCTTTTTTTAAGAAAAAATAACAGTAAAATCGAAAAAACGTAAAACGGATGAACGTAAGTCGGGGAGCATATATATATATATATATATGCACATATATATACATACATATATATACATACATACAATATATATATATATATATATATATATATATATATATATATATATATATATATATATTAATGAAAAATCTATGTACAAAAACCATAGCAAAACTGGTTAAAAAAACCACTTATTTTTAAAAAGTGGTAGTAGTTTTAAAAGATGCCAAAATTCACCGCAGTCTTACACACACAAAAAAAAAGAAAATACAAGATTTCAGTCATACTTTAAAACTGTAAAACAGAGCCATAAAAATTTTGTTGAAACATGCGAGTTTCAGTGCGAATTTTGAATTTATGAATATTTTTATTTTATTTTTTTATTAAAATACCACGATGTACCAAGACCGCGATGCTCAAATCACGAAGTGGCAAAGGATGACTGTATACATCCATAAATACCATTACCATATCTCATAAAACACCCTATAAACATAATGTAAAATAATATCAAATATATCAAATAATATCGACAATCATTTCAAATAAGTCACTTATTTACACCGAGTCACTTTACATGAAGCTTAAAATAGCCAATCAACGCTTACAATATGTGAAGTTGTCAATACCGAAAGTAGTGTACTTGCTGTGGGTTATACGGACTTCCGGTCTTTCAAGTGCACAAGGGTGCCGTTGAATTAGTTTAAAACGCAGCCTGCACTGATGTGAATCACCAGCAAAGAGGAGAGTTCTTTCTTTTGTGGATTGGGTTTTCATTCACTGTACAACTTTCTTTGCTTAACTGAGTATGCCGATCCGAGCAGATAGTTAATTCATCTTGGTGTATGAGACTTGCACCTATGCTAGTAGGCTTACGCTTCTGACCAACCATATTTGCTTAGGGTTACAAAAGTCTGCAAAACAGTGTAAACACAAAGATCACAGAGACGATGTCTTAACACAAGGGTAACACGCTATATAACATTTTATATATATATATAAACAATACATAACTGAACTGGGAAGAAGGAGGGGCACGTTCAGTCTGTCGTTTGCAAACAATGGACGCAGCGTCATTACGTTAGCATATACGTAGGTACGTCTAAACTCAAAATTTGACTTTTTATTTTAAAAAAACAAAAAAACAAAACGTAAAATAAAAAAATGTAAAACAGATGAACGCAAGTCAGGGAGCATCTGTACATACAGTGTCACCTATTTTTTTTTAAACAGCACTAATATTTTTATTGCTATATTTACTGCAGCACTACAAACTCTGCTCCTGCTGCATCACAGGGAAGTGTAACATAATCAGAAAAACATGCTCTCAACCCTACTCCACATTCCCAAGCTCACAGACAAACATTACTGACTGCAGTAGCTATGATTGACAGGCAGTTGAGAGTAAACTGTCCCACCCACCCAGACAGCCAGTATTATTCTTTTGATTCCTGAGTTCTGATGGCTGTAGCATCAATAGCTCTGATTTCTAATGCACATCACCTCATTTCTTCTAATTGATCACTGAATTGCACATTAAAGCCTTTACATATTATGACATGATATTTTTATCATGGCTGCCCTAACAATCACGTAACAGCAGCACAAATAACTTTTTCCACCCTCTCTCTCCTTTGCAGTTTTATGGAGGTCACATGGATGCAGATTCAGAGGAAAATCAAAAACGACAAAGCTGTTGACAAACCAAATCGTTGCCCTGTGGGAAAGTGAAGCACAAAATAAGCCGGGGTCAACGCCAAACAGAGAGATGAAGAAAACACAGCTCCCGTCTCTCTCGAACCCCAAACAAAAGGAGGGGTACAGGGAAGGGGGGTGGTACACACAGGGGCTGGCTCAGCTCTGTGTCACTCATTTGTGTATTCAGACACCCAAAGAGACAGTGTATAGAGATCAAACAATGCCAACTGCAGAGACAGGAGACTCCCTGAATGTGTGTGTCTATTCTTCAGCGACCCTTTTAAAAATGGCTGTCGTGGACTTCAAGTTGTTCTCTTATACATCTTATTTCCAGCAGACAACTGTGCAGACGTTAAACCCTCATCATTGCCTCGTGCATTAGGATTTGGGCATATTGGCAGATTTTGGTCTTGAGGCGAATCTTGTTTTTAAACCCCCCCCCCCCCCCCCCCCCTTTAAAAAAAAATTACTCCAGATGAAACAGATGTCCTCCAGATGTTTCTCCTCCAAACATCTGGGCTTCAAAAGCTCTCCTTTGTATGCTAGTAAATCTGAGAGTAATCATGTTCGGCCAGAAGCGGCTGGTCAGATGGCTCGCCAGTTTTTTTCAAACCGCAGATTAACTTGATGTGCAAAAAAAAAAAAAAAAAAAAAAAAAAAAAAAAAAAACAAGAACAACGGACGTCCTGCAGCGATGTTCTGCATGCCTTTGGACTTTTTAGTTGGGTAAACAAAAACGACAATGAATCTTAAAGTTCCATACAGTTGTGTCGGTAACTGTTACCAAACATCAGTCACAACAAAACTGCAGTGACATGTGTGGATTTAAAAAAATAAAAAAATAAAAAAATTAAAAAAAAATGGAGGGGGGGGGGCGCTAGCATTCAGTGCTGCAACCCATGCCAGGATGAGTTTAGCAGGCTTCTCTATCCTGCACTCACTCATGTGGCTACACTGGTCCTTTGTTCCCATCTGAAACATGATCCCTCCCCCCACACACACATGAAGCCTGAGCACTGAGACTAGCAGGAAAGTTCTGACCTATCGTTATGTATTTAAAAGAAGTTGGAAGAATTTCGCTTATTCCTGTGAGCACTCTCAGCAATTCAGATTCCAATACACTCGATCACCTGCGCACCAAAAGGATTATGGATCAAGCTTGTTCCTCTCAATCTGCAGCACAAAGAAACAACCCCCTGCGGGATTATTCACTGTATTGTAATAGAAACTGATATAATTATATAATTAATATAATGAATGACTAATTGGTTACAGCACAAAATGATGAAGCAGTGACGGTGAGCATTATCGCAACAGAGCAACATTTTGTGATGTAGGAATTACAGATGGAAATATTTATGGTATAATAAGCTTAATCTTTTTTTTTTTTAATGTAAAAATAATCTACCATTTCAATTGAAAAAGAAAACTTTCATTTAATGCCAAGTGTTTGTTTGAATATTAGTGAAGAACATATGATAGTGAGAAAAGTGAGAATTTCGTAACACACACACACCACATGTAGCCAGTTGTTCCATTTAGTGATGCCATGGTGTTCTGTGCATTTTATAGCCATCATTTAGTTGTACATTCACTCGCGAAGATCTGAATATAAACATTTCCTGTTGAATCCACCCCATGTCTGAGCTTAATACCGACTTCATCTGTTCTTAATCTTGTTTTGGTTCTGTATCTGTTTACAAAACAATAATCGGACCACGTGAACAATCTTGTGAATGCCAGATAACTTAGCAGTGCAACACAGATCCGTAGAGAGTGCAAAAGTTCTTGATCAAGTATTCAGAAACAGAAGATGGTGTACAGCTCAAGAGACAATGTTTATTAATGCCATGGAGCATGATGCAGGGGTCAATGACCTTTGAGCTACTAATTCAAACATGCTATGCAAGAGAAATAGTGACAAATTCTACAGAAAGAATTGCATACCAAATAGTTTACTCTTTGCTCTGACAAACGGAAGCTGCTGAAATATGACTATGAGGAAGTCCTGGGAGAGGGGTTTTTGGAAAAATCTTTGAGGAGTTACCACCAGACAAAGTTGATGAAAACCACCTCTGGTTTGAAACTTACTCCAAAAAAACAAACAAAAAAGTGACAGACACTTCAAATCAGTAACTTCAGTGATGACTGTTCAATCAGACCTCGCAACAAACCATGAAGCTCTGACCATACATTGCTGGAATTTACAGTACAGATGATAGAGAGGGCGACACATTGGTGTAGTGGTTTGCCCGTCGGTTTGTAGCAAGTAGGCACTGGGGTTCATGTCCTGGGCTCAGCGAGGGCATTTAAGTGTGGAGTTTGCGTAGGTGTCTTGACGGTATGCTAGTTTCCTCCCACAGTCCAAGGACATACACATTCGGCTATTTGGCTTTCCCAAATTGTTCCGAGATGCGAGTGTGAATCGTTGTGTCTAAGTGTGGGCACTGTAATGGACTGGTGAGCTGTTCATGGTGTACCCCACCTTCGCCCAGAGTTGGCTTGGATAGGATCCAATCTTCCTGTGACCATAACACGATTATGTGGATTAGCAAATAAATGAATAATTGAAGGGACAATGGCGTCGGTACGTGTTACGGTATTCCTATTAGAATACCTGACAGACAGGAAACGACCATCAGAATCAGGAGGGAGTGGTTTCCATTCCGAAAAGCTCACGTGTTGAGATTTGCAGTGTCTCAAGCATCAGATTAATTCGGTCATATCCCCCCTCAAAAATGATTTCTTTAGTTGCAAATTTCCCCCACCCATACTTCCAAAAACTGCCAGAATTACCACTATACTCAACGCCACTGTTCTTACATACCGTGTTTCCCCGAAAATAAGCCCTAACCACAAAATAAGACCTAGCGTGATATTACAAGGTGATTTTAATATAGGCCCGCCCCTTAAAATAAGCCCTAGTTGAGAGTGGCAGCAATTCATTGGCCTGCTACTCGCTCAATCTCGGGTTTGAGGTGAAAGCGCGGACTCATCTGTTAGGCAGTTTTACCTCAGGTACGCTGTCAAAGCATCAATCCTTGCGTGTTGAGGCTCAGTCGATGACATCAGCGATTGCTTTAAAACGAGGACATACACTTGCGTCCATAAAAATCGCTAAAATCGCTCGATTCGGTTCTGGTTAAAATATTAAAAAAATAAAGAAATATAACGAAATAAGAATATATAAAACAAAGGTATATGATAAGACATGTAATAGAGAAAAATGTAAAATACATCATCACCTAAAAATAAGCCCTAGTATCATATTTCGGTAAGAAAATTAGTATAAGCCCTGTCTTATTTTCGGGGAAACACGGTATTAACCAGCCATGTTAGTTCCTACCGCAACCCCATAACACCTTTAATCCCCATTACAACCTGCCTCGACCCTTGATCAGGCTCGGTGTAAAAGGCCCAACAGACTTTACCGATTTATACTGCTGGGTGGACAGAGGCATAACTGTGGTTAAGACCCTGATCAGGATTCCCAGTTTCTGCAGCGTGAAGCTACCAGGAGTTCAACTCCTCCTGGATGAGATGCTGGTCCATCGCAGGTTACCTTCCCAGTATATTTTTACTGGAAGCCATTTATACTGCTGGGTGAACAGAGGCACACTTGTGGTTAAGACCTTGCTCAGTGGTCTTTGTACAGTAGGGGAAGGAAGGGGGGGGGGGGGTGTCTAACTGGGATTTGAACACACAACCTCCCGCCCATGAGACCAGCACCCTAATCACTACACCACTGGCCCCACATAGTATGAATGGGTACCAGTACATATACCATATACCAAAAAGGTTACCTGCAATGGATTAGCATTCCAACTCGGGGAGGTATGAAGTTGATTCACTACGGAAACCACGGGTAAGATTTGGCCTGATGAGCCACTAGGCTCAGGTGTAAAAAGCCAAACAGGCTTACCTTACCATTCACTGAATGGTATAAACTTGCGCATTCATTCATTTGCTGAACCGCGTAATCCTACTCGGCAGCGGGAAGGCTGAAGCCTTTCCCAGCCGACTAGAGGCAAAGGCAGTGTACACCTAGAACAGCTCGTCAATCTATCGTAAATCCAACAAGCACACAGCTCTTTATACTCACATCTAGGGGCACTATGGAACCATCGAATGTGCATGTGTTTGGACTATAGGAGGAAACAGTCTTGATATGATGTGCTAACTACTACGCTACCATGCCACGAAGTCCACCCATTCTGTAACACTTATTTTGCAAAGATGTCTACAGGAACACAATGTGTAATTTTTTCGAAAAGAGCAGTTACTTTTTCATTACTCTCAGAGATAAAGAAGACAAGCTGGATTGTTCTTTCAACTTAAAATGAGTGTGATTTGATCATTTTAAGTATCATTTGGCCTTTGGGTGTGCATGGGAAGTCTGAATCAGACAACTTTAAACGTGGGGCAGGTCAGCAAGATGTCAGCTTGGACTTGTAGTTCTTCAGTCATTCACTCACACACCCGAGATCCCAACCCACTCTAAACCCCTTTAGTCCCAGTGATTAGGTCTTTAAACAAATCCTGAAACTGGCCAGCTTTGTGTTTGAACAAGTAGGATTCATTTCACTTCAAAGTATTTGTAAATATTTTATAAAGTTTTAGTAGCTCATACAGAGACGGGCAATATTGAATATAGTTAAATCATTATTCTGACACACACTGCCCAAAAAAGAATAAAAGTTACAGACTAGTATTTTCTTGGAGAGCCTCTAGGCCTTGGTCATTCTTCGCACATAAGTGTTGTGCCATTGCCTCAACAAAATAAAGCATTATAACATTTATTTCCATCCAGTGTCGGGTTCATTTCTCACCGATGTCTTGAATTGATGAGGGGAAAAACTGAACCACTCCATAAAGTCTTCTCCAGCACATCCTGAAATCTTTCAATCGGGTTAAGGTCACAACTTTGGGGGTTCAATACTTACATTAAAATGATTCCTTTTGTTCCCAGAACTACTCTTTTATTATTTGGATCTGTGCCATCAGGAGAGAAAAAGTCCATTGATGTAATACCCCGCTCATTCAGTACATTCGGCTCATCACCTGCTTCATTTTTATTGCCACATTAATGTTGCTGAGCCTCGACCCTACCAACTGGAGCAACAATGCCATTACTATTATGCGCCAAGATCAAGGCTAAGGTAAAGTCTGTTGGGCATTTTACACCTGAGCCTAGTGGCTCATCAGGACGGTGCTTATCCCCGGTTTCCATAGCGTGAAGCAACTCTGAGTACAACTCCTCCTGGATGAGACGCTAGTCCATCGCAGGTTACCTTCCCAGTATATTTTTACTGGTACCCATTTATACTGCTGGGTGAACAGAGGCACACTTTTGGTTAAGACCTTGCCCAGGGGTCTTAGCACAGTGGGGGTCTAACTGGGATTTGAACTCACAACCTCCCGATCATGAGCCCAGCACTCTAAGCACTACGCCACCGGCTCAACTGATCAAGGTTAAAGGCTCTTCAAAAAATATTAGCGTGCAACTTTTTTTTTTTTTGGCCAGGCAGTGTATAATGATAAACTGCAATTTTTAAAAGCCTCCAGTAACACTTGCTGCTGATTTAACTTTTCTCAAAATTAACAGGTAGAGGAAGAAAAATAGAAAAAAGCTACCAAGTTGAAATAAGTATGGTTAAAAAAAATATATTTTTTTTTTAAATAAAAAAATAAACAGTTACTGAATTCATCACCAAAATCTTATCAAAGCAGTATACGACTCAACCTTAACAGCAAGTAACTAATAAAAACACCCATCAGGAAACGAACACAAAGCCTGCACAATCAGATAACCGGCACCACTGTAAACCACTCACTTCAGGAAGTATCTCTGACCAGATGGGGTCTTGGCCATCTCCCAGCCTGGAGGAAGGGGCACATCATCGGGGATCTCGTATGAGGGCTGGCGCAGGTGTTGAGGAGGGGTACCGGCCGGGATCAGGGTGGCCATCGTGCCGGAAGCGACGGCGTTGAGCTGCAGGGAAGCAGGGGAGGAGTGCGCTCGGACATGCTGGGGAGTAAGTGTACCAGCGGTTCCTGCATCTGTGCTTGCCTGGGGGGGGGGGGGGGGGGGGGGGGGGTAAACACACATAACACAACCTTGAAATCATTACCTACCACAAAAATTGGGGGTAGGGGGTTATGACAAAGACCAGCCAGGTAGTAGGCCAAAGTATTGCTTAAGAAAAACTGAGGGTGAGTAGAAGTGACTCACAAGAGAGCATGAGTCACAATGCTATTGCAAGAGATTACAATGAGAAAGAACGGATGTGTATGAGCTCAGTGGGTTAGTCACATGATTTATAATACTAACAGCCAATGGTGCAGAATTAAAAGGTGCATCCAATCTGTTCATTAGTATGTGTGTATGTATACACATATACACACACAGTACTGTGCAAAGGTTTTAAACACCCTATTTTTTTATTTTTAAGTATAAACTTTGCGAGACTTTTATTTTACAATTTGTATATTTGCAAGTTAGTATAAAAAACACTTTAGATTTCCAAATATTAATTGTCCAGCATAAAATGAAATATTACATTAAAAAATAGTCCAGCATATAATTAAAACAGTCAGCATGCTATATATAAGAGGAGACTTTTCAGATAAAAATATCATGATGAGTGCTGTGATTTACATTCAAATCAAGAATCAACAGTCTACATTTCCAGACCCGTTTCTACTTCTAGAAGACCCACAATAGATACTGTATGTGAAAAACTGCACACTGTTTCCTGTGCTTTATACTATTTTTCTGTAGATATTTAATTTAATCATTATTTACATGTAAACATATAGGCATCTTTGTTCTACATCCTTCCCCTGCATGTGCTTAAAACACCTATACAGTGGTCCCTCACCTTACGATCGTCCCAGTAAACGAAAAATCCAGGTTACGAAAAACATTTTCCAAAATTTTTTGTCTCTATATACGAAACAAGTTCTCCTTACGAAACGTGTCAAACGCACCATTCAAACAATGCACGAGCTGCACTCCCATAACTATCTTCCAACATCCCGCCCCGCTGGCCTCCCATTGGCTAGGAGGGATGACGCAGCTCCCTCCCATTGGCTATCTCCCAACACCATGTCAGCCTCCCATTGGCTAGGAGGGATGATTCAGCTCCCTCCCATTGGCTATCTCCCAACATCCTGCCCCGCTGGCCTCCCACTGGCTAGGAGGGATGACGCAGCTCCCTCTCATTGGCTATTATGGAGCTGCATCTCCCATAATGCTTTTCGTGTAAAGGACAGAGTTATTGTTTCATGAGATTTTTGAGTGTGCTCCAATGGTGTGCTCATTGCTTTTAACCTTCCATAAATATTTGTAAGATTATAACTCTGCTCGGAAGACATGGTCAACACACACACGTGTGTGATTTCCGATGCGAGTGAAAAGATGAAGCACGCTCGTGGCATGCGATTGAGTGATCTCGCAAAGGAATATGTCCAAACCCATCTACCATTGGTAGAATATTGAAGCAGAAGGTGGTCTTAAAAAGTATACTTTTATAATTTTTAAAGGGTTTAGGGGTAGTACTGGGGGCCTTGGAACAAATCACACGTTTTGCATTTAAAATGTGGTTCAATTTACGAAAAATCCAGGTTAAGAAAAATGCTCCGGAAAGGACTAATTTCATAAAGTGAGGTAACCACCGTATTATATATAGGTAAGGTTAAAAAAAAAAAAAAATAGGTGTGTTTAGCTTTTTACACCTGAGCCTAGTGTCTCACCAGGCCTGGCGCTTATTCTTGGTTTCTGTAGCGTGAAGCGAACAGAGACACACTTGCCCAGGGGTCTTAGCACAGTGGGGGTCTAACTTGGATTCAAACACACAGCCTCCTTATCATGAGCACAGCACCCTAACCATTATGCCACTGGCCCCACACACATTATACACACGTATATACTTAATATATACTGTGTGTATATGTATGTGTATATATATATATATATATATATATATATATATATATATATATATATATATATATATATATATAGGATTTTCTGAGTAGATCCTTCCGTAGGAGAGTGCTCAATACTTTTTGGTAGAGCAAATAAACAAAAATAAAAGGACAGGACAAAGACTTTCTATTGAAACTCCATTTATCGCTACAGATCTGTTTCGAGGGGTGGTGAAACCATCCTCTCTCTTCAGGTGATTATAGAAGAATATCTTAATGATAAATGGAGTTTCAATAGAAAGTCTTTGTCCTGTCCTTTTATTTTTGTGTGTGTGTATGTATGTATGTATATATATATATATATATATATATATATATATATATATATATATATATATATATATAGACACATATATATGTGTGTGTATAATTATATATAATGTGTATGTATTGTGGTTGTGAAGGGGCAGTGGTGATCTAGTGGTATAGGGTGCTGGATTGCTGATTCGAAGGTTGGGGGTTCGAGTCCCACTCTCCACAGGGTTGTCACTGTGAAAAGCCGTCAGCATGTTTCTGTCCCTTGTTAAAGGGTTGTGTCAGAAAAGGCATTTGATGTAAAAACCTACACCAAATCAAACATGCGATTCATTCACTGTGGTGACCCCTGAAAAAGGGAAAAAGCCAAAAGGAACTCTCATATCTATGTGTGGTTGTGTTTGTGACACACACACATGCATGCATTACACATCTCTTTTCAGCATTTCATTAATCTTGTATTCAGATATCTGGGTTGAAAGCTTATGCCCCTCCTCTTGATACAGTCTGGTAGGAATAGGACAGGAAACACACGAGGCCTTGCTTGGGAAAGCTCAATCTTTGTGGCTGAATCCCTGAAACGGCCCCTGAATGAATATCTAGTGCACTGGATGATCTAACTACACTCATATCCTGTTGTCTGTCCTAAATTCTGGTGCTTGAGCACGGTGAGCCATTTGGGATTGAACCACAAGATGAACCCGAGAAGAGCACTGCGCATGCGCGTTGTGTAAACGCGTCAACTTAAACTCTTACTAATGTGATTAAAAACAATGTTTGTCTCTATATATTTACCCTATTATTATTATTTTTTTTTACCAAACGAAAAACCTTTAAAAATTGAAGAAAATAGAAGTTAAATGCTGTTATCTATATATATAAACGCAATGTGACCAAAACGTTACAGTAAATGTAATGTAGTGATTACTTCGAGAGTATCAGAAGAAGGGTGCGTTCAAAGGCAGTGGTATGATTTTCACGTATACGTGTTTAAGAGTGTTTCACTCCATGATCTGCGTCTGTACTCGGCGAGTGCGCCTTAGGTTGGAAGTCAGGAGCCTCTTGGGATTGAACTACAGTGATTAAAGGAGCGGAGAAAAAGCCGCTGCGCATGCGCACCGAGTCGAGGAGTTTTGGAAGCTCAACGAAGGGAGGTGGAGAGTTTACTTTTTTCCAGATAAAAAAAAATACAGATTCCTTCAAATGCGTTAATTATCATTCATTGGGATATTATTATTAAAATAGGAATAATTATTATTAGAATTAAACATAAATGGGGGGATATGTGTAGGTTGACTCTTATGAACTTTCATGTTAAAACACGTTCTGAGAAACAAATTAATAGAAACACTTCAAGTTACAGGTGTACATGGACTGTATGAAGGGACAATGAAAACAAAAACAGCTGTGTGCGCAAGTGTGGTGCGTTCAAGGGCGCACATGTTTTATTTATTTTATTAATGGGAAACATGGTGCGTTTAAGGGCGAGAGCCCTTTTATTTATATATATATATATATATATATATATATATATACGGACAGTATATGTATATACAGTATATGTATAATGTGCTTGTATAAACTCGTTACCTGTCTGGAGTGGGATTTTGGCTCTGGAGGTTTAAAAAAGGAGTCTGGAAGTTTCCTCATCCTCATTGGCACGGATGGGGGTAAGGCAGCACCTTTAGGGTTCATCACGGCATTAAAGAGCGCCTCCAGGTCGGTCTCCGAGTCTCCTCGGACATGGACCACCTGGTGTCCTGCAGGGGGGTTATGCTGGCTCGGGTCCATGATTTCAAATCAACAAGACAAGACTCAAAAAAAGAAAAGTCTTTATAAACAAAAATCACCGATTTTGACTTGAGGCGCTCAAAGACGCGTCAACTTTGCGCAGAAACACCGAAATGCATGAATATGAACAAGTTGAAACTCATCCGAGCGTGTGTGCGTTTGCGCGCACTACTTCTCCCAAATTACTCAGATCCAAAAATACTGAAGGAAACACTCTCTCTCGCGCGCGCGCGCCCGCGCTATCCAAGCCTGGCTACAATAAATAAAAGGCGACGGTTTATTTCTCCGCTTGTCCAGGATCCACTGACCTGTGTGGAAACGCGCATATCTTCCCAAAGTTTCCTGTTCTGGGAAAAACAGTCTTTAAAATTTTTTTTTCGGAAAGTTGGACACCTTTTCCAACAAGAACAGAAAAGATTTCAGCGACATCTGCACCGCGACTGAAAATCACTGCGCATTCACTGACCAAACTTTTTTTTCTCTCTCTCTGAACTTCTTTAGTAACTTTTGGGGCAGGACAACAAACTTTTTTTTTTTTTTTTTTTTTGGTCACGTGACCGCTGAGTCTCGAAGGGCGGAGTCTTGATTCGAGAGGGGGAGAGGCCACCTTCAACCACCTTCATGGGAGTTCATTAAAAAGTTTTGGTGTCGATTCTGAATCGGTTCGTTCTGATTTTTTTTAAATACAGTAATATCAGGCATTCTCTGTTGTCCAGACTCAGTCAGCAGACAGATTAAGTAGACGGTGTGACATAAAAGCTTCAATATTCATAAAACATCTTTGAACACATGATTAATTATTTGTAAATCAAAGTGAGTAGAGTTGATTTGGAGAGTCGACTCTTTTATGAAATAATTTCTTGTGGAGGTTTTTGCTCGTTGCTCAGGGATGTGGATAAAAGTGACTGAAGTTTTGTAAAAACATCATCATGGACAAATAAAATCTCACGGTGCTAACTGTAATCATCTGTAAGTAAATAAATGAGGGTGGCACAGTCCTGGTTAGTACTTCCTACTTACAGCAAGAAGGTCCTGTGTTCGAATCCCAGGATCTGGTGTTTATGTGTGGGGTTTGCATGTTGCTTGCTTGCATAGGTTCCCTGCGAGTGCTCCAATTTTCCTCCCACAGTCCAAAGACATGCATGTTAGGCTAACTGGCTATTCCAAATTGCCCCTGTATGAGTGTGAATGCTTGGATGTGTGTTGGCCCTGCAGTGGTTTAGTGGCCCATTTATCAGCCAAGACAGACTTTGCTCCCTTGACTTTAATAGGATTATGTAGATGAATTTAGCAAATGAATAAGTGAGAGAAACGATGAGAAAAAAAATATTTAAAAGCAGACGGCATAGTGGCTTAGTAGTTAGCATGTCATGCTTCCAGCAAGACAGTCCTGGGTTCAAGTCCTGGGCTCAGTGAGGGGAATTTTTATGTGGAGTGTGCATGTACAGCCCCTGCTTGTATGGGTTCCTCCACGTATTCCAGTTTCCTCCTTCAATCCAAAGACCTGCACATTAGGCTAATTAGCCGCTCCAGATTGCCCCTAGGTGTAAGTGTGAATGGTTTTTGTGTGTGTTGGCCCCGTGCAGCAATGCTCTGATGAGCTGCTTATGGTATACCCTGAATTTGTCCAGAGTCAGTTGAGCCTTGTTAGATTTAAAAAGAGTACATGAATATGACACACACACACACACACACACACACACACCACAATTATCCCACAGTGCCTTCACTGTGTGGGTTAAAATCAACCACTGTTTCTCAAACACCGTTACCAACAACCCAAGAGTACGAGTCAGTTCTAAAAGGAGCCGATTCTCCAGTTAGTACATCGATCAGGAACATAGAATCAACTCGAAATCAGGCACTTTGATCCCAAGTATGGTTATGCTCCCATAAGTTACGATAAAAATGTTATGGAAACATGCAAATGTATAAATACTGACACAATGCTAAGTGCATTTAGTACATACTACACAGGAAGAGTACAATCTCATTGGTTTGTTATCTGAGGGTTAATTAACAGTTACTGTTTGTACCAAAGGGGATTAAGGGTGTAAAATTGTTTTAGTGTATACAGGGATCCCTCACTTTCCGCGGTTAATGGGGACCGAGACCCAACCCCCACCCCTCTGCGACCATCGAATTCCGTGAAGTAGGATCAACCCCCCTGACTGACGTATACGTACATGTATATGTGTATATAATATCAAGAAGTACATATTTAATGCTATACATGCTTATAATAACAATTAAAGATTCAAAATAATGCATAAGATGTAAATAAAATATAAATACACATACATACAGATGTGCACAGATGTGCGCGCACACACACACACACACACACACACACACAGATGCACATGCATGCAAGCATGTGGGGTTTTGGGTTGTTTTTTGGTTTTTGTTTGGGTTGTTTTTTTTTTTTTTGCATAATTGGATTTGTTTTTGTGGCATTTTCCTTAACTTTTTCTCCTATTCTTCTTTAATTTCCTTGTTTTTTAATTCGGTGAATAATAATTTAAAAAAAAAAAAAAACCTATGCACTAAAGTCGCATGAATTGAAGCGCGAAGTAGCGAGGGATCCCATATTACATGTGCACCTAAGCAGAACGCACACCAAAATGAGATTTTTATTGTTTTATTTTTGCATATTTATTTATTTGTTTGTTTATTTTTGATCATGACAGACGCAGGCAAACTCCCAGTGCAAGCAGGTGCAGAGACAAAGTGCTGTGTAATGGTGTCCCTTCAAACCATTGACAGAGTTTTGTAAGGACTCTATAGAAACATGTACATTTACGTCGAGTCCGATAGAAAATTCAGATGTTAGATTATTTTTTCCTGAATAAAATGCCTGTTGAAATTGAAATAAAATTTCTTACATGGATTGCACCCATGGCTGTTTTGGTAGTATAAATAAAAACTTTAATAATTATCAGTACAGTATAGTTTATTAAAAATCTCTTATTTCTACATTTCATATTGTCTTAAAATAGAAAAAAAATTAAAATATAAAACTTGCTGAATGAAGAAAAGGAGGAATAATGGGACAGAAGAGGAGGAGAAGGCTTATATTTAAGCCTACGCTGTTCCTAAACAGTGCTCGTGCAGTTCCCATAATTGTTATGCAAATCATCCTGATGCTTTCCACTGAGATCAGTCATTCAGTCCACATTCGATGGGTCCTGAGCATGAAGAATTTACATAAAGAATTACTTTGACCTTTTAAAAACATATTTAATGCACCCTTAAACAACACAGCCCTTCACTTCCGACACATGTTCACTTTTTCCCATGTACAGTATACAACTGAGCGTTAAGGGTTAAGGGCCCAACAGTGGCAGCCTGGTGGTACTGAGGCTCAAATCACAAATTCTGCTCAGTATCCCAGAGCCATAGAATCTGATCCAATATACAGTGAACAGTATTGCATTGTATAATTCTTTCTTTCTTTGTTTCTAACATACCGACGACTGTAAAAATTCCTCCATGATGTTCTACTATTCGGTCATGACCAGTGACCGAGTGCATATGTTTTTATGGGTTTTATGGTTCTTAGTTTCCGCGCTTAAAGCTCATTAAAGCGCTGTAATTGTTCTAGTGTCCAGGAAAACCTGTCTTCTCTCTGATCCCCATTGGACCACCCACCATGCTGTCCCAATGGGAGGGGGCATGGGGTTGGTTTGGGGACACCAGCAGGAGGTTAATACGGCACTGAAGTGATTGCTCACACCTTCAGGAGACAAAAAGATACTTTCACCCAGTACACCCTGCATGAATGACACACTTGAAGATATAGTGCAGAACTTGATTGTGTTTCTTGAGCTCGAATTTAGAAATGTCCGGACTGAGCTGTAGAGGTGATATTACAGTCAAAATTACCTCTTATGTAATAATTTGAAGTTTTATGGTTTGAAAAGGCGACGGTGGTGGCCCGGTGGTAGGGTGCTAGCTTACTGATCCCAAGGTCGGGGGTTCAAGCCCCAGTATTACTGAGTTGCCACTGCTGTCCCCTCAGTGCAGCCAACTGGGTTATCGAAGGCTGGCCATGTCTCTCACTGTCCGTAGTGAAAGGCATGTAAAAGAACCATTGCTGATTTCCATAAAGAGCAGGCCAATGGGTTGCCTTGAGCGTGTTTCTGTCCTGAAATGGCTTGATGGACTATCCAGAGTGTACTCTGCCCTCGCCCAGAGTTGGCTGAGATGGGTGCTGACCTCACCGCAACCCTGATTCAGTTCAGAAAATGAATGACTGAATGAATGGCTTGAAAAGGGTTCAAAATGCCATCTACTGGTTAAAATCATCCTGAAGCTTACAAAGATTTATGCTGATGAAGAGTTGACTTCTTCTTTACCTTTGGCCATTTTTCCCTTTTTTTTTTTTCCCAGGGGTCACCACAGCGAATCATCTGATTCACATGTTTGATTTCACGTAGGGTTTTACGTCGGATGCCCTTCCTGACGCAACCCTTTAACAAGGGACAGCAATGGTTCATTTACATGAACCTCTCACCATAGACAGTGAGAGACATGGCCCGGCATTTGATAACCCAGTTAGCTGCACTGGGGGTGGGTGGTGACAACCTTGTGGAGAGTGGGACTCGAACCCCCAACCTTAGGATCAGTGATCCAGCACCCTTTACCACCAGGCCACCACTGCCCCACTGATGAAGAGTTGACGATTTCATGAAATTTGAAAAATACACTAATACTGTATATAATCTGTGTCGTAGAACAACTCTGGTGTGGACTCTTCTCTTTAGCTCCTCCTTGGGGCTCTCAAGGAGTTCCTGGGCCAGACAGAATATTCAATAACTCCAGTGTGTACTGGGACTGCCTCGGAGCCTCCCACTTTGAAGTGTCTGGAACAAGTCCGCACAGAGGTGACCAGGAAGCATTCCAATCAGATGGCCGAACCACCCCAACTGACTCTTTTTGATGTGGAGGACCAGAAACTCTACCCACAGCTCCCCCTTGGATGTCTGGGCTCCCCATCCTATCTCTATATCCCTTCTACATATCCAATACTGTACTGCTGTATACGTGTTCAGCAGCTTTATGTTTGTTGTTTTAAATTCAAACTCTCATAAGAAATGTCCGTGCATGTTATAATTTTCTAACTTGATATAAACACACCAGATTATTATTGTACTCCAAACCCAGGCAGTGCAAGAAACTTGGCTGAATGGTGCACCTCCCAGGGTTACATTTCCAATAGTAGGTGAGCATGTGTGCCCTCTACAGGTCAGGGGACGTGACTTAGGTTTGAACTGGTAGTCCATCAACTAAAAACATGAATAAAATTAATAATAAATGAATGAGAACTGACATTTTTAACAACAACAATAACATTAATGCATTCATTTATCACACAGCTAAATTAAATACTCAATTCTGATTGGTCAATCACAGCATTCAACCTGTGACAACATCTTTTCGTTAAGGATAATAGACTGTTATTATAGTGTGTCAATTAGATATTTTTAAAATACATTAAATGATTTCCAAATTAATATTTTGTGCCAGGGTTGCACAGTGACATAGTGGTTAGTATGTCCATCTCACTGCAAGAAGGTTCTGGGTTCAATTCCCTGGCATAGGTGTTTCTGTGTGGAGCTCGTATGTTCTCCCTGTGCTTTTATGGGTTTCCTCGAGATATTTTGGATTTCGTCCTCAGTTCAAAGACATACACATTAGGCAAATTGCCCCTAGGTGTGAATATGAGTGTAAGTAGTAGTAGTTGTTGTGTGTGTGTGTGTGTTGGCTGGTATATCTGGAAGGAATACGCAGCAGAAGCATGCGGCGAGCATGCAACCTCCACATCCAAACGCCTGAGCCTCGACACAGGAACTTCTAACTGTGAAGCAGATGTGCTAACCACTGTGTCCCCATGCTGCTATATATCTGGATAAATAAAATAAAATAAAAAAAAAACATAAATAATTAGCAACTTAACATGCCTGGTGGGCAGTGGTAGCCCATTGTTAAGGTGCTGGATCGCTGATCCGAGGGTTGGTGGTTCAAATCCCACTCTCAACAGGTTGTCACTGTCCCCCCCAGTGTAGCTAACTGGGTTATCAAAGGCCAGTCATGTCTCTCACTGTCTATGGTGAGAGGTGTAAAAGAACTATTGCTGATGTTCAACAATAGTAGCTGCATAGCCGTCAGTGTGTTTCTGATGGCCTGGTGAGCTGTCCATGGCCGCCAGCCTCCCTGCGACCCTAATTATGATTAAGCAGTTCAAATAAGTGAATCTGCCTGGTTTATTTATTTAGTTTAAAATAAACTGAATAAAACATTTATTTATTTATTTACAATTTATTTTATTCTATATAATATTTTCTTTATTAATTTGTTTGTTTGCTTGTCTACTCATTTATGCATTCGTTTATATTTCTCCTGATTTCAGGTTTGGTCAGCTTTCTGTTTGTGGCTGATAGGAGTGGCACGCAATTCTGTGGCCCATGTACCTCAAGGTTCTGAGACGGCGTTCTGCTCAGCGTTACTGTAAGGTGTGGTTATACTGGTGAGTAACCGTAGGTGTCCTTTTGTCTTAATCCAGTCTGATGATTCTCTGAAATCTCTCAACCAACAAGGTGTTTCTAAACCACAACTTTGGCACAGCTCGAGTGCACACTAATGTAAACACGAGTTATGGACGTCTACCAAAATCCAAATAGATCAGCTGTTTCTCAAATACTCAGACCAGCCTGTCTAGCAACCATGGCAACATCCATACCAGATTCAAAGTCCCTGAGATTCTGAACAGCTTACTAATGCCAGCTGGTCGAGTTACAGGTCACAGAAATGAAAAAAAAAAAAAAAAAGAATAAAGAGATGATTACAACAATTCATATATTATCTATACTGCTGGGGTAGGGGCTGGATACCAGCTGACTTCAGGATGAGAGATGGGTCACCTGGCTGTTCCAGGGCTAATACAAACATACACATCGACCATTCACTCTTACATTCTCATCTTTGGCTAATTTATAGTAGCTGGAGACTGAGACCTGCAGACTGGAGTGTGAAACCAGAGTACCCAGAGGAAACCCATGAAAGCATTTCTGAAAATATTCAAATTCGACAGAGAAACATTTTTGGCCAAGAGCGAACCCTGGAGCTTCTCAGTGTGAGGTCACAGAGTGAAACATTGAGCCCCCACCACCCCACCCCACCCCACCTTTTATGTTACTGTGAACAGAAAGTACAAAATTCATCATTATTATTTTAAATTTTATTTATTTAGGTTTTTTTTTTTTGCATTTTTTCGAATTTATAATTGATTTTGTACACATGAATGATTATTATAATGACATTAAGTAAAATCACATGAATTATATATTTACATTATAACTGACTATGAGAGCCACAA
>CM045728.1:124417297-124427297 GCA_024760905.1 Plotosus lineatus | reverse complement strand
AAACACATGCACATTAAGATAATTGGCTGTTTCAAATTGCCTCTAGGTGTGAGTGTTTTGCCCTGTGGTGGTGTGGCGAGCTGTTCAGGTTGTACTCCACCTTCACCCAGAAACAGCTGCGGTAGATTCTGGCCTCTCCTTGACCTGAGTAGGATTAAATGGCTCAACAGATGAATGACATTTTTAAACATTGTAATTGTAATTCAGCATCTCATTGAGAAATTTGGCTCCTCAGTTAACCCATCCAAAGTGAAAACGAAAACACACACACACACACACACACACACACACACACACACACGGAACAGTGGGCAGCCACATTACAGTGCCAAGAGGGCAGTTTGGGGCTTGATGCCTTGCTCAAGGGTACTCCATCCACGAAGGTGGAGGAAGGGAAGGTGCTGTGCCTACTCCTCTCAACATCCACCATTTTGCCGACTGTTTCAGAAATCGAACCAACGACCTTTCAGTCCCAAACCTGCTTCTCTACCCATTAGGGCATGACTTCCCGTAATTAAGAATCATTGTCTTTGTTTTTTGAGATTTGTTCCACAGACCATACAGCACCTGCTGCATGAACACAACACACGCAAGGCTTATAATCCTGGTTTTTTTTTATTGTTGGTGACCAAATACACCCAAAATTATGACCTAATCATGACTATTTAGATCCTGAGAACATGTTGGGACATTTTGCATTTGAAAAACCAAGTCTTTCCCTTTTTCTTGGGAATTAGGTATAGCTGCAGGTATCACAGTATTAAAACTCAGTATTAAATAATTCACTGGAAATTTTCAATTAAGACAGTTATCGAAGTGTGTGTGTATGTGTGTGTGTGTGTGTGGGAAGGGATGGTTCTGCAGTTGTGTAAACTGAAGAGGGAGGGAATTTGTGGTGTGTCAGGGTGGAACACTTGAGGGAGTTCAAGCTGGGTTTCACTCCCTGACCCTGTAGAGCAAGTGGAGTCGGTTCGCTCAGATTCATGCTGCTTTAAGTCATTTAGTCACGAGTGTAACCACTCCCACAAAACCAGTCCTGATTAAATCAGCATTGACTATTGTATTGTCATACAAGAAATTCTGTACTTCTTCCAGTTTTTTTCTGATTAATAATCACCTGGGCATCAAGAAAAGTCATCAGCTCATTGGTTTAAAATAGATATATTTCTAAACATAAATAAGTACAAAAATAAGGTAGAAACGATGGAACTACTGAAGGACAAACTACATTTAAGATAATTTCTCTACAAATATGACCGTATGTACAGTATAACTCATAAAAGGAACAGACATGTTGCACCTCACCGACTGCCTGCTCATGGCTGAGAGTGAGAAGACGCTTATCAGAAAGGATTACACGGATAGGCCGAGATAAAAGGGCATCCTGGGAGCTAAAGTCAGAAGCGTTTGTGTGGGTGGGTGAGGTCGTTTGCTGAGCAGCCATGATACTTTCGCACGGTGGTGCATGAACGCTTGCCAGGCTGGGGAGACTGGTTCTACAGGGGAGAAGAGAGAGAGACACAGAGAGACAGACAGAGAGAGAGAGAATGGAAGGTTTGATCACAGCAAGGGAAAATATAACATAACACTCTTTCATCGACAGTATATTTTAACCTGGTTGATAAACCAAGCCATTGTATCGCACCACTCTCTTTTCTGCAATGGTACTGTCATACAGGGAGGGGCAGTGGTGGTTTGGTGGTATAGGGCGCTGGATCGCTGATCCAAAGGTTGGGGGTTCGAGTCCCACTCTCCACAAGGTTGTCACTGTCCCCCCCCCCCCCCCCCCCCAGTGTGGCTAACTGGGTTATCAAAGGCAGGCCATGTCTGTCACTGTCTATGGTGAGAGGTTCATGTAAAAGAACCATTGTTGACTTTCGTAAAGAGTAGCCTGCAAAGCCGTCAGCATGTTTCTGTCCCTTGCTAAAAGGGTTGTGACAGGAAGGGCATCCGATGTAAAAACCTCTGCCAAATCAAACTGGCGAATCAAGATGATTCGCTGTGGCGACTCCCGAGGAAAAGGGAAAAAGCCAAAAGGAAGACAGACTGTCATACAGGGGTGTCAAACTTATTTTCACTAAGGCCCACATCACTATATTTAAAGATGATCAAGGCCAAATGATCACTGAACATCTATTCTAAAAGGGCACAGTGAAAAGCTAGCATGCAATCTTTCTTGAGTCATGAATTGAGCTGTTTATTTGAAATAAGCTGCTGCCACCTAGTGGAAGGATGATGAATTCGGTCTCATGGTAATGGTCTGTGCAAAGAATGTACGATAATCATATTCTTTAAAAGCTCTTGTGTACCACATAAGATGAGGCAGCGGGCAGGATTTGGCCCAAGGCCCTGCATTTGATATCTGTGCTGTCATGGTTATTTTGTTAACTGGAGGTGTAATACTATGACCATGATTAGTGTATGTATTCTGGTTTGTACTCCAAATATCAAATGCCTTTATCGGAATACATATTCAAACCCAGAATGGCTGTTTGAAAATCGTAACTGGTTTTGAATTAAAGATGACCTCTAGCAGTATTCTATTAGCATTTCTTATGAAGAGTGCTGAGTCATTGCCATAAGATTGTCTCACTAATACAACATACAGGTCCACACAGAAATGCCTGAGCCATGGACTTTCCCCCTGTACCCTGTGCTAACCACTCATTTCAGCAAACTTCATCACAACATTTATTTACATCCAGAGTTGGATTCATTTTTCAAAGACATCTTGAATTGATGACGGCAAACTGAACCACTCCAGAAAGTCTTCTCCAGCACACCCCAAAAGACTTTGAATGATGTTTGGGTCAGGACCCTTTGGTGCCAGTTCATGTGTGAAAATGATTTCTGATGATGGGATAACCTGCTGCTTTAAGTATATTAAGGTCATCAGCTGACTTTATTTTACTGCCGCGTAATGTTGCTGAGCCTGGGCCTGACCAACTGAAGCAAGTACAGTATACTGATTACACAATGTAAGCAAGGCTACTGGATGGTCCAACAAAATATCGGTGTGCCATTATTTTAGCTGAGCAATGCAAAGAACCATCTTTTTATAATAAAAAAGCATGGACCAGTTAGAAATTATGCACAAGGATGGCATCTTCACAGTGGAAAAGGCTTACTGCAATACTCACAGATGTAGGGTCCAAGGTAACCGTTCCTGTTAGTACTGTGTTTTCTGCAGCCACATCTTGCACATCTGTTCAGTACAAAAAAAGTCAAGAGCTACAACAGAGCATTTTTTAAAATCTGTATATTTACTTTACACTTATTATATTTTACTGTTGATATTCTTAATTTTCCCAGTGCAGCTAACTTGGTTATCAAAGGCCGGCAATGTCTCACTGTCTATGGTGAGAAGCTGTAAAAGAACATTGCTGACTTTCGACAAGAGTAGCTGCATAGCCGTCAGCGTGTTTCTGCCCTGCGATGGCCTGGCAAACTGTCCAAGGTGTAGTCTGCCCTCGCCTGGAGACAGTTGGGACGGGCGCCAGCCTCCCAATGACCCTAATTAGGATTAAGTGGTTACAGAAAATGAATGAATATTCTTCAATTCAAAATTTCTATGGGTCAGGCTGACACCTCCCATCCATTCATCTGTTTGTCCATCCATCCATCTAGCCATCCATCCCCAATAACTATTTATCCCTCAGGCTCATGGGGGAACTGGACCCAATCCAAACTGAAGATGACATCACAAGTCCATTGTTACAGAGACACAACTACCATTCAGATTCTCATTCACACAGTTACGGGAACTTTAGCGTGACCAGCTGACATAATGAGTAAATTTGTACTGAGGTAGGAAACCCATGTACTGAGACATTGGAAGAACATGCAGAGTACACACAAAAATGACCTTGGTTGAGATCTAAACCAAAAGCAAACCCCAGTGGAGCACAGAAATGTAGTGCTGCACACAACATTGTACAACAAAGTATAGTAAGTCAGTGCTTTAAAATCTTTCAACTAGCATGCTAGCTAGCGATCAAAAATGTTCAACCGACACACTGATTAAAATCCCGTCATTATATGCTGAACTATATTTGTCTTTATTGACGTGCTGTCAAACACGGTCAAATCAGAACTTTCAGAAAATACAAAGCTCACAACTGGTTTGATGAGAGCGTACAGCAAGAAACTTATAATTACCTGAACTTCAGTCTGTTACACATCAACTAAACCACAACAGGCATGTTCATCCTGAAATTCAGGATTATTTTAAAAAAAATAAGGAACACCGACAATTAGGATGAGGTTTTCTGATATGTTCCTGCAACTGTACAGCCGGCGTGCAAGAAATATAGCCAGTATCCGAACAAATACTTCGCACCAGCATCACAGTGCAATTTTTAATGCATATATTTAGTGCATGGCGGCATGGTGGCGTAGTATTAGCATGTCTGCCTCACCCTAAGAAAGTACTTGGTTTGAGTACTGCTGTGTGATATATGAATGTTCTCGCCATGCTTGTCTGGGTTTCCTTTGGATACTCAGGTTTTCTCCTAAAATCCAAGGATATGCACATTAGGCTAATGAACTGTTCCAAATTGTGGATAGTTGTGTGTTTGTGTTGCTCTGCAATGGACTGGCAAGCTGTGTCAGTTGGGAGTGGTGGCAGCTATATATATATATATATATATATATATATATATATATATATATATATATATATATATATATATATATATATATATATATATATATATATCTTGCAGTGATCTATCGCTACTTCACGCTTCAGTTCCTGCGACTTCAGTGCATTCTGGGTTTTTCATAAATATTCATCTGAAAATAAAAAAATAAGGAAATTAAGTAAAAATAAGGAAAAATTAAGGAAAATGCCACAAGACAAGGCCAATTATTCAAAAAACCCGAAACAAACAAAAAAACCAACCCAAAACCCCCCAACAAAACTCATTACATTTTTATGTGAGGTGCGCACCTGAGTGTGTGCACGCGAATCTGTGTGTGTGTGCACGCACGTCTGTATGTGTGTGTATTTATATTTTATTTACATCTAATGCATTATTTTTTGAATATGTAATGTTATTATAAGCATTTATAGCATTGAACATGTATTTATTGATATCAGTGCAGCCAACTGGGTTATCAAAGGCGGGCCATGTCTCTCACCGTCTATGGTGAGAGGTTCATGGAAAAGAGCCATTGCTGACTTTCGTAACGAGTAGCTGCAAAGCCGTCAGCGTGTTCGAGTCCCTTGCTAAAGGGTTGTATCAGGAAGGGCATCCGATGTAAAAACCTCTGCCAAATCAAATGTGGCAATCGGATGATTCGCTGTGGCGACCCCTGAAAAAGGGAAAAGCCGAAAGTAAAAGAAGAAGAAGAAGAAGAAGAAATACACATATATATGTATGTATATGTCAGTCAGGTTGGTCGATCCTACTTTGTGGAAATCAGCGGTCGCGGGGGGTTTTCGGTCCCCATTAACTGCGAAAAGTGAGGGATCCCTGTATATATACACTCCTCAAAAGCATGGATAGCTTCAGCATTGCTCCAAAAATGTTGACCATGCCAGTGGATTTTCCATTGAAGGAACATATAAAAGTCAGAAGGTGGAGGTTCAAATAAATAAAGTGCATGGGACAACAGGTCAAAGCCATATTTAGCTGCCGTTATCAGTGCCACCTGTGCTATGAGAATGAGCACATGGTCCCGGAGTACGTAACAGTACACCAGGTCCAAACTTTGACTGCTCCAAACATTTGGGTTTCTATAGACAGTGATATTCTCACTCATTTGGCAATCCGCTTAATCTTACTTGAACTCCGGGGAATCTTGCGCCTATCCCAGCTGACAATGATGGAGTAAACCCTGAACAACTCGCCAGACCATCGCAGAGCAGCACATACAACCATTTATACTCACACTCACACCTAGGGTCATTCTGCAACAACCAGTTTACCTAATGTGCATGCCTTTGGACTGTGGGAGGAAACTGGAGTACCAGGAGGAAATCCATGCAAGCACGGGGAGAACATGAAAACTCCGTACAGTAATGGCCGAGCCTGGGAATCGAACCCGGGACTTATTTGCGGTGTTGCTGTGAGGCAGACATGCTAATCACTACGCCAAATTGTTGTCCTATAAACGGTACTCGAACTAGGAAATAAAATCGAGCATAAATAAAAAAAAAAAAAAAAAAAAAAAAGTTCCTCTGGTGAAACCATGTTCCTGAAAAGGTTCTAATTGTGGAAATGTGGTTATTATAATGCCAGAGTGTTTTGATTGTCAATATGATCACTTCTGTTCTGTCGGCTGGGATTTGCATGTAAACATTGGATAATTAGTTCAGCTCTCCAAAACTTCGAATGCACATGAGTATGGCATGTATGATGTATTTCTGCCTGTCCTGACAAGATCTAAACTCGAAGCTTACACTGCAAGCGGTGGTTGAGTCTATCGAGTGATTTCAGGATTTTTTGTTCCTCCAGGGAGAGAGTACTGAGGCCTCGCTGTGACTGCAGGAACTCGGCGGCTCTTTTGAACTGAGCTGAGTCTACTGCAACCTGCTCATCACTATCTATTGCCTCAGAACCTAACAGACCAGACAGCGGAAAGAAAGAAAGAAAGAAAGAAAGAAAGAAAAAAAAAGTTGAAGCTCTGATAATTCAAGCTGACAGTATTGCTGATGATCTGGATTTTACTTATTGTTTAGATGTGCGTTACCTTGATCGTGCACCATCTGGTCAGATTTGCTTGGAGTTATTGGCAGTGGAGCCTACAACCAAAATATATATAAGCAAGAATCACAAACAGTGTGACTTGTAGACATAACAATTACACTTCAGCCTCGACTAAATACAGACAGTTCAAATCTATTGTCACTCATAATCCAGTTCAACAGAGGTTTCTTGTCCTCGGGGAACCCTCAACTAATCCCTATTTTTGGTCTATCCGAGTGAACAAAGTCTATTATCGTTGTTAAAAAAGACTCTCCAATTATAGGATTATACATGATAGAACACACCTGATATGTTACTTTCAAAAAAAAAGAGGGAAAAAAACCCATAGCATATTTCTTGCCACTGATATGAGGATAAAAATGTGTGTTTATATAAGTAACGGTGCCATTGTACCTGATAAAAAACAGAAGGTTTCCTGACCCCGAATTCTGCGATTCTGGTTTTCTCCTCAATAGGTCTTCTCGGCAGACTTCTTACTGGTCACCACAACACAAAAATGCAAAAGCAATTGAAACAGCGTCCAAGTTAAACAGTGTTGATCGCACAGTCAAACAGAAACAATGGTTATTTCACCTCTAATAAAAGTTCACGGTCATCAATTTTAAACTGAGGACTGTAACCTGGAAAGCCAACACTGAGTGAGGGTCGGCTGAACACCGTGAACAGCTCATTAGGCCATTGCACGGTCAACACACACATACAACCATTTACACTCACACCTAGGGGCCAAGGGACATATTGGAACAGCCAATTCACCTGATGTGCATGTCTTTGAACTATGGGAGGAAACTGGAGTCCGCAGACGAAACCCACACAAACAAGAGAAGAACATGCAAACTCCACACAAAAAAATGCCTCGCCAAGCAAGGGACTTTAACCCATGACCATCTTCCTGTGAGGTGGACGTGCTGACCACTATTAACCACTGTCCCACCTTTTTTAGATTAAAAAAAAAAATCACAAAAGTATATAGCATCCAATATTCCAAGATCAACACCACAAATAAGAAACTTACATACATTACTTCAGTTTGAGACTGAGATGCTAGACCAGGGGTCACCAACATGGTGTACGCGGGCACCAGGTCGCCCGTAAGGACAACATGAGTTGCCGCGGGCCTGTTCACTGCTATTTTTAGAACAAGCCCGCGTGCGGCTCCAGAGCGCTACTCTCCATTGGTAGGTAAAGGTAAAGTCTGTTGGGTTTTTACCCCCGAGCCTAGTGGCTCATCAGGTCGGTGCTTATCCCCGGTTTCTGTAGCGTGAAGCGACCAGGAGTTCAACTCCTCCTGGATGGGACGCTCGTCCATCACAGGGTACCTTCCCAGTATATTTTTACTGGTATCCATTTATACTGCTGGGTGAACAGAGGCACACTTGTGGTTGCGACCTTGCCCAGGGATCTTAGCACAGTGAGAGTCTCAGTGGGATTCGAACTCACAACCTCCCGATCATGAGCGCAGCACCCTAACCACTACACCACCGGCCTCACATCACTCTCCATTGAGGTGCATCCAATTTTTTTTTTTTTTTTTTTTTATAAAATCAATATCTTCACATAGATGAATATCATTAATTATAAATAATAACATATAATTCAGTGGTGGCCTAGTGGTATAGGGTGCTTGATTGCTGATCCAAAGGTTGGGGGTTCGAGTCCCACTCTCCACAAGGTTGTCACTGTCCCACCAGTGAAGCTAACTGGGTTATCAAAGGCCGGCCATGTCTCTCACTGTCTATGGTGTGAGGTGTAAACGAACCATTGCTGACTTTCGGCAAGAGTAGGCTACAAAGCCGTTGGCATGTTTCCATCTGGGATGGACACCATTTGTTATTACAGACGTCTGTATTGACCTGGTAGCCCTTCGCATTAATTGGTACCTAAGAAGTAGCTCTCAGCTTCAAAAAATGTTGGTGACCCCTGTTCTACATGCTAGTAAATCACCACAGACAGATTCTTGCACAGTGTACATCATAACAGATTTTCGGAAGGATGGTTTGGGAAATATTATTAATATTTCATGTTTAGTCACTTACCATTGGAAGGTGGCAGGTCACCAATCCTTGCAACTGATTTGACACATTGGAAAAGACTATCACCAGTGATGGTAACATTGGACAAATTAGCATGAGTTTGAGGCAAAGCAGCCAACAGGCTAGTGTGAGTCCGCAAGTTTCTGGAGTCACCTAAGTGCATTTTTATGAAAGAGAGGAGGTATGGAGAAGTAAAAAGGGGAAAAAAAACAGAGAGACATTGCAAATAGCTCAAGGAAAAAGTCACAAATATAATCTCGCAACATTTTTATGAAAAAAGTATACTGTAAGACAACAAAATAAAAGACGCAAAAGAAATAAGAGTTCCATCATCATATGGATTTTTTTTTTTTTTTTTGAGCAGAGGATTAATCCCATAAATGGTGCAGGGTTTTTCAAATAGCCAAAGTAAACAGACACTCCTGATACAACTTTCCATGAGAGCCGTTTGCTAAAATACCCCCAAAGAATCTCGAGCAAAGCTGCTGAACTTGTCAACACACAAAGAGAGCTCAGTTCATTCAACAGACTCCTGTCTGGCTTTATGACAAGGTGCAATGGAAATTCATTGACACCTTGCAGTCTGGTGGCGTGTGAGTATTGTATTGTGTTGCTGGAATTTGGTATATCTACAGAAATTATATTGTGGGGCCGGTGGTGTAGTGGTTAGAGTGCTGGGCTCATGATCAGGAGGTTGTGAGTTCAAATCCCAGTTAGGAACCCCCCCCCCCCCCCCCAACTGTGCTAAAACCCCTGGGCAAGGTCTTCACCACAAGTGTGCTTCTGTTCACCCAGCAGTATAAATGGGTACCAGTAAAGATATACTGGGAAGGTAACCTGCGGTGGACTAGCGTCCCATCCAGGAGGAGTTGAACTCCTAGTTGCTTCATGCTACAGAACCTGGGGATAAGCATCGGCCTGATGAGCCACTATGCCTCGGGTGTAAAAAGCCCACAGACTTTACCTACCTCCCTCCAGAAATTATATGCAAAAGAAGCTTTATTTCAACATAAGAACATATACTGTTTGATTCCTGGTCCAGTACTCAATACATCTGTACACGTTCAGATTTACTAAATGTTTACGAATCAAATTAAAGTAGGTTTTGTTGCTTGTGCAATCACAATAAGGAATATTATCGTTTTATAAGAAGGGTCATGAAATTAGTTGTTAAGATGTAGGTATTACCATCTTTGCTGGATAAAGCACTACGCACTCCACGCCATAGAAGTGAGATCTCCTCATCAGTTGGTG
>CM045728.1:124357297-124412297 GCA_024760905.1 Plotosus lineatus | reverse complement strand
TATTGTTACTGATTATCAACATTTGGTGTCAAATGATGTCATAATGCAAAATACATTATTATTATTATTATTATTATTATTATTATTATTATTATTATTATTATTAGGAAATACTACAAAGGAATGGTGTGATGCGATTGATCCCCTATTTCAGGGTTAAAATACATTATGACATTATTAGTAGTAAATAATACTTGAATCAAAAAGACAGACATTCACAGTTTTTCACGATACTTTTCAAACCATAAAAATCTTGTTTTATTTTGCTTTTCTTGTGTTTAAATGTAGTACGGTGTATTCTAAAACCTTATAAGAATAAATGAAGTACGCCCTTATATTATTATAAAGCGCGGTAGGGTGGCATGAAACCCACTTTAGTTGTCATGGGCTGAAAACGGGGTACAACCCAAACAGCTCGCCAGACCATCATAAGACCAGCGCACACACACACACACACACACACACACACACACACCTTGTGCAATTTGGACCAGCCAGTTAGCCTAATGTGCATGTATATGGACTGTGGGAAATAATCCGAGTACCTGGAGGAAGCCTACATAAGCACATGGAGAACATGCAAACTCCATACAGAAACACCCTGGTTGAACCCAGGACTCAAAGTCAGGACCTTCTCACTGTGAGGTGGACCTGCTAACCACTTTGCCACCATGCCTATTGATGTCCATGGGGCATTTACTTTGATTTAATTCAAGACGACCTGTTTCTATACCTTTGCTCACCTCAAAATTGGTTGATGTGCCCCATCACCGAAAGTACAAATTTTTAAAACTGTTCTAGACATAATTATATCAGATCTGACTTCTGATCTCACAATCTGATATTAATCTACGGATTGTGACAGTTTTACCTGTGTTTGAGATTTTCCTTCATGTTTTGGTAAATTGTACTGCAGCTGGTTGATGATGAAGTGTTGATTGGTTTTAATCTCACCCAAACCTCTTTCCTGCAGATGTTTCGTGAAGGCCTGAGCTGCAGAAACTGCACGCCCGCTGAGACGACCTCTGGCTCCCCCTTGTGTTTGAGGGGAGGGCATGCAGCTCCTATACAACGTTAACAGCAATGGAGAAACCAGCTCTGAAGACCTGATTCTGTTGTACCAGTATTATTTTTTTTATTTAACAGCTCCAGAAAACCTGATGAGGGAAGGCTGTAACCTACCTACTGATGGTGGAGGTGCCGGATAAGAAGGAAGATTGAGGACCGTCAGAGGTTTGGGTGCCCTGAATATGGCTGAGTGCTTCATCCAAGTTTGGTACTCTTGTAGTCGAGACTAGAGCGCGATAAAAAAAAAAAATAAATAAAAAAATAAAAATAAATAAATAAATAAATAAATAAATGGTGGCATAGTGACTAAGACGTCCGCTTCATAGCAAGAACGACCAGGGTTCGAGTCATGTGCTCAGTGAGGTCGGTTCTCTGCTTACATGGGTTTCCCCTGGGTACTCGGGTTTCCCAACATAGTCTTAACACATGCACCTTTGACAATCTGGCCTGTCCAAAATGCCATAGGTTGTGATTGTGAATGTTTGTGTATGGTGGCCCTGCGAAGGATGAGCTGTTCAGGGTGTACCCTGCCATCACCTAGGACAATAATAATAATAATAATAATAATAATAATCGTAGTAATAATACTTATTAGAGAGGTGCACTATTAACTTATGACAGCATTCCAATGTCACATGATGAAAAATGAGATAGTGTCATATCCTATCTACCTAACAGTAGACCAACAATCAGGGAGGCACACAAGCATGCACACGCCCCCTCCGTGACCTGCAATGCTTCCTCCTGCCTTTTTTCAAACTTCCACGTGGGGAAGCCTAACACACTCAGAGGAAAGCCCTATCTGCTCCCTCATAGAATGAGCTCACCTAACTGGTGATCGCTGTGAGTGACAGGGATGTGAGCGTATGGCATCCCTCCCTCCTGTGAGAGCTTGGATAATTTGCTCCCCTTGACTCCTGGTCAGAGATGGCTGTGGCATGAACTTGGATTTAAACTTGTGATCGTCAGTTTCTAGCCTCAGAGTAGCATAGATTGGCTCACAATAGGTTTTCCTGGCTTTATGGTGTGTGTGTGTGTGTGTGTGTGTGTGTGTGTGTGTGTGTGTGTGTGTGTGTGTGTGTGTGTGTGTGTGTGTGTGTGTATACTCATGTTGGATGGGTTAAATGCACAGGCAATCATAAATAAATGCAACATACTATATATATATTAAGACTTTTAGGGAGGCTGGTGCCTATCTCAGCCAAATTGGGGCAAAAAAGGAGTACACCCTGAACGACTTGCCAGTTCACTGCAGGGCAACACACATTCAATCACACTAACACTTACACTGAAGAGCAATTTGTTGCTTACGGTGGGAGGAGCCCAGAGTACTTGGAGGAAAACCGATGTAAACAACATGGGGAGAACATGCAAACTCCACACAGAAACTCCCTTGCTGAGCCTGGGACTCGATCCCAAGCCCTTGGTGGTCTATAATAAATTAGTAAACAGTGAAGGTGTACAGATAATAGAAGAAATTAACCCCCTTCCCCCACCAAGTTATTAAAAATGAAATGTGTGTAGGTATCTTTCTCCACATGAATGGAACTGCCTAGGTCCACTCCGTTAATGACCTGGGCTGGGGAACAGATCAGACTCCAATTTGTTGTAATCAACAAAAGACAGGCCTGGTCTTCTTCTTTGAGACGGAGGGAGATGAGCTCTCTGAAAACGTTCTGTAGCTTCCTGCTGCCTCTGTTTTCGCTGCTGGAGAATGTTCTCCCTCAGCGTCTGCTCATGAAGGTCCCATTGCCTCCTCTTGTCCTCCAGTGCCCTAAGAGATGTGGATGTGCAAGAGACAGATGTTTAAAGATCTAATAGAGGACCATGGAAAGAAAACTTTTTTTTCGAATGACAGTCTATCATCTTACTTCTCAAGCTGTCACGCACAACCCTAGTAGGATTAAGGATTTCGGCGAAAGAGTGTGTGAGTTCAGCATTTCTGGCTGTAACATAAACAGTAATATTATAATGGTTAAAGAGGCAGGTTTGGGGTCATAAGGTCATTGGTTTGGCCTTTTATTTAATTAATTATTTATTTATTTCCCCCATTTTTCTCCCTAATTTAGTCATATCTAATTCCCACCCATCAGGTATTACCTTCTCTATCACACAACCAGCAGGCAGGGCTCCCTCCATGACCTGCAATGCTAACCACCCACCGCTTTTTGAAATGCCACGCATGCATATTTTGTGGCGGTCCAACACACTCGTCGGGAAAACGCTATCCGCTCAGTTATACGAATTAACTTGCAGATGCCCAGGATTGGCTGGTGATTGCTGTGAGTTTCAGGGAGGTGAGTGAGTGTATGCCATCCCTCCCTCCCTCCCACGAGAGCTCGGCCAATTAGCTCTTATGGACTCCCGGTGTGACACTCACCTGGATCTGACCTCACAATCTATGGGTTAATACTCAGACACCTTGGCAATGCACCACTTGGGCATCGAAACCTTTTACTCCCAAACCTACTATGACTGCTACTAAAAAAAATCTGCCCCTTATAGCAAACTTTAACCTTTTTAATTTTTGGTGGTGGTGGAGGGGGGTGGGGGTGGCCAGCACATTCTCTTTCCTCCACCTTCACGCTGATGTGCCCTTGAGCAAGGCAGAGAAATCCCAAATGTTCTCCAGGTGCTGAAATGTGGCTGCGAACGACTCCGAGTGTGCGTGCTCATTGTTTATTTATGTGTGAGTGTGTGTTTTCATAAATTCATTCATTTTCTAAACCACTTAATCCAAATTAGGGTCATGGGGGGGGCATCTGGTGCCCATCTCAGCCAAGTCTGGGTCCATCACTGTATATATTTAAATTCTCATTTCTGGTTTGTGTGTATGTATATCTATACAGTACATGTATATGTGTGTGTGTGTGTGTGTGTGTGTGTGTGTGTGTGTATATATATATATATATATATATATATATATATATATATATATATATATATATATATATATATATATATACACACGTATATATTCTTCTTCACATATACATACATACATATATATATATATATATATATATATATATATATATGTATATATATATACACGTATATATTCTTCTTCACATATACATACATATATATATATATACACACACACACACACACACCAGTATATATACTGTATTACCTTTGAGACCTTGCTATGGGGCAGACGAACTAACCACTATGCCACTGTACCACCCATTATTATTATTATTATTATTATTATTATTATTATTATTATTATTATTATTATTATTGATATATTAATATTATTCATTCATTTTCTATGCCACGTAGCCCAAATTTGGATCATGGGGAGACTGGTAGCCATCTCAGCCAACTATGGGCGGGGTACACCCTGAACAGCCTGCCAGGACATCACAGGGCTAATGCTCACATAACTATTCACACCCACACCTTGGGGAGAACATGCAGACTCCACACAGAAACACCTGAGCAAGGTAATTTAACCCAGGACCTTCTTGATGTGAGGCAATTTATTGTTATTATTACAGTATTATTGTTGTTATTATTATTATTATTATTATTATTATTATTATTGCAGTACTGACCCAGAGAGAAAACAACCATTCACACCTTGGGACAATTTAAAGAAGCCAGAAGACCTAATGCAGATCTCTTTGGACTGTCGGGGGAAACCAGAGTACCCAGGGGAGACCCACGCAAGCAATGGGAGAACACACCTTCTTGCTTGGGGATGACAATAATATCCACTGAGCTACTATAACACCCCGTCCAACCCCCCCCCCCCACACACACACACACACACCACCACCACCACCAGCAGCGTGTCATTATTGCATTGTGTACATTCTGCAGAAAAACACTGGACAAGAGCTCACTTTCTCCGCCGGTTTGTTTCCAGGGCAAACCGCTGGGCTTGAATTCGACAGGCCTTCTGTTCCTGAACCAGAAACTGGATGTCCTCATCATCCTCTTCATCCAGACCTGCTCTCACTTTTCTGAAGCTGAATTAAAGAGCATTTGATTGCAACACACACACACACAGCTAACACTGATTCCTCAGATAAATATAAACATAAACTTTACAAACTCAGGGAACGATTGAGTTTGTGTCGGTTTAAAAGAATCAGCGACAGAAACATCGCTTGGAAAATGTGAAAGTCTTAAAAACAGCCAGAACATTTTTGCGTTCGTTCACTTTCATTGCATTGGTTTAAAAAGAGGGCGGAGCAGTGGCGGAGCGGTTCGCATGTCCATCTCACAGCAAGAAGGTCTTGGCTTTGACTTTCAATCAAAGGTGCTACTGTGTGGAGTTTGCATGTTCTCCCAATGCTTGTGTGGGGTTTCCTCCCATAACCCAAAGACATCCACATTAGGCAAATTGGCTCTTCGAAATGGCCCCTAGGTGTGAGTGTGTGATGGTTGTGTGTTGGCCTGACAATGGATTTGATTTTGATTTTGCTATACTGCACTGTATTAATCCCACAAGGGGAAATATTTCCTCTGCATTAACCCATCCAAAGTGAACAAACAAACAAACAAACAAACACACACTTGGAGCAGTGGGCTGCCACACACATTGGGATAGCCTTGGAGCAGCTGGGGGTTAAATGCCTTTCTCAAGGGCACTTTAGCAATGAATATAGAGGAAGAGAAGGTGCAGCTCACTCCCCCACCGCCACACATTTTCCCTAGTGGTTTGGGAATTGAACCAATCACCTTTCAGTTCCAAAAAAAGTGATAAAGATCACTTATCATGAGGCTACCACTGCCCCTACACATTAGCAAACTGTTCAGGATGTACTCCACCTTCACATAGTTAGTTGAGACAGGCTCCAGCCTATCTGCGACCCGAGTAGAATTAAGTGGTTTGGCAAATGATTGAACATCTTGCCAGACCATCACAGGGCGAACACACACACACACACACACACACACACACACACACACACACCGAGTGACAATATGGAACAGCCAATCAGCCTATTGTGCATGTCTGTGGACTAAGGGGGAAACCAGAGTACTGCAGGAAACCCATAAAAGTAAAGGGAGACCATGCAAACTACACACATCAACACTCTCACCAAGCCCAGGACTCGAACCCAGGACCTTCTTGCTGTGAGGCAGATGTGCTATTCACTCCCCCACTATTAAAGTGCTCTCCCTAATTTACCAGTGATGATCACAGAGGTCCAAAAAAAAAACCCTTCTGCTGTTCATATGTCTATGTCCCAATAGTTTTGAAAAGTAAACAGAAGTTAAAAAAAAGGATACGAATAAAAAAGAGTGTCTTTCCGCACTTGCATCCTGAGGAAGTGTTTTTATGTCTTCTTCAGATTTTTGGTTTCATCATGTTATGACGAAACACCATGATGACGATGATGATGATGTTGATAATGATGATGATGATGAAGGATCCTGTTAAAGTGCCATCAGCCTTGAGGTGCTCATGTTATTGTGCAGGGAGTCCATGTTGTGGCAGCGCCGAGACGTCTAAAATGCCTCCGCTTGTTTTTTTTAAATGAACAAATGTCTCAATTTGGCAAAAATAAGAAGTTAATAATAATTTGTAGATGTTAAATCCTGTTTAGTTTGGAGATAAACACTTGAAGTTGTCTCTGAAAGCACTTCGAGACGCGCAGAACTCCCGCTTTTGCATGGCTGACAACCACAGACGCGCTTCCATGACAACGGAAACAGTGGTTACATTCCAAACACTCACCTGGTTGACTTTGTAGTGCACTAGATAGGAGCTCAGGAATTAAACTATTATTCAACTAACTGGAATTTGGTGTGACAGCAAAGTCGCATCTCTGTATACTTGGAAAAGATGCAAATAAGCTTCGTACAAATTTCAATTACATTTTAAATAATTTCCGACTGGATGTTTTTAACTGTAGCTCATATTTCAGATGCATATGGAGATTGTGTGCAGTACTGTATTTTATTTATTTATTTACACGGTTTCAACATGATGAGAAAATCGGACATTTTCACAGATTCAAGACCCAAATTCAGATCTGATCCTCAGAAACATGTCAAGAAAATTATTTTCAAAACATGTTTGTGAGGATCAGATCTGAATCTATGTTCTTTAAAGCAATCAAAATATATTTATTTATTAATTATTAATACATTATATTATCTCTATACCTTTACAGTCGAGACTAAAAGTTTCAAAAGGACTTGACTTTTAAAAAGTGATGTAAAATGCTACTTTAATAATAATAATAATAATAGATGCAGACAGCAATTCCTAGGGTTTTAAATTGACTAATGAGGAAGATAATTCGATAAGAGGGAAAAGGATAAAGGAAAAAAAATATCACGTGAGTGTGTGAATTGGAGGGATGATGTCACGAATGAACGTCAGTGAGAATGAGGAAATTACAAGTGATGACGTCAATGCCACGAACATCGTGTTTTGGAAAAAAGATCTCAAACAAAGGTCTCTGTTGACGATTCGACTCATACTACACTGTAGTGAATGATTTCGTTATATAAGGACTTTTATTTTGGAAGACAAAACCTTTTGCTTCAACGTCGCTGCTTCGCTTTCTGGCTTCACATTGCTAAGTTGGCATGATGGCGGCGGAACCGAACAAGACTGAAATCCTGACAGTTTTTAAAAGACTGCGCTCGATTCCCACAAACAAGGTAAAGGCACACAGACGGGGTGTCGATGGTGTTTCATCTCAGTCGTTGTCGGATTTGTTGGTGTTGTGTGAATGATGATTTTATTTCAGTTGTGTGATTACGTGTCAGTTTTCCGTTTGTCTGCGGTGCCGGTTGTCTGATTCGGGCCTTGAACGTTGTTTGTTTGAAGGGTTTTACCCGAACAGCTTATCATTCAGAGTTTAGTCAGGATAGTCATTATGGCTTCAAAGACGTCGAATGATCTTAAAAAAACAAATACGTTTGAACTCTGAATGTGTTGTTTCGGGTGATGATCGCGAAGGCTAACGTTTAGCTAGTTCTCCGATTAGCATGAACTCGCCTGGCTCTTTAGCCACGTACGACTTTTGCATTCACACACAATTAAAAATACAACTGAAAATAACCGAGTTCGAACAAATAAAACGACTTTAATATGTTAAAGTAAAGAAAATAAACTGACACGAGCTACATTTTCATCGTTCTCATTGCTAACGTTAGCGGTTTATACTGTAATGTGTACAGTGAACCGGCGGTTTCTTCTTCGTTGGTTTCGTCACCATAACAACAAGACCGACCTTTAATTTCGCTCAAGTTAATGTGAGTAGAATCTTCGCCTCACAACGAGGAGATTATGGGTTCGAATCTCGGGCGTACATCTCTCTTCCTGTGGTTGTTTGGGTTTTCCCTCGGTACTCAGGTTTCCTTCTACAGTTTAAGGCGACTAATCTGATGTTTACACACACACACACACACACACACACACCAGATTTTTTATGCCCAAGACTGGATGATAATATTTTTATGATGTCATAATTTTATGGACAGAATTTCTCGGTGCGGCCGAGGCGTTGAGAGGTTCTGATTTGGTGGCCATCAGATCTCCTACATCCTCTTCAGCTTCGTTTAGGCGGTTATTCCTATCAACTGATCTGTAGGTTTTCTGTTCATATTTGTTGCTGAAGGTGGTACAGGTACAGTATATGGTGTCTTGCGGTGAGGGGCACTGAAGGGGCTTATCGCCTCTGTAAAGTACATCTTACATTCTATCAAGCCATCACATCACATCTTCTAGGAGCTTGCTCCACATAGCCTGACCACTCTTTGACTGAAGAAATGTTTTCTTGTATTCGTCCTATAGTACTTGGTTCGAAGATGGTACTTGTGTCCTCTTGTGATGTGGTTCCCAGCTAGAGGGAGGAGATCCATAGAGTCTCTGTAAATGTTGTGTGTACTATAGGTCTCGATCATGTCCCATCTCAATCTTTGTTATTTCAGGATTGGGATACATGGTTTTCTCAGTCTGTCTTCATGTCCAAGGCCTTTTGTTTCAGGTATCAACTTTGTCGTTCCTCGCTGTACTTGTTCGAGGAGGTTCTTATCTTTCTGCAGTCTTGGTGACCAGGCCATGTTTCAGTACTCTAGGTGTGGCCTCACTAAAGCTCTATACAGTAGCCGGAGAGATTCTGAGTCCAAATGTTGGTAAGAAGGTCTTATAAGTCCCACTATCCTGTTAGCCTTCTTCACTTGTTTCTCAATGTGTTGTGAACACTTAAGCTCTGGGTCTATGTTGACTCCTAAATCTTTCCCAAGATTTGTCTCCTCCAGAATACTGGTCCCTGACTGCCCCTTCATGGTGTACTTACCTATATGAAGTACTTTACATTCCTCTGTGTTGAAACAGAGTTGCCACATGTCTGCCCATGCTGTAGGATGTTAATATCTCCTTGCAAGATCTCCTTGTCTGTGTATTGATCAATCGTTCTATACAGCCTTGTATCATCCACAAACATCTCGGTAGGTGAAACTGTGGAATCAGGGAGCTCATTAATATATACAACAAACACTGCAGGTCCAAGGACACTACTCTGTGGTACTCCACTTGTCACCTTTCCCCATGTGGAGCTTGATCCATTCACCTTCACACACTGTGTTCTGTCACTGAGGAATGCTGATACCCATCTGTGGATTTTACCTTTGATACTGTAGCCTGACGGCTTGGACGAAGGCCTTTGCAAAGTCAAGGTAGATGCTGTCTGTTGGTACTCCGTCATCAATCGCCAGTGTCTGGTCATCAAGGACCTTAAGTAGATTAGTCGTACAAGATTTGCCATGTACAAATCTGTGTTGGTGCATTGAGAGAAGTTTGTCTTCCATATGTCTCATGATCGAATCGTTTATAAGAGATGGTAAAAGTTTAGAGATTGCACTTGTTAAGCTGACTAGTCAGTAGTTGCCTGGTTTTTCTCTTTGCCCTTTCTTGAAAATGGGAATGATACAAGCTTTATCTTATCATCTTTCCAGCTTTGAGGAACATGGGACTCTTCCATGGATTTCTTGTAGCTAACGCATAGTGGTTCTGCTACAACATCTATCAGTTCACAAAGTATATATGGGTGAATGTTGTCTGGTGAGTTGTTTGGTTTTAGTTTTCCAAATTTTTTTTGATCTCTTCCTCTGTGATGTCTATCTATCTAATGCCTGAGTCGTAGGACGACCATTGGCAACCTGCCATGAAGCGGGGGATAACGCCTTGGTTATTATCTTCTTGGAGGTTTTCTTGGCAGGATTAGTGCAGTGGTTTGCCTTCTGCATGATGCGAACCTACAGGCAATTTAGAATGACCAGTTAACCTACTGTGCATGTCTTTGGATTGTAGGAAGAAACCGGAGCACCCGGAGGAGAACGGGGAGCAAGCACGGGGAGAACATGCAAACTCCACACAGAAATGCCCAGGCCGGGAATCGAACCCAGGCCTTCTTGCTGTGAGGCGGACGTGCTAACCACTACGCCACCGTGCCGCCCCTGTGATGTCTAGATTTTCTAATTGTAATACTGTATAATTGTAATGGTACTACAAAGTGAGGTGTGAACACTGCAGAAAAAGGAGTTTAGTTCATCTGCCTTGTCAATGTCGTCTTTATTACCATCTTTCTTCCACAAGTCTGCAACTTCCACTTTTGTCTTTGTTTTGGAGCTTCCATAAGTAAAAAATGCTTTTGGGGTTTTTTTTTTTTTGCCTCTTTTGCAATTTCCTTTTCAATATTCTTGAGGGCCTTTCGACTGGTTCTTCGCACTTGGTTCCTCGCTCTGTAATCTGAACCCTCCCTGGTCCTCATGTACTTGCTATACCATTTTTTTCTTTTCTTTTGTCTATAACCTCATCATTGAACCATAAAGGTTTCTTCTTTGTTGGACCTTTCCTGGGATTTGTCTTAGGAATTGTCTTATTGAGGGTTTCCATAAGTTTCTGCTCAAAGAAGTTCCAAGCTTGTTCTGTCCATTTTCCTCATCTCCTGGCGCCATTCCTTCTTCCCAAGGATTTCCTTCCCAAGGATCTCGTCTCTGCTTTTTGCGGATGATGTCCTTTTGGCCTCATAAACCCGGGACCTCCTGCTCTCATTGGAGCGGTTCGCAGTTGAGTGCGAAGCAGCCGGGATGAAAGTCAGCACCTCCAAGTCCAAGGCCATGGTTCTCAGTCGGATAAGGATGGAAAGCACCCTCCAGTCGGGAATGAGGTCCTGTCCCAAGTGGAGGAGTTAAAGTATCTTGGGGTCTTATTCACGAGTGAATGAAGGATGGAGCGGGAGATCGACAGTCGGATTGCTGCAGCCTCTGCGGTAAAGCAGAGTCTGTCGTGGTGAAGAGGGAGCTGAGCCGCAAGGCAAACCTCTTAATTTACCAGTCGATCTATGTTCCAACATTCACCTATGGCTTTGGGTAGTGACTGAAACAACGTGATCGCGGATACAAGCGACTGAAATGAGCTTCCTTCGCCGAGTGGCGGGGCTCTCCCTTAGAGATAAGGTGAGAAGCTTAGCTATCCGGGAGGCATTCAGAGTAGAACCACTGTTCCTTCGCATTGAGAGGGGCCAGTTGAGGTGGCTCGGGCATCTGGCCAGAATGTCTCCTGAACGCCTCCCTGGTGTGGTGTTTCAGGCATGTTTAACCGGGAAGCGACACCGGGGTCGACCTAGAACACGCTGGAGGGACTATGTCTCTTGGCTTGTCTCAGAATGCCTCAGTGTCCTCCCAGAAGAGCTGGAGGAAATGGCTGGGGAGAGGGATGTCTGGACCTCATTGCTTAGGCTGCTGCCCCCGCGACCCAACCCAGGAAGATGAGAGATGAGATAAGACTGGATGAATTGCTGTAGCCACCTACATGTACCATGGTGGATGAATTCTGAGACAGTAGGGTGGCTGGTTTCTTGTCTTTGACTCACTCAAGATGCGTAATAATATCGATAATTGGATGACTTCACCCCCCCTCAAGGCAAATAAGTAAAATGTTTCAGTGGGAAAAACTGTATATTTTATCTTTATGTTAATGCAGTGCATCACGTTTAAGCGGTGTGATTGCACTCGCACCCCTTCACACTCCCAAATCTATATTTAGTGGAGCAAAATTTAGCAACTGTCTGTTTTCCGGCACACCAGCAAACTCCCAACAATCCCCGAAGTAGATTTCGCAAGGACAGACACAGCTTGATCCGAATCCCCATCACCAAGATCATCTTGTTCTCAATGAGTACTATAATTGATTGATCTCATGTTTCTAATCCAATCAGCATTTGCGTTGCTTGGTTTCTGCATTGAGCAACACTCTGGCAGCCGGTGACAGGGTGAAAGACGAGACTGCAGGTGAATGATGGGTGGGATTATATCCTGCACTATTGGTTACTAGCAAGAATAAGAGAAAGGCACAACATTTAAAAAAAATTCCGAATATTTACATTAACTACATTGAGCGGAGTAGAAAAGCTCGTGTAACGTATTTGTAAAACCTGTCGAGCTCCTCATAAATGTAAGGGGTGTGTGATTGACTGGGTGCAGGTCACACACCCAGTAATTTTTAGGTGAGTAAAAAGTTGCACATCTGCCATTTATTCCTGTGATGCACAGTTAATCAATCACATGTGATGTCCGCCACATGGATTTTTTTCACACAAAATTGAGGTTAGTGCTGTTAAGTGCCTCGCGATCTCGACTGCTGTTGGTGTATTCGTAAGCCCAGCACCCCGCATACCTCGTCTTTAGTTTTCAAAGGATTTTGAATGCGTCTTTTTCTTGTGTGGTCCGTCACAGACATTTTTCTTTTCATAAAAAATATCAGTAAATGATGAAGGCACTCCACAGCTTTAATGTTGAACTGCTTGGCACTTTGTGTCGCTGTATTCGGTATAATGTATGCACACTGTATTTTCCGGGACATAGGGCACACCAGATTGCTACTGCAATGAACGGACGCTGTCCACACACAAGGCGCACCGGGATTATAAGGCGCATGAAGCAAAACAGAAGTTAGACAAGTCAAACTTGATTCAACTCGTTCACAATAACTTGCAACATTGTTCAGTTGTAACAAGATAAAATAAAAAGAAACTCACTTTTTCAGTTCATTCTTTTTCCACAAATCCATCAAATTCTTCATCTTCAGTGCTGGAGTTTAACAGTTGTGTGAGTTCGACATAAAGCCCGGATCCCTCTATTATTTATTATTGTTATGATAAAATATATTATATCTATTATTCCCTCACGCATGGAGTCACAGATAAATAGAGACGGTGATTAAGTGGAAAAAGTCTTCTGGGTCGTGACCTAAACTTCTCTCAGCCACACCCCCTTAAAGCAATGGCGCATTCACAGTAACAAACATGGTGGCGCTCATTTGCAGCATGAGTGTTGTGTTCATTACAAAACGGAGCTCATTACTCTTAAAGAGCTGTATCAGTGTAACTGTAAATTCAAGAAGGTTAATCTTTGGTGTCAGGAGGAGACCTGTAGCACTGCTTTATCCCCGTGATGAACGTGAGACTCTCATTAAGCCAATTGAGCATCCTGAGACGCAGAAGCATCCTCGTAACAAGACAGATGATCGGTAGAGATGGAGATTAGGTGGAGAAGTCTTCCGGTCTTGTGACGTAAACCTCTCCCAGCTATTCGCGTATTACTCAGCGAGTCACCTGACTACGATAGCAGTAATGCCGGTATTTGAATATAAGCCAGACCGCAGTATCTGCAAAATCATGAAACTGAGAAAATTGAGCCCACTAGGTGGAGCTGATTGCACTTAGTCAGAAAAACATAAAAGGCCAATTTGGCTAAAATTGCAGATACTGCGGTCTGGCTTGGGAGGGCAGAATATCTAGTGGTTGGAGCTCTTTAGTTCATCCACCGGAATGATGGTGAGCTCTGAATTAGTTCTTGGGTTTTGACGGTGTCGGTGAGATGGAGTTGCGTGGCTTTCATCCACACATAAGGCGCAGTGGATTATAAGGTGTACTGCCAATGTTTTGAAGATTAAAGGATTTCGAGTGCACCTTATGGCCCAAAAACATGGTACTGTGTGCGCTAGCGTGTGTGCGGCACCGTGTGAGAGCATGTGCTTGACACTGAGCATGTGTTTGGCATTGAGCATCTGTCTGGTACTGTGCACGCTAGCTAGTTTTTTTTTTTTTTGGCACCGCGTGCGTGCGTTTGGTGCCGTATGTGTGGTACTGTATGCGCTAGCGTGTGTTTGGTAATGTGTGTGCCCGCTAGTGTGTGTTTGGTACTATGTGTGTGCACGCTAGCATGTGTTTGGCATTGTGTGTTTTGAATTGTGTTTTTGCGCGCACCCTAGCGTGTGGTTTGGTATTGTGTGCATGCTAGTGGGTGGTTTGGTACTGTGTGTGCACGCGCTAGCGTGTGTTTGGTACTGTGTGTGTGCGTGCACTAGTGTATGTTTTGGTACTGTGTGCGCACGTGCGCCAGCGTGTGTTTGGTATTGCATGTGTGTGCGCACTAGCGTGTGTTTTGGTACTGTGTGTGCACGTGCGCTAGCGTGTGTTTGGTAATGTGTGTGTGTGTGTGTGTGTGTGTGTGTGCGCGCTAACGTGTGTTTGGTACTGTGTGTGTGCGCGCACGAGCGTGTGTTTTGGTACTGTGTGTACATGCGCGCTAGAGTGTGTTTAGTACTGTGTGTACATGCAGGCTAGTGTGTTTGGTACTGTGTGTGCGCTAGTGTGTGTTTGGTATTGTGTGTGTGTTTGGTACTGTGTATGTGCACACGCTAGCGTGTGTTTGGTAATGTTTGTGCACACATGTGCAGGTAGTGAGTTCATCTGTTTCATGTGCTCATATTTTAAACTTTACATCTCTTCCCTACAGGCCTGCTTTGATTGCGCCGCTAAGAATCCGAGCTGGGCCAGCATATCTCATGGGGTTTTCCTTTGCATCGACTGCTCGGGGATTCATCGTTCTCTGGGTGTCCACTTGAGCTTCATCAGGTTTGTGTCTGTGTTTACATGAGGCAGCAGATCGAGTGTAAATCAGAGATGTGGGTTTGCAGCCTGTCCATCTCCTCCTGAGAAGAGTTTATTGAAATGGGTCGTGGTGGGGGTGGAGTTCTGTGGCTCTGGGCACGAACCTGATAACCCACTGATTCATAAAGATGAGAAAAAATGGAGACTGAATATTCTTGAATCTGTACTCTTTCTTTTTTATTTTATTTTTTGTGATTAGTCAACCATTCATTGATTTAAGATTCTAATGGCTTCATGAAGGGTGTTGTATTAAACCAAAAGTTACTCTCTTGCCATTGCTTCCAGCTTTGTCATATGTTTAAGATTAAATGTTTTGGGAGCATGTGAGCACGTGGGTTGCCAGGTTCGTGCAAAGAGACAGAGTTTGAAACCTCTGAATGACCACCTGTGAATAGATCTGTACAATATAAAAAGAGCGAGAAGGGGACGGAAGGAGTGAAAGATTGTATGTTTGTAGAGACACCTCAAAGAAACGGTATGACGAGTTTATTATTGTTGATATTACCAGTCTTATTGATCATTTTCCGATTGAACTTGGGCTCTGCACTTAAGCCATCCGAAGTGAACATACACTCGGAGTCACTTTGCAAGGATTTGGGGGTTCGGTGCACTTCAGCTGTGAAGGTGGAGGAAGGAAGACACCCCCCCCCCAACACTCTTGTCCTGATGGTTTGGGAATCTTTTCTGTCACAAACCCGCTTCTCTAACCATTATGGCTCTACTATTGCTGTGGTGTATGATGAATCTATGTTCTCTGTTGTAGCGACATCATGGCATTGACTTAATAAACTTATAGATTTAGTTCTAGTTCAAAATTTAAGACTTCCTATTAGAACTCAAAACATTTTGTAATTTATGTTAAAAGTAATCAGGCCTAAAAAGCATGTCTCAAAAACATGTGGGGTAGGGAGGGTATCATTCAGGACGGTACAAATTCATCACTCTCACATATTTTTGAATATCTCTTCTCTAGTTCATGGTGGTGCAATGGTTAGCACATCCCCCTGACAGCGAGAAGGTCCTGAGTTCGAGTTTGCATGTTTGCATTTTATTTATTTATTTACGTGAAACTCCCAGTGTCGATTTGCATACATTCACCAGGCTTTCCTGACTTCTGTGACTCTGTATTTATTTAGATTTGTTTTATTTCTAGATCCACAGAGTTGGACTCCAACTGGAGCTGGTTTCAGCTGAGATGTATGCAGGTTGGAGGAAACGCCAATGCGGTACGTTTCTTTATTCCTCCTCAGCTCAGCCAAATACGTCATCGTGTACAAAAGTACACAAGTGTAATATTTAATTTAATTTAAAACGTTGCTCTTGTTCTCTATCCTCTCGATGTGTCCGGGTGAAGATGGCATTTTTCCGTCAACACGGCTGCACGACAAACGACACCAACGCCAAGTACAACAGCCGTGTGGCGCAGATGTACCGGGAGAAAATCCGACAGCTAGCCAATGCAGCACTGTCCAAATATGGCACTGATGTAAGACGTGAAGGAAATGAAGTCAAAGCCTTTTTTTCCATTTGAAGACCAGAACTATTGCCTTGTTACATAGAAGTAGTGATGCAGTAATAAACCCATCCTTGTTTATTATGGGATGCTTTTTCACTTTATCTTTACTCTGAAGCTCTGTACAGCACATTTCGTATTATATCTTTCACGTTATGTCTGAGGGAATTTTTTCCCCTGGTGTTGCCTCTGCCCTCGGCTCACCGTAGCACAAACTGCTGGAACCTGTTCTTGGCTGTGGCGCCTCAGTGGTCAAGGCTTGAGATTACTGATCCAAAGGTTGGGGATTTGAGCCCGGGGATCATCAAGCTACTGCTTTTGGGCCCTTAATTGCTCAGTTAACCCTTCATTTATGGGTTGTTCAAAAACAATGCCAAATGTACTTGACCGTGGATCCGGGATAAAATGTCTTAAATGTCCCCAAACAGTGTACTGTAGTTTTCTGTGTATCAGGTTGCCTAACTGTAGAACAGTCGGTTGGTGTTAATGTTATGGCTGATGGAGAGATACATTCTGCAGGGCAATACACAATCATTCACTCTCTCCACCCAGAGGCAATTTGGAATAGCTGGCTAGCCTGATGTGCATGTCTTTCAGCTTTTGTGTGTGTGTGTGTCTCCCATACACAGGGAGAACAGGCTAAGCCCACACAAATGCCCCGGAGCCTGGGAATCGAACCCAGGACCTTCTTGCCGGGAGACTGACATGCGAGCCACTATGTCACCATATATAGATCCCTAACTTGTGTAGCTGCAGTGCATCCTCATGCTCCATATTGTAAACAGTATTGTTGAGCAATCTATTCTGATATGGTTCCACGTTCACGGCCGAGTGAAACTTTGACCATGATGTACAGTCGTCCTGGTACAAACTCCACCTTACATCAGTATTATGTAGTCAGTACTGACCAATTGTTTTTCTGATAAGCATTACCGAACACCCCACTGATTTGCTGGGACGGGATGTGTTGATGTGTGTATTTGCATTGATGATATTATATATAATTTTTTTTTTTCCCACCCATCAGCTTTGGATCGATAGTGCAGGAACCACTGCGACCCCGGCGCCAGAGAAGAAAGAGACTGACTTCTTTGATGAGCACACTCAGGTAGGCGGTACGGAGTGAAGATAGCAGTGTGGTGTGTTTACGTGGTGTAGATTACACACTCTTTATGAACTTTGGCTGAATAAAACTCGTGTTTGTTTGGTAGGCTGGTATCAGTTGGGACATGGCCTCTCCTTCACTCTCCGAGCAGAATGGGACCGCCCGCATTACTCCTCAGCTAGAGCAGGACAGCCCCAAAGTGCCAGAATCCCTCTCCAGCCGTGAGTGTGCTTCTGTACATATTGGTGGTACGAATAATGAGTTGAATGTAGAAAGAATCACCTCAGAATGCTGACCTCGCTGAAATGGTGGTGTGATATTTTATTATACACTGTGTATGTACAGGGCAGTGGTGGCCTGGTGGTAAGGGGCTGGATCACTGATCCTAAGGTTAGGGGTTCAAGTCCCACTCTCAATGGATTGTCACCCCATGTGCAGATAACTGGGTTATCAAAGGCCGGCCGTGTCTCTCACTGTCTGTGGTGTGAGGTTCATGTAAAAGAACCATTGCTGCATTGCAGTCAGCGTGTTTCTGCCATGCGATGGCCTGGCAAGCTATCCAGGGTGTACGCCACCCTCGCCCGAGTCGGCTGAGATGTGTGCCAGCCTCCCAGTGACCTTAATTAGGATTAAGTGTTTCAGAAAATGAATGACTATATGTATGTACTGTGTGTGTGTGTGTGTGTTTGTGTGTGTGTCTCTGTCTCTCTCTCTATCTCTCTCTATGTATATATATATATATATATATATATATATATAAATAAACACACATGCATATAGGGATCCCTCACTTTCTGTAGTTAATGGGGACCGAGACCCCCGCAACCACCAATTTCCACAAAGTAGGATCGAAACCCCCCCTCCCCCCGACTGATGTATACTTTCATGTATATGTGTATATAATATCAATAAATACAAATTCAATGATATAAATACTTATCGTAACAATTAATCAGTCAAAAATAATACATAAGATGTAAATAAAATATAAATACACGCACACAGAGACAGATGCACACCTCACATAAAAATATGTCGTTTTGTTAGGTGTTTTTGTTTGTTTGGGTTTTTTTTTTTTTTTTTTTTTTTTTTAATAATTGGCTTTGTTTTGCAACATTTTCCTTAACTTTCCCCCTATTTTTCCTTAATTTCCTGATTTTTTTTTTTTAATAATTAATTAATTTATTTATTTAATTTTTTTAAATTTTATTTTTCAATGATTAATAATTTTGTAAAACCCGCAATGCTCTGAAGCCGTAGAAACTGAACCACGACGTAGCGAGGGATCACACACACACACATACACACACATATACAGGGATCTCTCACTACTTCGTGCTTGATTTAATTTAATTAATTATTAAACAATATTAATTTTATATATTTTTTATATTATATAATCGAATTAAACAATAGGGAAAAAGTTAAGAAAAGTGCCACAAAACAAGTCCACTTATGCTAAAAAAAAACCCAAAAACCACCCAAACAATCAAAAAACCCCAAACCTGTCCCAACAAAACTACTTACATTTTTATGTGAGGTACACATCTGTGTGCGCGCGCATGTGTGCATCTGTATGTGTGTATTTATATTTTATTTACATCTTATGCATTATTTTTGATTATTTAATTATTATAAGCATTTATAGCGTTGAATATGTATTGATTAATATTATATACACACATACATGTACGTATACGTCAAATTGGCGGTCGAGGGGGGGGGATCTCAGGCCCAATTAACCGCGGAAAGTGAGGGATCCCTGTGTGTGTATTATTTATATATATATATATATATATATATATATATATATATATATATATATATATATAGATAGATAGTGTGTGTTTCTGTGTCGAGTTTACGTATTTTCCCCGTGCTTATGTGGGTTTCCTCCAGGAACTCCAGTTTTCTCCCTCAGTCTAAAGACATTAGGCTAATTGGCTGTTCTAAATCCCCTCGCGACTCCCGAGTAAAAGGGAAAAAGCCGAAAGGAAGACAGACAGAAGTTTAAAAAATTTCTGGAGTATCAACATTTTAACACATAATAAAACGACCATTAGGGGGCAAAAAAACCTCATCAAACATGTTCATTTAGGGATAAGGTCAGTTTTTATCAATGAAGTGTTTTTTTTTTTTTTTTTTTTTTTTTTTATTCTCCAGTCACAGCTTGGGCAGTCAGCACCGTCAAAACTGAAAGATCTCTGGTAATCATCCCAAAATTATATATCCAGTAATAATTTATCCCATAATAATATCAATAACGCAGCACGAAGCTATAGGATTGATGCAGGGAATTATTTAGTAACCTATACATGCAGAACTCGGTATATTGGATCATGAACTGCTTTCACTGTTTGTGACACTTCCACGATCAGCGGGTCGCGTTATTGCTTCCCCCGAGTCACCGCAGGACGCCGAGACTCGGGCTAAACATCTGCCTGGCACCCTTAACAGAACCCTCTGTCTTAAGTAAAAGAAAAAAACAAGTCACCTCACCATAGTGTTTGAGGTGGGGTTTTTTTTTAGTGTGCCAAACTTTGCAGTGATAAACTGTCCTGATATATTTTTTACTGCTGGTGGTTTTAATCTCATTTTTCTTTCTCTCACAGAACTGGAGGAAGGACCCAGCACTGAGGGACTAAACATGGATGCAAAAGCCACAATAGGTGACAGTTTATCTTTGTCTGTCTCTCTGTCTACCTCTCTTTCGGTCTCTGTATGTTTATGTCTACCTCTCTGTCTCTTTGTGTGCGTCTCTGTGTGGGTGTCTGTCTATCTACCTCTCTGTCTGCCTCTGTGTGTCTGTATCGAACTCTCTCGGCGTGTGTGTCTGCGTGTGTTTTTTCTCTCTCTCTCTCACTTTGTGACTGTGTCTGTCTATGTATGTCTGCTGTTCTCTGTCTGTCTATCTTTCTTTCTCTGTGTGAGTTACTTTTCCAATCTGTAATTAGTATTTGTTTAAGTATTTCCCTTTTTATGCAAGAAGTGTGTGTGTGTGTGTCTGTGTGTGTGTGTGTGTGTGTGTGTGTGTGTTTTGTTGGGGTACGACGACTATAGTTGTAGTGATTTTTATTGTTCATGCACTTTTGGGACATGTCCCCCAGAACTATCAGAATTCACTCATCAATCTCAAATAAATCCCATAAGCAGATGAAGCCCTTCAACCAGGGTAGACTTCTGAATACAAACATGGTTTTGGCCACATCAGGATTTGATCAGTACAGCCAATAACTTCTCGAAACTCGGTTTGATCACCCTACTTCAATGTGAACTACATTTTTGTTTACTTTTTTGTTTATGCTTACTGAGGCAACAGACCAAGAAGCTCAGTTGAGACTTCACTTTTCCCATCCAGTGATTCGAACTCCTACAGCAGCCTCACCGGACCTCCCTAGGCCAACAAAGTTCTAACTTGTTCATCGCTTCTTGGGTGTACTCCTGGGTTTCTGTATAATGAGACATGATTATTTACCTCCAGCTTGTTTCCTGGATTGCGCTCTCGAATATTTCAGTTCATGTTAATCTTTCTTTAAAAAAACAAAAACAAACGGCTTCTACTGTCTTATATGGGGCACTCATTTAAAATCTGTCAGTCAGATGATGGACGTGGAATGTGTTCTACTCTGGTGTTAAACATGACTCGTGTCTCTCTTACTGCCCTGTAAAATCTGCCTTGCATGTCAATCATCAACATTTTACTTAAACAATCCCTCCATTAATGCTTGGATATAATGCTTCCATAAACGAGAGAGACAGGCTGGAGGAAGGAAACTCGGACACTCAGACAGGCGAGTGTTTATAGTTGATGAGCCATTTCCAGCTGATCAACAGTCATGATAGTTCTCCTACACCACCGAGACAGACAAACAGGGTTATCACGACTTCACGCCTGGCTTCATGTGTCATTTTAAACCTCATATCCTGTTCAGTTCTTGTTTTCTTCATGACACATTTAACCCGGCTTATATGTGGGTGGTTCTAACCGATTTCCCACCATATCAATTCTGGTTTTACTTGTGGGTGAAATTTTATGAAAACAATTCCTATTGCTTGTCTGGTAACAATCTGTGCCTCACAGATGACTCACCGACATGATGTGGAACCCTTAACCCGGACCTTTCTTTCTCACAAAAATTCACTTGCATATACAGTGGTACCTCACCTTACGAAAGACCCAACAAACGAAAAATCCAGGTTACGAAACGCATTTACCTAAAATTTCCATCTCTGGATACGAAAAAAATTCACGTTACGAAACGTGCCATCTCAAAAATTCAACCAATGCGCGAGTTGCTCTCCCATTGGCTATCTCCCAACACCCCGCCCTGCTGGCCTCCTATTGGCTATTATGGAGCTGTATCTCCATAACACCCATGATGCTTTTCGTGCGCCTTTGACCCATTGCTCGTCATGGAGTTCTAACACACGTAAAGGACAGAATTACTGTTGTTTCGTGAGTTTTTCAAGTGTGCTCATTGCAACTTTATTTTTTGGCTCAGGCTTTTAACCTTGCATAAACATTTGTCAGATTATAACTCTGCTAAGAAGACCTGGTCAACACACACACACACACATCACACACACATGTGTGATTCCCGGTGTGAGTGAAAACAAGAAGCGGGCTCGTGGCATGCAGTTGAGTGATATCGCAAAGGAATATGGCCGAAACTCGTCTACCATCGATACGATATTGAAGCAGAAGGAGGTGTTAAATTGTATACTTTTTTAAATTTTTAAAGGGTTTAGGGGTAGTATTGGGGGGCGGGCCTTGGAACAAATCAGGCCTTTTAAATGTAAAATGCCATTCAATTTATGAAAAAATCAGGTTACGAAACCACTTCTGGAACGAATTAATGTTGTAAGGTGAGGTACGACTGTATTCGGATAAGTCAAACACACCAATATGTTGTTGACGCACCTTTAGTTTTGATTACGTCTTGTAATCGCCATGGCATTGTTGCTTCAGTTTTTCAGGATCAGGTGCAACACCACTACGTGGCAATAAAACGAAGTCGGCTGACGACCAGAATAACTTGTTCATTACATCACTGGACTTTTTGTTCCCTGATGATACAAATATAAAATTGAGGCTCGGGTAGTGAAGGAGTGGTTCAGAGAACAGGAGAAATCACCACCCGAGTGGCACATCGACAGGGTGCACGACTGTTAACCCAGAGCAAGTTTGAATCCAGGTTAATGCCACACCCGTCCGTGAGTGGGACTCCATGGGAGCTAATCGGTCAAGGTCTAACGGGAGGTAGGGGGACAGCACATGCTCAATTCCCTGTCACTCACAGCGATCGCCAGCCAATCGTGGGTGACTGTGAGATTATTGGTACAAGAGGTGGATTTGAGTGTATTAGCCCGCCCACAAAATACACATGCACCCAGTTCGAAAAGAGGCGGGTATTCCGTGTCACTACTGCGTGCTGTCATCTCTCAGCTGGTAGGTCGGTGATCATGTGATGGGGAAGAAACCTCATGATGGGTGGGAATTGGATATGATTAAACTGGGGGGGCAGCGACAGCATGAGGAACCATTTCCACACATGAACTGGCACTGTCGCGTCCTGACTTCAGCCCTATTGAAAGTCTTGTGTGTACCGGAGAAGACTTTTTGGCACGGTTCAGTTTTTCTTTACCAGTTCAAGGTGTCAATCAAAAAAAAAAAAATAAAGTTAATCCAAATCGATGGAAATAAATGCTGTACTCCAGGAAACAAAACTAAACAACCGGGCAGTATAGTGTATTTGCATACATCATCAGAGGGGAGGAGCCTCGCATGTACTGCATAAAGAATTGTGAATCACATCATAATACACTGCCGGTGTCGTTAAAATATACAGGAACTCTTTCTGACGATGGAAGACACCAGAAGTGGTTCTGCTTAATTGGATTTTCTTGGGTAACACTCGTATCTGCTTTGTTAATGTAGAAAACTCGATGAGATTGGCGTCTGATGGGCCACAGCCTCTTAAAGGTGATTTGAGTGGTTTGGAATTGGCCTCCTGGCTGTCTGCATATCAGTAGCATGTTCCTTTGCATGATGGTTGCTTTCGGGAGATTGGAACCTGCCTGCTTTTCCGCTCCGCATCATTACACTTGCAGCCTTCCACCTCTTATTAACGTTTGAATTGCGGCGCTAACGTCTCATCAGTAACAAGTTGCTAATGGCTTTTAACCCTGTTGCAAGCTGATGAGCTGTGAAGTGACTCTCAAAGTCTAACATGCCATTACATTTCATATTTTTTTTCCCCACTTTTTTGCTGAGAATCTTGGGTAATTGAGTTCAAGTCAAGTACTAAAGGAAAGTTATATAAATAAAAAGTTTTGAACCTTCCGTACTGATTTAAAAAATTTATTCTGAAAGTCTGTCCCATCAGTTACAGTAGCCAAACTCTAAAGTGCATGAATCCAGTGCATTAGTCCGAGCAGTGATGTCATCAAAAGTGCTTTAGCTGCGAGGTCGAGTCTCTCAGGGCCACGAGCTTGTTACCTTGAAAGACTTTCTGAATACAGCCGATGCAACACGAAGGGCCGCCGACAGAGAATGCAGTGGAATCACGAGATGAGATCGGCCCACGTTCTCGTTCGGTAAATGGTGTGAATATTTACTCGTTTGTTTAATCAGGCCTCACGTCTTCATTTCTTCAGTCATATCCAGTTAGTGGGTCTCGGAGGGTTCGGGCTTCATTTAGCCCGTTTGTGTAACGTTAGCTACGGTTTGACACGAGCGTCGTTGGCGAAACTGATAGTAGTGCGGTGGCGTTTTGAATCAGTAGAGCTGCAGCCTTGGACTATTATTCTTGCACTGTCGCCTTTTGCTGGCTTGGGTTTTCATTAAGCTCAGACTAATAGTGATGTTAAAACATGCTATATGCTTTTGCTTTCTTTTCTTTTCTTTCTTTTTTTTTTTTTTTTTTAGAAACAAGACCTTCCATTATTGGAAAGAAGAAGCCGGTTGCTGCAAAGAAAGGGGTGGGTGTTACGACTTCGTTATGATTCTGATCACTTTCTATCTCTCTCTCTATGCAATCCTCAGTTCACCAGAAGGGGGCAGACTAGCATCGAACTTTCCTGTCTAGACAAAACCTCAGCATCGATAGGAAGTCTAAAGTGTTTAAAGAACTCATGGTTGCTGCACTAGTGTATAAGCTACTGGTTGATGTTAATTTAAGTTTTTTTTTTTTTTTTTTTTTTTTTTTTTTTTTAGTTTTAAATAGTACCTTCAGTGTTTGGAAATAGGCATTGATGGGCCCTTATCATGTCCACTGATTGGGTATCCTTACTAAGTCAAGGTGGAGAAGCTGGAAATCTACATGAGTAGTTGTTTGATAGTAAATGGAAATTGTGCCCCACTGTCTCAGCTGAATAAAGTTTTTTATTTATTTATTTTTTTTATATGTTCTAAGCTCGGGGCTAAGAAAGGTCTCGGAGCCCAGAAAGTGAGCAGCAAGAGCTTCAACGAGGTGGAGAAGCAGGCACAGGTGGCTGAGCAACTCCGAGAGGAGCAGGCTTCCGAGGCGAAGAAACAGGCCGAGTCGTCGATGTGAGTTTGCAAACGAACACTGAGGAGCACTGATGTTTCTCTCAGGCTTTTGAAACGTCCATGTTGTTATGCAACTTGAATGTAGGATGTTGACTATACATGTATGGGAGACCCTGGGGAAGCTAGACTTGTGTGTGTATATATACACCACGCCTGTAGGCAGGTCAGAGGGATTGTTGAGGCGGGTGAACTGGGAGGGAAAAGGATGATCGGGGATTTTCTTAACGAGAGTGAGACTTGAATGAGGTTGTTATGGGATGTCTCATGTAGTGTAAAATGGGAGGCCACGTAGCGACGCTCCAGCCGAGACCAGAATCTGTCTCCCTTTGTCTTGTTGTTATGACGTCCTGCCCATATGTCACATGCCCTATGCGTTCTGTGGTCTGGTGATGTCACCATGAGGCTGCCACCACCCTGGGACCACCCACTTCTTCAAGCTTTACACACTGCATCTAGTTCCTTATTAGTATTGTTTAGTCTTTTGGATAATTTAAAAAAAAAAATTGTATCAAATGGCTCTGTAATTAACTCTAGCGGAAGGCTGAGCATTGTTTATTTTCTGTGTTATATGCCTTGTGTGTCAGCGATGACTCAACCAAATCCTGAATTACAGTTAATAGTCCTCTTGTGTCTGAATTATGACTTCAAAATTTATAGACATGCCTAGAACTGGTCGTTCTTACATCACATTACTCCTGAATTTCACATCATGATCTCACCTCTCTGATGCACCCAGGCCCCTGAGTGGTGCAGCAGCAAGGTTGGCCATTACCGCCTGTGAGTTCACAGGCTCAAGCCTGAGTTGGTGCATGCAACCATCTGCAACTGGGAGATCAAGATAGCTTGTTGGTGTAGCTCTCCAGAGGGGAAGGTGGAATATGATCTCTTCCCTGTCACTCACAAGTAGTACTCGCCACGCATGGATGTTCGTTAGCTCTTGCGCAGTGCTTTGTTCTCAGTGTGTTTTGCTGCAGCAGGTTATAAAGTCTTTATCAAGTGCCTTGGAGGACGCACACGGTTGTCTTTGGTCGTGGTGCTGGCTCAGTGGTTAATGCTCTGGGCTACTGATCTGAAGGTCGGCGGTTCAAGCCGCAGCACCACCAAGATGATATTGTTGGGCCCTTGAGTGAGGCCCTTGAAGAGTACTGGTATTCGTCATACTAACAGCATAATTTGTGCGTAATACTTTTCAGCGATACAGAGCTTATTTTACCATGAATGACAAAGTACAAATCTGGGTGATTTTTATGCCGTGGAATGCTATCGGGGGCCGAACCCATGGTTAGCAGTCCTTTATTTATTTATTTTATTTTCATTTTTAAACCTGGAAGTGATGTGAACCCATTGGGCGGGGATGTTCTAACTATTTAGTGAGTGACATTTTAGGCCACAAAAAATGTTCAAGTAGTATATAAGTCTGAAATTTGGGGCAAATGGGTATAAATGGAATTTGAACCAGAGAGGGAGGAGTCTTGTGGAGAAAGTGAGACATCACACTCTCCTGACTCTGAACCAGAGAGGGAGGAGTCTTGTGGAGATGGTGAGATGTCACACTCTAGTGAGTCTGAGGACGAGAATGCTGCCAGAGATGAGCGTGATTGTAAATTCAAAATGGCTTCTGCAGCTAACGTTTTGCTGGCTCGACTTTCCCGTCGTCAGTTGGTTCAAGAACGAAAAAGAAACGTTTGTCGCAATTTCTGCGCTCATCGTTCGTGCATCAGCTCTGGCTGATAATGCGTTATGATGCATGGGTCAATGACGAAGCCCAATGTGCTCACGTCATTACCTGGCTGGAACAGACAATTAGAAAGGCACCATGTCCCTGAGCATGCCCAGTGTCGCACCATTCGCACGTACTTTGACAGGGGGCGTGGATTGATGTTGCCAGAAGGATCCGCTGATGTGATTCGAGTGATCATTTTTAACACGACTTCACCACAGGTACACCTTAATCTTCAGTTGCTCGTTTGTTTAAAAATGTAAGTCACACTCTGGATAACGGCATCTGCAATAATCTCTGGTAGCTGTCATGTGATGGGGTGGAGTGTTACAGCTAAATTCGGGAGAAAATCAGGGTCGGGGCTGGGATTGTATCGTGTAATGTTCTGTTCTAGAAACCGAGACGTTGAAGTTGGTGTTGTGGATGGTTGAACTTGTCTATTACTGATATGGGTTGAGAGAGTTATTACTGAATGGAAGTAGTAATCATGATTCAGCAAATCACAGAGGAACAGATAGAGGCGGTGTCAGAGGGAGACCGTATCGGGGATGAGAAGATTCTCAGGATCGCAATGAAAACGTCCCGGGTTTAAAAATTACTTTCTTGAATAATGCAGATCAGTCGAGAAGTGTAACACTACTGTACTTTCGGAAATGCTCACTCTCACTTTTGCTGAATCTCTATATAATATATAGATGGCTATAAGGGAGGCTGGTGTCCATCTCGGCTGACACCGGTGAAGGCAGGGTACACCCTGAACAGCTCTCCAGACCATCACAAGACAACACACACCACCATTCATGCACACCTCGGGGCAGGTTGGAATAACATGCATGGAGTTGTACTGTGGAAGGGAAATCAGAGTACCCTGACAAAACCCATACAACCGAGCCCATGCAAACTCCACACAGACACACTCGAGCCTGGGTTTCGGACCCACAACCTTCTTGGTGTGAAACGGACATCCGAAGCACTACCACTGCCGCTTTAGGGATTTACTGACTTTTTAGATCTAGTTCATTCCCGCACCCTGCTCTGTTCTGTGGTTGCAGTGTTGCCTCAATGCGCCTGGCCTATAAAGAGCTGGAGATTGATAGGAAGATGGAAGAGAAGAGGCTGCAGAACCTGGAGGGGAAGAAGAAGGAGCAGGCTGAGAGGCTCGGCATGGGCTTTGGAACCAGGAGGTAACTTTGTTTACAACATCACCCGACCCAATTCTAAAAACAACAATAAACAACCCCCCACGATGTTTTATTTCAGTGTATGTTTTATTATTATTTTCTCTTTATTATATATGGAGATATCCAAGAATAGATACAGACGCATCCTATAGAGCAAATATGGCAAAGTACACTGTTTGCTAAAGATGGCGCTGTTGGCTTCCGAGTGGCACATTGACAAGGTGTGCGACAATTAACCAGGAGAGCGCAAGTTCGAATCTGGTTTAATGCCACAACCGTCCATGACCGGGAATCCGTGGGAGCGAATTTTCCTCCGACTGTGTTAGACTGTCCCTAAAATACGCATGGCGCCACAGTTCAAAAAGTGGCGGGTGGTAGTATTGCGTGTCACGGAGGAGGCGTGTTCCTGCTTTTGTTCCTCCCTGACTGGTGATGGTCAGCTGAGGAGGAAGGCACTAATTGAAGGGTGTTGATTAGATATGACTAAATTGGGGAGAAAATGAGGGAAACCCCCCCCCCCCACCACCACCACCACCACCCTAAATGGTGCTGTTATTGTTTGGAGAAATGATCTTGAGTACACACGGCAGACATGAACACCGTTAAACAGGGATAGGAATTCTCCATCAATGGGCGGATTTCCACCTTTTTGTAAGTCAAATGGGTCATTTCTGAGATCGATGCAAATCCGGTGTAAAAATCTGGGGGGTTTTAGTGCCGTCATCACTGGTCAACTGGTTATATTATATTATATCCAAATACGTGAGGTGCTACCCTCGTACCCTGTGTGGTTGTTGATATCACCCCGTGCAGTGAAACACAGCTGGTTCTGATTTATTGTGCGTGTCAGGCATCGTAATATGATATGCCGATCTGGTCATCTTGCCGTGGGCCCGTGGCACAGAGAGCAAATGTCAGATCATCAACAGAAGTGATGGAGCAGCATTAAGTATAAATATAACACTGAATGATATTATTGAAGTCTTATTATAAGTATTAAATTATAAAGCTTCGTGTATGTTAGTAAATTCTACTGATATTATTAAACTCGGTATGCTACGAATAGGCCTACCGATACACAGTTTAAAAGTATTTGAAATTAAAACTAGGCCCACTGTAGGCCGATAACTGTGGCGATAACATTAAAAAAAAATAAAAAAAAATTAATAATTAATTTTCATAAGGTTCTCTTTAAAAATATTCCCTCCAGGAGACATCAATTAAGCTCCTTTTTGTAAGTATAATCCCAAACCTTTTGGGGGGGGGCACACCCACGCAGGGGGCCTAGGAGTCCCCCTTGACCCCTGCCAATTTTTCGTCCTTTTCCATAAAGGCCTGTTCTCATCCCTGCTCAAATCAACTTGGACTATTGTAAACATCCTGTTTATGGAGTGATGTCATGATCAACATTGCTTTCAAAATCTTCAAGACTAAACAAAGTATAAATTAAGCGCCTGCTCAGATGGGGTGAAAAGCTCGGTCATCCGGGAGGAGCTTGGGGGTAGAACCCCGCCGCTCTTCTGCGTTGAGAGGAAGCCAGTTGAGGTGGTTCAGGCATGTGATTTATAATGCAATCTCGGATGCCTTCTTGGTGTGGTTTTTCGGGCGTGTCCAACCGGGACCCAGAACACACTAAAGGGGCTATGTGTCTAGTCAGCCCAGTGTCTGCACTGGGGAGAGGGATGCCTCGACCTCACTGCGCCGCGCCCCCCCCCCACACACACACACACAGATGAACTCTTCGCAAAAAGCAGAAGTTGTTACCATCACTCAGGCACTCACTCCCATTATCGCCGTTCTATACCAGCCTGTGAAGGATCACCACAGGGTTCCCTGATGAGCATGGACGGAGGGACGGACATATTGTTCGTGACACAAAATCCGATTGATTCCAACGGGTTTCTCTCGAGTACGGTGTTCCGCAGAGCTGAATGCATATAAAAAAGTCGAATGCATATAAAGGAATTAAACATGATGCTGTGCTGTTCACGTTTCCACAGATCATACTCGCGTCACTGTGGGCCTTTCAGCAAACAGAATAAATTTTTTTTTTTTTTTTTCCCCCCCCCTCTAGTGTTCTTTCACACTCTGTGATGTCAGAGATGCAAGTGATTGAGCAGGAGACGCCTGAGAACTCCAAGTCTTCCTCTCGCTCCAGACTGGACATGTTCGATGAGCCTGGCTTTACCACCGGACCACCAAAGTAAGTGGGAGGGGTCTAGCTATCGCAGAGCACGTTCACAATAGCCGCTGTCGTGCTGGGGTGAGCCGGGGCAATCGCGATGCTACAGGAGCTCATCACACATCGAGCCCAGTCGTTTTCTCCGCCCATAACAAGCTGCTTTGATGTAAACATCAGCCGGTTTGCCCAAGCTGCTTAACCTACAGAAATAATGTGAAGAAAGATAATGAATGTAATTTTCTAAACATTGATCTGCTAATAGTTGATCTAGCGTACAGCTAATATAATTTTTCATGCGTCTTCATTCACACCTAATGATAAATTACGTTTGGCGAGTTTGAAGCTCTTGCAGCTGGCGAGCACTTACAGTAGATCTCTTATGTATTCAAGTACAAAGTACCAAGGTGCTATGGAGCTAAAACTTTACATCAGAGTGTCTAATGGACTAGAAACGATAAACCCCGCCTTCCACCTTGACTCCGCCCATGTGCCATCTGGCCTTATCTTGACCAGAATCGTCAGTTTCTAGCCTCAGAGTAGCATAGATTGGCTCACAATAGGTTTCCTGACTTTGTGTGTGTGTGTGTGTGTGTGTGTGTGTGTGTTTAATGTTTAAATTTAAAATACAGGTACAAAGACAACCCCTTCACTCCTGGAGACAGCTTTGGCTCACGGTGGGATTCTGATTCAAGCTCGATTTCATTCTCTTCCTGGGCGATAGAGAAGGAGGAACCCAAAGAGACTGAAGTCACCATCTCCAGCATCCAGCCAATCGGGGAAAGGTTTGAAAATTTAGTTCCTTTTGATTTTCTGAGCTAAAAACACTGGCGGTATCAATTTGTTATGGATGTGAAACTGCTGAATTGATGGTTCAGAGTTTATGGTGGTGGGTCTCAGGTTGCCGAGCAGGAGGAAGCCAGATGCTTCTATGGCTGTCGCAGAATCCAGTGAGGCACGGCAGAAGTTCGCTAACGCTAAAGCGATCTCGTCTGACATGTTCTTCGGCCGCGAGAGCAATGCTGAGGTACTGAGAGCTGATGGTCAATCAGGCGTAGTATTTATTTATTTATTTTTCCTCTTTATATCACTATTTTGCTTGAATGAATTAAATGGCCCTCAGACCCCTTTACCGTGTGTTACAGTACGAGGCCAAGGCTCGTTTGGAGTCCATGTCGAACAGCACGTCTATTAGCTCTGCTGATCTGTTCGGGGACGGAAGCAGCCGTTCGTCAGGTGAGCATGAGTGCGTTATGGGGTATTGTGTATGACTGAGAGACGGATCACCTGTGTTTACAATCGTATGTGTGTGTGTGTGTGTGTGTGTGTGTTGTAGGGGGATCAGGATTCGAGAGTGTGCTTCCCTCTGGACCGGACATGGCCCAGTTTAAACAGGGCGTGAAGACTGTGGCTGGAAAAATGGCCGTGCTGGCTAACGGTGTTATGAACACCATTCAGGTGAGTCCCGCTAGTTCTCAGTGCAACACGTTTTGGGAGTGTCCTGAATAGCGACAAAGTTTAATGGTGAATGAGTTGCAGATTACTGGCCTAGTTTTGCCGACTCACTCAATCCTATAAAGATCTCACACAGGCTGGAGCCTCTTTCAGCCAACAATGGTGCGACGGTGGGGTACACTACACCAGGTTCGCCAGACCATCACAGGACCAACACTCGCACCTAGGAGCAGCCAGTTAGCCTCATGCGCATGTCTTTGGAAGACCAATGATTCCTGGAGAACGGGATGGTTATTGGAAAAAATGCAATCCCGAGTTTTAATCAGATGTTAATCGTTAATAATGTTTTTATTGCATTGTGTGAAAATTAATATCCCAAAAACGTTCAGTATTTTCACATGGAATCCCTAATTTTAATTTCTGATATCTGATGATTCATTTTATTCTGAGGAACTGATGCAAATTTGTCGGGTTAATTATGTCAGTTTTTTTTTTTTTTTTTTTTTTGTCAGTCCGCCATGACTGTAGAGTCCGGTGGGTGAATTATGGGCGGGCTTATTTAACGCTACTGGCTGCTGTAGACACCAATCGGTATTCGTTAAAAAGTCCCTCCCTCGGGTTTCATTTTTACCAGAAATAAGTAATTATGCAGAATCAAATTGCGTGCTGACATCCAGTCCACGGGGACGTGAATCGCCGGAACAGCGTGACCTTATTCAGTGTAGCTAAAAGTATAGCTGTCAATCAGAGACTTTGAGTTAAATCAGTCTGGGGGTTTTTTTTTTAGGAACTGGGTGTTTGGCAGCATCAACACTTTTCTCGCTCTGGTTGGTAATCACTCGCATCACATCGCTCGAAAGTTCAGCCAGGTTTAACTCTACCTGCTTCCTTATCGCCATTATATAATCTCTCATGGGGGAGGGTGTGTGCGCGCGTGTGTATATAGCTCTAGCCTAATGTTTAAAGAAGTGGCTTTGGGAATGAAAGGTCATTGGTTCGATTCCAAAACCAGGAGAAAAAAATGTGTGGCAGTCGGAGATTGAGCTGCACACCCCCTTCCCTGCCTTCATATTCATCACTGAAGTGTCCTTGAGCAAGGCACCTATCCGACAACTGCTCTCTAGGCGCCGCAATGTGCTGGTGTCCGTGTCCCCGTCCTCACTGTTTACGTGTGTGCGCTCACTTTGCACGGATAAATGCACAGGAAATAATTTCCCTTCTGGGGTTAATAGAATTTCTCATAATAATAATTAAAAAATGGCTGACTTTCATTGACCATATATGGTCATGGAGTGCTCTTTACATCCCGCGTACCGCCATTTTAAGTCTCCGTCGAAGAAAAATACTGCGTCTGTGTTTAAAGTGAGTCTGTTTGCTGGACAGGAGAAGGAGGAAAGCTAAAGGTGCTTTTATAATAAAATTGTCGTACTGACCTCTTATAGGGCTTGTAAATGGGCATCTTCGAATTTTGAATTCTTGTTATAGGGTTTAAATAATATAAAGATCCTCATGCATTATTAAATACAGTTGTGTTCAAAATAATATCAGTCAGACATCACTAGCCTGATCAGTCAGTGTTTTTTGGTAGCGATGATATTTCTACGTGGTAAATAATAAACGGACCATTTTGACTTTTCTGGGCTTCATCTCAAAAGTGATCTGTGCGACAAGCGCCTACTTTCGGTGGAGCGCCTCACAATTATTGACGTCATTCATTCTTTAAAAACAGAAGCCAATTACTGTCCTTATTTAAGGAAGGACGGCAGTAAATGTTGTACCTGCTGGTTGTAGAACATTTCTCTCTGAAGTTCTGAGGAAAACGGGTCGTTCCAGACATTGTCCATAAGAAAAGTGTACCTTGATTAAAAAGTTGATTGTTGAGTGGAGATATATAAAGAAGAGCAGAAAATGACGGGCTGCTCAGATAAAATGATCACAAATGCTTTAAAATGGCAACCGAAACCTGAAAGAGTTGGAAGTGGAAAACTACCATCTGAATGGATGGAAGAGACAAAACGGGAAGGCCTCAGCCATCCATCAGCTTCAGGAAGATCAAAGAAGGTCTTAAGTGACCTGTGAGTCCTGTTACGAAGTTAGAAGACGCCTATGTGAAGCCGAGCCAACGGCAAGAAGCCCCGCAAAGTCCCACTGCTGAAAAAAGCCGCGCTGAAGAGGTTACAATTTACCAAAGAGCACATTGCCCAGCCTACAGAGAAACGGACCAACGTTTTCTGGACTGATGAAAGTAAGATTATTCTTTTGGGTCCAGTGACTCCGAGCTGGCCCCCAAACACGGATTTCAAGCCCCAGTGCACTGTGGAGACACTGAAGCCTGGTGGCGTAAGCATCATGATATGAAGATGTTTCTCATACTATGATGTCGGGCCTATTTATCACATGTCGGGGATCATGGATCGGTTTGAATCCATCAGAATATCTGAAGAGGTCGTGCCGCCTTATGCCGAAGAGGAAATACCATTGAAATGGGTCCCAACAAGACAACGACCCCAAACACACCAGTAAACGACAACATCTTGGTTCCACACCAACAAGATTGACGTTATGGAGCGACGCTCCGATCTCCAGACCTTAATCCAGTAGAAACCTTGTGAGGTGACATCAAAACTGCAGTTTCTGAGGCAAAAGCAAGAAATCCAGAGGAACTGTGGAATGTAGTCCGATCATCCTGGACTGGAAAACCTGCTCACAGGAGCCAGAAGTTGTTCGACTCCACAACACAGATGTGCAGCAGTTCTCAGAAGCAGTGGTTATACAACTAAATATTAGTTCAGTGATTTAAAGGAAAACAAATTTACATTTTTCAGTTTATACACTGAATGGTTGAGTTTGTAAAGAAAATTACAGACACCGATATTTCTTTAACAGTTTAATATTCACTTCAGTTCCTTTAAAGGAATAACAGATTAGATATATTTTTCTTCATGGTTTGATTTGGAAGAGAATGTGTCGTGTTCCCGATGCATTTCTGTGGATGGAAATAAAAGTTATCAGGATTTTGAGCTTCACTTTTTTAGGCTGTCGTTCGAAGCACCATCAGAGGAAATGATTTGAAAACTTTCTGTTCCTCCCAGTCATGTTCAGTGTTGTAATTTCCTTTCTTTCTGCTTCAGGACCGCTATGGCTCTTACTGACACGACTGCATCATTCACACAGGAAAGGAAATGACATCAAACAGGACATACCACACTGCTGACTGGATCAGGCATTGTTGTTGTTGTTGTCGTTGTGTGTGTGTGTGCGTGTGTGTCCAATGCATCGTACCTTGAAGCACGGAGGGAGAAAATCCAAAAACAAAACGAAAAAGGAGGCGACAGCACAATGCAGGACCTTCTTATCTCTCCTAGTCTGCCTTCAGGTCTTTGTAGATTCTCTCTCACACACACACACACACACACACACACACACATCTACAGTTTGACTGACAGTATTTTGGTTTTCTCTTTTTTTGGATTTTTTTTTTTTCTTCTCAATAATATCCTCAAAGATGTTGAAAGTGTTTTTCAGAATCACGATGCTTTCTGTTGAAACTAACCGTGCCGACTTTTTATGCCATTTTACCGGTCTGAGATTTCATAAAATTGATTTTACGTGTTCTATATGAAATATGTATAACCAAACTTATCCTGCGCTCTTTTTTGTATTTAAATGGTATTATATTCTTCATGGGCTTGTGCATTCATGACTAGACATCATCTCACACAGAAAAAGAACCAAGATGATTATATGTTATGTTTATCGGAGCCGCGAGGTTCTGTGACTTAAACATGGCCGTCAGGATTGACAAATCTGGAGATGTTCTAAAGGGTAATTAGAAAGGAAAAAAAAAAAAAAAGCTGCTGTGCAATACGTCACCCTCGCTCATTACAGGTGGACGCATCTGATCATGTCGCTGTCTGAAAATCGTTTTGGAAAGCATTGTGGTTTTGTGATCCTACTTCAAGCATGCTCATTAAAGCGCAAATCCAACACACTGTCACCGAGTCCATCCCGTCAAGCTGCAGGTGGAGCAGCATCAATCCAGCAGATCAGATTCACCGACATGACCAGACGTCTACAGCTGCTTCCACGTGCATCACTTCTTACGATGGTGTAAATTTTAAGAATTAAATAGCAGTGAAGATGAACTGAACCTTTTTGAACATTTGGAGGAAAAAAAAAAACCCCACACGAGATCCTTCCTGATTAGACACGTTATTAAAAACGTGGGTTATTCCTTCTTATTTTCCCCCATTTTTGGATTGAAGTCTGTTTAAATTGAGGTGTGCTGGAGAAAATTCTCAACGTCCATTCTTGAAATTTGTCTGCCTGTCTGTTTGTGTGAAATTAAAACAAAAACTAAAATAAAATAAAGGACGTTAATTTGACTTCAGCTGAAAACAGGTATTTATTGTAGATGAGTGGAAAACAAAAATAAAGTTTTATGTAAATAAAATGAACACAGGTGACATCATTGTGCTTAAAAAAATTGAAAGAAAATGAAAGCAGATCAACAGTGAAAGCGAAACATTGCAGGAGCCCCACAGGAAATGAAGTGGTACAAGTTTTAACCCCGTAAAGTTCACGCACTTCCTGAAGCGGTTAGAGGTGACATGAGACGTGCGATGGAAAAGAAGCAACCGAAGCAAAGGGAACTTCTCAGCTGTTACTTTTCATTCTCTCCAGTGTTGTGAAACGAGGCTCCTCAAAGTCTTCTCAAACAATTCTATTTACTCGTCAAGTATTTTCCCTCCTCAAAGTTGCAGAGTCCTACAACGGAAAGTTTGAGCCTCGCTGGAACCCACCATATTCTGTGTATTTATTCAGCTTTCGTATCGTTCACTTTTGAGAACAAATGCGACTGATTGATTTACAACAGGCGATTTGCCTTTTTTCCTGCCAAAAATCTGTAAACCAATCACAGATCAGTCGTGTGACCTTCGTCGTCGTCATCATCATCTGTGAAGTCCGGGGTTGGGTCGCGGGGGCAGCAACCTAAGCAAAGACGTCCAGACGCGCCTCTCCCCAGCCACTTCCTCCAACTCTCCCGGGGGGACACCGAGGTGGTCCCAGACAAGCCGAGAGACATAGTCCCTCCAGCGTGTTCTAGGTCGACCCCGGGGTCTCTTCCTGGTTGGACATGCCCGAAACACCACACCAGGGAGGCGTCCTGACCAGATGCCCGAGCCACCTCAACTGGTCCCTCTCAATGCGGAGGAGCAGCCGATCTACTCCGAGCTCTCCACGCATGGTAGACCTCCGTATATATACGTATTTTAGCCAGAAAATATTCGCTTGCTTGTGGAGTCGCAAAACACCTGGACACGGATTTCAGAGGTTCACAAAGATGTCAGTCGCTTTCTATATCACCTCTCATGTGATCACCCCCTTAATCCTACCAGTGTCGTAGGAAGGCTGGCCTCCTCTTGGCCGACACAAGGTGAAGGCAGGGTATACCCTGAACATGCCAGACCATCACAGATCAAAAACACACCCACAAAACCATTCGCAATCACGTTCCCAATTTGGAAGTATGTGCACGTAATTGGACTGTTGGAGGGAACTGGCGTACCCAGAGGAGACCCACGCAAGCACCGGGAAAACGTAAACGCCACACAAAGACGCTGCACAAAATGAACGAATCAGGGCTTTGATATGGGTCTCCATGGCAGTGCCTTCATTCACGCTCTCTCAATGAGAGCCTTTCATCTCGCCGTCTAGCTCACGTCACACAAGTCGAGCTGTCCAATCGTCATGACCGAATGAGGACCAATGGAGAACAACACGGCCCCGGCGTAATATGTAATCATAGCCGTCGTTCTGGAAGGGTAAGGGACTGTCTGATCGGAGGTTGCCCTTTTAGATGAAAGAGCGAGAAAGAAGTGTTCGAAATACCAAAATGTGATTCACCGCCCGCACTCGGTTGATAAAATCAATAAAAAGAAACCGTTCAGAAATCAGGATGGGCTGCACGATTTGTCATGTTTCAATGTTGATTATTCTTGAATCTGATTGGTCAGAAGGTATTGATTACGTCTCTGAAAAGGCAGCTCCGACAGCGCCCCCCTCTGATGGGTGTGTGTAAGTGCAGGGTTACTGTAGTCAGCTGTTGTATGAATAAGGACTCTTTCATTCATTGTTTTGAAATCAGGGTGGCATCGTCGTCAGCACATCCACTTCACAGCAAGAAGGTCCTGGGTTCGAGTCCCGGGCTTGTTGAGGGCATTTCAGTGTGGAGTTTGCATGTTCATTTCCCTGTGCTTACTCGAGTCTTCCAGTTTCCTCCTACAGTCAAAATACATGTATTAGGCGAATTGGGTGGCCAGATTGCCCCAAGGTGTGAGTGTCAATCATTTGCATAACAACTTTACTCCTATTTGGGGACTCTGGGTGAAGAGGGGATGGTCCATCACAGGGCTAACACACAGACACTTCACACCTTCATTCATACTTGGGGGCAAATTTGAACAGCCAATTAGCCTAATGTGTAAGTCTTTGTACTGTAGGAATAAACCAGAGTACTCGCAAAAAAAGCCCCACACAGCCACACCCTGACTGGGTCCAGGACTTGAACCCAGGACCTTCTTGGTGTGAAGCAGACGTGCGAACCATAGAGTCACTGTGCTGCCCACCCTTACTGTTGTTTAATCATTAAAAAAAAAAGTGCTCAGGTACAAACCTCACTCTTACCAGGTTGTCCCTGTGTGTCCCCCCCCCCCCCAGTGTAGCTAACTGGGTTATCAAAGGCCGGCCATGTCTCTCACTGTCTATGGTGTGAGGTTCACGTAAAAGAACCGTTGCTGACTTTCGACAAGAGGAGCTGCAAAGCACTTGGCATGTTTCTGCCCCGTGACGGCCTGGTGAACTGTCCAGGGTGTACTCTACTCTTGCCCAGAGTTGGCCGAGATGGGCGCCAGCCTCCCTGCGACCCTAATTAGGATTAAGCGGTTCAGAAAACGATCGATTGAGAATGTGCTCAGCTTTCAGTGCAAATAGAATAAATACTTCCTCTGAAACTTTTGCTGATGCAATCGAGGTATAAAATTAAGACTTTCTGTAGCTCGTTACGGCGTGCGTGTGTGCGTGCGTTTTTATCGAAGCTTCTAATTTAAAGTGCGTCCCATAAAAACCACATCAGTCGATCCAGGCGTATGAATAAAACCCGTTCTTTTCCCAGAGAGCGCACCGCTCTGCTGAAGAATTCGTTGCCACAGAAAGTAATTGATTGAGCATCGCAGTCTGGGACGGGAACTCGGGCCAATCCGCCGGCATTTTACCTGCAAGAAGACCGTGCCGGATGAGTTCTTGCTGACCTTATTGGTAATACATTTCTCAGAAAACAAACCGTTCTCACCTTCTTTTGCGAAGTGGATGAAGTATTTTGTGAGCGTTTGCTGAAACGCTTTGTCTCCGGAGCTGATTGTGCCGGGTGGCGTCTCGAGGCCACCGAACAACCCCAGGCTGTCCACCATGTGGGAGGAGAAGCGACTTGGATAGGGAAGCCAGGTGGATGAGTCGGCTGCTTTGGGTGGAGTGTAGGTCACCAGATAGCGATACACTGGGCTCTTCATGACGTCTGGAAATAACCGGAGATTTTAAGAAGGAAAAGATTGACAGGTCATTTCAAACTTCACTCTTGAGATGCCCAGAGCTGTCAGAATTAATAGGCTGATCATTGCATGTCAGTTCTGGCTTCAATACATCCTTATTAACTTCTCAGAATCACTCAGAGGGAGCTGAAGTGTAGAATTTAATTGCTAGAATCATAAATAGAATGCTGTGTCTATTTTTGCTGAACCTGAAATCGCAGCGGTTTGCAATGCCTTCTGGGTGTCGGGAGAGACGGGACTGATGCGAATTTTTTGTTTGTTTGTTTGTTTTTTAGATTTATGTTTTTAAAACCGGCAAGTGAAAATTTTGTGGCTAAAACACACAAATCGCGTGAAAGCCGCAATTTGCGATTGGTTTGTGGATCTTTGGCGGAAAATAGCGAATCGGAATTCTGTATTAGTTGCATTTTGTTCGATTTTTGTTCTTAAACCATTCACTTTCCATTGGCACGTTATTAGTGTGAACAAAAGGTGAATAAAATTCAAATGATGATAAAATACACAGACTATGAAGGATGCTAGCGAGTCTCAAATTTTTCTCAAACGTTCCACAAACAATTCTTCAACTTGTCGATTTTCCTTGCGAGCGAAAACCAAATAATTTTTGCGATCAAAATCTCAACTTTACGATTTTCTCATGACGTGAGTGGACTGTTTTAAGAAGAGTTTTATACCACTCTATGCCAGAGTCTCGTTCTGGGACATTCACATAAACTTCATGCGTTTGAATTTTTTTTTGCAACGAGTTCACGAACCATGTGAACCTGAATGTTGCGAAACAAATTTGAAGTACATTTTAAGAATGAAAAGCGACTGACGCGAGTACGGTTGCGCCTCTAGTTTGCTTCAACTCCCTAAATCAGAAAAGGCGAAGTGGTAGTGGTTGGCACAGCCGCCTCCCAACGAGAAGGTCCTGGGTTCGAGTCCTATGCTTGGTGCGGATTTTCTGTGTGGAGCTTACACGTATTCCTCATGCTTGTGGGCGTTAACCCTGTATACTCCGGTTTCCTCCCACAGTCCTAAGACATGCACATGAGACGAACTGATTGTTTCTAATTGGAATAATTGTATGTCTAGCAAGCTGTTCAGGGAGTACCCCTCCTTTTCTCAAAATCAGCTGTGATAGGCTTTAGCCTGCCTGTGACCCCAATAGGATTAAATGGTTTGGCAAATGAGTGAGTGAGATTGTCTGTTCCGAACCACTTTAAGCTTTATTAGGGTTTCGGGGCGGCTGGAGCCTATTTCAGTCAACTCTGGGTGAAAGAGAAGTACACCTGCCACCTCGCCAGCCCATCACAGGGCCCCCTTTCATTCTCCCACAGACACAGTGGAGACCGACCATTCATTCATTCACTCACTTTCCGAACCACTGAATTCTACTTGGGTCAGCCGACTCTGGGTGAAGGCAGGGTACACCCTGAGATGGCTCACCAGTCCATCGCAGGACCAATAAATCCACAGACAGAACCATTCACACTCACACCTAGAGGTAATTGAGAATATCACCTTAGAATAATGTCTATATCTTTGGACTGTCGGAGGAAAACGGCTCCTGGAGAAAACCCAATCAAGAACCGGGAGAACATGCAAACTCCACATTTCCAAGAAATTCCCTTGCTGGGCGTGGGACTTGATCCCATAACCTTCTTACTGTGAAACAGACATGCCTCTGAATTAAATCTACATTAATAGCAATAAACATGACAAAGGAAATGTGTAAAATAAGTAAGTAGAGCCTGCAATGTGCTGATGTTTCTGCCATGTACAAAGAAAATTGTATCTACGGGGCAATAATGACACACAACCTCTCTCTCTCTTTCTCTGGTCTGGTTTAAGTAGTTGTGTGTGTTTTGGGATAAAACTGAGATGAAAATCTGGTCATCTCCAGCTTTGATTGAAAGGACGTTTCAAACCCGAGTGTTTTCAAAAGGAGTCGTGTTAAAGTCAGAAAGGTTCATGCGGACCTGCAGCTTGCTTGGCCAGGTGGTTGCTGGGGCAGGTGACTCTCATATCCGACACTAAACTGGTGTAGAGTCTTCCAGGGCAACGGTCATTGACTGGGCATGGAGCAGAACTGTTGTACATCCTCAGAGCCTGGGATAGCACACTGTCTCCAAATGGCCTCAGCTTCTCTGCATACAGGAAACAACAACATGTGGTAAGAAGAATTCGACTTTCCTGCTTTATTTTAGGAAAAACACACTTACTAGGATACCTGATAGGATCCACTCGTAGTCGCCCCATGTCCAGTTGGTAATGTTCTTCATTGGTGGGCTGAGAAGAACGAAGAAGATGGAGAACCGATCATATATTTATTGCCATAATTTTGAGTTTTCCTGATGGCTAAATCCAAACTCACAACCCGCCGCAAGTGCTGCTATGCGTAGTCTGTGGGGAATAATGCGGCAGAAACGTGCTTGCGACTCGCACGTCAGGGATCCCAGTGAGGTTTAGAAAAAATAGAAGAAACGGGTTTAGAAATAGAGGAAATTAAATATTTCAGCCGGGGGTCACAGGGACTACAGGGCCCCTTGCGGGGTACAGGTGCAGAGCATGTCATGTAAAAAATAATGCAAACAAGTTAATCATTGTTTTGTAACATACACACTAAACAAAACAGATTAAACAATGTAAAAAATACTAAAAGCTTATTTCAGTGTAGATCAGGGGTCGGCAACCTTTGCCATTCAAAGAGCCATTCGGACCCGTGTTCCACAGTGAAGAAAACACTGGGAGCCACAAATCCTTTTTTTGACATTTAACATTAAATAACACCGCATATAAAGTCCCCCCCCCTTTCCTTCATGTTAATATAAAACCACAATGCGTTGCTTTGATTTAAACGACTGCAGAGACAATTAAATTACAATTCTGTTTGCAACAAAAACATCTAGATTTAAAAAATCGCCAGCCTCCCCGCGACCCTAATTAGAATTAAGTGGTTCAGAAAATGAATGAATGTGTTCAAGTCCTTCTTGTATTTTCATAAAGAAAAAAAATATCTGTCCCACGAAGCATGGGACGGGATGCAGCCAGATGTTTTAACGGGTTGGGTAGCCGACCTCACCATCATGCCCTTCGTGGGATCTTCTATTTCTTTATTCGTTATATTAATGTTGTTTTTTTAATAGTTTTAATTTACAAGAAAGACAGCAACACAAAAGTATATGAAGACTTATTTTAAGAAGGATCCTGCTCAACATTCCTTTAAATAATATTAATGCTTAATGCTACACTGACCAACCCATTCTCAGAGTGGAGACTGAACCACACCCAGTCTTTTATTTTGTCACTGGGAGGAGAGTTATTTAATTCGGAGATTGCTGTGTATAAACAAATCTCATCCACCGTCTCTTACTTCAGCTGTGATTTCCGTTCCTGGATTACAAACCCCGGTGGCGGAAAAATCTCTCTCTCTCGCTGCGCTGCTGCTGGGATGATGAGAACACTCCTTGCCATGAGCACAAGGGTTTGGTGGCATGTACCCTCCACCAACACCGCAGATCAAAAACACAGATTCTCAATGTAGCTGATTAATGTAACCATAGCCATGTCCACATGAACACAATCACCCCGCCCACACCAAATAAATATCCGCCCACACCCGTCACTGTTAATTTTCATCTATATCATTTTCAACCCTAAAAGAGCATTTTTTTAAGGTTACGTGCTGGGTACCTGTGGGTACCCGACCATTGAAGGACTCTGCCTTAGGCAGATTTTCCGGTCATTCAAGTGAAAACAGGTTTAACTCTTTAAGCCCCGGGAGCCCGGAGTGCTTCTGTTGTGCGTAAGAGCCGCTGGTTGCCGACCCCTGCTGTAGATAAACACACATAATTCAAGTAGCATAGCCCTATGGCTCGTCATTCATGTGGAACATAATTATGAACTAATTTGTAGAATGATCACATGACACATGACATATCACAACAAACATTTGTGTTCAACTAGTGAGCTTACCTGCTACAAGTTAGTATGTTAATAGTATGACACTATAATTCAAAATGTCACAACATTTACTGTTCACTCGTAAACAGTTTTACACTGTACTTATTGAACAAATTGATAAAAAAAAAAAACGGAATTCCACTGAATAGGTGAATAAATATTAGCGGAATTCCGCTAAATAGCGGCGATCTGGGATCTCTGGCATGTGTTCATCGCTGTAGAACGATGCAGTCTGCCTGTGGAGAAGTTTGGTCCCGCATATACAACTTCTACGGGTCTTGTGAAAAATCGAGACCGCATGTGAGGCCCATATTCCTTTTGTATAAAGTGAAGATGTCCATCGCGACACTGCCTCAATTACTGAGGGTATTAACAGTAGCTCTCGGAGCCGGTGGCATCGTGGTTAGGATGCTGGGCTCATGATCAGGAGGTTGTGTGTTTAAATCCCAGTTATACCCCCACTGTGGTAAGACCCCTGGGCAAGGTCTTAACCACAAGTGTACCTCTGTTCACCCAGCAGTTTCAATAAGTCCTTTGTGCTTTTTACACCCGAGCCTAGTGGCTCATCAGGCTGGTGCTCATCCCCGGTTTCCATAGCGTGAAGCAACTAGGAGTATAGCTCCTCCTGGATGGGACGCTAGTCCATTGCAGGTTACCTTCCCAGTATATTTTTACTGGTACCCATTTATACTGCTGGGTGAACAGAGGTACACTTGTGATTAAGACCTTGTCCAGGGGTCTTAGCACAGTGGGGGTCTAACTGGGATTTGAACACACAACCTCCTGATAATGAGCACAGCACCCTACCCACTACACTACCAGCCCCACTAGCAGTATAAATGGGTACCAGGAAAAAAAAAAAAAAAACCCGAGAAGGTAATCTGCGATGGACAAGCGGCCCATCCAGGAGGAGTTGAACTCCTGGTAGCGTCACCTACAGAAACCGGGAATAAGCACCGGCCTGATGAGCCACTCGGCTCGGGTGTAAAAAGCCCAACAGACTACCTTACTTAACAGTACCTCTATAGTCAGATAATAGAAGTCACATGTACACCACACGCCCTGAACATGAACATCAGACTTATGCGTTCGGTGGGCGTGTAACCTGTAGTATACTTGATGAATACTACGCTCGTACTCCTTCACATGCTTTTACCTGTTGCGGCCCAGTTATGAGCGTCATAAACACGTTATGGCGGATTGTGAATTAGAGGATGATCACACTAGAGGTGCGGCAGAAAAGCGAATTGTAATTAGCCAGCTGTCATTTTTTAATTCTCAAAAATGTTCTCAATTTGTCTCACAACATTTGCCCCACCGCCATTTTTAAATAAACTGAGATTTCCGCAAAGGTCACAAAACAAGGCTCTCTGACATGGCATAGTCTCAAGGTCTTCTTAAGGGGCTCCCGAGTGATGCGTCGACAAGGTGACTATTAACCCAGAGATCGCAAGTTCGAATCCAGGATAATTCCACAGCCATCCATGACTGGGACTCCACGGGATGTAATTTGCTGAGCTCTCACAAGAGGGAGGGATGACGTACGTATTTGTCGCTTTTCTATCACATCTCTCATGTCATCATCTCTTTGGGATTATTACAAATAAAGTTGGTTACACTTACCTAAAATCAGTCTCTTGCTCTGCTGTTCCAACCACAAATGGAACATCGTGGTAAAATCCACCTTTCTTCCAAACTTGAAATGAAGCAGTGGAGAGAACATGACCATCTAAAACCATGACTGGACCATAGGACTTTCCTTTAACAGGGATGTCTGTTGATCCAGCTTTGGCCCAGGATGGGTATTCCTCCCATGGAATGGCCTGATTCAAAATAATTTAATAAATAAAAACATTCAGATTACACGCATTGCTATATTGAGATGGTTTGGACATGTACAGAGGAGGGATAGTGAGTATATTGGTAGTAGGATGCTGAGGTTGGAACTACTAGGCAGAAGGCCTAGAGGAAGACCAAAGAGACGATTCATGGATGTGGTGAAGGAGGACATGAAGGTAGTTGGTGTAAGAGAAGAAGATGCAGAGGATAGGGTAAGATGGAGGCAGATGATTCGCTGTGGCGACTCCTGAATGGAACAGCCGAAAGGAAAAGAAGATTCAGATTACACACATTGCCCCCGTGGCCTGACCCCGGATTAAGCGGAAGATGATAACGATGAGATTACACGCAGGGCTGGTTTCTGGTTAAGTCGGGCCAAAAACTTGAGGTAGATTCTAACTGAATATACATTGGTACATAAAAGCAACACACTCGGATCAAGTCTGTACTGGGATTGGACTGCAGTACATTATTAGGTATTCGTTTAAACCCAGAGCGGCATCTGGCAAAGTTTTACTGATAAAATACCATTTTCACAATTAAAGTCTCTCTGGAAATCATAAAATGGGTGAGGCAACGAACGCTGCTACTATGAACAGTATAAAGGAGCAGTGTCATGGTTATAAAGCCTCAAACAAAACATCCATTTACATAAAAGATACACAACTCTTCACACTCACACCTAGCATCAAAACCTAGCGTCAAAAGCGCAACCAATTAGCCTAACATTCAGGTACAGTGGTACCTCACCTTACGAAAGACCCGACAAATGAAAAATCCAGGTTGCGAAACGGATTCACCTAAAATTTCCATCTCTGGATACGAAACAAATTCACATTACAAAACGCACCATCTCAAAAATTCAAACAATGCGCGAGTTGCTCTCCCCATTGGTTATCTCCCAACATTCCGCCCCGCTGGCCTCCCATTGGCTATCGCCCAACATCCCGCTCCGCTGGCCCCCCATTGGCTTGGAGGGAGCTGCATCTCCATAATACCCATGACGCAGCTCCCTCCCATTGGCTATTATGGAGCTGTATTTCCATAATACCCATGATGCTTTTTGTGTAAAGAACAGAGTTACTGTTGTTTTGTTTCGTGAGTTTTTCGAGTGTGCTCATTGCAACTTTATTAACATTTGTAAGATTATAACTCTGCAAAGAAGACATAGTCAACACACGTGCACACACACACACACACGCGCGCACACACACGTGTGATTCACAGTGAAATTGATTCCTGGTGCGAGTGAAAAGAAGAAGCGGGCTCGTGGCATGCGGTTGAGTGATATCGCAAAGGAATATGGCCAAACCCGTCTACCATCAGTACGATATTGAAGCAGAAGGAGGTCTTAAAAGGTATACTTTTATCATTTTTAAAGGGTTTAGGAGGTAGTATTGGGGGCCTTGGAACGAATCAGGCCTTTTATATGTAAAATGCAGTTCAACTTACGAAAAAATCAGGTTACGAAACCACTTCTGGAACGGATTAATTTCGTAAGGTGACGTATGACTGTATTTGGACTGTTGGAGGAAGCCTGAGTGCCTGGAGAAAACCCACTCAAGTATGTTGAGAACATGCAAGCTCCTCATGGAAGCACTCAATCCCGGGACTCGAACCCAGGACCTTCTTGCTGTGAGGTGGGTGTGCTAACCACTATGGCACCGTGCCACCCCCTATTACAAAGCTGAGGTTCTGCCATCAGATGCACACGAGACTTTTGTGTATGGTAGTATTCCTGCAACCGATGAGTGTTTGTGAAGATGGGGTTGGATGAAGATTCCGGGGCTGGCTGTGTGTATCTCACCTGGAGGATCTGAGTTATGTTGAGCTTTCTTAGGCAGTTGGCATCTTGGCAGCCTGTTTTCCTCAAGAACACAAGGTTGTCATGTTCAGCTGAGTTCAGCGAGACGTCGGACACGAACGAGGCGCTCATTCCAATCGCACGATGAAACAAACCCTTAGCTGGAGGTGAACTCATCAACGCCAGTACTGAAGTTCCTCCTTTTAAAAGAATAGGTAAACCACGAACGCATACAAAACAAGAACTTGATCTGTCAGGACACATCCTTGGAGGACATGTTCTGAGATAAACATCATGTCTGTGAACATTGTGAAATACTCTGCAGGGTTGCACAATAGCTTATCTGTCTGGAAACTGACTGGCAGTGAGCCAATCATCTATCAGACAGCACGGATTTCTGTACTGCATTAATCCCACTGTATGGGAAATTTAGATTCTGCATCTAACCCACCCAAAGCGAGCACACCACACACTCGGGAGCATTGTGCTGCCACACACTGTAGCACCAGCGAGCAGTTGAGGGTTAGGTGCCTTGCTCATGAGCATTTCAGCCACTCACTATCCCTGCTAGTTCAGGAATTGTACCTGCATACTTTAGGCCATGCCATGGCTGCCCGGTGATTGGTTAAAAAAAAAAAAAAAAAAAATTGTCCATGAACAAAAAGGGACAGTGATCCAAAATATGTGTGTCCTGTTTATAGTAAAGTGCGACTCTCGAGAACGGGAAAAAGCCGTTCACCAATCAGATTTGAGATTTCAATGGTATTTACAGATTACATTGTGAAATCTCAAATCTGATTGGTCACAAGGTGATTATTATTCATCATCCATTCATTTTCTATAACCACTTAATCCTAATTAAGGTTGCGGGGAGGCTAGCGCTCATCCCAGCCGACTCTGTGCGAGGGCAGAGTACACCCTGGACAGCTCATCAGGCCATCGCAGGGTGGAAACACGCTGACGGCTTTGCAGCTCTTGTCGAAAGTCAGCAATGGTTCTTTTTACATGAACCTCCCACCATAGACAGTGAGAGACATGGCCGACCTTTGATAACCCAGTTAGCTGCACTGGGGGGACAGTGATGACAACCCGTGGATAGTAGGACTCGAACCCCCCCAACCTTAGGATCAGTGATCTAGCACCTTTACCACCAGGCCAACACTGCCCATGTTTATCATCATCACTCATTTGCTGAACTGCTTAATCCAATTAGGGTCACGGTTAGGATAGACCCTATCTCTATTGACTCTGGGTGAAGGTGGGGTACACCCTGTGTAGCATTTAAGCTAACATTTTATATATTTTAGCAATTATGCACGTGCGACTGTGTTTGTTCACAGGCGTGAATGGCGCTATATTGCTCTAATATGCTCAACTTCAGTGAATAATTATAAAAAATATGCTTCTTGGTCACCCCATCTCACATATTTGGGGTCAGCGGTGCATATTAAGTGGAAGCACATTTAAAAGAAGTGCATATTAACAACATTCTGTTGTATTATTACTATTATTATTAAATCATTTGCTGATCTGGCAGTTGTGGCCTAGTGGTATAGGCCGCTGGATCACCTGATCAAGCCCCTGGGGGGGGGGGGGGGGGGGGTTAAGCCCCACTCTTAACGGGTGGTCACTGTCCCCCCCCCAGTGCAGCCAGCTGACTGGGTTACCAAAGGCCGGCTGTGTCTCTCACTGTCTATGGTGTGAGGTTCATGTAAAAAGAACCATTGCTGACTTTCAACAAAAGTAGCTGCAAAGCCGTCAGCGTGTTTCCACCCTGCGATGGCCTGATGAGCTGTCCAGGGTGTACTCTGCCCTCGCACGGAGTCGGCTGGGATGAGCGCAAGCCTCCCCGCGACCTTAATTAGGATTAAGCGGTTACAGAAAATGAACCGCACTGAACGTTTGCTGATCCGCTTAATCCTATTAGTGTTGCAGGGAAGCAAAAGCCCGTTAAAAGTAAAAGGAGAAGATGCAGAAACGTCCTCATCGGGCCAGGGACTCAGACCCAGCAGCTATTCACTGTGAGGTAGACACGCTAAGCAGTACGCCACTATGCTTCCAACTGTATATACGGTATGAGTGAAGAGGAAGCTTTGTGTACATTTAGGACACTTACCAAATATGGTGACTTTCTTCGGGTCTCCACCAAACACATGAATGTTCTTCTGAACCCACTGAAGAGCTTGAATCTGGTCCATGATTCCGTAGTTCCCTGCCGTAACAAAAAGGATCCACTTTAATGTTTCTGGGCCATGGTTTACGGTTATAGAACCGGGAACAAACACGCTAGGTCTTTTAATTACAGTAATTAGTCAGACGGACTGGTTGTCGGTAAAGTTTGAAAAGATATCGATTTCATCAACAGCAACAAGGTGGAAACTAGATCATGACTGACCTGAGGTATTGGTTGGTGAGCCTTTCCTGAGCAGCTCCAAAGCCATGAAGCCGAATGCATTGAGCCTGTAGTTCAGACTCACGAACACACTTTGCGTTCGGCTCGCCAGCTCCTCATTGGGCGAACAGCCTTTCTCCTGCCCGCTCAACATGTGCATCTGTCCTCCATGGAGAAACACCATGACAGGCAGGCCATCTGAAGCCAGCAAGCTGGGCGTCCAGATATTCAAGTGCAGGCAGTCCTCCTGACCCATCACGCGCCCATCTTGCTCGAGAGGACGTACCTGGGCACACATGCTCCGAAAGTGTGTGGCATCGTAAACGCCACCCCAGCATTTTCCGTTTGCTTTCAGGTCTGCTGGAGGTTGCCAGCGGCGTTCACCGACAGGTGGCACGGCATATGGTATACCTTTGAAGGAATAGGCACCGTCCTTTCTTTTTCCACGTAGCAAACCACAGTCAGTGAGCACCTGAGTGTAATCACGCGGTAGAGTCTGAGCCACGTAAGCCAGGTATGCGGCGAGAGTGAGGAGGGCAAGAATGCCACAGCCAATCAAAAACATGCACCTGCGGGACACTTGCAGGAACGGGCTGACGTAGTAGCGACGGGCATACTGGATCTCCTCCTCAGCCTCACTCTGAACGAGGTAGCGGTACTCGTTCCTTTCAGGGACCACAAACGCGTCCTCATTCATCGCTCTGAGCCACAAAAAGTATATACGTGTCATCTCAGACATGTCATACGACATCATTTTTCTTCCTTCGGCTAGTAAAATGTAATGCCTTTACTTTTATAGCAATAAATCTAACCGTGAGCCTGTAACCTTTACAGTGACATTACCAAAACACTAAAATATTACAAGCTGAAAAAGTATGAATTATTAACTTTTATCAGGGATTGGCATGTCTGCCTCACAGTAACAAGATCCTGGGTTCGAGTCCCGGACCTGGCGAGGGCGTTTCTGTGATGATCGGATTTGCATGTCTTTTCGACTTTGTGAGGAAACCGGAGTACAAGAGTAAACCCAGGCAAGCAACACGGGAACATGCAAACCCCACCCAGAACCTGGGCCGAGCCTATGACCCGAACCCAGGTCCTTCTTTTGGAAAACAAAATTAGTCGACAGAATCCAGTAGATCGCGTAAGGAAAGCAAGCTTGTTAAACACAGTCACAAAATAAACAGCTGATGTTTCCACTGTTGGACTCCACCTGTCCGAGCACGTCGACACTGACTGGCATGGAAGAGCAACAACAACAACAACAACAAACAAACAAATTGCTGGGTTTTATTTATTCATTTATTTTTTTAGGTAATTTTAGTAATAATTATAATGACAGTTCTAACTGCTCATCAGTCATGATCTGATTGGTCTGAAAGCCTGGGCTGGCACTGAAGGCGTTGTACACCCTGAACAGCTCACCAGACCATCACAGGGCAAACACGCATATAGAGACAAAGCCATTCACACCTAGGGGCAATTTGAAACAGCCAATTAGTAACTAAGGTGCATGTTGTTGGACTGCAGGAGGAAATCGGACTACCAGGAGGAAACCCACGCAAGCATGAAGAGAACGTGCAAAACTCTTCACCCAGCTAGGTACTTGAACCTATGACCTTCTTGCAATGCAATGAGGTGGACGTGCAAACCAATACGCCACCATGCAGTCTGGTTTTCAAGCACATAGTGATGAATGTAATGGAGCAGAATACTACATTTTATTCACACATGGTTATGAAACCCACCCATACACAAACAGACCGATTTTACAAATTACAGGAATCCCTCATTTTCCGCAGTTAATTGGGACCGATATCCCTCCGCGACCACCGAATTCCGTGAAGTAGGATCAACCCCCCACCCCCACCCCCCGACTGACGTATACGTACACGTGTATGTGTATATGTGAGACACTCTACCGAATGTAGCCGCTTGCCGCAAGTGACGTATGGTGCTTGTGAGGCAAAGCATGGCTGATCTGGACTTCCGATCTGTCAAGTGAGCAAGTGAAGGTTGAGTACTAAACAAGTTATAATAACAATTAAACATTCAAAAATAATGCATAAGATGTAAACAAAATACAAATACACACACATGCAGACGCGCGTGCACACGCAGATGCCCGTGTACACACTCGGATGCGCACCTTACAACAACGGAACGAGTTTTGATGGGAGGTTTTGGGTTGTTTTCGTTAGTTTAGGGGGTTTTTTTGTTGTTGTTTTTTTGCTCAATTGGCCTTGTTTTTGTGGCATTTTCCTTAACGTACTTAATTTCCTTATTTTTTTAATTCTATCAATATTTTTAAAAAAAACAGCGATGCACCGAAACCGCATGAATTGAAGCGCGAAGTAGCGCAAGATCTCTGTCTACCAATAATAGTGAAGAATAAAATTATTATTCACACCATCAGCTCTTCTCTCTGTTCTGCTCTTCATTGGTATTTCAGCTTCTCCTAGCTATGTACAACACAATATATTTAAAATCTGTTTTATAATAACAGTGATAGAATAAGAGTATTACTGGGGTGCACAAACTTTTTCACACCTCAGGATACACCAGCTGGACACATCCCTCGAAAAAGTAGTGCGTGTGTGCGTGCGCGCGCGTAACGGTAAACAAAGATATTTCACCTACAATCAATGCTACCGAGTTTACAAATTCAGACAAAAACAAACAAACAAAAAAAAAAGGCAAGAACTCAAACTAAACCAATAGAAACTGCATAAAAGTTCCTGCGCATGCGGCAGTAGATATTATACCCATATATAGACATCACATTTTACTTGCTTTATAATAATTACACATTTAATATATATCATATTAAAATTTTAATAGTCATTTTATTTGACAAATAAGATTATAAACTTACCCCTGATGTGTTTATTCACTGTCATTGAGTGAAGTTTTCCTTCTTTAAGGGTTTAATTATAAAATACTTGTAGTGAACATGTAGTGGACTAAATAGGCTGCAGAAGACCAGTGATTTATATCGCACTGTAGTGCGCATGTATGTCCACTACTCAAGGGTTGCGGACTCAACCCAGCCCAGTTTCCTTCAACACGATTCCCGCCCCTTTTCTCCAACTAAAGATGGCCGAAGTGTTCTTTTTAATTTTTATTTATTTATTTATTATTTTTTTTCGAATATGTAGCATGAGTGTTCAGGTAGCAGTTGGTTTTTGTACAGGAGTAGTTTATAAATTCAATGTACACCCCGTTACTCCCCAAAGTGTTAGTAAAGCGTTAAAGTATAAAAGCACACTCCTGAGTGAACTTTCTGAGGAGAAACATCTCAGTCACGTGATTATTCCTGTCGGTTCCAGAGACTGACTCATAGGGGCAATTGTTTCCGAATTACTGTCGGTGTTTATATAGGCGACATTTTTAAATCACTGACAGAATAAATATTCACTTTTGTGATAAAAAAAAAAAATTGAAAGTCTTTTATAAAGTAAGAACTTTTTATGATTATTATTTATACAGAGATCCGTCGCTACTTCGCGCTTCAATTCATGCGCTTCAGTGCATCGCTTTTTTCTTTTTTAAATATTCATCAAATTAAAAATAAGGAAATTAAGGAAGAATGGGGAAAAAGTTAAGGAAAATGCCACAAAAACAAGGCCAATAATGCAAAAAACAACAACAAAAAAAACACAAAAACAAAAACTCAACCAAACAAAAAAAAACCCCGTAAACAAACAAAAACAAAAAAACAACCCAAAACCCCCCATCAAAATTACTTACATTTTTATGCGAGGTGCGCATCTCTGTGTGTATTTATATTTTATTTACAGCTTATTAATTATTTTTTTAATGTTTAATTGTTATTATAAACATTTATAGCATTGAATATGGACTCATTAACATTATATACACATATACATGTACGTATATCAGTCGGGGTGGGGGTGTGTCCTACTTTGCGGAATTCGATGGTTGCGTGGGGATCTCGGTCCCAATTAACCGCGGAAAGTGAGGGATCCCTGTGTATATTTTTCTGAACAGGAGAGTAATGAGGAGTCAGTTTTCTTTTCAGAATCAAATTGGGTTCTATAGTGGTTGGAATGTCCACAACACCATGAAGGTTCTGGGTTTGAGTCCTAGGCTCAATGAAGGCGTTTCCTTGTGGAGTTTGCATGTTGTCCTCATGCCTGGGTCAGTTTCCTCCACAATCCACAGATGTGCACAGGTTAATTGGTTGTTCCAGATTGCTGCTTGAGTGTGAGTGTGTGTGTGTGTGTGTGTGTGTGTGAGTGTGTGTGTGTGTGTGCTGCCCTGGTGAGCTGTTAATTGCCCAGTGTTGGCTGAGATAGGATTAAGCTGTTTTAGAAAGTGCTGCTGTTGCGGCTGATGGATCAAACAGGAAAGGAATGGTGATTTTGAAGTCAGCACAGCTGCCTCACAGCAAGATGGCCCCTGGGGTGGAGCCTCGGGTTTGGTGAAGGTACTGTCGGTTTGTGTGTTCTCCCCAATAGTCCAAAGACATGCACATTAGGAACCGGAGCTTCCAAATTTCTCCTCGGTGTATGCCTGTGTGTTGACCCTGCGATGGTCTGGTGAGCTGTTCAGGGTGCACACCATCTTGAGCCAATATTGGCTGAGATCAGCTCCAACTTCTGTGATTGGAGTAGAATTGATCGGTTTGGCAAATGAATGAGTGATTGAACCAAACGGGTCATTAAAGCCAGTTGCTTTGTAAAGCGTGAAAATATAGATATTAAATTCAGGGGCGTCAGTGGACATGAAATGATCAATTTCAGGCTGTCAGGCAGCAGCATCAAGCGTCCATCTTTAAGAAACTTGTAGTTGTGTTTACTGCTGTGGAACATCAACAGACAATAATAATAATAATAATAATAATAATAAGTGTTAGGGGCATGTATATAAATGTGAGTGTGTAAACGGTGTACATAATTAGATTCAGGGTGTGCTGTAACTAGTGTCACATGGTATGACTCAGCTGTAAGGGGGCCTGGAAACTTCGAGATGGACCTGGTTGCACATGCACCCTGGTGGTGGGTCAGGTGATTCAGAAACTTTGAGAATGGAACTTTCCGGATCTTTAGGGAGGTGATATTAAGGCCCTGGTGCCGACCGGCTCCAGCTTCTTCCCGTCTCGTGAAGCCTCTTCGGCGTGCAGTTCCTCTAAGGAAACTCAGTGCGGCGGCTGATCTCATCCAAGGCGGATCATGGAAACTTCACCCAAGTTTCGTCATTTGTCATTTGGGATTTCATCGCCAAAGTCCATCGTCCACGCTCACCCACAGCCAACGCGAGGATTTTACTCATTTGTTCCCGTCTAACACGGGACTCCAAGCCTTTCCCCACCAGCACGCGTGCCGCTTCTAAATTGACCTTGCTGCAGGTGCTTGCTGACTATGGGCCCTTTTGGTTGCGCTTTAAGCTGCAAGTATTATTTGGCCTTGCCTTGTTTATATTATTAAATTGTATATAGTTTATGGCGTGGTCTGTCGTGCTTTACAGGTTTCCATGTTCGTCCGACCACTTTCTTTTTTGCTCAACATGGTATGGATTAAAACATTATGAAAGAAATCGCACGACGTACCATCACAACAGTCACAATTCGACGACTCGGCGCACCAGATTTCCTGCAGCACAGATTGGCCAAGCAATGTAGCGTGATCACCTGCATGGGATCTCCATTGGATTGTTGCTCCAGTTGGTCAGTCGAGGCTC
>CM045728.1:124299797-124352297 GCA_024760905.1 Plotosus lineatus | reverse complement strand
AAAGTGATAGCCACCGCTCATGTGAATAAGCTCACAGACGCCCATGATTGGCTGGTAATTGCTATGAGTGACATCAAGTGAACATCAGTGACCTTTAAGAGGCCAAGTGATCTTTGTTCAGGCCCTCACCAAAACTCCTCCCACACCAGAGACTTTGCATCGGTGACAGCCCAGGCTGCAGCATTTTTGGTCTATCAGTTACCCGTCTGCTGCCTCGGGAGTCCCACAGACCAAAAGGACCCAATAGGCCTCCTTCATTAGCTATAAGGCCCCCCTCACCACAGGTGTCCACCAACTGGTTCTGGGGTTTCACCCATGACAGGCAGTGAACTGCTTAATTGTAATTAGGGTCGTGGAGCGGCTGGTGCTCATCTCAGCCGACTATGGGCGAGGGCAGAGTACTCCCATGAACGCTCACCAGGCCATCACAGGAAGATGTGGATGTGTGTGTGTGTGTGTAGGTTTAGTAATAATTCGAAAATGGATTTAAACAAAAAAACAAAACAAAAAATACCCCACAGGCTGCACTTTGTTTTCAGCTGCAATTAGTTTCCAGTAAAAATCAGACTTTAGGGCATAGATGTGGTGAAGAAAGACATGAAGGTAGTTGGAGTAAGAGTAGAAGATGCAGAGGATAGGGTGAGATGGAGGCAGATGATTCGCTGTGGCGACCCCTGAAGGGAACAGCCGAAAGGAGAAGAAGAAGAAGAAGAAGGGGCATAGGAGAATAAAATGTTTTAAAATTAAGCAAACAGGTAATTGAGTAAAAGAATGTAGAACTTCTCACTGTTTCATTGGTTTTATGGCTTCACAGACCTTTTGCCTACAGTTAAACGTGCAGCAAATAAAAGTTAACCCAGCAGCTCTTATTCACGAGACTAACCACTTACAATAAAGTGAAGAATAAAAACTATAACACACACGCACACTTAATATGTGAGAGCCAGTGGTAGCGTTGGATCAATTATCTGAAGGTCAGAGGGTCGAGCCCCAATACCATCAAGTACCATCATTACTGGGTCGCTCACACACACACACGTGTGTGTGTGTGTGTGTGTGTAATTTGCTCTGGATGCGGGCGTTTGCCAAAGTCCATAAATCTGATTCATGCTTCTATGTACCAAGGTCTCTGCTTTTTACTGAAAACTAATTGTTTTTGTTCGTCAGCTATTACATATTGTGTAGCAACTGACTGAGTTGATTTATTTGCTGTAGGGCTGGAAGTTCAACTTCCTGTTTAATGCTGCAGCCAAGCACAACTGGAGGTCCATGAGTGCTAATTGGCTGAGCTCTCACAGGAGAAAGCAATGGCGTGAGCTCACCTCCCTTCCATTCGCAGCATCTGTGAGCTCATTTGATAGCACTTTCCCCTCAGAGTGTGTTACGCCACACCTTGGTTGGTGGTGGATAGGCAACACTTGATGAATGGAAATTGGATATGCCTAAAATTGGGAGGAAAATGGTTCGGGGGGGGAGACACCCTCCACCCTCCCCTTTATAAAAGTACAAAGTTTCAATGATTAATGAAAAATTATCAGGAAGGGGGTTTAGAACTAATTAAGTTTTTTTTTTTTAATTGTATTGTTGTTGAAAACATCCCATAATAATGAAAGAAAGTGCTAAACATTTTTTTAAAAGTTGACATGACAGAAGTGTGGTTGCATAAACTCTCTTCCATTTTAAATAAAAGAATCAGGGCTCCCAGGTGGCACATCGTCAAGGTGCGTGACTATTAACCCAGAGATCGCAAGTTCGAATGCAGGCTGATGCGGGGAGTCTATGGGCGCGAAGGACTGCATAATACTCACAGCGATCGCCAACCAATCATGTTACCGTACGAGGGGGAGGATAGGGCTTTCCTCCAAACAAATACGTATGCACCACAGTTCTAAAAGAGGCTGGTGGCTAGCATTGCATGTCACGGAGAGGGCTTGTGCACGCTGTTACCCCTCCCTGGTTGGTAGGTGGTTACGTGATAGGGAAGAGAATTGGACACGACTAAATTAGGGAAGAAAATCATGGTGGTGGGGGGAATACAGCCTATCAGTTGGTGTTCTCAGTAAATCTGCCTTGACCAAAAATAAATAAAGAAATAATGAAGCGCTTGCATTTCTACTACCTTAATATACATGAATACAGCATCACCCACTACTGAATATTTCACATATTTTTTCCCACATATTGTATTTTAGTAAACTATCGTTCATGCACACTACTATACACACACTTAATTTAGTTTATTATACACAATGCTTCCACACTCTTGATTAGAAAATTGAGTTTAAATAACAAATATCTTAAATACCTCAAACCACCCCAAAAATACCACACAATAATGGCCTTTTTTAAACCCAAACCTTTTTTAAATAAATTCCATAATGTAGGCCACATGACCACGATCATACTTTAAACATGTAAAAATGAGCATTGTTTTAGTTTGTTTCTTGATTATGTTCCCATGAAATATATACTATAACAATTATTCACCACAGCCTCTGTAAATATCACTGAAAACTCCCTGAGATATTCATAAACATCCAACAAGCCTGATCTGAATAACTGGAAAGCAGACACTTAACTCCAACACTTACTCGGAGTAACGGTCATAGAAAGGTGAGCGAAGCAGGTAGTAGAGCAGGAGGAAGGCTCGCCTCTTCATCTCGGCTCTCTCTCTGCGGTTCAGTGTCTTCATTGTGTCAGAAAACAAGCTGAAACTGTCAGCAAACGACATTAATTTAATCCCACTCATTTACTGGCCAAAATGCTAAGTCCAACTAGGGTTGTGGGGAGGCTGGAGCTTATCTTGGCCAACAGAGAGGCATGCTATATAGGGATCCCTGCATGTGTGTGAGCGTCTGTATGTGTGTATTTATATTTTATTTACATCTTAGCATTATTTTTAGTGTTTAATTGTTATTATAAGCATTTATAGCATTGAATATGTATTTATTGATCTTATATACACACATATACATGTACGTATACATCAGTCATGGGGGATGGGGGGGGTCCTACTTCGCGGATTTCAATGGTCACAGGGGGGGATCTCGGTCTCAATTAACCGCGGAAAGTGAGCAATCCCTGTACTCTGAAAAGCCCACCATATTCACACCTTTGTGTAATTTTTGAACAGCCAAGTAGCCTCATATACATGTCTTTGGACTGTGGGAGCGAACTGAAGTACCTGGAGGAAACCCTCATACAAGCAGTGGGAGAACATGAAAACTTCATACAGAAATGGATGTGGCCACAGTGATACCCAGCATATATACATATATGTATGTATATGTGTATGTACATATATCTGTACCGTATTATTTTGGACTATAAGGTGCACCGAAAAGCCTTCAGCCCCCAAAAAAAAAAAAAAAAAAACTTGGATGGTGCGCCTTATATCCCAGTGCGCCTTATGTGTGGATGAAGCCGCGCGATTCTATCTCACTGATACCGTCAAAATCCAAGTGAAGCAAACTAATTCAGAGCTTTCCATCATTTCAGTGGATTAACCAAAGTGTTCCAACTGCTAGATATTGGCATCAACAGGTCGTAAGTTAGAGGGATCTCTATGGACTTTATGTCCAAATTATCCAAACCAGCATTAGTGCTATTGTAGTCAGGTGACTTGATGCGTAATATGTCTGCTTTTTTTTCCATCTAATCTCCCTCTCTATGGACCATCTGTCTTGTTATGAGGATGCTTATGCATCTCAGGATGCTCAGGCGGCTTAATCAGAGTCTCACGTTCATCACCGGGATAAAGCACTGTACAGGTGTTCTCCTGAGCCCTGGGATTAACCTTCTTGAATTTACCGTTACACTGATACAGCTCCTTAAATCCATCAAATTCTTCATCTTCAATGTCGGAGTTTAACAGTTGCGCGAGTTGGACACAAAGCTCAGATCCCTGTATTATTTTTTATTATTATATTATGTTATAATATTTTATTATCTATTATTCCCTCGAGCAGATCAATAGAGACGGAGATTAGATATCTTCTGGGTCATGACCTAAACTTCTCTCGGCCACGCCCCATAATGAGACAGCACATTCATGGTAACAAACATGGCGGCGCTCATTCACATCGTGAGTATTGTGTTCATTACAGAACGGAGGTCATTACTCTTAAAAAGCCGTATCAGCGTAACTTTAAATTCAAGAAGGTTAATCCCAGGTTTCAGAAGACACCTGTACAGTGCTTTATCCCCGTAATGAACGTGATTAGGCCAGCTGAGCGTCCTAAGGGTAGAGACAGACTAGGTGGAAAAACCACTCACGTATTACTCAGCGAGTCACCTGACCACGAGGTATTTAGACATGAAGCCTGGTTCCCTCCAACTTCTGATCTGTTGACGCCAATATCGAGCGGTTGGAGCTCTTTGGTTAGTCCACCAGAATGATGAGAAGCGAGAAGCTTTGAATTAGTTTGCTCCACTTGGGTTTTGACAGTGTCAGTGAGATAGAGTCAATCAATCAATTTTTTGAAGATTGAAGGCTTTTAAAGTGCACCTTATGGTACGATGCTTTTTAATTTTTTTTTACCTCATTATCTCTAGGATGCCAGAGATGAGCCATGGCTTCCAGGAGCGTCTGCCACAAAGTCCTAAGGTAGCCACTGAGAGTAGCAAGCATTAAGGAAAACCCTACATTCACAGGAATAATACACTCGTTATATTATAAACTGTTGCTTATAGTGTTGACTAAACTAAACAAAAATAAATAAATAAATAAATAAATAAAGGGAAATATCAGGGAAAATTATTTTTAGTAAAGAGTGACTTGCATGAGGATACAGTGCACTATGGGTCGAGCAATGTACAATGATTCTGCAATAGTCTCCTGCAGGCCCAAAGGGGTTGGGCTTGCCGTCAGGTCCTCCTCCTTCTCCTGCCTCTTTCTTGCTCTATGAGGATTGCCCCACAGTTGCCTATGCAGTGAAGAGCCTAAAAAGAAAATAGAGGCTCATGGATCACTTGAAAGCACAAAAATATATCGATAAAACATTCATGCACAGGGTTATTACTCAATCTGTGTTGTTGGCCCAATTTTTTGGCACATTTCATTACACTATAAAATGCTACCTGTTTTAGCTCATACATAGACGGAAAAATTACATTTCAAGCGTTAACTGACTTAATGACATGGCTTAACTTTTAATTTAAAGAACATATTTTTAAATCAATACACAGTGGTGCTTGAAAGTTTGTGAACCCCTCAATCCTCAAAGTAAAGTAGATAAAGTGAAACCAATTAGACAAATATTACACTTGGTCATTTTTTTATTTAGGAAAACAATATTATCTACCTGTGAGATACAAGGAACCTTTGCTTGTAGACTCCCTTATTTAGTAATTACTGTACTTAAACATTTTTTGTAACTGTTGATCATTTAACTTGGAAGGAGTCAATTTTTTTTTAGCTCATTCCTCCATACGGAACAGTTTGAACTTCAACATGTGTCCATAGGATTCAGGTCATGACTGGCCATTCTAAAACTTTACATTTATTTATTATTTAACCTTTCTTTGACAAAACAACTTATGTATTTCGGGTTACTGTCTTGCTGCATGACCCATTTTCTTCTGAAATGCAGATATTTTTCTGTCTAATTCTCTAATATAACTCAGACCTCAGTGTTCCATCAATGATGATGAACTGTCCTGGTCCAGATGCAGCAAAACAGGCCCAAATCATGATACCAATCACCATGTTTTACAGATGGGATAAGGCTCTCATGTTGGAAAACAGTGTTTTTCCCTCTCTCCAAATGTCCAAAACTTCATGAAGTCCAATTCTCATGTCGTCGACCCACAACTTTTTGCCAATGGACTTCTAGCTTGCCAAATGATATTTAGCATGAGAATTAGAAGGTCAGCAATGTTCCTTTTGGACAGCAGTAACTTTCTCCTTGCAACCCTGCATTACACACCTCTTTTACTCAGGACTGCCCTGATGGTAAACTCAAGAACATTAACATTCGGCAATATGAGAGAGCCTATATAGATCTCCTAGACTATTACAACACCTTGCCCTTGCATCGATCACTGTTAATTATCCACTTTCTGGAGAAGATCTCTATGGTTCTGATTTTCCTCAATCTGCCGGATGGTGGACTGGTGTCACCTAAATACTTTCCCAATCTGATGAACATCAACAAAGTCTTTAAAAATCTTTGATCGAGCCAGAATAAACATCTACAAACATATGCTTTGAAGTTCATATGTTGATTGGTCTATGTTGACTAAATAAAACAGAGTGCTCACTCACACCTGATTGCCACCAAATGGAATATAAACACCAGACGACTTCATCTTTAACTTAAACTGCCCATCCTAGAGGTTCACAGACTTCTACCATCCACAGCTATGGTATGGAGGCATAGAGGTTAACATGTCTACCTCACAGCAAGAGGTTCTTGGCTTCCATTCCCGTGCATGGGCTACTTCTGTGTGGAGTTTTCATATTCTCCAGGTTCTTGCATGGGTCATTTCCTCCAGCAGTCCAAAGACATTCCTATTAGGCTGTTTCAGATTGCTCCCAGGTGCAAGTGCGAATGGTTATGTGTGTTTTGGCCCTGCGATGGTGTGGCTAGCTGTTTCGGGTGTAACTCAACATTGCCCCATGTCTGCCGAGATAGGGATTCAGGAGAGGTGTGTGTGTGTGAATAGGTGGACTTCAATATGGTCACAAGACCAGGTGTTTCCCCTGGTTACAACAGCACATACTGGAGGGCACAAAAACAATTTACCACCCACAGGCTGACACAGATACCTTCAGATATTAACCTTGTGTGAAGGAATTGATCCTTAAAAACATACATCAAAACAAAGTGCAAACTGAACACCAGGCAGTCTGAAATGTTCTTGGAAAAAATATGCTGCTCATTATTGTGCACATGCTAAAAGTCAGGACTTCACTCAGTTGTTTCCACCCAGCTGAACTAGCCAACACCGCATATCTTCCCTGAGTCTGTGCTTTGCTTGGGACTTAATGGCTCATACTGAGGGCATATTTAAAAATTAATTGCTTATTTATTAGTACATTAATTGGCTGCACATTGGAAGCAGAAAAGAAGCGCATACTAACAGTTGGGCTCCATTCAGCATGGTCTTGACTCTTTGCTTCTACCCAGCCAAACTAGAGAGAACACACTATTCTTTCTAATGAGGAGCTTTCTCATTATAAACAAAACAAGACACAATAGTATCTGTACATGTGCACTCGCTGGTTATAATAAAATGGTCATGACAAACGTGGATACTTGCATCCAAATCTGCTCTGGAGACATTCCTGAACCATTTATCTCATCTATTTCTGGAGAGGTCTTTAGCGTGCTTATCCTGGCTTGTAATAATTGCTGAGACATGGGAAAAATGCCTGTCTCGTTCTGTGGTTGGAACAAATGATTACAGAATGCTGTATTCGACGTAATAAGCGCCCTGCTCCAATAAGCAACACCCCCGTGTGTTTATCTTATGTCTAATAACCGCCCATGTGTACAGGAAGCAAAATTGTAGCTCAAACTTACACACAAACACACACACACATTTGTGGCGCGCGCCGCTGAATGCGGGCTCCGCCCACACGCAGCTGACGCCAGAGCATTTTAAGATGGGGACTTCAAAGCGCACTCCCTGCTTGACAGATCAGAGGCCCGTACTCAACTTTAACTTGTTTTCTTGAGGGATCGGAGGGCCGGATGAGCCACGTTTTGCTCACATTCGGCGGAGCGCGCCACATTTATTAAACATTTACTGAATTAAACAACTTAAAAAAAAAAAAAAAAAAAAAAAAAAAAGCTGCAATGGGCTCTCTCGAAAGAGAGTTAAAGAACGTGTTCTTTCATCTCTGACTGACTCTGTATGCAGTCTCTCTCTCTCTCTCTCTCTCTCTCACACACACACACACACACACACACACACACACACACTTGTGGTGCGCTCTGCCGAATGCGGGCTCCGCCCACATGCAGCGCGTAGCTGATGCCGTACGCAGTCCTGTGTCTGTCAGGGCAAGTGCGCAACATCTCTGCTCAAATCGGTCATAAACACTGTCTTCATTCCTTATTGTTTCACTTGGTTGTCTTGTCATGTAAACCCATAATCAGCACCAATGGTGTTTTAAGGATCCCTCACTTTCAGCGGTTAATTGGGACCGAGCTCCCCACACCGACCACCGAATTCCGTGAAGTAGGACCCCCCCCCCCCCCCCCCCCGGCTGACGTGTACGTACATGTGTCTGTGTATATAATATAAATAAATACATATTCAATGCTGTAAATGCTTATAATAACAATTAAACATTAAAAAATAATGCAAAGGATGTAAATAAAATATAAATACACACACACAGGCACGTGCATGCACGCAGATGCGAGTCCACGCACTCAGGTGCACATCTCACAGAAATGTAACTAGTTTTGATGTGAGGTTTTGGATTGTTTTTGCATAACAGCCCTTGTTTTTGTGGCATTTTCCTTAACTTTTTCCCTTATTCTTCCATAATTTCCTTATTTTTTAGTTTGATGAACCGTACTTATGACCAAATCTATCAGATGCCTGTTATGAGTTTACTGGACATGTCTGGTAGCACAACGCATAAGATAGTTGTGGCAGCACACATCTCAGCATTTCACACTCACAGCATTCTACCGCTACACTCAGTGACTAGATACCGTCGCAGTAACATCTCTTTTACAGTACAATTTTACATTCTTTTACTGTACACCATTACCACGGCCCCCAAGAGGAAGTCCGATTCATCAGATGGCAATTCTATCAAGAAAGCAAGGAAGACACTGTCGTTGGAGACGAAAATGAAAGTGATAAATCAGAATGAAGGAGGAAAAAAGTAAATTCCATCGCTCGAGATCTCCATCTCTCCCACTCCACGGTGTCTTCGATTTTGAAGGAGAAGGACCGCGTTAAGGAAACGGTGAAGGCAGCACCCCCAATTAAGTCAACTATCATCACAAAACAGCATGAAGGGCCGATTGCAGAGATGGAAACGTCGATACACATGTGGTTGGAAGATAATGGGCAAAGAAATGTGAAAGTGATGTTAAGAGCAGTGCAAAGTAAGGTAAAGGTAAGGTAAAGTCTGTTGGGCTTTTTACACCCAAGCCTAGTGGCTCATCAGGCCGGTGCTTATCCCCGGTTTCCACAGCGTGAAGCGACTTGGCATGCAGCTCCCCCTGGATGGGACGCTAGTCTATCGCAGGTTACCTTCCCAGTATATTTTTACTGGTACCCATTTATACTGCTGGGTGAACAGAGGCACACTTGTGGTTAAGACCTTGCCCAGGGGTCTTAACACATTGGGGGTCTCACTGGGATTCAAACACACAGCCATCTGATCATGAGCACAGCACCCTAACCACTACGCCACCAACCCCACAAGTGCAAAGTAAGGCTATAAGTTTATTTCTCATGTTGAAAAAATGTGCAGGTGAAGAATACACTTCACATGAATTCATATCGAGTGCTGGGTGGTTTCGGTTTCGTTGTGTTAAATATCTGACTTAGATTGGTCAGAACCGATCCAAGTTGTAACTCGGATAGTGAGTATAATATTATATATATATATATATATATATATATATATATATATACACATACACACACACACATCTTATATATATATATATATATATAAGATGTGTGTGTGTATGTGTGTATATATATATATATATATATATATATATATATACATATATACATATATATATATACATATACATATATATACATATACATATATATATATACATATACATATATATATATATATATACATACATATACATATACATATATATATATATATATATATATACATATACATATACATACACATACATATACATACATATACATATACATACATATACATATATATATATATATATATATATATATATATATATATATATGGGGCAGTGGTGGTCTAGTGGTATAGGGCACTGGAAAGGTTGGGGGTTCGAGTCCCACTCTCCACAAGGTTGTCACTGTCCCCCCCAGTGCGGCTAACTGGGTTATCAAAGGCGGGCCATGTCTGTCACTGTCTATGGTGAGAGGCATGTAAAAGAACCATTGCTGACATTCGTAAAGAGTAGGCTGCAAAGTCGTCAGCGTGTTTCTGTCCCTTGCTAAAAGGGTTGTGACAGGAAGGGCATCCGACGTAAAAAAAAATCCTCTGCCAAATCAAACGTGCGAATCAAGATGATTCGCTGTGGCGACTCCCAAGTAAAAAAGGGAAAAAGCCGAAAGGAAGACAGACATACATATACATATATATATATATATATATATTTTTTTTTTTAATGAAGATTAAGTGGTTCACAAACTTTGAAGCATGACTGGTGCTGTGTTTCTAATATAAAACTTAAAAGCACAGATGGGCAGCAGCATCACTAATACCTGATTCGTGTCCTCCACCCGATTTGTTGACATGGATCGGATAGTTAAGCAAACTGATGAATAAAGCAGCATGCCTGCTATAGCAGCTTAACTTCCTGTTCAGTTTAAATTTCACCACAACTGTGCTCCGAGAGAAATATTACGGCTTCTTACCACTTCTCAATGGTCTCACCACTCTCCCAGAGCGCTGTCCAATGAACGTGGTATCTTCCTCCACGCTGCCCTGAGCTGATCAAGGAGAAATGTATGCAAGACACCACACGCTTATACTTGAATCAAATTTGCCATTCATTAATCTCCTTTAACTGCTTTATCATGGTGAATCCAGCATAGGCTGTGGCATGAGGGAGGAGTACAGACTCTACAATACACTAATCTCTCGCAATGCTTCATCATGCATACACGCAGACACAGCTCAGGGGAACCTCAGAGTTGCTAATTCATTCAACATGGGCGTGTTGTTGGGAAGTGGGAGTGGGAAAGGTTAACCTTGAGGAAACCCACGTGGTCATAGCAGAAACATGAAAAAAAGCACTCCCGCCACCAGACATATAGATTTTGAACACCACAAGACTAGGGCGCGCACTAACACTATAAGGCAGTGCGGGAAATTCAAATGCTCTCTTACCTATGTTATACAGCTGTGTATCTCTGTCCAGAGGGATTATAGGAGGTGACGTCAGGATGCCTGATTGGTACCAGAAGAGCAGGAGGATGCGCAGGATAGCTCTGGGAAAGTAGAGGAAGTGGACAATGGTGATTCCAGAGAAAGAGAGAGAGAGAGAGAGAGAGAGAGAGAGAGAGAGAGAGAGAGAGTGCCATCGGTCACAATAATCCCAAATGGTGCTTTTTCGAGTCTTACTTCGCAATCTGAATGAGGACGACGACCAGCCAGCGTCCGGGTTCTTTCCACAGCTTTGTGGCTGCCATTTCTGTGAAGACCTCCACATACTCCAGGATAGAAAGCCAAGTTAGCAGCCGCTGCTGGGAAAGAGACTAACACACACACACACACACACACACACACGGCTGTGAGCTGCTTTTGTTGTAGGTTAAAAGTGCTGATACAGGATACTTTCAAATGCCACAATAAACTCAATATAAGTTCAAGCTTTCTCCATGGAGCTCCATTAAGGCCAGAGTGGAAGAAGTCGAAGATCATGAATGCCATCTCGTTTCCCCTCGTGCCCCAGGCTGAGTGTCGCATTTATTGCACCACTGAAAGTTCATTGGTCTGTAAATGTGTTTATTTCTGAACAGTGAGGTTGGAAAACTCGGAGATAAATATGTCGCTTGGGTACAGATGAAGAAATAAAGAGGTCCCGGGGTGCTCAGCTTTGACAGAATCCGACTCAATCGATGTTCAGAAATACAGCAGGGCGGGACTTATGCTAAAGTCAAAATACAGAAAGCTAGGCTCGTCACAATAACTACTGTTGGATTATATATTGTTCCAGAAACTGTCCCGATTAACAATACCATTATCATTTTATATTTTTTTCCCAGAATTTAAAGTGCCAAGGCACTGTCATCTGTTGCATTATCCTCCACCCCGAATCCCTGTGTCAGCCAGAGGCATGGGACAGACAAGCTGCGGGAGCTTCAATAGAACCAGGAAATCGCTCTCAACATACTTTCTTCTTATATAATTAAGCACACACTAATTGTAGCAATCAATCATAGTCAGAAAAATTGTGATTATTTGAATTAATCACACAATGGTGTGATGAAATGACAACTGTGATAAACCTACAAAGACCTATGGAATATGGCAGATTTTACAGTGCTTTTAATGCAGTGTTTTTCAAATAGCGTGTTCTCGGTATGATGCCAGTTGGGTGATGCTGCGTGGAGCGTGGATGCTTTTCTGGAATAGTGTATGAGAATTAAGTGTAATTGCATCTCCACTCCACTAGGCGGCAGTGGCTCTTCCATTGTCGCGCTATAGTGTAGCGGTTTTTCGCACAAGCAAACAATATGAAGTGCAGTAAACAACACAAAAAAAATTTCTAACAGGAACGAAGAGAAAGGTGGAGAGAGAGAGATATTAAGACATAAATAAGGTGAATGAGTTTAAATAAGGATGTATTTTTTAATTTCATTTTTAATTTCAGGCACATTGGTGCACTTTAAATCTTTTCTATTACAGACTAAAAAACAATGTTAATCAAGTTTTTCTTTGTTGTAAGTTGAACTATATTTCTTTCTTTTTTGTTTTTAATGTTAATAAAGATACCAATGTTATGCAGAGGTCTACTAATAATTTTATAGTCGCTTGCGGGGCGGTGGGGTGTGTGTGGGTGTGTGTGTGTGTGTGTGTGAAATGTTTTTTTTTTCTTCCTAGAGTGGGCGTCACAGAAAATAATTGAGAAGCACTGTTTAATGTGATGACATTCCTTCTTTTCCTTTCAGCTGTTCCCTTTTTTTCCCCCTCACGGGTCACCACAGCAAATCATCGCATGTTTGACTTGGCAGAGGTTTTTATGTCGGATGCCCTTCCTGACACAAACCTTTAGCAAGAGGCAGAAACACGATGACGGCTTTGCAGCTACTCTTTACGAAAGTCAGCAATGGTTCTTTTACATGAACCTTTCACCATAGACAGTGAGAGACATGGCCCGCCTTTGATAACCCAGTTAGCTGCACTGGGTGGGGGGGGCAGTGACAACCTTGTGGAGAGTGGGACTTGAACCGCCAACCTTAGAATCAGTGATCCAGCACCTTTTACCACCAGGCCACCACTGCCCCACACCACACTTTGATGATGTTTTTACAATACAATCTGCTGCCCAATCCAGAAAGTAGTCTAATATTTTCTTGGCGAGCCTTTGACCTTGATCTTGATGTGTTATCCCCATGCCATTAATTCAACAAACTTAAAGCAGAACATTTATCTCCATCCAGTGTCGGGTTCATTTCTCACAGACATCTTAAATTGATGAGGGTAAAATGGAACCACTTCATAAAGTCGTCTCCAGCACGTCCCGAAAACTTTCAAAAAGGTTAATGTCAGGACTCTGGGAGGCCAATACGTATGCGAAAATGATTCCTCATGCTTTCTGAACCACTCTTTCATTATTTGAGTCCCCGCTTTATATCCGTGCAATCAGGGAAAAATTATAGTAGGGAGAAATTAAAACATTGAGGTGAATGCACAAGGGAATGAGCAAAAAAAAAAAAGGGGGGGGAGGTATTTAATCACAAGGACACAACAATATAATGTTTGTACAATCTTGCTACAGGAATGATGTCATTAGAAATCTCAATTACTCCAAGGTATTTTGTCAGCAGAGGAACTCGCACAATATCCCTCAGTATTATGTGTCTGCGGTAAACCTTTCCAGAGAGCTTGCACCGTGACCCTGATCTTTATCCCATGTCCTTAAAACATGTACCAGTTCATGGCCATTTAGGAACGAGGTAAAGGCTGTTGGGTGTGTTTTAACACCTGCGCTTTCTGTCTCATCAGAGCCGGAGCTTATCCCAGTCTCTGTCATGTGACGCAAACAGGAGTACAAACCCTCTGAAAGGGATGCTAGTCCATTGAAAGTTAAGGGGGTAAACAAGGTATGAAACGTCACAAAAATGTTTTTCAAATTTGAGATAATTGTACTTTCATATAGAGTGATTATAGTTCTATCACAGCTAATGTGATTTTTAAGTTAAAACACATGTATGAATAAATAATGTAAAAATCAAAATTATGTCTGCTATGCCATGATCAAATTTGTCAAATAATGTCTCCCTCAAATCTTGTAATTTCAATTGACTAAATCTCATTCTATTGCTCCGATTTTCCAGATTTTTTGCTATGAATTCCTCAATATCCATTCCTAAATTTATTAATGTTGGTCTGTATAATGTTTAAAAGAAGACATCTGATTTTTTTTTTTTTATATGTAATTGAGAATATGTCTGCTACAGCCAATCAGAGTGCTGCTTACAAAACAGTCCGGTGTGACTGTTGTCAACATGGCCGCATGCTTGTGAACACGCTTGTTTCAAATTGCTTCATTTTCTATAATATTTTCTCCATAACGTGAAGACAATCATGGCGAATATTCGTGAAAAGAAAATATCACTACACCTCAAATTTAGAGCATTCAGACATAAAAAAAGTAAATAAACAACATACAGTAACCTACATTGCCGGAGCATTTTAAATTGATGGATGACAAACTGTAACATGTCAGGTGTGCTGAGACGGACTGTAAACGTTTAAGTCGCGATTTCTCAGAATTGTATTTTTCTTGTCAAAAAACCTGATGCCTTCACAATGAATTAATATTTTGCTGTAATGTTTGGACAGTATATCAGTGATGGTGGTATGTTGTGCAATAAACCAAAAACATTTGAAAAATCTTAAATATTTATTGAGCAAGCCAGACAGGTGTGGTTTTGAATTACCAAAAATATCAGGGTTATCAGAGACCTTGCACAGATTCTTTTAAACATAAAATATATTATTTTAATTCATTGCATAAGATTATTTCTATTCTGTCTATAGTGGTAAAATTAAGCGTTTAATTTAATTAGTTTTAAGTTTACAACTGTTTCAATATTCAAAGTCTTTTCACGGGTTACACCTGTATATACAGGTGACGCGCAGTATTGTTTGTAAATGTTTTTCAATATTGTTATCATATGGTATAGAACAATGGATGCATTTAACTTTTGATTGTGTGAATAATACAGGGATATACCCCCCCTCCGCGCGACCGCAGATTTCTGCGAAGTGGGATCATCCCCCCCTGACTGACGTAGTGCCGGTGGCATAGTGCTTAGGGTGCTGGGCTCATGAGTGGGAGGTTGTGTGTTCAAATCCCAGTTAAACCCCCACTACTGTGCTAAGACCCCTGGGCAAGGTCTCAACCACAAGTGTGCCTCTGTTCACCCAGCAGTATACAAACGCTCCCCGACTTACGTTCATCCGTTTTCTGTTTTTTTTTTTTTTTTTTTTTTAAAGTCAAATTTTGAGTTTAGACATACCTACGTAGTACGCTGACGTAATGATGCTGCGTCCATTGTTTACAAACTACAGACTGAACATGCCCCTCCTCCTTCTCAGTTCAGTTTTTATATATATATATATATATATATATATATATATATATATATATATATATATATATATATATACACACACACACACACACACATATATATATATATATATATATATATATATATATATATATATATATATACATACAGTCGGCCCCCAACTTATGAAATTAATCCGTTCTCGAACCCTTTTCGTACAGTAGGGATTTCATAAGTAGGGGTCACATCTTAAATGTTAAACGCCGAATTCGTTCCAAGGCTCCATCCAGTCTTTGGACTGGATAAACCCCATAAACCTTTTAAAAATGATAAAAGTACACCAATTTTATATGAAATATTTGTTAAAAGTAAAAGAAAATTATTTATTAAACAATTTAAACATTTTATTAACTTATTGAACTATTTTATTAATATTTATTAATTAAACCGTGATTAAACATTTTTTATTAACACACACATGCACACACACATCTCTCTCTCTCTCTCTCGTGCACGCTGCGGCGGGCCACGCCCACAAGACGTGGAATTCAAAGCGCATTCCCTGCTTGACAAACTCAACTTTAATTTTTTTGTTTGTAAATTTTAATTTTTGATTGGCGCATTTGAATTTTTAATTTCTTTTCGTAAGAGGGGTTTTTTTGTATCTCGGGGACGGAGACTCAGGGAAATGTTTTTCGTAACCCAGGGATTTCGTACACAGTGGTCTTTGTAAGTTGGGGGCCGACTGTATATATATATATATATATATATATATATATATATATATATATATATAAGTTATATAGTGTGCTACCCTTGTGTTAAGACGTCGTCTCTGTGATCTTTGTGTTTACACTGTTTTGCGGACTTTTGTAACCCTAAGAAAATCTGGTTGGTCAGAAGTGTAAGCCTACTAGCATGGGTGCAAGTCTCATAAACAGAGATGAATTAACTATCTGCTCAGATCGGCACAATCTACCATGCATATTCAGTTAAGCAAAGAGAGTTGTAATATGAATGAAAACCTGAATCCACAAATTACAGAACAATTACAGATATTTATTATCTTTTAGCAGAATCCTAAGAGTGTATACTTATTTTTATATTAATATTCATTAGGATTTGTACTTGTTGTTTGTATGCATCGCTTGAATAAAGTTTACTTACTTACACAAAAGAAAGAACTCTCCACTTTGCTGGGATTCACATCAGTGCAGGCTGTGTTCTAAACGAGTTCAACGGCACCCTTGTGCACTTGAAAGACCGGAAGTTTGTATAACCCAGAGCAAGTACACTACTTTCAGTATTCAGCGCACATATTGTAAGCGTTGATTGGCTGTTTTAAGCTTCATGTAAAGTGACTCGGTATAAATGACTTATTTGAAAATAATGTTGATATTATTTGATATATTTGATATTATTTTACAATGTTATGTTTATAATAATTGATTTAGAGGAGTTTTATGAGACACGGTAATGGTATTTATGGATGTATAGTACAGTATGTGCGTCATACGTCACTGTAACAACTTACGTTCACTTTCAACTTGCGTTCGGCCGTCCGGAACCAATTAAAAATGTAAGTCGGGGAGCGTCTGTAAATGGTTACCAGTAAAAATATACTGGGACGGTAACCTGTGATGGACTAGCGTCCCATCCAGGAGGAGTTGAACTCCTGGTTGCTTCACGCTACAGAAAACCGGGGATAAGCACAGGCCTGATGAGCCACTAGGCTCGGGTGGAAAAAGCCCAACATATGTGTATATAATATCAATAAATACATATTCAATGCTATAAATGCTCATAACAATTAAACATTCAAAAATAATGCATAAGATGTAAATAAAATATAAACACACAAACACACCTCAGATAAAATTTAAGTAGTGTTGTTGTGGGGTTTTGGGTTTTTTTTTTGGTTTGTTTGAGGGGGTTTTGCATAATCGGCCTTGTTTTGCAACAATTCCTTAACTTTTACTCTATTTTTCCTTAATTTCCTCATTTTTCGATGAATATTTTTGAAAAACTCGCGATGTACTGAAGCCACAGAAACTGAAGCACGAAGTCGTAAGGGATCACTGTAGTATACCTGGTTTGCCCCCACAACCTCTCAAACATGATCCCAGCACCCTAACGGTTACACCGCTGACCTCAAATAGTAACAAATAACTCGTGAAGATTTGGTCCAAATCCATACAGGTGCGCGTAAGATTTTTCTAAGATTACCTCCACCTTCGATCTCAGAACCTATACCAGTTCGTTAGCCTTTAGCTCTGACTGACTAACTGGTGAAAGTTTGATCAAAATCCACTGAGGAATTAGAAGACGCCGCGCCCAGAAGGAAGTTTGGATGGACGGACACACGTAAGGACAGAGCGAAAACAGTACCGCCACGCCGGCCGGAGGCAAAATGAAGAATGACAGCTACAACGCCCAAGCGCCCTTTAGGCCAGGCCCTCTCACTAGGATTGACTGCCACCTCGGCCACAACTCCTTCACCGACTGATAAGCGATAAGGCCATGCCTCCTCCAATAAAGCTTAGGATTTACCGAGGCCAAACCTGTTTTAAATGACTCAACAGGCAGAGAGGTAGGCCATTCCTCTTTCACCGAGATTGACAGATTCAGATACCACGCCTCCATCACAGGAACAGACCTGTGACAACATCTTTGACTTTGTTTCGCATTGTTTTGTTTTGGCAGATTGTCCCATCTTACATCTGCTCCTTATATAAACTTTCCTCGATTGATTATCCTGTTCCGATTCCCGAGCCGAGGATACACTGTTCCCTATCAACACTCAATTCGAATCATCTCCAAACAACTTTATATGCGTTACTATGCCAACAACACACAGGCCTACTGCTTTTTATCAGAGGCTTATATAAGTGGATCGACTGCACGGAAAGAAGCTCAGAGAGAAAGAAATGGAGAAGGGCAGACAGAAAGTGGGACGAGAATGAACAAGAACAGGAAATTACCACCGGCAGGGTCTTGGACAGATGCTTCCTTAAAATATCATCGTTGAGCAGTACCAGCAGGTTCGACGCTGAATACACTGCAAAACAAAAATACGCAAAAGGAGTCAAGACAAAATGAGACATTGATACGATTTCCATATTATTACAGTTTTACTCATCATCCATTTACCGAACCGCTTACTGCTAGTGTGGCCACAAGGGGGCTGGTGCACACCCTAAATAGCTCACCAGGCCACTGCAGGACCAAAACACATGGCAATTCCCTCTTAAACTGATGATCAACTTGGAACAGACAGTTAACCTATTGCATGTTTTTGGTGAGCTGTAAGAGGAAACCCATGTAAACGCAGGGAGAATATGCAAATTCCACACAGAAACACACCAGCATGGCAATCGAGACCAAGAATTTCTTGCTATAAATTCAAAATGGCTTAAACGTTATATAGATATTTAGCTACGCCCCCCATTTTCTACATAATTTAGTTGTATCCAATTCTGGCGCAACAAGTACTTCCCTGTCACACCATCACCACCAACCAGGGAAGGGCAAAAGCATGCATACGCCACCTCTGTGACATGCAACGCTAGGCACTCGCCTCTTTTCTAACTATGGCGCATGTGTATTTAGGGGCAGTCTAACACACTTGGAGGGAATGTGCTATCCGCGCCCTTGTAAGAATGAGCTTACAGACACCCATGATTGGCTGGCGATCGCTGTGAGCGACACGAAAGTGAGCATATACCATGCCATCCCTTTCTCCTGTGAGAGCTCGTCCAATTCGCTCCCATGGACTTCAACGGATGGCTGAATCATTAAACCGGATTCGAACTTGCGATCTCCGGGTTAATAGTCACGCACCTTGTTGATGCGCCACTTGGGAGCCCCAGCTCAGCTTTCACTGTGGTCAGTTGGTTTAGGAATACAAAAGAAATGTTTTCTGCGGTTTGAGCTGCTTGTTTGTGCAGCTCAGCATTGAATAACGATGTGTTTTGACACACAGAGTCAGTGACGCAGCACAGTAAATCCATCGTGTTGGTGTCGCTACCAAGCTGGAACAGCCAATCACGTCTCTGAACATGCCTCGAGTCATAACACCTGCAAGTGCTTTAAAATCAGGCATGGACTGATGTTGCTGGAAGGAACCACTGATGTTATGTGTGACCATTTTCAAGAGCTGATAATACTAGTTCACCAGTTACACTTTAAATACGATACGCAAACATCGCTAGAAAGCGTCAGCAACCAGGCTGAAACGGACTTGAAAGATGGAACTGGATTACATTAAGCATAGGACACGCCTCTGCTCAATCTCTTATGTTTGTCATAACTTTACAAAAAAGTAAGAAACTCTGATTACAAATTACATCAGCCAAGTATCAGGTTTGCTCCACGGACAGTTATTTACCTTTATTTAAAGTCTCTCTGCCTACCTGAGTTACTGTGTGTGCTTTTTTTATATGTACGAGTCTGAACAGTGGTGTATGAGCCTGAATTCTTTCGGTTTCATTTCCATTATTAAGAAATTTTTATCATGCAAGTTAATCAAACATAACCGCCAATCAGCATCAACTAAGTGAAGCAGCAGCCTTACAGGGTTTCCAGTGGTGGGCACGTGCAGACACTGTACAGGACAAAGGGCAACCATTCAAGCCATATTCGATGACTATGATGCTTCAGAACAAAAAGGTTTTGCGAACAAGTCAGCCTACAACAACTAGTATATATAATTATTCAGGTTATTTATGAAAAATTACTAATGCAGACTGTTTTATCAGTAATGGTCATTATTTTATCAATGTGGATAATACACTGACAATGCAAATGGAGGAACCTGAAAGCTGCAACTTTGTATGCTGAAAGCCTGATGTTATATGCTCATACCCTCAGTGCAGCCAACTGGGCTATCAAAGGCCGGCCATGTCTCTCATGGTCTATGGTGTGAGGTTCATGTAAAAGAACCGTTGCTGACTTTGATCAAGAGTAGGCTACACAGATGTCAACGTGTTTCTGCCCTGCGATAGCCTGGTGAACTGTCCAGGGTATATTCTGCACTTGCCGAAGCTGGCGGAGATGGGCGCCAGCCTCCCTGCAACCCTAATTAGGATTAAGCAGTCAGAAAATGAATGAATGAATGAATATATGCTCATATTACAGTTCATTGGATGATCAGGTAAAACATGCAGTTATGTTCACTCTGTTTAAGCTTTGGCTAATTGTAGTGAAAATCTAAATCTTTTTTTTTTTGCATAACGTTACAGTAGACAATCGCGACGAAATTTTCTTTTGCTTCATTTGGGGATCTGGATATCAGGATCTGGCCTCGTAGCACAACAAAGTCATAATTACACTAATAGCAGAGATCCTGGGCCGAGCCACATAGGCCTGGAGTGTGACTTGGAGGGATGTCCCCTGTCTGTAGCTGAAGTAATGCTGTCTGGCTGTTGTGTACACCTCACTGATTTACCCAATGATGGGCTCAAATTAAAAAAAAGGAAAAAAAAAACCCTCAGTAAAAACCATTTGTTCACAATGCAATTTAAATCTAGCCTTTAATGAAGCCGTACTACTCCTATAACCGCAGCCTTGGACACCTGTCCCTAGGTATCTGTTGCGAGCTAGGCCTTCAGCCAGTACCTAAACCGATATGTAATGAAATTCACATTAAGAAATTCATTATTTAATTAGTCTTGGTAATGTTTAATAAAAGTTCTAAGATGTGAGAGTAAGGAACGCAATTACAACTACACAATGTAAACAATATCTAAACGAAGTAGAGCACAATTTAGGAAAATACAATGAGCACAGCTAATACATTAAACGATAAAATGTTGACACAAGTAACACTTACCCAACTCTGAAAGTTCATGAGAATCTGAAAAGCGGCCTGAAAAAGTAAAACAGAAGAGAGAGACGTGTCTTCATGGAGATCATGATGAGAAATTAAAGCCTTCTTACTGAAAGTCACAGAATTCTGTGTATAATAAATAGCTTTACTTAATATGTATTTGGTTTATTTATTTGTAATATTCAAAAAAATAGTCACAATTTACAGATAAATGAGTCTCTAATTTAGTTCCTCAAAAGAGTACCAATAAAAAAAAAGCACTGAAAAAGAAGAGAGGTGTGAACAGTGCAGTACGCCGCAGCACTTTCAACACCAAAACGGTAATTTTTCCATCGAAATGAGAAATTAATTCAAAATAACAGACATCATAATTAACATTACAGCAGCAACAGGAAAAAATAAATAAATATATTGAAATGGCAAATAAACAAATAAAATAACAGCAACAATGGTATAATAAATAAAATGAATAAACAATTAAAACCTCATAAAATTCGTGCAGTGGTGGTCTAGTGGTATAGGGCACTGGATCGCTGATCCAAAAGGTTGGGGGTTCGAGTCCCACTCTCCACAAGGTTGTCACTGTCCCTCCCAGTTCACTAACTGGGTTATCAAAGGCTGGGCATCTCTCTCACTGTCTATGGTGAGAGGTTCATGTACAACAACCATTGCTGACTTTCGACAAAGTAAGTCTGTTGGGCTTTTACACCCGAGCCTAGTGGCTTAGCCTCGTGGCTCATCAGGCCGGTACTTATCCCCAGTTTCTGTAGCGTGAAGCGACCAGGAGTTCAACTCCTCCTGGATGGGACGCTAGTCCATCGCAGGTTTACCTTCCCAGTATATTTTCACTGGTACCCATTTATACTGCTGGGTGAACAGAGGCACACTTGTGGTTGAGACCTTGCCCAGGGGTCTTAGCACAGTGAGGGTCTCAGTGGGATTCGAACTCACAACCTCCCGATCATGAGCGCAGCACCCTAACCACTACGCCACCGACCCCACAACTTTCGATAAGAGTAGGCTATAAAGCCAACAACATGTTCTGCCCTGTGATGGCCTGGCGAGCTGTTCAGGGTGTACTCTGCCCTCGCCCAAAGTTGGCTGGGATGGGCGCCAGCCTCCCCACGACCCACATTAGGATCAAGCGGTTACAGAAAATGAACTGAACTTCAAAATTATTGCACTTGTCCTTGTTCAATAAACTTTGTTTTACGTTTTTATTCAACATAAATTAAGGGGAAGGTGATTTCATAACTATTCTCATGAAAAAAGAATTTGGAAAGACCGAGTGCAGTGATACCTCATTTAATGAGTGTCCCTATAATGATTTTTCCACGATACGAGCTTCAAACCCACCAAAAATCTGCTCCATTTTTCTTCTTCGTTTTGGCTGTTCCCTTCAGGGGTCACCACAGCGAATCATCTGCCTCCATCTTACCCTATCCTCTACCTCTTCTCTTACACTATCTATCTTATGAGCCCCTGCGAACGACTATAAATAGTGTTTACTGCCCTTCATATCATTTGCCTGGTGCTTTTTCCCTACACCATACATAGCGCGACATTGACAGCACCACTGCCAACTACTGGAGTGGATGTGCAATTACACTTAATTCTACTGTAGTATGGCAAAAAAAAAGCATGTTCCCCAGGGTAATACACGCCTAGCTGCCATCACACCACGCCCCCTGCCATCACACCAACATATCACAGATATGATAGATAGATATAAACAACATGGAATCTCATGCCAACGACACGCACAGTTTTTCAGCAGAAGGCGATATGGGGGTAGAGGAAATGCCTGCTAATCCACAGACATATGTGACGCACTCCACCGAATATAGTGTTGCAACTGACACTGCAGCTTTTGAGACAAAACGCGGCTTATCTAGACTTCCGATCTGTCAAGTAAGTGCGCTTTGAATACTTGTTTAGTACTCAACATTCACTTTCTTACTTGAAAGATCAGAAGTCCGGATAAGCCGCGTTTTGTCTCAAAAGCTCCGATAGAACGCGTCACATATGCTATCGAGTCTATCCGATGGAATATCGCCAACGTTTGTCCAAGAACCCCGGCTGAATCTGACACTGATAGCGATAATAGGGATATTGACAGTGATCACGGACATGCCGGTGAACATGACCAGATCGGCAATTTTATGTGCAGTTGTGACAATTGTACACCGTTACCACAAATGCCTCGCTGCCAGGACGCTGCGCTTGACCATCTCTTTCGAGCTGAGGGGGAGTTGACAAACCTCAGACTGTTTCCTATGCGGTGCCTTGAAAGAGATATTTTAGAGGTGGCCATGATCTCCATGAGAGATGTCTGTGCTGAAACCTTTGAATGCCCCATAAATAGTCGGTAGGTTTACAGATCAAGTCAAAATTGTCATGTTATTATCTATGGTTGTCATGTTGTTGTGTAATATTCCACAGCTCTGTGTGTTCAGCCTGGAGAGCTCGTTTTTCCACTCTTCGCTTACGTGCTGATACTGTATTACTTTGCAGTTTGCTTGGTCTGTCAGTGCTTGTGATATTGTGTACAGAAAACTCAAATACGGTCGGAACTGATCCTGGTTTCAACAATGCGGTTTTGGACCACACCGTGGGACCAGTTTTGTCAGATTTGTATGTGTGTACATAATCTTCTGTCCTGAAATGGGCACTACAAATGCATGTGCTTTCATTCACTGGTGGGTCGGTACGTTTCAATGCACTGAGCCAGGCTTTCGATCGCTTACTGTTGCTTAAAGGCAGCTGGTGAAAGTCCACGCCTTTACATTTATAAATGCTGTTTGTACAGCCCGGTGCGATACAACGATAACTGGTACTTAAGGGCTTTTTATTATTATGCATTGATGCGTTGTGAGCCATTGTGATAATTTGACACAAGTTCACGACCACCAACCCAGTGACGTCACAGGAAACGGCTGGGGACCAATGGCGGCTTACATGATCTCACACCGCGAATTTCAAATTGGATTTACATTATTCTCAAGGCGATTTTCAATGGATCAGCTGCAAAAATGTGATATTGAGGAACAAATGAAGTGAGACAATGTTACATTGCGATGTTTCATTTCCCCATTAATGTTAATGTACATGTATTATTATGAAATATTGTTTTTTTACATGATTATCTTTAATATGTATATTGGGTCAAATATACCCGTTTGTGGTAGGTTATACGAGTTTGGGAGGGGGTTGGAATGGATTAATTGGTTTTCTGTTATTTCTTTAATGGGAATAAGTGTTTCATCTAACGAACTTTTCGGCTTCCGAGCTTGCCCTCGGAATAGATTAAATTGTAAATACACTATGACCGAAGTTCATTATTCACTATTCTGGCAGGGATATATCGAATATGACGTCATTCCAGGGCAGAAAAGTTGGGAATGATGACATTTCTGTGTCCGTGAAGTCAAAATGCAGGTAGACCACCACAACAGAAGGATACAATGATCTGTGGTTTCTGTGTATAAACCCAATGGTGTATAAACCTGTGTATAAACCCAAAACAATAAACCCAATGAACTGATAACGGCCACTTTTGATGACGTAGTAAGACAAGTTAACCGACAGTTTGTTGTTTGGGTCGCGTCTTTGCGAATAACGGGGTAAAACTCGGACATTTTCAGTCTTCACAACGAAATTCCTGCGGGATAACGAGGCTTTCAGACTCCACCAAACATTTGAACACCATTTTTACTTTCACTTCCTCGAAGCCCCTCTCACCTGCTATGAGGTAAGACAGAGTCCGCACTGCGCTCTCCAACTGCGCCGTGACTCCCGGGTTCTGGGTCACATAATCCCGGTAACGCTCATAAACACGTGCTATCCTTTCTAAATAAACTCGAGACATCCGGACGGGTTAATTAGCACAACATTACAGAAAAAGCTCACTGAAAATTAATTCACGCAGCTGAAAAATCAACAACACTTCACTATAGCAGTGCGCTTCCGGCAACAGCATGACGACTTCCTGTTGAAGACCGAGAGGAATTTAAAGGGACCACGCACATGTTATGCGAACACATGAACCACGATAGAAAGGATCGCTGGGTAATTTTTGGAGTTTCCTTTCTAAAAACATTATTTGTACAAGAATTCCTGAGAAAATGAGTGTCATCAGTGAGAAAAGGTTACTGTATGTGCAGTGGTTCTGAGCTATTTTCCGAATTGCTTATTCGTAATTAGGGGCGCGGGGAGATTGGCACCCATCTCAGCCGAATGCGGTTGATGGCAAGGTACACACTGCTCAGCTTGCCAGGCCATCGCAGAGCAACTTCACATATTTTTCTGGTACTTATATGGGTTTCCTTTAGATTCGCCAGTTTCCGTCTTTCTTTCAAAACATGCCAGTAGCAGTGACTTGTGGTGCGATTTAAAAATACAAATACTCAAAAGAGTATATTACTCATCATTTGACTGACAACAAGGGTAGTGGTGGCCTGGTGGTCAAGGTGCTGGATCTCTGATCCTAAGGTGGTGGTGGTGGTGGTGGGGGGGTGTGTCAAAGCCCCACTCTCAACGGGTTGTCACTGTCCCCCCAGTGCAGCTAACTGGGTTATCAAAGGCCGGCCATGTCCCTCACTGTCGATGGTGTGAGGTTCATGTAATAGAACCATTGCTGACTTTCGACAAGAGTAGCTGCATAGCCATCAGCGTGTTTCTGCCCTGCGATGGCCTGGCGAGCTGTCCAGGGTGTACTCTGCCCTCTCCTGCAGTTGGCTGGAATGGGTGTCAGCCTCCCCGTGACCCTAATTAGGATTAAGTGGATCAGAAAATGAATAAATGAATGAGAATAAATAGTATAATGTAAAGATATAACAGTGGATGTTGGTGCTATATACGGAGGTTATGACAGTTATTGATATTTATTGTATTTTATGATTCTTTTTTTTTTCTTTTCAAGATTGACAGAAGAGGCTCTGCCTCACCTCCTACCCTGAATGCACGTCACTGGCCAGTAGTTGTATTGTTACCCTGAACTGTGAAAGCGTGTGTAATTGTTCTGTGTACTGCCATCCCAGTCTCTGATCATCATAAGAACATGAAAATGAATAAATTAATATTGGATGGCATGGTGGTGTAGTGCATAGTATAACCATTTTAAGGTAAGAAGGTCCTGGGTTCGAGTCCCTAGATCAGACATTCATGTTTGGAGTCTACATGTCCTCCCTATGAGTGAGTTTCCTCCAGGTACTCTAGTTTAATTTCACAGTCCAAAAATACACATGAGGCTAATTGGCAAGGTGTGTGAATGGTTGCGTGTGTGTTAGCCCTGTGACGCCCTGGTGAGCTGCCTTCACCCAGTGTGGGCTGATAGGCTTCAGCCTCCCTGTGACCATAGTAGGATTAAGAAGTGCGATGGACTATTTACTTTACTGCATGCCTCCTTTAAAGGATGAATTGGTCTGAGATGGAAGCAGGAAAGGTTATCACTGAGTTTTCTTTTCTCGAGTTTTCACTCACTGAGCCCCGTGTTAATTTTTATCATCTGGCTTGTTATTTAAATTATTCATTTCACAAGGTCATGTTACGTGTTTATGTCCATGTTACGTGTCCATTTATTCATTATAATCCATCCATCATTTTTCTAAACCACTTAATCCTAATTTTGGTCGCGGAGAGGCTGGCGCCCATCTCAGCCGAGTACACCCTGGACTGCTCGACAGGTCATCACTTACACAACCGTACGCACTCACATTCACACACAGGGGTGATTTAGAACAGCCTGTTCGCCTCCCGTGCATGTTTTTTGGATTGTTGGAGGAAACTGGAGTGCCCGGATGAAACCCACGGAAGCACGCGGAGAACATGCAAAGTCCACACAGAAACGCTTTGAACGTTGTACGGTCTTATTATCCTCGATAAAAGTTTGTCTTCCAGCCTGAGTTAGGTTGTGTTGTTGATCAAATTAGGCACGGACATCGGGAAACCACCAAAGTCATGTTTCATGCTCATGGGGCTCCACTCAGAAGCGCCGCTATAATAATTTATAAAGGATTTTGGCTGTACTATAAATAAATAAATAAATAAGTGAGGAAAACATTACATCAGCATAGAATCATCTCTGTTTTAGTGCGGATCCCTTGTTGAAACTCGCCAGGCCTGGCTGGAAACGTCTTTGAATGGTGCTGTAGTTGAAATAGTATTTTATTCTATTCTTGAACATCAAGCTAATTCCTCTGGAAACTGCCTGTCAGAAGGACAGCTGAGACTGGGATTAGGTGAACCGTTGATGTTTGTCCCATTATTGATTTCTGTAGGTTTAAAACCAAGCTGCTGTGGTTGTGGGTTTTTATGTCCGTACACAGCAGCTGTGCATTTCCTGTTTGCCCTGCTTGACCAGTTCATGGATTTGCTGTGCTGAAGAAGCAAATCAGTCTCTGCTCCCTCCTGATAAGCTTGCTTTAATATTTAAAGGGAAAGCTAATGAACCCCAGAGGTTAGTCACCAAACCTTAACAGCATACCATGAGATGAATGTACTCGCTGATGGGGCATTTTACGAAAACCTGTATTTTGGTAGTGCTGCGTTTTGAGGTGTGTTAGTCAAAAAAACAAAACAAAACAAGTGCAGAGCTTAATAGCCTAATGTTCCCTACTGTGCTGAAAAATTAATTCAATTTCAGAGTATGAACACAGGGCAGTGGTGTAGCGGGTAAGACATCTCCCTCACAGCAAGAAGGACCTGGGTTCAATTCCCAGCTTGGGTGTTTCTGTGTGGAGTTTACATGTTCTCCATGTGCGTGTGTGGGTTTCCTCTGGTTACTCTGGTTTCCTCCCACACGACAAAAACATGCACAGTAGGCGAACTGACTGTTCCAGGTCACCCCTAGGTGTTTTTATGAATGTCTGTGTTAGCCCTGCAATGGCCTGTTGAGCTGTCCAGGGTGTGCTCTTCCATCGCCCAAAGTTGGCTGAGATGGATGCCAGCCGACCTGAAACCCTAATTAGGATTAAGCGACTTAGAAAACAAATGAGTATGAATGCAATTTTTGTTCATGCAGATTACTGAACAGATATAGTATGGGAGACCTGTAGCAGCGTGGTTAGCACGGATGGCAAAAGGTGGCAGTTAGCATACCCACCTCACAGGGAAAAAAAAAAAAAAATCCTGTTTTTTTTTTTTTTTTGTGCTGAATATTATCCCCAGAGGACATAAAAATGAGATTTACTGACACACACACACACACACACACACACACACACATATATATATATATATATATATATATATATATATATATATATATGTGTGTGTGTGTGTGTGTGTGTGTGTGTGTGTGTGTGTGTGTATAATGTATATGCGTATATATGTATATGTATGTATATTTGTAATAAATGCTTTTTTTATGTTGTCCTTTTAATCCCCACCCTATTTTTTATTTTTATTGTTGCCCTATACTCTACCTAAACAGAAGGGTAGAAGGGTAGAAGGGCCAGAATGTGTCTCCACCACCAAGATGTGATAGTGCAGTCACAGGACATGCTTGAAAGATAGTGCATACATTGGCTTCCAGATATCAATGATTAGCTAGTGTTACTGTGATTGGCAGTGGAGTGAACAGTGGCGGCCTGGTGGTAAAGGGTGCTGGATCCTAAGGTTGGGGGTTTGAGTTTCACTCTCCACAAGGTTGTCACTGTCCCCCCCAGGGCAGCTAACTGGGTTTTTAAATCTATGGCACCCTACTCCAAAAAAAAAAAAAAAATCCAAATATGTGCATAACATTTTCAGTTGCATACAAACAAAAAAAAAACCCAACAAGCTAACAAAATGCTAATGAACCAACACCGTTGAGACTAGAGGGATACCTTAACCAGGTACAAATGGATAATGATGACACGTCTGCCTAAGGCTGCAGATTGTTATTATAATTTGGCATACTTTTAATGAAATATCTCCCCCTAGTGGGCATCTGATGAACATTTATTTTCACATTATTTCCACTTATTGAATGAATCCCTTGTTTTTTTCAAACTGCTCCCATGCATGGATAATTTCTGAAATATAATGATTTGTTACTTGTATAGGCCAATCTATAAAGTTGCTCCATTCTTTTCTTTTCTTTTATTGTTTATTGTTTAGTAATTTATACTATTTATGTATCTATTTATTTATTTACTTATATAATATATATGTATGTGTGTATGTTCGTACTTGTACCTATTTTTGCACCCCCTACTGATAGTACCTCAAGAGCCTGTAACAGTGAATTTCTCCATTGTGAGATTAATAAAGCTGTATCTTATCTTATCTTATCTTATCACAGCATACTCTCGAAAGCAAACTCATCAAAAAGGCCAGCCATGTCTCTCACTGTCTACGGTGAGAGGTTGATGTAAAAGAACCATTGCTGACTTTCGTAAAGAGGAGCCGCATAGCCGTCAGTGTGTTTCTGCCACTTGCTAAAGGGTTGTGTCAGGAAGGGCATCCGACGTAAAAACCTATGAACCAAATCAAACATGCGATTCATTAATATGACTTCCATTAAGATGGAGGCAGATGATTCACTGTGGCAACTCCTGAAGGGAACAGCCAAAAGGAAAAGGAGAAGACTGTGATTGGCAGTGGGATAGATGGATAGATAGATGGATAGATGGATGGATGTGACATCTTCAAAGTGTGAGCGCAGCTGTTTTTTTAGTTCCATGCATGCAGTAATTATTTTTGATGCCAGCAATATTTTCTCACAAATTGAATTGCTGTTATTTCCCAAAACAGGAATGAACTTGCAGTTTGCTTAATTAAAACCACCATAACACAGACCAGGTTGTTCAGAATGAATGAATGTGCACAATAAATTAATTAGTCCTATGTACAATAATGAATATTTGCCCTTTGTCCCTTTCACCTACATAAAAGTAAAAACCTCTACTCATGTGACTTTTGGATCCCAGTTTTGATCCATAAAACCACATAACCTTAAATACGTAGATACCATTCAAGCTGTTTGGGAAAGATTTTCCAACAAACAAACAAAACAAAATTCATTAGTTTGCTGAACCGCTTATTACTACTCAGGTTACATGGGGACTGGAGCGTCAGCCAACTCGAAGCTTGGGTGTGGTGCACACTGAACAGTTTGCCAAATGATTGCAGAGCTGTAACTTGGCATAATTTTCATGAAATGTCTCCCCCAGTGGGCACCTGATGAACATTTTGAAGCATGTTATAAAATAAGCATTACAGAATTATTTTTTTGCAACATGATCCCATGCACAGATCACAGATCACCACAGATTCAAGGTTTACTGACATTTTAATTCTATGGCACCCTACTCCAAAAAAAGAAAAAAAAATCCAAATCTGTGCATAACGTTTTCAGTTGCATACAAACAAACAAACAAAAAAAACCCCCAACAAGCTAACAAAATGCTAATGAACCAACACCGTTGAGACTAGAGGGATACCTTAATCAGGTACAAATGGATAATGATGACACGTCTGCCTAAGGCTGCAGATTGTTATTATAATTTGGCATACTTTTAATGAAATATCTCCCCCTAGTGGGCATCTGATGAACATTTATTTTCACATTATTTCCACTTATTGAATGAATCCCTTGTTTTTTTCAAACTGCTCCCATGCATGGATCATTTCTGAAATATAATGACTTGTTACTTGTATCACAGCATACTCTCGAAAGCAAACTCATCAAAATTTGTGCACAACTTTTTGAGTTATCGTTCACACACACAAACAGGCAGTGGTGGCCTGGTGGTAAAAGGTGCCGAATCACTGATCCTAAGGCTGGGGGGTTCGAGTTCCACTCTCCATGAGGTAGTCGCTGCCCCCCCCCCCCCCCCAGTGCAGCTAACTGGGCTATCAAAGGCCGCTCATGTCTCTCACTGTCTATGGTGAGAGGTTGATGTAAAAGAACCATTGCTGACTTTCGTCAAGAGTAGCTGCATAGCTGTCAGCGTGTTTGTTTAGAAGCAACTTTTTCATCTCTGTTGGTCTGTTTGTTAGTTTGCATGTCTGGTCATGAAGGGGTGCTGGAGGCATTTCATTGTAATGATGCCTGGTTAAGAACGTCTAACTCACAGGTTAAGTTGGAATGTTCTCGTAACGGTTTTCTCTGGGTCCTTTGGTTTCCCCCCCAAAGTCCAAAGACATGCACATTAAGATGATTGGCTGTTCCAAATTGCCCCTAGGTGTGAACGTGAGGGTGAAGAGTTGTGTTTGTTGACCCTGCGATGGTGTTGCAAGATTTTTCAGGATAATCAATACATTTGTCAGTATCATCCATTTGTGTCAGGTAAATGTACTATGTGCTCGATGAGTTCCCCTCTAATTAGTTTGTGTAATTGTTTGTTAGCGGAATAACACAAATATATACGTGCAGATTTTCATGAAATTTGTCTTCGGAAAAGGCAGCCTCCATTGTATTCTGGAGACGATCAAGATTAAACTCGAAATGCAGGAATTTTGTAAAGGATTCTTTAACATGCTTGTATGACATTAACATGCATTAGAACACTTTAAAATTAACTTCTATATAAATTTTATATAATATATTCTAGTAGGTGGGTGGGTGTCCTTAAGACGTGGCAGAAGTCATTTCGCGGGGGTGGGGAGGTGGTTCCTATTAACCGCGAAACAAGAGGGATTACTGTATTAATCTAAAATGTTTAGAGACAAACAGTGAGCGAAAATGATAAATATAGACGTCATACTGCTGGGAAAGATTAAACAGGAAGTGATTAGTGTAATAGGGACAGGAGTGGCCTGGTTGTAAGGTCACTGATCCCAAGGTTGGGGCTTCAAGCCCCACTCTCAACAGGTCATCACTGTCCTCCCAGTGCAGCTAACTGGGTTATCAAAGGCCCGCCATGTCTCACTGTCTATGGTGTGAGGTTCATGTAAAAGAACCATTACGGTACTGACTTTCATCAAGAGTAGCTGCATAGCCGTCAGTGTGGTTCTGTCTTGCGATGGCCTGGCGAGCTGTCCAGGGTGGACTCTGCCCTCGCCCAGAGTCAGCTGAGATGGGCGCCAGCCAGCCTCCCCGCGACCCCAATTAGGCCTAAGCAGTTCAGAAAATGAATGAATGGATGGATTAGTGTGGTAGAAGGTGGCTTATAGCGCTCATCTAGTATAGTGTATGGTATTTGCCCAATCTGACCTCTTCTCGTCTGGGAAAGGCTTCAAAAGTGTCGGAATCGCGAACAATGCAAATACTTTAGAAACATAGTGAAATATAACAGTGACCTAGCCCCAGTTCCACCAGAGCTCTTCCTGGGAATATTATTACCAGTTAAGGATGGATTGGAAGTAAAGACTAAGCATTATCCCGGTAGAGAAGATTAGAGCGGTCAGAAATCTTATTTTGTCATTTTAAACCCTTGGAGCTGGAGGACCTAGCCTTCACCCCCCCCCCCCCCATTCCCCACCCCCCACCGCCCCAGACGGACCTGCCTGGAGTCTGCAGATTTTAAAGTGAGGGATGACACTTGAGATCTAATAGAGCAGTTTGATGACAACTGTGTCTCAAGAGCATCTCCAAGCATTTTGCTTCCTGCCATCCATCAGCTGGAAGTGATCATTACGATGAGAAGGAAGTTCACCGACTGCATTCCTGAATGTGTCCTTTCCTTCATTTCTTTCCTTTCCTTTCCTTTTTTTTTTCTTCCCTCTCCTCTCATCTCTTCTCATTTTCTTCTCTTCTCCTCTCTGCTCTTACCTCCCCTCTCATGTCTTATTATTTTCTTCTCTTACATCCTCTCCCCTTCTCGTCTTTTATGTTTTCTTCTCCCTGCTCTGAATCTCCCTTCTTCTTTCCTCTTTTGATTTTTTCCCCTCATCTCTTCTTCTCACGTCTGTTCGTCCCTCCGCTCTCATCTGTTCTCATTTCAGTCCGCCTCTCTTTTTATTCTCTTCTCACTTCTTTGCTCCTCTCCTCGCCTATTTTTACCTCTCCTCTCCTCTTCTCTCCTCTCCTCTCCTCTTCTCTCCTCTCCTCTTCTCTTCTTCCCATCCCTTAGTTTTCTTCTTTCCACTCCCCTCCCTTTCTCTTCTCTTCTCTTCTCTTCTCTTCTCTTCTCTTCTTCCCATCTCTTAATTCTCTTCTCTTCTCTTCTCTTCTCTTCTCTTCTCTTCTCTTCTCTTCTCTTCTCTTCTTCCCATCACTTAATTCTCTTCTCTTCTTCCCATCTCTTAATTCTCTTCTCTTCTCTTCTCTTCTCTTCTCTTCTCTTCTCTTCTCTTCTCTTCTTCCCATCTCTTTATTCTCTTCTCTTCTCTTCTCTTCTCTTCTCTTCTCTTCTCTTCTGTTCTCTTCTTCCCATCTCTTAATTTTCTTCTTTTCCTCCCCTCCTCTCCCCCCCCCCCCCTTCCCCCCCTCCTCTCTTCTCTTCTCTTTCCTTCTTTTCTCTTCTCTTCTTCCCATCTCTTAATTCTCTTCTCTTCTCTTCTCTTCTCTTCTTCCCATCACTTAATTCTCTTCTCTTCTCTTCTTCCCATCTCTTAATTCTCTTCTCTTCTCTTCTCTTCTCTTCTCTTCTCTTCTGTTCTCTTCTTCCCATCTCTTAATTTTCTTCTTTTCCTCCCCTCCTCTCCCCTCCCCTCCTTTCCCTCCTCTTCTCTTCTCTTCTCTTCTCTTCTCTTCTCTTCTCTTCTCTTCTTCCCATCCCTTAGTTTTCTTCTTTCCACTCCCCTCCCTCCTCTTCTCTTCTCTTCTCTTCTCTTCTCTTCTCTTCTCTTCTTCCCATCTCTTAATTCTCTTCTCTTCTCTTCTCTTCTCTTCTCTTCTCTTCTCTTCTCTTCTCTTCTTCCCATCACTTAATTCTCTTCTCTTCTCTTCTTTCCATCTCTTAATTCTCTTCTCTTCTCTTCTCTTCTCTGCTCTTCTCTTCTCTTCTTCCCATCTCTTAATTCCCTTCTCTTCTCTTCTCTTCTCTTCTCTTCTCTTCTCTTCTCTTCTCTTCATCTCTTAATTCTCTTCTCTTCTCTTCTCTTCTCTTCTCTGCTCTTCTCTTCTCTTCTCTTCTTTCCATCTCTTAATTCTCTTCTCTTCTCTTCTCTTCTCTTCTCTTCTCTTCTCTTCTCTTCTCTTCTCTTCTTCCCATCTCTTAATTTTCTTCTTTTCCTCCCCTCCTCTCCCTCCCCTCCTTTCCCCACCTCTTCTCTTCTCTTCTCTTCTCTTCTCTTCTCTTCTCTTCTCTTCTCTTCTCTTCTCTTCTCCTTTCTTCTCTTCTCTTCTCTTCTCTTCTCTTCTCTTCTCTTCTTCCCATCTCTTAATTCTCTTCTCTTCTTAATTTTCTTCTTTTCCCTCCCCTCCACCTCTCATTTCTTCTCTCACCTTTTTCTTCTTTTTTCAACTCCCGCATTTCCACCATTTTTCTTTTCCTCTCTTCTTCTCTCTTCTATTCTTACCTCCCCTCTCATCCCCTCTCCCCGTAATTTGGTGTCTTCGTTTAGAAAGCAAAAATGTATAATTTTCTCCGACTCTTTGTCGAGTCTAAATGCATTAAAAGGTAACGACTTTGATAATCCCGATGTTTTGGGCAATGTTGCAGAAATGCCATAAACTTATAGAAAGTGGTAAAGATATTGTAGTTGCTTGGTGTCCCAGTCATGTTGGAATCAAGGGGAATGAAAAAGATGATAAATTGGCCAAGGAAGGCCTCGGTCTCGATATAAGTGAGGAAAAAGTACCAGATACAGACCTAAAGCCTGCAGATCACAACCTGGTTTATTACAAACGTCAGGATTATTGGCGTGAACAAGTTGATGATAAACTTTTTCTGATCAATCCAAGTGTGCGCTCTTTGTATCCGTACAGGGAAAGAGACAACAGGAGAGATCACAGAGTTTTCGCACGACTGCCAATCGCCCATACTTATACGACACGCGGTTATTTGTTGAACGGGGAATTAGTACCAACATGTGACACATGTTCACCACGCCTCTCAGTTCGGCAGATTTTAATTGATTGTACAGAGTTTAATTTATTCAGAAATAAATATTTTAGTGTTACATCACTGAAGGAACAGTTTATGAAATCTAATGCTTCTTTTATTTTAAACTTTTAAAAAGAAATTTATATATATTATAAACTCATTTCAGAAGTCATTTTATTCTTTTTACAAATGTTTATTTATAAAGAGCTGAGCTCCATATTTATTTAATATATTTGATGCTGCTATTTACTGTTTTCTGCAAAATCTAACACTTACAGTGCTGAACCTAAAATCTCCTTCATTCATTCACTCATCCCCTCTCTTTTCATTTTCATTTCACCTCTCCTTTTCCCTTGTTTTCACTCCTCCTCTCCTTTCCTTTCTCTCCTCTGCCCTTCACCCATGTCCTCGTGCTTTCTCTCCTTCTCCTCTCCTTTCATTTCTCTTCTCCTTTTCTCGTGCAGACTTCCTTCCCACAACCTTCCATCTGCTGTCCTGCACGAAGAACACAGCAGTCATTGACCTTCATTTAATTTAACTTGTAAAATAGTTCAAATCTGCATATGGAATACAGTACATAAAGTACAAAACAAGGATTTTAAGTACAAGGTGAATTTGCACGATATCCCTCTTCTCGTGAACGCACGCTTGATGACCAATGTTTGCGTCTTTAATTTTGTTCTGCTGCTCCAGGAAGAAAATCTAGTGTTTCTCTCGCCCACAATCATTAGCATAACACAAGCCCAAATCTTTATATAATGATTTATATAACACCTTAAGTGCCATAATCTCATTTTGAAAGCGACACTGTTTGATTTATTTCTTAATTTATTAAAATGAATTAAAATATGAATATTGAGTCAGGAAACAATAAAATACTGTAAAATCCAAGTCGCTGTGAGTCACTCTGACAGTCCTGCAGGAATAATTCACAAAAAGGTGGGGTGAAGGAAGTGGCACCAAATCTGAACACAGACACCACACACCGGTGCAGATACATAAAGAAATTACCCTGCACCAGAATATTCATCTTCAGTCTAGTGTTCCTTCAGCCAGGAATCAAATGATTAATATGGAGGTCCGTAGGCTGAGAAATGTATATTATATAAGGACAACCCCCTCCCTCCCACCCCCACAAAAAAATACAAATAAAATAAAATAAATAAAAGATAGTGGCGGCACGGCGGCGTAGTGGTTAGCATGCCCGTCTCAGAGCAAGAAGGTCCTGGGTTTGATTCCCAGCTTGGGTGTTTCTCTGTATAGTTTGAATGTCCTTCCTGTGCTTGCACGGGTTTCCTCAGGTTATGCTGGTTTCCTCCCACAGTCCAAATCCAAAGTCATGCACAGAAGGTTAATTGGTTGTTCCAAAGCACGCCTAGGTATGAGTGTGAGTGTGAATAGTTGTGTGAGTGTTTGGCCCTGTGATGGCCTGGCGGCTGTCTAGGGTGTACTCTACCTTTGCCCAGAGTTGGCTGAGATGGGTGCCAGCCTCCCTGTGACCCTGATCAGGATTAAGTGGTTCAGAAAATGAATGAATGAACAATAAGATGATGTGATGTGGATTATTATTTTCCTTGAAATTTCAAGACACGTTATATGTTTTATCGGGTTGGTATGGAGGCGTAGCAGTTAGCACTATCACCTCATGGCAAAGAAGGTTCCGGGTCCGAGGTCCCAGAATGTTTCTGTGCGGTTTGCAGATTTTCCTTGTGTTTGCATTAGATTCCTTTGGGTACTCCAGTGTCCAGTCCAAATATATGCGTATTAGGATAACTGGCTGTTCCCTAAGTATGTATGTGACCTTGAATGGTTGTGTATATGTGTGTGTGTGTGTACTAGTATGTGTATGTATGTGTGTGTATGTTTGTGTGTACTAGAATGTGTATGTGTGTGTGTGTGTGTGTGTGTGTGTGTGTGTGTGTACTAGTATGTGTATGTTTGTGTGTGAATGTTTGTGTGTACTAGTATGTGTATGTATGTGTGTGTATGTTTGTGTGTACGTGTGTGTACTAGTATGTGTATGTATGTGTGTGTACTAGAATGTGTATGTGTGTGTGTGTGTGTACTAGTATGTGTATGTATGTGTGTGTATGTTTGTGTGTACTAGAATGTGTATGTGTGTGTGTGTGTGTGTACTAGTATGTGTATGTATGTGTGTGTATGTTTGTGTGTACTAGAATGTGTATGTGTGTGTGTGTGTGTGTGTGTGTGTACTAGTATGTGTATGTATGTGTGTGTATGTTTGTGTGTACGTGTGTGTACTAGTATGTGTATGTATGTGTGTGTACTAGAATGTGTATGTGTGTGTGTGTGTGTGTGTACTAGTATGTGTATATATGTGTGTGTATGTTTGTGTGTACTAGAATGTGTATGTGTGTGTGTGTACTAGTATGTGTATGTATGTGTGTGTATGTTTGTGTGTACTAGAATGTGTATGTGTGTGTGTGTGTACTAGTATGTGTATGTATGTGTGTGTATGTTTGTGTGTACTAGAATGTGTATGTGTGTGTGTGTGTGTGTACTAGTATGTGTATGTATGTGTGTGTGTACTAGAATGTGTATGTGTGTGTGTGTGTGTACTAGTATGTGTATGTATGTGTGTGTACGTGTGTGTACTAGTATGTGTATGTGTGTGTGTGTGTGTGTGTGTGTACTAGTATGTGTATGTATGTGTGTGTGTATGTGTGTGTGTACTAGAATGTGTATGTGTGTGTGTGTCTGTGTACTAGTATGTGTATGTATGTTTGTGTACTAGTATGTGTATGGATGTGTGTGTATGTTTGTGTGTACTAGAATGTGTATGTGTGGGTGTGTGTGTGTGTGTGTGTGTGTACTAGTATGTGTATGTATGTGTGTGTATGTTTGTGTGTACGGGTGTGTACTAGTATGTGTATGTGTGTGTGTGTGTGTGTGTGTACTAGTATGTGTATGTATGTGTGTGTATGTTTGTGTGTACTAGAATGTGTATGTGTGTGTGTGTGTGTGGACTAGTATGTGTATGTATGTGTGTGTATGTTTGTGTGTACTAGAATGTGTATGTGTGTGTGTGTGTGTGTACTAGTATGTGTATGTATGTTTGTGTGTACGTGTGTGTACTAGTATGTGTATGTATGTGTGTGTATGTTTGTGTGTACTAGAATGTGTATGTGTGTGTGTGTGTGTGTGTGTGTGTACTAGTATGTGTATGTATGTGTGTGTATGTTTGTGTGTACGTGTGTGTACTAGTATGTGTATGTGTGTGTGTGTGTGTGTGTGTACTAGTATGTGTATGTATGTGTGTGTATGTTTGTGTGTACTAGAATGTGTATGTGTGTGTGTGTGTGTACTAGTATGTGTATGTATGTGTGTGTATGTTTGTGTGTACGTGTGTGTACTAGTATGTGTATGTATGTGTGTAAGTTTGTGTGTACTAGAATGTGTATGTGTGTGTGTGTGTGTACTAGTATGTGTATGTATGTGTGTGTATGTTTGTGTGTACTAGAATGTGTATGTGTGTGTGTGTGTGTGTGTGTGTACTAGTATGTGTATGTATGTGTGTGTATGTTTGTGTGTACTAGTATGTGTATGTATGTGTGTGTATGTTTGTGTGTACTAGTATGTGTATGTATGTGTGTGTATGTTTGTGTGTACTAGAATGTGTATGTGTGTGTGTGTGTGTGTGTGTGTGTGTGTGTATATTTGTATGTACATATGTACAAGTAAGGCAGTCATTTCTGGTGATTCAATGTTGGTAGACTCCAGACTCATGCCAGGTTTCTATTCAGTAAGAAAGTCTAAAGCTTTATTTATTTATATATATATATATATATATATATATATATATATATATATATATATATATATATACAGTACTGCATTAATCCTGCTCGGAGTCATTGTCCCTGTAGTTAACCCTTCCAAGGTGACCACACATACTCAGAGGCCTGTCAAACATTGGACCATCAATTGGAGGAAAGGAAGGTGAGTGGGGGGGAAGGACCTAAAGGTCCCTAACTCGCTTCTCTGACCGTGAGACTACGGCTGCTCCTTTTATTGTGTTTGCAACAGATTTCATCAGTATGCAGACCGAGAAATGTACATTATATAAAGAAAATACCCAGAATTGAATATACTGTTGTTGCAAAATGTTGTGATATGGATGAGTGGATGATTATGTTCCTGTAACAGAACCTCACATCACAGCCATTTACCACAGCAATAAAACAGAATATAAACACTCGTTTACTTGTCATTTTACTGAGAAATAAACAGAAGAGTTCTCTGCAAAGACTTCTTGAGTTTGGAAACTTAAAGTTATAGCAGTAATTGAATGTACTTGTCATTTACAGGGACGTTAAAGGCAATCGGAGGTAAAAATTTAAAAGAAGAATTGATAAATTGAATGAAAAAATGAAGCTGCTGGGTAAAACTGCACACACACTGTTTGCTTTCTTTTGTTTCTCTTCTTGTTTTCTTAATGTAAAAATGTGGTGAAGGCTCTTGGTTGCTAATCTGAAAGTCAACCAAGCTGCCATTTCTGGGCGCTTGAGCAAGGCTCTTCGACCTCAATTGCTCAACTGTCTAAAAAAAAAAAACATGTACCGTACTCTGCAAGCCATAAGACGCACCAGATTACAAGGCACAATAATGAACGAATGATGATTGACGGGCCCAGTTTCCATACACAAGGCGCGCCAGATTATAAGGCACATTAAGCAAAACAAAGTGAGATAAGTCAAACTTTATTTAACTCATTAACAATAACTCTCAATATTGTTCAGTTATAACAATATAAAACAATAAACTCACTTTTTCAGTTCATTCCTCTTCCACAAATCCATCAAATTCTTCATCTTCAGTGTCTGAGTTTAACAGTTGCGCGAGTTGGATATAAAGCCCGGATCCCTCTAATTTATGACCTGTTGACACCAATATCTAGTGGTTCGAGATCTTTGGTTAATCCACCAGAATGATGGCAGCTCTGAATTAGTTTGCTTCACTTGGGTTTTGACAGTGTCAGTGAGATGGGCATGCATGGAGTCGCAGATCAATAGAGACGGAGATTAGGTGGAAAAACTCTTCTGGTCTCATGACATAAACTTCTCTCAGCCACTCATGTATTACTCAGTGAGTCACCTGACTACGTTAGCCGTAATGCCCTGACAAACGACGAAGCGGTGTGACGGGGCCACCACACAAGGCGCACCGGATTATAAGGCGCACCGGATTATAAGGCGCACCATCAAATTTTGTGAAGATTAAATGATTATAGGTGCATTTTTATAGTCCGAAAAAAATTGGTAAGTCACTTTGGGTAAGGGTGTTGCCAAATGCAATGAATGTAATATTAATGAAAATAAAGATTTGAATCAACAACCAGGAGTGCATACGCAGATGAGCACATTCTAACTAGCCATGTCCCTTTCCCCCTTTTATTCATTGGTTTATTAAACAAATCTGGCATGTATTTGTTTAGGGTGAGTGACAAAACAAATTACAAATGAAGTTTACCAATAAAAACCCAACAGGCCATTTTTATTCTTTCTTTTTTTATAAACAAAAAAAGAAGAAAGCAACACTGAGAAATACATATTAAAAATACAAACTCCATACAGAATCATTCATTCATCTTCTTCCGCTGAATCCGGGGTCAGGTCGCGGGGGCAGCAGCCTCAGCAGTGAGGTCCAGCTTTGTCCTACAGCTCTTCCGGGGAGATGCAGAGGCATTGTATGTATCTCCAGCGTGTTCTGGTTGACCCCAGGGTCTCTTCCTGGTTGGACATGCCTGAACCACCATTCCAGGGAGGCTTTTGGGAGGCATTCTAACCAGATGCCCGACCCACCTCAACTGGCTCCTCTCAACACAGAGCAGCTGTTCTACTCCGATCTCCTCCTGGACGACAGAACTTCTCACACTATGTGTAAAGGAGAGAGCCTCAGCCCTGCACAAGAAGCTCATTTTAGCCACTTGTATTTGCAATCGAAATATAGATAAAATAACTAAAGAATTAAATAAAGATAAATACACGTATGAAGTAATAAATATACAAATTATTAAATGGAAAAATGAATGAGTGACATGCATTCTTATGCTTCATTTTCTGTAACCGTGTAATCATAATTAGGGTTGTGGGGAGGCTGGTGCCCATCCCAGCCAACTAAAGGTGAGGGCAGAGTACATCCCGGACAGCTCACCAGGCCATCACAAGGCAGAAACACACATATGTCTCACCGTAGACAGCGAGAGACATGGTTGGCCTTTGATCACCCAGTTAGCTTCACGGGTGGGTGGGGGGGTCAGTGACAACCCATTGAGAATGGGGCTTGAACCCCCAACCTTAGGATCAGTGATCCAGCACCTTTACCACCAGACCACCACTGCCCGCATTCTTTTGCACTGTATATAATTATATTGAGTACGCCACTCACTTACCACTGTATTTGAGTCACTGCAGCTATTATCTTTTGAAATCTCTCCATTTTCATCTTCCTCCTCATTATCTTCATCACTAAAACTATTACCTTCTTCGCTAGGACTTTAATCTTCATCTCTGCTGTCAACAACAGTGATCATGGACTTCATGCTCCAGTGTAAACCCAGAGTAAGGGAACCAGCGATAAGCTCTGGCCTGATGATTCAAGACTCAAGAGTCTTTATTGTCATTATTGTTCACACATAATGAAATTTTGCATGAGGTTCTCAACTTTAAAAATGAGCCAGTAGGCCTGGGTGTCAAAGCCCAACAGACTTTACCTTACCTCATCAAGTAACTGAGAACCCTGTAATATTTTTCTGCAGTAAATCCAGTGTACCTTGTAAATTACCAGTGAAGAGTCTTTTAATACAGTAGCTGTCATTGTCGGAAAATTTCCACCAGCTTGCACCACACCTGAAGCCCAAATGTCCTCTCTGTCTTTATCTACTGTAAGCATCAGATGTCACAGTGCTGCACTAAAAATGTCCTGTAAGGCACCGACAGATGAAACTTTCCGTTACACAGCACTCAAAACACTAGGGAAGCTTCTGATTGGCAAGAATCCTGACATTTACTTCTCCACTGTAAATAATTAACCAGTGTCCATGTTTAATAATTAACAACATGTCATTTTGATATTTGGTAAATCTGCTCTGTGTCTCTGGACAGATAAATCAGGGATGAGAGAAGAAACAAGGGTGGTCCATAACTTTTACCTTCCATCATAGTGAAAAATGAATGGGTTAAGGAGAAGGATGTGTAGAAAACAAAATGTAATTGTAGCAAAGAACTTCATATCCAGATAATCTAAGCAGTGACTAACGCTCAACGTTACAGGAATTAACACAACACCTTTCTATGAGACAACAGAAACAGAGTCCTTGTGTAGTGCAGGTAATCAGTGGGATGAGTCATGGGATCAAGGCAGTGGTTCTCAAATAGTGGGGCGCACCACACTGGGGGGGGGGCGGTATGATGCCGGGGTGGGGTGGGGGGAGGGTTTGACCCCAGGGAACATGCTTTTTTGGCCGTACTAGAATAATGTGTAATTGTACATCCACTACAGTAGGTGGCAGTGGCTGTCTCACTGTCAGAGTGTGCACAGAGAGAATTAGCTCAATGGTAAAATATAAAGTGAAGTTAATAAACCCACCGTGGAAATTTTTAACAGAGATGAAGAGAGAGACGGAGACAGCTAAGTGGAGGAGGTATGATGAAGCGGATGTAGCACTCGGCTTCACTGTGCCGCGGTGAGAAACGAGGAAAGACCGCTGTGTTGTGTACTGTGTCTGAAAACATTGGCAGCGGATAGCATCAAGCCAAATAAATGAAGGCGTCACATAAAGACGTCACACTCCGATCACATGATAAGCCAAGTGAGTTTTTTCAGCAAAAACATGCCGAATATTGCCAACAACCATCCCGCTTTGTGAATGCTACTCCAGCAAACCAGCGAGCTCTGTTAGCATCAGATACGGTGGAGTACCAAACTGCTCAGTGCAGAAAAACCCCACAGCAGAGCAGAGGAACTGATCCTACCTGCAGCAGACAGGAGACCTCGATGACATCAGCGCTGCAAAAAGAAGTCCAGGTCCCAGTTCAGCCTCGAGCATGGGAGTTCAAGCTCATCTCTCGACAGGTTGTCACTGTGGGCCCCCCCTTCCCAGTGCAGCTAACTGGGTTATCAAAGGCGGGTCATGTCTCTCAGTGTCAATAGTGTGAGGTTCATGTAAAAGAACCATTGCTGACTTTCGACAAGAGGAGCTGCAAAGCCGTCAGTGTGTTTCTGCCATGCAATGGCCTGGAGAGCCGTCCAGGGTGTAATCTGCCCTCGCCCAGAATCGGCTGAGATGGGCACCAGCCTTCCCCGTGACCCTAATTTAGGATTAAGCGGTTCAGAAAATGAATGAATAATAAATAAATAAATAATTTAATTGAATAGTAAAGAATTCTTGTTCATGAAGCAGAGACACTATAACGCCTACAGTGTGATGTTCTGTCACATGAAGAATGAGCGTTCCGTGTTCCGAGCTAATATCTACCAACAGTGGCTTAAGAACCAGAGAAGCAAACATCACAAACCAAACATGCCTTGGTTGATGAACAACATTAGTGTAAAGAGGGTGAAATTTGTTGTGTAAGTTTTGCTTGGTTTGACTTTAAAGCTGATTTCAAATTAAGCGGAGAGTGATGCACAACTGAACACCAAGCGGTAAGTTCTTGGCCTCCTGAGATCCTCAGGCTCCAGTCGGGAAGCAGTTAAGCCATGACTGATACAATCCAACTGATATGGTTACAACATCACCACCAACGCTAATATCCATGATCATACATTCATAGTAAGACCAGTACTGACAATCCGAAAAGCACCGCCCACTGTTCCGGTGTGTCCGACAACTTTACACGGGCTAAATTTCCCTTTCAGGGAAATAAAATTAAAAAGAAATGTTGTTGAAAACAGTGGCACGGCGGTGTAGTTTTTAGCACACCCACCCGTCATCAAGAAGGCCCTGGGTTCGATTCACAGATAAACATCTCCGTGTGGTGTTTGCATGTTCTCCTTGTGCTTGCATGGATGAGCTTTGTTTTCCTCCCACAGTCCAAAAACATGCACAGTAGGTAAATTGGCTGTTCCAAACTGCCCCTAGATGTGAGTATGAATGGTTGTGAGAGTGTTGGCCCTGTGATGGCCTGGTGAGCTGTCCAGGGCATGCCCTCGCCAAGTGTTGGCTGAGATAGGCGCCAGCCTCCCTGTGACCCTAATTAGGAATAAGCAGTTCAGAAAATGAATGAATGTTGTTTGATAATTTTAGTGCTAATTCAGTGCTTCTCTGTGGCGCCACCTCTAGGAAGAAAATACATTTACTACCCTATCGCCCCGCGAGCGACTATAAATAGTATTATTTGTCTATAAAATTGTTATTAGTACACCTCTGCACGACATTGTAAAGTATCTTTATTCACATTAAAAACAAAAAAAGAAAAAAATATAGTTCAACTTACAATAAAGAAAAACTTCATTAACATTGTTTTTTTTAATCTGCAATAGAAAAGATTTAAAGTTCACCAATGTACCGGAAATAATAATAAAAAATACATCTTTATTTCAACTCATTCAACTTATTTGTCTTAATATCGCCGTCTCGCTCCACCTTTCTCTTCATTCCTGTTAGAAAATTTTCCATGTTGTTTCTTGAGGGGTTGGCTACACCATGGCGCGACAATGAGAGCGCCACTGCCAACTACTGGAGTGGAGGTGCAATTACACTTAATTCTCATACACTATTCCAGAAAAGCATGTTCCTCAGGGTGATACGCGCTCCTCTTGGCATCACATCGCACCCCCCCGGCATCATAACGCATGCCCCACTATTTGAGAAGAACTGTGATAATCATATAGTTTTTTAAAACAAATAGTAAAAATTTCGGGGTTGTTCTTACTAACAAAATTAACTACTGAGCAATGTGTTCATTCAAGCCTGCAAAATATCACAGACTCTTCCAGGGACAGCTTTGTTCACTGAATCACATACTGGGCAGACTGAGTATCATACTCGCTAGTCATCTTCATGCTAGCAAGTCTGAGGACGTACATGCAAATTTCAATTTCAAGTTATGTGTATCACGCAAAACTACTCGCCTGCAAATTTATATTTATATAATTTGGCAGACGTTCTTATCCGGAGGGACTTACAATTATCATTTTTAAACAACTGAGAAATTTAGAGTTAACGGCCGTGCTCAAGAGCCCAGCAGTGGCGAACCTTTGGATTAGGAAGCCATCACCTTATCCACTAAGCCACCACCGCCCTAAATTCTACCACTGGTGGCAATTCAATGGTTAAGGCTCTGAATTACTGATCTGAAGGTCAGGGGTTAACGCTTAACTTAAGCTTCTGTGGTGATTTAGATACTCTTATTTTGTATAAATAATGCCGCGGTGGCTGAAATCAGACTGTATATCTTTATTTTGACTTGATGAAGCCTTCTGTCTCTCTTTCTTTTCTCTACCAATCCGGCGCTTTACGCGGATCTCTTTCTTGGCAGAAATGGAGATGGAAAGGCACGTCGGATTGTTGGGATGGCGCCAGCTGCACACTCCCTGTCCCTGGGTGTGTGTGTGTGTGTGTGTGTGTGTGTGTGTGTGTGTGTGTGTGTGTGTGTGTGTGACATGCAGCTGAAAAAGCAATCTCATGGTAATGAAATCTCCCATGCAATCGTACACCTGGCCAATCTCAGCATAATGAAAGTTAGCCAACACAAACACCTGGGCTGAGGTGTAGCAAGATGGGCTCGAGACAGAAAGACTCTGATACACACCTCCCTTCAGGCCGTGTTCTTATTCAGATGGAGACAAAAGGGTCCAAGCGGGACCTGTTGGATTAGTTGAGGAGTCATTACGCTGGTAGGACAGATTGAGGCAGGCGGAAAAGAGAACATTCGCGTCACCGAGTGATTTCTAATAAAGATACAATATAATCGAGGACACAAGGCGAGGACGTTTTAACGTATTAATTACTACTAAAATACGGCTATGATTTCTCACGCACTCATCGTTCACTCATTTCCTGAATCGCTTTATCCAATTAGGGTTACAGGGAGACAGGAGCCTATTTTAACTGACACTGGGCAGGGTACACCCTGAATAGCAGGTCCAGCACACACACACACACACACACACACACACACACACACACACACACACTCTCTCTCTCTCTCTCTCTCTCTCTCTCTCTACATCTCCATCCAATCATGAGAAATGGGCGTCGATCTCTGAAGCTTGAATGATGCTCATACAGGAATTGTCATGGCTGTGATCACAATGATCTACGGTCTGGTTCGTCAGGCCACATACGGACTCACTCACACCTACAGGCAATCTGGAACTGCAATTAACCTACTGTGCATGTTTTTGGACTGTGGGAGGAAATCGGAGTACCCGGAGAAAACCCATGCAAGTACAGAGAGAACATGCAAACGCCACACAGAAACACACTGGCTCTGGAATCGGCTTCTTACTGTGAGGCGGATGTGCTAACCACTACGCCACACACACACACACACACACACACACACACACACACACACACACACAGCCATTTATACGCATAGTCACACCTATGTGCAATCTGGAACAGCCAATCAGGTTAATGTACATGTCTTCAGATTGTTAGAGGAAATCAGACTACCTGGAGGAAACCCATTCGACGCCAGAACCTTATCGCTGTAAGGTAAATATGTCACCACTATGCTAACGGTATACGTAAATTCTGAACAGAATAAAGTGGTAGCTGCTGAAACATAAATGATTCAGTGAAAGGATGAATAAATAAAGCGGTACAATATTTCAGGTTCAACAAATTCAGTCTCTTTTTGTCTACAATTTGTATTGGTGACTGCACAGAAAGCCCTGACGTCCTGAATGTTTTACTTTAAATGTCACATCTTAAATGTTTAACAGCGTGACTGCAGACTTCAGTACTTACCACTCAAGCAGCAATTAGCATAGCCGCGCTATCTCACTATGCTATTTGTTTGCATTTGATTTCTGTAGCGGTAAAAGCATCCTGAGTACATTTCTAGCATAAACACACACACACACACACACACACACACACACACACACACACACACACACACACATACATACATACATACAGATTATTTAACTTCATTCACATCTTCAGGTGGTACACTAGAAATATGTGATGTTTCGTCAAAAAAAAAAAAACCCACCACCAAAGAGTTTAGGAAGAATTCTGCTGACAAGTCACATCAATCATTTATTTGCTGAACTGTTTAATCATATTAGGAGCCTTGAGCTTGTCTCAGCCGTCTCTGGATGATGTGTTGTACACCCTGAACAGCTCGCCAGATCTTTGACAGCCAACACACACACACACACACACACATACACACACACACACACACACACACACACACAAACAACTATTCACACTCACCTAAACATTTAGAGGCAATCTGGAAGAGCTAATTATGCTAATGTGTATGTCTTTGGACTGTGGGAGGAAACCAGACTACCCAGAGGAAACCCACACAAACACATTTGTCCTTGAGTGATTTTGAAGGTCAAACCCCATCCACCTTGTAAATCCTTCAAAATAGAAAGGTTGTTTGTTAATTTCTTTACATCCATGTCATCATCATCATCATCATCATCATCATCATCATCACCAAGGTCAATAGATGTTTAGCCGTAGGTCTACTTTGCTGTCTTCCAGCAGATGTTTCCAATTTCCTCTGTCGGCTGCATACTTTGTAACAATGGAGGACACGGTTGTTTTTATCCTGCTCCTCGGCCAATCCGGTATGATGTTTCTTTCAGGTGAAAACACACTAAGTGTTCCAATAGGCAAAATTCCCTGGTACTGCCCAACTCTCTTCAGTTATGGATGGCCATTGGCTCTTGAGTGAGCTCATCTGCCCTTTGACAGGCTTTGCTTTTCGTCTTGCTGGATGTCCACACACCCACCTCATCAAGATAAACTTGACGGAGGAGTTGGTTTTGTCGCTGACCACCCGACCACGAAACAGGTTGTACAGGATTACCGTATTCGACAAAATAAGCGCCCAGCTCCAATAAGCCCCCCCCCCCCAATATTTTTGATCTTACGTCTAATAACCGTCCATGTGTACGGGGAGCAAAATTGTAGATCAAACTTAGCAATTTTATTGGATCAGTCTCTGTAATAGTAAAATGCAGCGTTCACTGGCTGTAAAAGTGAGTTTATACAGTATTTCAAGACCCCCTGCCACTGGGGAATGTCTATAATGTTCATAAGTAACAACACATTTGATTGTTCCGCTGTGCTTAAAAAAAAAACAGAAAAATATTTTGCTGTGTTCTCTTGGTAAATGTCCAACAACCGATGAACCATTAGAAACTGATACAGCAAAACTATGGGATGCTCTGAATGAATGGAGCGATGAGCCAGATATGGTGATGAATATTTTTCACCTGATTCTCCTGCTCACAATAATTCATAAATTTAAAGACGTTCCTGGCCATGTACTTTTGTTTATGTTTGTGTTGATTGGTTCAACATGCCATGTGTTGAAGTCGACATTCGTGTTGATTGGCTCAATTTTTAAAGGAATTGTTTAAAGGGAGGGAAAAGTAAGGGGTCTTTTTAAAAAAAAATTATGCTGTTTTCTGTTAATTTTCAGCTTTCATGTAAGTAATTTGGTTGATACCACAAAATGAATAACGAAAATACCATTAAAACTCTTTTATTGTTCTGTGATTATTCATATTTTCTACCTCGATGGTAATAAGCATTTACCGTTCCACTTCACTGGTAACATTTTAATAAGTGTCCACCCACTCCAATTTTTAAGTGCCCCGGGCACTTATCACGTTGAATACGGTACTTGATACATGTAGCAGGTCATCCTGACCTGATCTGACTTACAGCCATTGTACATATTGTAGGATGAACAGATGGGTAATTATTACCAGTTCCCATGTAAGGCCTATGTGAAACATTATCCATGCTGTGGGGAGGAGTGCCCTCCACTCTGTGAAGAACCCTGGCAGTTTTTGAAAAAAGTAATCAAATAACTACTGTAAAATAAAATCAAAAGGTTCATCAAATAACATGAAACAGATCAACAAATAAGATCTCAAAGATGGGGTTTCAAGCTCCAATGTCAACGGTTGTCACTGCTGTCCCCCCAGTGCAGCTAACTGGGTTATCAAAGGCCGGCCATGTCTCTCACTGTCTGTGGTGTGAGGCTGTAAAAGAACCATTGCTGACTTTTGGAAAGAGTAGCTACATAGCCGTCAGTGTGTTTCTGCCCTGTGATGGCCTGGCAAGCTGTCCAGGGTGTAGGCTGCCCTCCCCCAGAGTCCCCGCGACTATAACTAGGATTAAATGGTTCAGAAAATGAACAAAGGAATATCATTTGTTACACACAAATAGGGTCGGCACATTGGTGTATTGGATAGCACATCCTTCTTGAATCAAAATGGTTCTGGGTTCGAGAGCCAGGCTTGGGCGGTTCTGTGTAGATTTTGCATGTCCTTGTGTGGGTTTCCGCCGAGTTATTTTTTCGGTTTCCTGCCACAGTCTTAAGACATGAACACTGGGCTAACTGGTTGTTCCAGATTGCCCGTACGTGTGAATGTGGCATTGAATGATCATCTCTGTGAGTGTGTGTGTGTGTGTGTTGGTCCTGCGATTATCCTGTGCGATTTTGCATTGCTCATTGTTGGCTGATGTAGGCCCCAGCCTCCCAATAACCCTAATCGGATTAAGCAGCTTGTCACATTAGTGAGTTAAAGTGTTAGCAGTCACTCAGAGCAAGAAATGTTCTCTTGCTGAACAGCCCAGAGGATATGGGCCGTACTTAACGGCCCCAGCATGGGCAGCATTGAGATTTGAACTCACAAACATTTGCTTAGTAGCTTTACGACTTAGATACCACTCCCCAGCTGTTAGCAGTTGTTTTTGTCTGGTCTGGGTCGTAGTGGCTCCAGAGCGTCTTTTAGAAAAAACATGACATATGTTGCAGAAATAGACCCTGGGTGGTCGTTTGGGGCACCATACACTCTCCTACTTATTCACACTCAAAGGAGTAACTGATCCACCTACTGGCATGTTTTTCTCAGGAAACCATAGTATTCAGTGATCGCTCACATATAGAACATGCACAGACAGTAATCTCAGCTGGGGGGGCATGTCATGCTCTGAACATAACTATAGATGGAGGGGCAGCAGTGGCGTAGTGGTATAGGGCGTTGGATCGCTGATCCAAAGATTGGGGGTTCGAGTCCCACTCTCCACAAGGTTGTCACTGTCCCCCCAGTGCAGCTAACTGGGTTATCAAAGGCCAGCCATCTCTCTCTCTCTGTCTATGGTGAGAGCATTCTCTGTCTCAACAAGAGCAGCTGCAAAGCCATCGGCGTGTTTCCGCCCTGCGATGGCCTAGCGAGCTGTCCAGGATGTACTCTGCCCTCTCCCCGAGTTGGCTGGGATGAGCACCAGCCTCCCTGCGACCCTAAGATAAGATAAGATACAGCTTTATTAATCTCACAATGGAGAAATTCACTGTTACAGGCTCTTGAGGTACCATCAGTAGGGGGTGCAAACATAGATACATATACAAACATACACACATACATATATATTATATAAGTAAATAAATAGATACATAAATAGTATAAATTAATAAACAATCAAAGAAAAGAAGGGAACGGCTTTGTAGACTACTATACTATACTATAGATATAGATATACTTTAGATATAGATACTATACTATACTATAGACTACTATACTAATTAGGCTTAAGCAGATAGATGATGGGAAAGGTGATATGATCTACAGACATGTGATCACTTTATTAGGAATCTCTACTTGAATATGACCGGGGATTTAGCTCAGTTGGTAGAGCGTCCACTTTATCCTCCGGAAGGTCGGAGTTCAAATCTGGCCGCGTCATACCATAAGACGTTAAAATTTGGCAGTTGTTGCTTCCTGCTTGGTGCTCAGCATCAAAGGATAGAACAACACAATAACTGGTGCTGCACAGTGGCGACAGGTGCCCAGAGCACAAACCAAATTTCAATGTATGTAAAAGTACTTTGACAATAAAGAATTAGTTTAGTAGTAGTTTAGTTTAATATGCAATTAATAAATTAACACGGCTGATTGGATACTTGCATGATGTAGCAGCAAACTATGCACATACAGGTCACGTGTTTAAGTTAATGTTCACGTCCCACACTAGAACGGGGAAAATGGGCTCCAGAGCGGCGCATCAACAAGATGCATGACTTTCAAACTTGGTTTGAAAAACTTGGTGACCAGGGGTCCGTCGGAGCTAATTAGCTTTTTCGATCGTCAGCCAAATATGGGCATCTATGAGCTCGTTTGTACCAGGAGGCAGATAGCACTTTCCCTCCGATTGTGTTATACCATCCCTAAATACACACGGTGCAGAAATTCGAAAAGAGGCGGGTGGTTAGAATTGCATTTCACGGAGGGTGCATGCTCTCGTCCCTCCCTTCCCCTCGTTGGTGGTCATGTGATAGGGAAAGCAATACCTTATGAGTAAATTAGGGAGGAAATCAGGGGGGGGGAAATGAATGGGGGGAAATATGCTTGCCGTGACTCACAATGATTCGTTGCCTACGGATCAGACTGTACCGAAGACCTCGGGCTGAGATTTCTCTGTACAGAGCTTGCGCTTAGTTACTAAGTAGTTTTTGTTTTTATAAAACTTATTTGCAGCTTTTACAGGAGCTTCCTGGAAGGCTCATTTACGTCATCGACCCCAATTTGCCTTTGGAGAAAACCCTGAGACCTCGCCTGTAATTTTGCCTTCAAACTGTAGTGCCCTGTTGTGCCCTGTTGGCTGACGTCTAATAATTTTACATGCTCTTTTGTTCAAAGAGCAGAAGTATGCGCCAGGAGCGCAGTTATGATACCGAGTTCTCGCCTCCAGATGTCCAAGGGCTGTTTTGCAAGATGCGATTGAATCCTTTTTATTGCTAATGGGTGGCACTTCTGGTGCAATAACCCTGTCATGCGTGCACAGAGGTTTAGGGCAGATGATTAGGCTTCAGGTGATTAAGCCAAACTAATAATTTGAGATTTATTATCTTTTTTGGACAGTTTAATCACTATCCTACTTACAAAACATTTTCTAGTTGATGTATTATTATTATTATTATTATTATTATTATTATTATTAAAATCATTTAAATGTAATCCAGCCGACAGGTCTGAACCTACACCTGATTATTGTCAATAATTACAAACTTAATCATTCTTTATACTGGTTATAATTGTTCTCTCTTCAGCTTAATTATGAGGGGA
>CM045728.1:124237297-124294797 GCA_024760905.1 Plotosus lineatus | reverse complement strand
GATGTTGGGAGAGAGCCAATGAGAGACCAACTTGGGCATTGTTTGAATTTTTGAATGGTACGCTTTAATTTTTGAATGGCCTTTTTTGAAAAGTTGAAAATTGAATTTTTGACTATATATATATATATACACAGATGCTCCCTGACTTACATTTTAGTTTGGTTCCAAGATGACAGAACGCAAGGTGAAAAAAAACACAAGTTTTACTGCACGTTCCAGTGACGTATGACGTTTATACTGTACTATACATCCATAAATACCATTACCATATCTCATAAAACACCCCTAAATCAATTATTATAAACAGAACATTAATTTCAAATAAATCAAATTCAAGCAAAATAATTTCAAATAGATAAATTTTAATGAAATTCACTCATCAAATATCAAATACAGTATCACATATAACCTTTAACATGCTCTGTGATGTGATCTTTCTGCTTGTAAATGGTTCCGATGGTCGACGGAGCCATTTGGAAGAAATGTGCAACAGTCGCATGTTTTTCACCACAATCAATTTTCTTGATAATAGCCACCTGCATTTCTAACGAGATGGCTTGCCGCTTTTTCTGATTTCCGCTATCACTAGTAGGCTTATGCTTCTGACCAACCATATTTGCTTAGGGTTACAAAAGTCTGCAAAACACAAAGATCACTGAGACGACGTCTTAACACAAGGGTAACATGCTGTGAACTGGGAAGAAGGAGGGGCACGTTCAGTCTGTCGTTTGTAAACAATGAATGCAGCGTCATGCGTAAGTAGCGTACTATGTCAGCGTACTATGTAGGTACAGCTCATACTACAGAGAGCACGCTAAACTCAAAATTTGACTGATAATTAAAAAAAAACCATGAAATCGAAAAATAAACGTAAAGTGGGGAGTGTCTGTGTATGTATATATAACATATATACATATGTTGGCCTTGGGATAGTCTGGTGAGCTGTTTAAGGTGCACGTTCACCAAGAGACCTGGCTTATGACCATAATAGAAGTGAATGCATGAGAGTAATGGGCCGTGGTGGCCTGGTGGTAAAGGTGCTGAATCATTGAACCCAAGGTTGGGGGTTCAATCCCCACTCTCAACGGGTTGTCACTGTCCCCCCCCCCAGTGCAGTTAACTGGGTTATCAAAGGCCGGCCATGTCTCTCACTGTCTATGGTGAGAGGTTCATGTAAAAGAACCATTGCTGACAAGAGTAGCTGCAGAGCCATCAGCGTGTTTCTGCCCTGCAATGGCGTGGCCAGCTGTCCAGGGCATACTCTGCCCTCACCCAGAGTCGGCTGGGATGGGCGTCAGCCTCCCCACAACCCTAATTAATATTAAGTGGTTCAGAAAATGAGTAAGTGAGAGTAATATAAACAGGAAAAGCTTAAAAGGTGTGTGTTTTATGCATCCAGCACCTTTTATCACCATGCCACTACCGCCCCTTATGCATACACTCACTTCTTCTTCTTCTTCTTCTTTTCCTTCTGACGATTCCCTTTTTTCTCAGGGGTCGCCACAGCGAATCTGTGATTCGCATGTTTGATTTGGCATAGACATGTTAAAAAGGGATTGAGGGATTTGGGCTGTGCATTGCTGGATAGACTACATGTGAAGCATATTTATTTAGCTACTATATTAGTATCCACTTTTTGAGGGGATTGGAATCCGTCGTCTGCTTCACCTTCATGCCAGCTTCATTGTCATTTATTTTTAGGTTCTGTAGGGAAGTACGTACGAGTTGACAGTATTCTTTTGAACAGAACTAAAATCCAGTTGCGTCACGTTGGCAAGCAAGTAAACAATGGGCTCCCCTGAGGATTGTACTTTTGCACGTCTTCAGGTGCTCACTTCCTTCTTCATAGAGATCTGATCCTGCTGTCTCGGTCTTTGCAGCTTTCTTCTGTCACAGGAAATCTTATTGCTGTTTCATTAAATATTTAATTTCTCTCCTCTTCAATTTTTAAGGACAAGAAACTCAGGCACTGATCACGTGCTTTCTTATCCATTCTCTGGGAAACAAAAGTGCCTTTACAGGCTATCGTGTTCATATCAAAGTTCAAAGACTAGCTTTGATTTCTATAGTGGCAGAAATGTGGATGCAGCTGATGGTCATAGCAAGGCGGATCTGTTCTCCAGTGTTTTATACATAAAAAAAAACCTCATGTATTTTTTTCCAAGTATATTATGATATCCTTTGATGGGGACAGTGGTGTAGTGGTTATGTTTCTGGGGTCATGATTGAGAGGTCGTGGATCGAATTACTGTTTGATCCACCACCATGCTAAGACCCTGGTCAACATCTTAACCACAAGTGTGCCTCTCTCTATCCAGCAGTATGAAAGTGTATCCGTTAAAAAAATACGTGTACTGATAAAGTAACCTGTAACGGACTGGCAACTGATCCAGGAGGAGTCGAACTCCTCGTAACTTCTGAAGGAAAACCAGAGATAGGCTTCCACTGTGATGATGATGATGATGATGATGATGATATTGTTTTGGTTACAAATGGAAACCAGACTATACGATACACGTTATTTGTATAGGATCTCCCTCAATTCAAAATGTAAACAATTCCTCATAATATTGGTTGTGCAACACGTTTTATTTATTTATTTATTTTTGCTGTGGGGAATTTTAATGATTGTAAAAACTTCAGACCCCCAGTGCAGCCAAGTGGGTTATCAAAAGTCACGTCTCTCACTGTCTATGGTGCGAAGCATGTCAAAGAACCATTGCTGACTTTCAACAAGAGTAGGCTGCATAGCCGTCAGCGTGGTTCTGCCCTGCGATGGCCTGGCCAGCAGTCCAAGATGTACTCTGCCCTCAACCAGAGTCAGCTGGGATGGGTGCCAACCTCTCCACAACCCAAAGTTGACTTAAGTGCTTCAGAAAATGAATGAATGAAAAAAATCTTAAGAATAAATATAAGCACAATAAACAACCTTTAAAGGGAAGCTCCCAGATAAAAACAAACTCCATTTCAGAAACTGAAGGGCCACTCATAGAATGGGAGTTACCCCCACCAAGTACAAATAGATTATTATAACTTAGTGTAGTTATAATGAAATGTCTCCAACTAGTGGATGTTTGATGCTACTTTGCACCATGTTAATTAAAGCATTGCATTTTCAGGATTTAGGGATTTTTTTTTTTTTTTGCCTCCGCATGATTCTATGTACTGTTGATCCCTGAAATTTAATGAGCTCTTTTATGACCCAGGCTCCACCCCTCTACCGAGACTGACTAATCAAATCAGTAGTTTTTGCACAATCCTGCTAACATAAACAACAAAAAAAAACTTTTCTAAATGATCCAGATCCGCTCTATCACATTATAGGTTCTTTCCAGGTCCACACCCCATTCCTCCACCAAGTGAGTGAGAATCAGTTCATTAAATTGTTGCAAAATCCTGCTAACAAACAAACAAACAAACAAACAGACGCTGGAGAATAAATATGCTCCCCCGCCAAATGGCAGCGGAGGTAACAAAGGCGAGCGAGAAGTAGTGGACCTTCTTGCTGTGAGGCAGACATGCTAACTACTACGCCACCATGCTGCCAGTCTACATGGTTATCAAATGTTCAGTTCATTTTCTGTACATGCATAATCCTAATTAGGGTCGCGGGGAGGCTGGTGCCCATCCCAGCCGACTCCGGGCCAGGGCAGAGTACACCTTGGACAGCTCGCCAGGCCATCACAGGGCGGAAACACATTGATAGCTATGCAGCTACTCTTGTCAAAAGTCAGCAATGGTTCTTTTACATGAACCTCACACCATAGACAGCGAGAGACATGGCCGGCCTTTGCTAACCCAGTTAGCTGCACTGGAGGGGACTGCTTGATATACTATCGTAAAATTTTAGCAGCAACTTGGTACCAAAGGCTGAAACGAGTTCATGAAAAGGTCAAGCTCAAGTATACAATGTTATGCAGCGGCGTACTAATAATTTTATAGACAAATAATACTATTTATAGTCGCTCGTGAGGCTGTGGTGGTAGTGGTGGTGGTAGTGGGGTGGTGCTTTTTCTTCCTCGGGGGGGCGCCACAGAAAATAATTGAGAAGCACTAAGTCTCAAAATTAATCATGGGGGGGGGTGTGTTCAGGCATAACATACTATCAACCAATCAGATTGTCATCTCCTATTCCCTTTAATAGCCAGAGAGGCTTGCACTCTGCTCCGCATTGCTATCATAACAAATTACCCAGCCAATAGTACGAGGCGCTGTGAGTGCAGTGCTCGGAGGAAACAGATCTGCTCATGTGTGAAGTAAATGCCAGGATTCCAAATGATTAGTCAATCTCATTCATTACAATTGCAATTAGATAATTCTGATGAATATTTTGATGACTCATTATGATTTATGGGAAGCATATTCATCTTGTAGTCTAAATTGCCCACTGGTGTGAATGTGAGTCCTTCTGCACGTGTGTGTGTCTGTCGTAGAACTTTAATAGACTGGCGACCTGTGCAGGGTGTACCTTACCTCACTTCTGCTGGGATTTGCTCGAGCTTTACACACACACACACACACACACACACACACACACACACACACACACACATACACACACACACACACACATATACATACATACAAACATATACACTCTGCTCAGGTTAAAAAAAGAAAGCAGGTTACACATTAATATTTTGTTGGACCATCTTCAGCCTTGATTGCAGTCAGTTGGTCAGGTTGAGGCTCAGGATCATTATGTGGCAATAAAGTAAAGGTAACCAGGTTATCACATCAGTGAACCTATTGGTACGGATATAAATTTTTGGCTGAAATATACATACGCTACGCTACGCTACGCTACTTACGAACATTTGTTTTACGAACATCCGGATATACGAACAGGGCTGTCCGGAGGTTGAAAGTGTTTGCGCAAACAGCGAACAGAGTGGCTGTAAGTTAGATTTTATATTACGTGCCTATTCTGCGCGCCTATTCTGTGTAGTGCGTCACTCTCCTCTGCCCCCGCCGTCATTTGTTATAGCAACACTATACAGAGAGATAAAGAGAGAGAGAGAGAGAGAGAGAGAGAGAGAGAGAGAGAGAGATTGTATACAGTACAAACTCGTATAGGTTTGTAGACTCGTAGAACGCCCTGTAACGACTTACGAACAAATTCATCTCACGAACGGCCGTTCGGAACCTAACTCGTTCGTAAGATAGGTAGTGTATGTAAAAGCAGTTCAGGGGGCATAATAAATCCTATTCACATATGACCAGGCACCACAGAGTCCTAACCTTTCCCCTCTTGAAAGTCGTTGAGATATGATGAAGAAGACTTTTTTGGATGGATCAGTTTTTCCCTGATTAATTCAAGATATCAGGGTTTTTTTTTTTTTTTTTTTTGCACTGCTGTGCATCATTGCCCATTGTACATCTCTTAATCTATCTATCTAGTGCCTGAGTCATAGGACAACCATTGGTGACCCACCATGAAGGATAACACCCTGGTTATCATCTTCATGGGTGCAGTGGTTTGTCATTGCCGTCTGCACGATGCGAACCTATGGGCAATTTAGAACGGCCAATTAACCTACTGTTAATTGCATGTCTTTGGACCGTGGGAGGACACGCAAACTCCACACAGAAACGCCCAGGCCAGGAATCGAACCCAGGCCCTCTTGCTCTGAGGCGGATGTGCTAACCACTACGCCACCGTGCCACCACATCTCTTAATAATAAACCCGAACTGTGAGTGTAATCATTACACTGCACGATTAACTTCAGATCAGTTGTCAATTACACAATCGTTTTATATTTGTAGCATTTGCCAGACACTCTTATCCAGAGCGACTTACAATTTTTTTTTTTTTTTTTTTTTATACAACTGAGCAATTGAGGGTTAAAGGCCTTGCTCAAGGGCCCAACAGTGGTGACAGTGGGGATCGAACCACTGACCTTTGGATCAGTAACCCATTGCTTTAATCCCTATGCCATCACAACCCAATCACATGCCACCGCCTCAATATATCAATGTGCAAACAATGCACTTGGTCCCACACCTTTAAACAAAGCGCCCGGACACACCCGCGGTAACACATGCCTTTGCTATTTAAAAACTGTTGTGGTGCGAGACAGAAAAATGCCAACTTTGTCAACTTTATTATACATTTTGCCATTTTGTGTAAGGTCGGTCCCCAAGGTAGATTTTTACAATCCAACCAGGTTGGGCTCACGATTAAATATTGACTGCAGCTCATAATGTAATAATAGCCCAATTTTGAGCTCCACTAAAGGGAGTGAGCAGCACTGTATTTAAAGACTGTCTTTATAGTTTAAACAATAGTATATCCGAATATTGCTTTTTACTATAGAGAGAAACCACCCATTTAATGACACAGTAGTTACATCACGAGAGCAGGATTGTGAAATAGTGGTCAGCATGCCCACCTCACGGTCAGAGAGCTCCTGTGTGGAGTGTGCAGGTTCTCCCTTTGCTTGTGAGGGTGTCCTCCGGGTGCTCCGGTTTCCTCCTGCAGTCCAAAGACAATTACATTAAGCGAATTGGCTATTCCAGAGTTTTCCGTATGTGTAAGGGTGAATTCAGGATGTAAGGTGAACTCCGTGCCATCGCTCAGAGTTGGCTGAGACAGGCTTTAGCCTCCCCGAACCTAATAGGATTGTGCAGTTCGGCACTTAAATGATAAATGTCTGTGTTTTATTAATTTTTAGTGTAAATTCTAGCCGGTGTCACTCTACTTTTTCAAAAATACAAAAGCTGCCTCTTTTTTGAATTCATCCACCAGAAAAGTGCAGATATCGATGAGAAAACTGCTGCTGTAATTGCATAACGCACATCTTCTGGCCTGTGTGTTCATGAATCAGTGCGAGTGTGTTACAAAAGCTATGAAGCTCGGTTCAAGCGATGGGTTGTAAATACACAGGGAATTCTGAAGTATCCAGGTGGCTTTAGGATGAAATGCATAACTGGGATGCCGCTACAACATCCCGGACAAGTCAGTGAATTGGCCTTGATCGCTGGATTTCGCCTTTTACGATACCTTTGCATGAGATAAAAAAAAAGTGAGCTGCAGACAAAGTCAAGCAACATGTCTTTGTTGCAATGTCAGAATGGTCTACTCTCAGAATTCTTCAGTGGCATCTGGAAGAAACCCAGAGGACTCCAGTCTGATTCATCGCTATGCCTTCAGTCATATATAATACCTCCCATCTGCCAGCTGCCTCTAGGCACGCACAGGGAATTCCCTTTCAGCGCTTGGCTCTCAATGAAGACCCCGCTTAGGGAATAGATTCAAAATTGATGACCCATAAAGTCATTTGACTTCTCACAATGAAACAATCATAGCGTATGGCAGGTAAAAGCAAGCAGAAAATCTGCTCAAATTAACAGGAAGTAGGAAAACTCAAAATCCTGGTTGTAATCGGTATTTCCTATATGACTACCAAATACAGGGAGACCCCCCCGCCACCCCCAAAAAAAAAAGGGAATTTTTGAAGTGCGTATTGGCAGACATGAGCACGTCGCAAGTAAACACGCCACCGTTTTGGTAACCATAGGTCAGTGGAAGGGGCAACAGCGTACGCTAGCCATAAAAATGTTTAATAAAAACGGTGATAGTTTGACAGCCGCGCAGAGGGAGTTCCGACGTTTTTACAACTTAGGACGTCATGGTGCTGTTCTATCAAAACACGTGATCAAATTTTGGATTAATAACTCTGAAGAGACTGGATCGGCCATAAAGAAGAAACCAACAAGACGACCAAGAAGTGCTCGTACTCCACAGAACATTGATGTCGTACGCGAGTCTGTCTTACGGAGTCCACGACGTTCAATTCGCAAGCAAGCAGCTGCGGAGATGTTACAATCCTTCGTTACACCTGAATCGAACAATTTTCCACATGTTCAAGAAACCTGGTTTCAACAGGATGGAGCGACATCACACACTGCACGGCAATCATTGGAGGCTGTGCGAGAATTGTTCAGTAACCATGTGATCTCAAGATTCGGTAACGTGCCCTGGCCTCCAAGATCACCAGATTTGTCGTTTGCGATTTTTTTTTTCTTGTGGCGCAACCTCAAGAGTAAAGTGTACACGACTCGACCAAGAACTCTGGATGAGTTAAAACAGAAACTTCAGGATGAAATTCACAGTATCCCAGCTGAGATGTTGTGGGGCTGGTGGCGTAGTGGTTAGGGTGCTGCGCGCATGATCGGGAGGTTGTGAGTTCGAATCCCACTGAGACCCTCACTGTGCCAAGACCCCTGGGCAAGGTTCACTCAGCTGTATAAATGGGTACCAGTAAAATATACTGGGAAGGTAACCTGCGATGGACTAGCATCCCATCCAAGGGGAGTTGAACTCCTGGTCGCTATGGAAACCAGGGATAAGTACCGGCCTGATGAGCCACAAGGCCATTAGGCTCAGGTGTAAAAACCCAACAGACTTACCTCTCAGCTGAGATATTGCAGCGGTCAATGAGGAATCCCAACAGCAGATTTCAAGAATGCATTTGTACAATAGGACGCCATCTACAGGAAGTAATTTTTAAAAAATAATTAAATTCCATTATTGTTTCTCGAGTGGCATGTTTGAAGGTTTCAGTTACTATGAATAAATTATTTTCTTTCATCACTCTTGGTTTTACTGGATTGTCAAAAAGCTCCCGTTTTTTGTGTCACCTGGTATAATCAAAATATAAGCAAAAGGGGTTGGGCTGAAAGAGGTCATAAAAAGCGATGTACTATGTACTCTGAACAGCTTTCCTTGGCCAACAACATCTGGAACAGCAAATTAGTGTAATATGTATATCTTTGGACTGTAGAAGGAAACTGGAGAGCCCTGATTTAAATCAATGCAAGCCAGAGAGAACATGTAAACCTCACAGAGACACATCCTCACTGAGCCCGGGACTTGAACCCAGGACCTTCTTGATGTGAGGTGGATGTGCACTAACCACAACCGCCTCTGAGTCTATACAGTGATCCCTCGCTACTTTAAGCTTCAGTTTCTGCGGCTTTACTGCATCGCAGATTTTTCAAAAATATTCATCGGAAAAAAAAAAAAAAAAAAAAAAAAAAAAAAATATATATATATATATATATATATATATATATATATATAAGGAAATTAATGCAAAATAGGGGAAAAGTTAAGGAAAATGCTGCAGAACAAGGGCAATTATGAAAAAAAACCCAAACAAATGCCCAAACAAACAAAAACAAAAAAACAACCCAAAACCCCCCAACAAAACTATTTACATTTTTATGTGAGGTGTGCATCTGAGTGTGTGCGCTTGCGTCTGTATGTGTGTGTATTTTTATTTCATTTACATCTTAAGCATTATTTTTCAATGTTTAATTGTTATTATAAGCATTTATAGCGTTGAATATGTATTTGTTGATATTATATACGCATATATATGTACGTATATGTCAGTCAGGGGGGTCGATCCTACTTCGTGGGAATCGTCAGTCGCATTGGGGGCTCAGTCCCCATTAACAGCGGAAAGCGAGGAATCCCTGTAATTATAATACAACAGTTTGGCGCTTGAATTCGATGCTAACATGTTGGTTATTTCATTGTTGTAGAGTGATACCTCAAGATACAAAAACCTCTGTATACAAAAAAATTCATGATATGAAATGGACCATGAAGATTTTTCCGCCCCATTTTATGGAAAAAAAAAAATCAAGATATGAAAGCAAAAATAAGAATGCTGTATCTAAAAAAAATTAAAATCGCACGACCGACAGAAGGAATAACGCGAACCTGTTTTTCAATTTACCGCCTTAGAACCTGCTCTCCCATTGGTTATTAACACAAAATGCACAAAAAAGACATTGAAATTAAAATTTGAAAGAAAAAAAAAAATCAGTGTTTCGTGTACAGTTGTAATTATGTAGGTTAATTTATAAAATTTTTTTTTCTAAAGTTACATATGATTTCTGCCATTTGTGAAAACTCCGTTCGCCTCCTCGTCCACCTCATCCGCCATCGTCGCCTGACTCGAAAGGTAAGCTTCAACAGATTCGTAACACCATGGATTGATTATTTTTCATTGTTTAATTAACATTTATTTAATTGATTATGCTGTATTTAATGATCATATTGCATTTCTTTCAGGTTTTTAGAATATTTAAAATTTATAGGGTTGTTTTCGGGGGTTGTGGTGGTGGTGGTGGTGGTGGTGCTGGAACGGATTACGCTGTTTACATGTAAAACGTGTCCCATTATACGAAAAATTCAAGCTACGAAAGCTTCCAGAACAGATTAATTTCATATCTCGAGGCATCATTGTACTTTTCTAAAGGATGAACTTGCTTCAGTCATGTGACTGTGTAGCTCTGAGTCAAGCTGACCATCTCTGATACCAGTGCTGCCAAGGTAAGTGATGAGTGTTGAACCATTTAGGGGTAATCCATGCATCCATTTTTCGAACCACATAATACTGCTTGATTAGCTGGGAGGCTGAAGCCTGGACTAGCTGACTCTCTGCTATGACCCCTGACAGCTCACCAAACCATGACAGGGCCAGCACACACAAGCTATTAACACACTCACTCCTGGAAGAGTCATTTAGCCGAATCCTCTTTCAACTGGGTGAAACTGGTGGTGTAGTGGTATGGGTGCTGGGCATTTATGGTCAAGAGGTCATGGGTTTAAATCATTGTAACACCCATATTGTGGTAAGATCCCAAGTGCGTCACTGTCCACCCAGCAGTATAAGTACTGGGAGGACAACCTGTGATGGAATGGCGTTCCATCTAGGAGGGGTTGAACGTCTCTTTGCTTCATGCAAAGTAGGCTCGGATGTAAAAGGCCAAGAGACTTACCTGTTTGGACTCTTGGAGGAAACTAGAATGCCATGAGAAAACATGACCCCAGAGAACATGCATACTCGACACAAAAACAACCTCGTGTAATTCCCGCCAACTTTGAAATGATCAGCATGAACCTGGACTTCAAAAAGACCGTTTTGACAGCCCACCCCCACCCCACCCCACCCCACCCCCTTCTCTTCTGTCAAGCCTTCCTGCAGGATCTGAGTTACTGCCCATATTCCTTATTACCAGAACAGACTCTGCTTCTCCAGATGTTAAAGTGCAGGGAAAAGGCACAGGACAGTGCTAAGGAGCATCAACATTTCACTCTTAATGCAGCTCTGGTCTCATACCAGCCAGCCTGTTTAATGTTCTGAGTCTATGCCTGGCTATTTTGGGTGTGGATGCAGCGAGTTTGAAATGCAAGGAAACCGGCTCTGAAGAAATTGGAGACTCTGACGCCTCGTTAGCGCTGATGCTGAGCCACTGAAGTGAGGAATAGACAGATTGTGTTCTGTGAGAATTTGCATATATGCAGCTGAATATCATCACATCATCCTTCTCTGCTGGGGAAATTCAGTAGATTATTACGGTGATGGACAGACAAATCAGGGGTAATTTCTGGTTAACTTACCTTCTGTTGTTCTATACATTTACTTTAAATTAAATCTTTTAGAAAATTGTCTGATGTTGTTTTAGAACGCTTGGTGAGGCAACGCAGGCGGATTTAAAATATAATTTACGGAACTACACTGGGTATCGTGAACTACTGGTGGTGACCCGGGTTTCCATTTACTTACCATGGGTACCATGATGTCTTCCTAAGACCTTTTGCTTACTTGTACATGTGACTGTCGATGACCTGTGCAGAAGAATGATGATCTATGGAATATAAACATAGTACAGGGATCCCTCGCCACTTCGCTCTTCAATTCATGCTTCGGTGCATCGCATTTTTAAAAAAAATATGAATCGAATTAAAAAATAAGGAAATTGAGGAAGAATAGGGGAAAAAGTTAAGGAAAATGCCACAAAAACAAGGCCAATTATGCAAAAAAAAAAAACAAAAACAAAAAAAACCTAAACAAACACAAAACAAAAAAGCAACCCAAACCCCGCCCCCCACAAAACTAGTTACATTTTTATGTGAGGTGCGCATCTCTGTGCGCGCGTCTGTATGTGTGTGTATTTATATTTTATTTACATCTTATGCATTATTTTAGAATATTTAATTGTTATTATAACCATTTATAGCATTGAATATGTATCTATTGATATTATATACACATACACATGTACGTATATATCAGTCGGGGGGGGTTTGATCCTACTTCATGGAATTCGGCGGTCGCTGGGCGGTCTCGGTCCCAATTAACCGCGGAAAATGAGGGCTCCCTGTATTCCACCGGATGCCATGCACTCTATACAGGGGAGGCCTCGGTTTATGACGCTGACCTGATTTTAAGACGCGATGTAATCCGAATTTCAGTGTAAGTCGGAACATAACATAAAATATACTGAAAAGTACTGTACGTACAGTGCTATGATAAAATGTAACAGTTAATGACATAAAGTATTAAAAAAAGAGAAATCAATTCCTTACCACAAGAATGAAATCCAGTGCGGGAGGGCGAGACGGGCTTATTGTGCTGGAGATGTTGGGGCAGGTGAGCCTGGAGTAGTAGATGAAGCTGAGGTGGAGGGTACAGGATCTGTTGCAGGCCTCTCTCTACCTTCTTAAAATTCTGCTCCAGGTTCGACTGGACACAGAGCAACCTCTTCTCATCCAAGATCTCCTTGTAGCATTGCATCAAATCCATGATGCCTCCAGAAACCCTAGTGAACCTTTCCAAGTTGGGATCCTGAGCCTCAAAACTTTCCAACGCTTGCTGCATCTCGCACACCCAAAACTAGTTCACGTTTGTTTACGTAACCGCGTAAGACGTAATGATGCGTAATATTACAGTACCGAGACTGAGTGAAGGGAAGCGACGCCATCTTCCTCGGCCCACAACCACAACACAGCGTATTCTTCCGCCTCGCGAGCCCGAAACTAGTTCACGTTTGTTTACGTAACCGCGTAAGAAGTAATGACGTGTAATATTACAGTACCGAGACTGAGTGAAGGGAAGCGACGCCGTCTTCCTTGGTCCACAACCACAACACAGCGTATTCTTCCGCCTCGCGAGCCCGAAACTAGTTCACGTTTGTTTACTTAACCGCGAAAGACGTAATGACGCATAATATTATTTTTTATATTTTTATGGGGGCGTGTTTGTAACCACGAAACGGTGTAAGTCGGGACCGGTGTAAACCGAGGACTCCCTGTATTTACCGCTCTTTATTGATTAACAAAACAGATACAGACAATGCAAGCAGGGAAAAATCTTTGTTTTAAGTAAATTCAAGTATGTTGGATGAAATCTCTCTCTCTCTCTCTCTCTCTCTCTCTCTCTCTCTCTCTCTCTCCCCCTCCCTTTCCCTTCCTGTCTTTTTACTATAGATAATAAAATGTGCTACCCTCGTTTTATCTCTCTTGGAAACAATTGTCTTCATCCATTTCTTTACCTGTGATCTCAGGCTATGAACAAGTCTGTTTACAAGTTGTCATGCATACACAAGATTGTTCCTCCACACACCCAGAATCCAAACAAGATGTTCTAGATGTATAAGATATACTAAGCTCTAAACCTGGGGAAACTTTTTTATTCACCTAAAATGAACTAATAATAGAAGATGAAATACATCAACTATTGGCTCGGGACTGGATTTCTGTAAAATGAAACATAAACATCACACAGTCGGAGTGAAACTGAATATTAAAGGAAAGTGAAATATTAAATATTGTGGATAGAAGCGCGGTATTGTCTTGTGTGTCAGTTTCATGCAAAATAAATGCAGCGCAAATGCTAATCGAATGCAGGAGACACACCACTGAAAAAAATGTATGAAATATATGTATGATAGATTCGTGTACACTCTGCTTTAATGATGGAAAGATTAGCACGCGTTGGATGACAGGCCTTTAATGCATCATTTTGCAAGGGTGAGTTAATGTGCCTATTATGATTTATTTTGTATTAAAAAAAAAAAAACGTAGTGGTTAGCATGTCCACCTCAGAGCTAGAAAGCTCTGAGTACAAGTCTAAGGCTTATTCATTTCTGTGTGGAGATTTTCGTGCTTGCGTGGACTTCAGCTTTCTCCCACAGTCCAAAGACATTCAAGTTTGGCAGATTGGCTGTTCCAAACTGAGCCTAGATGTGATTGTGAATGCTTGTGTATGTGTGTGTGTGTGTGTGTGTGTGTGTGTGTGTGTGTGTGTATGTGTGTGTGTGTGTGTGTGTGTGTGTGTGTGTGTGTGTGTGTGTGTGTGTGTGTGTGAGTGCTGGGTTCCATGCAAACTGACATCATGTTTAGGGTGTCCCACCTTATTCTCGCTGTTCCCATAAAAGACACCAGATCAACCATAACCCTGAAAATGAATGAATAAACTGAGTGCACCAATCAGAGCTGCAAAGATATGCTTCGAGTGAACACCTGACGGACTTGTCCATTACTTTATTAGCTCAGAGCTGCTGCCATTGATTTTTGTAAGCATGCCTTAGATTAACTGTCTCCCTTTGTAAAATAGATGTTCTTTAGCAATGTCTAGTTATATTAACTTGCATTATGATGCCATGAGATCTTGGGGACCTCGGATGGGACACTTAAGGCTGTTATTGACTGTCTAACACAGATATGTTTAGGGTTGAAATGCTGCCAACCTTTGGGGTATAAATATTTCACAAAAAAATCCTACTAAGGTCAAGGGGATGCTGGAGCCTATCTCAGTCATCATCGGGGTATACCTGCAGTCATAGAGTAATTGTGAGAGAAGCAGCTTTGAGACCAAAGGGTTGCTGGTCTGATTTCCGAACCAGCAGGTAAAGGATGTGGCAGACGGAGGACTGAGCAGCACTTTCCCTTCTTCCACATAAATGGCTGAAGTGCCCTTGAGCAAGGTACCTCCCCCCAACTGCTCTCCGGACACCTTCAATGCGTGTGTGGCAGCCCATTGCTTCAAGTGTGTGTTCGCACTGTTTACGTGTGTGTGCGTGTTTGCGCGTGTGTGTGTGTGTGTGTGTGTGTGTGTGTGATTACTTCGGATGGGTTAAATGCAGAGGAAATAATAAATAATTTCCCTTATGGGATTAATACAGTATAACAAAATCAAAAAGCCTTCACATCCCAGAGCCAACACACACACACACACACACACACACACACACACACACACACACACACACACACACACACACATACACACACACACACACACACACACACACACACACAGAGACACACACACACACACACACACACACACACACACACACACACACACATACACACACACACACACACACACACACACACACACACACACACACACACACACACGCACACACACATTCCCAGCTAGGGCCTATTGACCTTTGCTAGTTCACCTGATGGCATGTTTATGGAAGCTGGGAGAAAATGAGCACGCCCTGTGGAAAAGAAAAGAAATGGGGGACAATGGAATGTTAATGGGACTCGATTAGACTTACAATTGAACCACGCAACTCTACACACCAAAACATCACCACAGCGAAGACTCTGGGTTACTAATGAATGCAGGTTGCTCTGGATGCTCGAAATGTAAATGTAGTACTTTGATGATGATGATGATAATAATAATAATAATAATAATAATAATAATAATAATAATAATAATAATTGTCCAGGGTGGGCAGTGGTGGCCTGGTGGTAAAAGGTGCTGGATCACTGAACCTAAGGTTGGGGGTTCAAGCCCCACTCTCAACAGATTGTCACTGTCCCCCCCCCCCACCCCCCCGAGTGCAGCTAACTGGGTTATCAAAGGCCGGCCATGTCTCTCACTGTCTATGGTGTGAGGTGTCTGACTTTCGACGCGAGTAGCTGCATAGCCGTTGGCGTGTGTCTCCTGGCGAGCTGTCCAGGTTGAACTCTGCCCTCGCCCATTGTTGCCTAGGATGGGCACTAGCCTCCCCGTGACCCTAATTAGAATTAATTGGTTACAGAAAATGAATGAATGAATTGTCCAGGGTGTATCCCGCCCTCGCGGAGTTGGCTTTGATGGGCGCCAGCTTTCCGGCGACCCTAATTAAGATTGAGTGATTCAGAAAATGAATAAATGGATGAATTAATAAGATTAATGGGTGGCACAGAAACGTGCTTAGCGCCTTGGTGTGATTCCCAGATTCAGGTGTTTGTGTGGAGCTTGCATGTTCTCCCCATACTTGTGTGGGTTTCTTCTCGGTTCTCCAGTTTCCTCCCACAGCCTAAAGACATGCACATTAGACTCACTGTTCTAAATTGTGTCTGTCGTTCGCACTTTAATTTCCCAGACTTTAATTTGCCGTGCTGAAGCTGCGACTTTCAAACTTGGTATGCTACCTCACTGAGTGTTAGGATGGGTTTGTGTGTCAATGACCTTGACCTACTTTCCAAGGTCACAAAGGCAAAACTGCATGTTAGGTTTTCTGGCATTTACTTGCTCCGTGCTAAAGCTGGAGCTTTCAAACTTGGTATGCTTGATCTATATTGGCATATTGTGAAACAGTCCCTTTGACGGGAGCATCTGGACAACGGTGGTCTATTTTCAGGTTGCAGTACCATCTTGATGGTCTAAGTGTGGTGCGATGGTGCTCTTACTTTGCAATGCGTTTTTAAAATTTATTTATTTCCCCTCTTATCTCCCTAATTTAGTCGTATCCACTTAATTCTACTCGCGGTGCAGGGGAGGTGAGAACATTGGGCGAAGGTAGGATGCACTCTAAACAACTTGTCAGACCATTGCAGGGCGACATACACGCAACCATTCCCGCACTCACTCACAACTGGGGGCAATTTCGGAACAGCGAATTAGCATCATGTGCATGTTTGGATCTCTTGGAGGAAAGCGGTGTACCTGGAAGAAACACATGCAAGTACAGAGAGAACTTGCAAACTCCACGCAGAAGCACCCAACTCTGGAATTGAACCCAGGAAGTTCTTACTGCGAGGGGGACTCGCTAACCTCTATGCATCTGTACCACCCACTCATATTTAATTCACCGACAAGGCATATTTTTTCTTCCGACATTTTGCCCTGAGTTTTTTTTTTCTAGTTGTTCCCAGGTTGGAGTCAGATTTCTCAAGAAATAGGAAATGCTTGACACCACTTTAAACTTTGCTGAAAAGTCTTCGAAGTGCTCTGCGGTACTCGGAAATGTCATAAGCTACGGTTTTTAAAAGCAACTGCGTTCTACCTTCCTCCCCATAGGATCACATGTAAAATGTGCACCGACAGTTGAGGAAAAGATGTGTAATGAGGTAGAAGCCTAATATGGCAACAGGGAATCTTCCAAGGTGGAAGTGGTGAGAACAAATAGACCGAGGATATCTGAGAAACAGATTTGAAACTCAGCCGACAACCGTATCTCAAACAGTTCCGAGGTTGACGCGTACATGTAAGCACACTCATAACACCCACAGGAATTTTAGTCTTTTCCTTCTTGAATGCTCTGTGAATAGTGAAATGGATTGACCTTGCGGATGTTAATCTAGACAGTCATACATTTGATATTTTTTTTGAAGTCTAAGCAGAAAAGCAAGAACTTTCTGATTTCCTGTGGACTGTGACATTTTCGAAACATTCAGACAAATCCATAATGCAATAAACTAAATATAATTTCAGCCTTGCAGAGCTTTACTGGAGTAGACGTCCTTTTATCTTACCATGCTTGCCCTTTATGCAGAGTTTGCATAGACAGTACTCCACATGCTTGTAAGGGTTTCCTCAGGGTGCTCTGGTTTCTTCCTACATTCTTGGGATTCATGCATATTATGCTACCTCGCTGTTCCTAATTGAACTTTGGTATTGGTATGAGTGTGAAGGGGCGTGTGTGTTCCCCTACTACGTTCTGATGAGCTGTTCAGGGTGTTCCCCACCTTCAACCAGTGTTGGCTGAGATAGGCCAATGTTCCAAACTGACCCTGGGCGTGATTTGTTGAGTTTGAATATGGTGGCTATGCTGGCCTTGTGATGGTCTGGGGAGCTGTTCAGGGTGTACCTAGCCTTTACCCAGTGTTGGCTGAGATAGGCACGGGTCTCCCTGTAACCTTAATAGGATTGAATAGTTCTGCAAATGAGTGCCTAAGAGCAGCTGTTCCAAACTGACCCCGGGCGTGATTTTTTGAGTCTGAATGTGGTGGCTATGCTGACTTTGCGATGGTCTGGTGAGCTGTTCAGGGTGTACCTAGTCTTCACCCAGTGTTGGCTGGGATAGGCATGGGTCATCCTGTGACCTTAATAGAATTAAATAGTTCTGCAAATGAATGCCCTCGAGTGGCTGTTCCAAAATGACCCTGGGCGTGATTTTTTGAGTTTGAATATGGTGGCTATGCTGGCCTTGCGATGGTCTGGTGAGCTGTTCAGGGTGTACCTAGCCTTCACCCAGTGTTGGCTGAGATAGACATGTGTCTTCCTGTAATCTTAATAGGATGAAATAGTTCTGCAAGTGACTGACTAAGAGTGGCGGTTCCAGATTGACCACAGGTGTGAAAGGGAGTGACTAAGGCGGCCTTGTGATGGTCTGATGAGCTGTTCAGGGTGTACCCAGCCTTCGCCCACTATCGCCTGAGACAGTCACCAATCTCCCTGCCAGAGTGACAGCGTGACAGTTGAATAAATAAAACGCTGTGTATGTATGTATTTGAACCAGAGTTGACAATCTCCGAACGGATTTGTCCTCTTGCTCGTCCTCATTCGCCTTTTATTAACCAGCCCCACATTAACCTCCATCTGCTCTCCTCAGCATGTCTGCATGTGTCAGACTGAATCCCCTCCTTTCTTTCTCTCGTCTCATTTGCTGAAATTACCTGAAATTGGATCCTATCCTGTCTGTTTTGATGTTTGCTTCTGCTGCTCCCTTTTTCTTGTTTTGCACCAGACTCTTTTCACACCAGCTTCTGAACGCTATTAATGAGAGGAGGAATTGATTCATTCCTGTTCACCCTCCGACGCCCTAATATTGGCTTCCCGTGTGGAGTGATAGGAATTAGTTTTGTTGATACGACTTCCCTTGACCTTAACAAATGGATTGGACTAAATTGTGGTACTTTTGGGTTTGTGTGATTGCCCCAGTGTGTTGTCCTTCCTGGCAGGGTATCAGAAACACCGCTGCTTGTTGGACATTGAGAAATCTGCTCGGTGAACCTTACACTCTATATCTTCTCCTCACCTATTTTCACTGACGCTTGGTCGTGGTGTTGGATGGGAAATCTTATAATAAATGTCAGGTGATTTTCTGAACTGCTTTGTCCTTTATTAGGGCCATAGAGAGACTGGAACACATCCCAGGGTACTCCAGGTGAAGGTAGGTTCACCCTGAACAGATCACCGGACCTCCTCAAGACCCACCCCCATATTATAATAATTTAAATATTATGATTTGATTTGTTAGGGGCAGTGGTGGCCCGGTGGTAAGGTGCCGGATCATCGATCCCAAGGTTGGGGGTTCAAGCCCCACTGTTAACAGTTGTTACTGATACACCCCCAGCGCAGCTAACTGGGTTGTCAAAGACCGGCCCCGTCTCTCACTGTCTATGGTGGGAGGCTGTAAAAGAACAATTGCTAACTTTTGCCGTCGGCGTGTTTTTGCCCTGCAATGGCCTGGTGAGCTGTTCGGGGTATACTCTGCCCTCACACGGAGTCGGCTGGGATGGGCGCCAGCCTCCCCACCACCCTGAATTAGGATTAAGTGATTCAGAAAATGAATGAATGATTTGATGACATGGTGGTGCAGTGGTTAGCATGTCCACCTCGCTTGTAGAAGGTCCTGGGTTTGAGTCCCATGCTCTGTGTGGAGCAAGTTCTCCCGTTGCTTGTGGGGGGTTCCTAAAGGTGCTAAGATAATTGGCTGTTCCAAATTTCCTCTAGGTGTAAGGTGAACTCCATGCCATCACTCAGAGTTGGCTGAGATAGGCTTTAGCCTCTTCAAATTCTATTGGATTGTGCAGTTTGACAAATGGATGAATGAATGTAAGTATCATGCCTGTGCTTTCTTCTCTTTGAGTGTAAATTCTAGCTGGTGTCACTCTACTTGGTCAAAAATACAAAAGCTGCTCTCTTTCTCAAATTCATCCGTCAGAAAAGTGCAGATATCGATGAGAAAACTGCTGCTGTAATCGTCTGGCCTGTGTGTTCATGAATCATGCAAGTGTATTACAAAAGCTATAAAGTTCTGGTGATGGGTTGTAAATGGGTCTTCTCCTCGTGCTTGCATGGGTTTCCTCCGGGCATAGGTGTAGGAAACAGTTGGGGGGGGGGGGGCAGTCGCCGACTACAGGGGTCTGGGGTCATGCTCCCCCAGAAAAAATTAGACTTTTTAAAGCCCAGATGTGCATTTTGGTGCAATTTCTGTGTATAAATCACCAATAATGCTTTGTAGATGTATCATACAGTATGCATATCATCAAAAGAATATATTTGGAATTTAAACCGAGCTTCACGTTTGAGAAAAAAATTAAAATATAACGTAACAGTCTGGAAAATTGAAAATAAAATAATAATCATTAATATATATTAATACATCAAGCAGCATAATGTATATTAACTGGAATTAAAAACGACTTTATATAATTATATAACTCTTTAAGCATGTCTCCAGTAGGCCAATAAACAAGTTACTGTATTTTATTATTTTAATCTTACATAGAGGGACAGCCCACGTAAGATGTTTTGGAGACAAAGTCAGAGAGGCTAGATTGAGATGGTTTGGACATGTACAGAGGAGGGATAGTGAGTATATTGGCAGTAGGATGCTGAGCTTGGAACTACCAGGCAGGAGGCCTAGAGGAAGACCAAAGAAGAGATTTATGGACGTGGTGAAGGAGGACATGAAGGTCATTGGAGTAAGGGAAGAAGATGGAGGCGGATGGTTTGCTGTGGCGACCCCTGAAGGGAGCAGCCGAAAGGAAAAGAAGAAGAAGATAATGTGCAAACGTGCCAATGTGTCATTTTCAAGAACATTTATTATGAATATTAAGTTAAACTATGACATGCTTTTGTCACTTCAAATCACAGGCTTCCATTAAGCCTATAGTTTCATAACTGTAAATTAACAAACTCATTAAATCATTAAATTAAATGTAACATTTGAAGTTATATATATATATATATATATATATATATATATATATATATATATATATATATATATTAAAAAAAAAAATATATATATATATATATATATATATATATATATATATATATATAAGACTGGAAGTATATATCAAGACTGGTGTCTGCATATAATATACATCTACATGTACGTGTATAAGAATCAATAGTAATTCTATAACAAAAGTTTGTGAATGAATTCATGTATTTAAACACATTATTATATTGTATAATACAGTACAATAATAATAATAATAATAATAATAATAATACTTATTTTCATATTCAACAGTTTCTTTAAACACAAATGTTTATTTGCCAAAATAGCTCACTCGCCTGTCGTTTCTTGATACAAAATCCTTTACTATATCATCCATACAAATAAAGAGACGTGTAGTTGCATCAGAATCCCTGAAAGTACAGACGACTCGCTCAGATAATAACACACTACTCAATTAGTATCTGCTATTAGTTGTGACTTAGCTGTCAACGCTTCGACTCATTTTGTACGGAACTGTAAAACTGGTGGGGGGAAGGGGGGGCAAACAGGCTATTGGCTATTCATCTACATATGTCAATCACCTCCCACAACCCAAATATATACCCCATAGGCTAGACTGTTCCAACCTGAGAACGAGCTGTTCAGGATGTGCCCCGTCTTCTCCCAGTGTCAGCCGGGATGGGCTCTAACCTTCCTGAGAGTCCGATAATGAAATAAAATGAAGATAATGATATAACCTTCTGAGTTTAATTTTACCGCTGCAATCCGTAGTCATGACCTGGTCAGTGCATCAGCGTCCTAATCTCTCCCCCCCCCCTTCCTTCCCCTTCACTAACTGATTATTCCTTACTTCGAACCTTGCAATCTGAAAATTATTCTGAAGAGGTTTTGTACGGTTAAAAATAATGTCTAGAACATCGCTGCTACAGCTTTTTAACTGTCATGTGGCTGAGACTCTGGAGACAAGCATTAGATAAAACACATCTGCTTTTATTTACATTTTTTGATCTCCCTGCACAGGTATTATATTGAAGAGAAGAAGGAAATGAAACAGAGATCTCTGGAGACACAGCAGGATGTTGTCAGAGATAAACCGGTGCACATATTGTTGAAATAAAGGTGGTTGTTCCCCAAACTGTTGCCACACAGCTGGAAGCACACATCTGGACTGGATGTCGTTGTAAGCCTTAAAAAGCCTTACAGGTTCCTTACACTGGAACTAAGTGACCCAAATCTATAGCAACCCGACAATGCGCCTGTGCAAAAGAAGTGAGGCGCTGCGGGAATCTTTCTACAGATATTAAGCTTCTCAGGAAATGTGTTGAGAAATCACTGACAGAACAAAAAAATGTATTTAGTGGGAATGAGGCCTTCATATTATTTATCGCATTATTATTATTATTATTATTATTATTATTATTATTATTATTATTACTACTACTACTACAATTATGGCAGTATGGTGGCGCAGTGATTAGTATGTGCACATAACAGCAATAAAATCCTCGTTTCAAGTTCCAGGCTCATTGTGGGAGTTCTTGTGTGTGAGTTCTCCCCGTTCCTTCTGGGTACTCTGGGTTCCTCCCCAGTCCAAAGATGTCCACATTAATTGTCTCCTCAAAATTCTCCCAAGGTGTAAATGTGAATGGTGTGTGTATGGGAATCGTTGTTTGTTTGTGTGTGTGTTGGCCCTGTGATGGTCTGCATAGCTGTTCAGGGTGTACCCTGATTTTTCCCAGAGTTGGCTGACATAGGCTCCATTCTCCTCACAACCTTAATAGGATGAATCAATTCAGCAAACGAATGAATAAATTATTATTATTATTATTATTATTATTATTATTAGTAGTAGTAGTATTAACAGTCATAGCAGTGGTAACTTCTGTTGGGGTGGTACAGTGATGCAGTGGTTAGAACATCTGTCTCACAGCATGGGTGTGATTCCTCATTTTTTTGTGTTTCTGTTTGCTTTTGCATGTTCTCCATGTGCTTGTGTGGGTTTTCTCTGGGTACTCCAGTTTCATCCCACAGCCCAAAGATTAGGCTAGATCAGGCTAACTGGAGTGTGAGTGTGAATAGTTGTGAGTGTTGCCCCGCCATAGTCTGGCGAGCTGTTCAGTCTGAACCCCATCTTCACCCTAGTGTCAGCTGAGCGGGTCGGTAAATTATGCCAGTCTTATAATTTATTTGTGTTTACTTAGCTGATGAGGCACATAGCCCAGAAAGCAGTCCAGATAATGGATGGCTTGATGGAGAGCCTGCCTCGGTCGTTGGGACATCAATATACTGAAAAACCCCCGAGTGTTAATTTAACCAAAAATATGTTTCCGTACTTGGTGCTCAAGAGGCTCTTAACCAGCGTCATTTGCAGAGATTAGTGCCACATAAACCTGAGTACAAGACAAATACTTTATCCTGACATTCCCTCCTGCCTCTAAATAAGCCTCAGCCAAGTGGTGGTACTGAGACCCCTCTGTTTTTAAAGCCCAAATTACTAATGACCTGACAACATTACAAGTTAGACCAGACTGTTCATCTAAATGTAAAATACCACACCGGACACTTTAAAAGCTTCCTCCCTCTGAAGGATGTTTATTTTCCACACTTTCATTCTTTTGTCCCTTCAACACTTCAAGAGTCCTTAGAGGAAAATAAAGGTGCTTCTGTATAAACACCAAGGAAAGGATGACCCCCCCCTAAAGAAGCTTTATTTGGTCTTAAACTTCCTCCATCATTCATCACTACATTGACAGTTGATTAAAGCAGTTTGATCCGATGTGTTTACCAGAGAGACACCGGGGTCGTTTGAAATCGCTGCTGGGTGAAACACTCACTCTAAAGTGCAACAAAGATGCTGATGGACACTGGCACTGCCATGGGCTGGCTGATGCTTTAATGCAGCGCGGACAAGGACATCTTAAGTGCTGTGAAGGACAAGTTGAGCTTTTTTTTTTTTTTTAAGTAGAATTCAAACTGGTTTCTTAAATTAATGGTAATGATAATAATAACTAATACAATTCATGAAAAACGGGAACAGGAGCCAGAGGTGCACCCGTTTACTGTACCTCAGCACTGTACTTCTCTGTAAAACTGGGCAGTGATTGCTCAGTTGGTTAATACCCCCATTTCACTGGAGCACGGCAGGCAGACTTACGGAAGCAAAAAATGTTGTCATCCGCAAACGTTCTGCAATTATTCCCACATCTTCCGTGTCATTCCATGTGATTCCGTAATTATTCCTCAAGTCTTCCTCCACTGCCGTGTGCTTCCGGAAGGCCAAAATATTCCGTGAACGTGTTTTTGAACATGTTCAAAAAAGCACGTTCACAGAAAAAAATTCCGTGAGTGTTCCGTGGAGTCACTTTGGCGTACTTTGGCGTACCTGTTCCGCACACATGCTGTGAACGTTCCGACAGTGTAAGAATTTCCACTTTTCCGTAGGATTTTCACCCATTTTCCATGTAAAAATGCCGAAGCTCTTCTATAGACTGTGTTCCGAGCCTTTCTGCTACACGATCCTTGCATGCCGTAGTCCAGTGAAATGGGGCTATAAGACCCATTTTCCGTATAAAAATGCAGAAGCTCTTCCATAGACTGCGTTCCGCGCCTTTCTGCCACGATCACTGCATGCCGTGCTCCAGTGAAATGGGGGTATAAAGCTCACTTACTGATCCAAAGATCAGGGCTTCAAGTCCCAGTACCACCTGGCTGCCACTGTTGGGACTTTGAGCAACTTTTTTAACCTCCAAATGCTCAAATATATATAAAAATGTGCCCCACCCCACCCCACCCTCGTTAGGTAGACAGACCCAAAGAACAGTAAAACTATTCTATTTAGTCATTCATTTTCTATGAGGCTTAATCCTAATTCGAGTCACTGGGAAGCTGGTGCCCATCTCAGCCAACTCTTGGCTAAGGTGGGACACACCCTAAACAGCTCACATGCAATCACATCACATTCACGCTCACAGTTGGAGCAATTTGAAACAGTCTACAGTGCAGGTTTTTGGAGTGTGGGAGGAAACCGGAGTACCTGGAAGAAACACACGGGGAAAACTTTCAAACTCTGCACAGTAATGTTCCGTGCCCAGGAATCAAACCCAGAACCCTCTTGCCATGATGCAGACATGCTGATGACTACACCATGGTGCCACTTATATAGGAGACATGTGCAAACCACACTTTCATGAGCTATCTCTTTGCAATAAGGCCCTGGCTTTGAGTTCCAGGCTTGGCGAAGATGTTTCTGTGTGGGGTTCACATGTTCTTCCCATGCATGAATGTGTTTCCGCCGGGTATTCTGGCTTCCTCGCACAGTCCAGAAACATGCACCTTAGGCTCATTGGCTGTTCCAAATTGCCAATAAATATGAATGTGAATTTGAATGGTTGTGAGTGTGCGCGCTGGCCTTCCAGTTGACTGGCAAGCTATTCAGGGTGTACCATGCCTTTTCCCAGAGTTAGCTGAATAGCCTCCAGCGGTCCTGTGACCCTTGTTGGATTAAGTCGCTCAGTAAATGAATAAATGAATGAACTTAAAACAGAGAATTTGCCTAATGTACGTGTTTTTGGACTGTGTGGGAAAAGAGAAGGACACAGGGGAAGCCCTCACAAGCACTGAGTGAACTTACAAACTCCACACAGAATCGCCATTGCCGAGTCCAGGACCTTCTCGTTCTGTGGTGGACATGCTAACGAAGGCGGTTGTCCTCCATACTATTTACACTTGGAATGTAACTTAATTACACTTGGAATTCATAAAGGTCTGAATAATTTGGGAATACTGTATGTTTGGATGCTGTAAGGAGCTCCTGAGTATTTCAGTACACAAAACCTCATGTGAACCTGATTTATAAATTTCAGATCATATAATTATTAATTAAACTCATAAATTTGAGTAACACAAATTGATTTAATGACAATGTGGTGAACTTGGTGCATTATATTAATGACTTAAAAGAAAACAATCCAAAACAAATGCACAAATTAAGACAAATAAGACTAGTTCTGAAATTATGATACAGTATGGCAGCCTATAAGAAGGCAGTGTTGGTGTGGGTCTATGATAGAAGATGTTTTGCATTTTCCGGGCTGATGTACTGGAAGATTTAGGGCATACTGCACTTGGTCCTCTTTGACCATTTATATTAATTTTGTCATTGAAATTGAGCTTTGCTTTTTATGGGTGTCATTAAATGTAAATCAGCTGTAGCATGAAGGCAGTTTGTGATTTATGGACAATTGGATGTCATCAACATACTGTAGTGAGTACGAAGAAGGTTCGTTTTTAACGAACACGTCCAAAACCGGTTCAGTCGTACCAGACTTAGGGTGTGAATACATCTGATGATGGCCGTGTCACGAACCTGCTTTAGGTTCCTGTGACCCTGACCTTGGCCTTAATCTTTGACCTCCAGCATTGAAATTGATTGTTTGGAGAAAATGTCCTGAAGTACAATACTGATCAGCCACACTCTTGGTGTGTGACTACATCTGGTGATGGTGGAAAGTTGTGTACCGACTTCATGTCCATATGACCTTGACCTTTGACCTTACTCTCTGTCCTCCAGCAATGAAAAAGCTTGGAATATATCTCCCAACATATAACACCTATCAATAGCAAACTTGGTTTGTGAATATATCTGGTGATGTCGGAGTGTTGTTCACTTACTTCATGTTTCTGTGACTTTGACTTTAATCTATAACCTCCAAAATCAGAAATACTTGTTTGGAGCATATCTCCTGACACGTATGAATACCAAACTTGGTGTGTAAATATATCTTTGGATGGTGGAGTATTGTGTCCCTCTACCTGAGGTAGGCTTCTTCCATCTTCTCCTAGTTCCTTTAATTGTCAGGCAGAATAATTCTATGGAATGTTGACCTCACACCAAGAAGGTCCTAGATTAAAACCCCTTGCCTGGCAATTGTGTCTTTTGTGGAGTGTATGGGTTTCCTCCAGGTACTCCAGTTTCCCCCAGAGCCTGAGAATATGCACATTAGGTTAAATGGCTGTTCCAAATCGTCACTTGGTATGAGTCTGAATGGTTCCGAGTGTTGGGCCTGCAATGGACGGGTGATCTTTTCAAGATGTAACCCACCTTTTGTCCACGGATGGCTAACATAGGCTCCAGCCCCCCCATGACCCATATAGGATAATGGATGGATTTTGATGGATGGAAGTGGGCAGATACTGTGGTTAACCCAAGGTTGCATGCAGTGAATGTAGAAGAGATCAGCGAGTTGTCCAGGGAGCTTACAAGATTGCAATGTAGGGATGAATCTGCTCAGATATACAGCAGTACAGTGTTGCTGGGCTTGAATTTCAGCTATTGAGATGATGATTAGATGTCTGCCTAATACGCAGAGATCCGAGCAGAAACATGAGTGCCTGAGGGAGGAAATGAGAGGATAAGAAGAGTGTTGTCTGCATAGCAGTGGTATTAGAATCTGTGTGAGGATATGACCCCGTCTAGAAATTTCTGGATCTAAACTCTGGATATTACCCCTCCGACCAGGTTGCGATTTCTTTAAGTGTAGTTGAACTAGTATTGCTTATCATCTGGCTGTATATATATTGTTTCTTTTTACTCTCTTGAATTTCGTTAAACAGCTATTACCTGACTACTGGTTTCAACATAACATGCCCGAATGTGTTTTCACAGCCTGTTTTGCTTCAAGAATTTATACTTTGTTACCTGTTTGCAAAGAAACTGCTTCTGAACATTTATTCTGAAGCATTGTGACATTGCTAATTTTTAATAAAATAAAGAAATAAAGCACAACAAGGATCCCTCACTTTCCATGGCTAATTCCAAGACCATCGAATTCCGCAAAGTAGGATCACCCCCCAACCCCCCTTACTGAAGTATACGTACATGTATATATGTATATAATATCAATAAAATCATATCCAATCCTATAAATTCTTATAACAATTAATTAATTAAACAATAATGCATAAGATGCAAATAGAATATACAGTCAGCCCCCTACTTATGAAACCCCCTGGGTACGAAGACTCCAGGTTACGAAAATCATTTTCCTAAGTTTTCGTCGTCCGTATACGAAAACAACCCCCTCTTACGAAAAGCGCCAAACGCGCCATTCAAAATTCAAATGCGCCAATCAAAATTTCACACAATGCGTGAGTTGCTCCCTCATTGGCTGTCTCCCAACATCCCACCCTGCTTGCCTCCCACTGGCCAGGAGGGAGCCGATGTGTACCCATTACTGTACCCATACCTTTTGTCTGCCACATGCGTGAGGAGAGTTGAAGAGGCTATCTTGGCTTGTGGCTATGAAGTATCTTGGCCTGTTTTGAGATCATTGCAGTGTTATATTTCGTTATCGCTGAAACCCCTCTACAATCAGGACGATATTGAAGCAGAAGGAGACCGTAAAGTGGAAATACAGTGACGGAGGCGAATATTTCAGCACGACATTGAAGCAGAAGTGCTTCATTGAACAAGACCTCCGATCTTGCACGGAAGCAAGTTAATATTGAATGAGGAACTCTGATCTTTCAAACAGGTACTGTAATTCCACTTTAAATAAAACATCCCGTCCATTTAAACATTTAAATAGAATTGTTCCATCAGCTGCACGTTGTGTATGGGCAGAGCCCGCATTCGGCAAAACACACCATAGAGACATAGTTGTATGTGTGTGTGTGTGTGTGTGTGCGTGTGTGAGAGAGAGAGAGAGAGAGAGAGAGAGAGAGAGAGACTGCCTATAGAGCCAGTCAGAGATGAAGGGAGGCTTAACTCTTTAGTTTTTAGTTTAGTTTTTTAAGTTGTTTAATTCAGTAAATGTTTAATAAATGTGGCACGCTCGCCGAATGTGAGCAAAACGCGACTCATCTGGATCTCCGATCCATGAAGGAATCAAGTTAAAGTTGAGTTTGGACCTCCAATCTGTCAAGCAGGGAATCTGCCTTGAATTCCCCGTCTTAAAATGCTCCGGCGTCCTGCTTGTGGGCGGATCCCGCATTCAGCGGAGCGCCACAATACATATTTAATGTGTATTGTGAGTGTGTGTGTGTGTGTGTGTGTGTATGTGCGTTAATAAAAAATGTTTAATAATGGTTTAATTAATAAATATGTTAATAAAATGGTTTAATGTGTTAATAAAATGTTTACATGGTTTAATAAATAATTTTCTTTTACTTTTAACACATATTTCATACACAATTGGTGTACTTTTATCATTTATAAAGGGTTTATGGGGTAGTCTTGGGAGCCTTGGAACGAATCAGGCGTTTTATAAGTAAAATGCGCCTCTACTTACGAACCCTCCACGTTACGTAAAAGGCTCTGGAATAGATTAATTTCATAAGTAGAGGGCTGACTGTAAATACACACACATACAGACGTGCGTGCACACACACACAGATACGCACGCAAATGCACACCTCACAAAAATGTAAGTAGTTTTCATGGGAGGTTTTTTTTTTTTTTTTTTTTTGCTTTTGTTTGTATAGGGTTGTTTTTTTGCAAAAGTGACCTTGTTTTTGTGGTTTTCCTTAACTTTTCCCCCTATTCTTCCTTAATTTCCTTATTTTTTAATTTGATGAATATTTTCAAAAAATAAACCGCGATGCACGCCGCATGAATTGAAGTGCGAAGTAGCGAGGGATCACTGTATAGTGTTATAATAAAGAACCAGTTTGCCACTTTATATTTGAATATGTTTGGAAATGCTAATTTTTTCCCTATGTTCAGTTAGTCATATTGGTCTTTTGGTATTTGTCTTTTCATTGTGTTGATACACAAAGCACATGAGAGTGAAAATGATTATGGGGCAATACTCCTTTTTCCCATATGAGAAAAGCATTGAAATGGATCAGAAAGACTGTAATAAGGAGCTTCACACTCATTCTGATTTTAGCTCATGAGGAATGAATCAGCAGGTAGGAGAGAGTGTGTGTGTGTGTGTGTGTGTGTGTGTGTGTGTGTGTGTGTGTGTGTGTGTGTGTGTGTGTGTCTGTGTCTGTGTCTGTGTTCGCCATGGTTTCCAAAATGGGCTCCAGAGGCTTGTGCTGTAAACATGTCTGCCTTTTCATTTACGCATTTGTTCATTGATTCATATTGCTTATGCATTATGTAATTCAAGTGCATTGGAGCCCATAGCAGTCAATGTCAGACGAGAGACGGGACAGGTGGTGAGTCCATCCCAGTTCTAACACAGAGAGACAGACATGACTCATACTTCATAACCAAACACAGGCGCCATATAGAGAAATTTTTATTTAATTTATATTAAGTTGAGAGTTAAGTGCCTTACTCAAGGGCCCAACTATTGCAGGTTGTTGGTAATGGGACGTGAACACTTGATCTTCTGATCAGTAAACCAGATGACGGTGCTGACTTTTGCATCCCATGCTATATTATGGTTTTTTTTAGTATACAATGCCTTGCAAAATAAAAGTAATACAGGGATCCCTCACTTTCCACGGTCAATTGGGACCGAGATCCCCCCGCGACTACCGAATTCCATGAAGTAGGATTACCCCCCCCCCCAACCCACTCTACTGACGTATACGTACGTATATATGTGTATATAATATCAATGAATACATTTTCAATGCTATAAATGCTTATAATAACAATTAAACATTAAAAAATAATGCATAAGACACTACTTACATTTTTATATGAGGTGCGCATCTGAGTGTGTGCACGTGTGGTGGTGGTGGTGGTGTGTGTGTGTGTGTGTGTGTGTGTGTGTGTGTGTGTGCGCATCTCTGTGTGTGTATTTATATTTTATTTACATATTATGCATTTTTGAATGTTTAGCATTCATAGCGTTGAATATGTATTTACTGATATTATATACACGTATACATATACGTATACGTCAGTCAGGGGGTCGATCCTACTTAGCGGAAATCGGCGGTCCTGGGGGAGTTTCAGTCCCTATTAACCGTGGAAAGTGAGGAATTCCTGTATACTGTTATTTCTGCTGTTATGTTGCATGATATGAACTGAGGCATCCATGTCCTATTGTTGTATTTTCGTACTCTCGTCAAAGTGAAACAAACTACAAATGCCTGTCTTTTCAACAGACAAATGTAAACTACTGAACGCATTTTAGCAGATTGCAACTTTGTAGATGTAAGTAAAAACCACCTGATAATGAAATTATACTTATTTTTAGTATAAGTGGAGATTTCAGAATGCTTTCCTTTCATTCCCTGTTGAAGTTTGCTGAAAAAATGCAAAGCAATTACACGCTGTAATCAAGACTCAGGGCGGTCCAACAAAATACTGTATTAGAATCCCCAACATTTCTTGAATCCTGCGCAAAATGATCCCTTGTAATACGAATGCACATTGTATTGACTCTATTATTATAATATGCTGTAAATATAGAAATTAAATTAAATTACATTAAGCAATTTTACATGTAATTGTGCATACGGTACATGCATAATAATAAAACAAATAGATTATTACTGTGGGTTTAAGGGAATCTCTTATACTTTTCATTCTGTATAAAACTTTTATTTAAAAAAATAATGATACAAATTTACTCGGAGTCCCTGACTATAAAACGTCTGGCACTCCTGTCTGGATGTACAGTAAAAACCAATGAATTACAATTGTCATTATAATGGATCTAATAAAATTATACATGAAAATTCTTCTTTCCCATTTCCACCTCTTCACACACACTCACTCACACACACACACACACACACACACACACACACACACACATAGACAATGATAAAAAAATTGACGAAGTGTCTTATCAAAGATTTTAAATTAAACTTCATAATTCTTACTGTCCCAATAGTATCAGATAGTGATGCCGAGGGTCATAGTCATATTGTTTCATTTATAACTGATGAAACTGCTGTGTAGATATGACAGAGTACGCATGACGTTCCGGTATTTATTGGACCGTTTCCTCTTTCAGTCGTTGAATATTAATGAAGCTCGACTACTAATGTATAGCCGGCACCCAAAAGTGTTGTACAGTGAGCTGTTTAAAATTCATCCATTTTGTTATATTAATTTTTTTTTTTTTTTTACTTAGACTGTACTTATAATTTTCCAGAATACTCAAAACATTTATATTAATTTTTTTTATACACTTTTATTTTTAAGAGTTCCAATGTGTCATACCGAGGCAAGGGCAGTGGTGGCCAAGTGGTATAGGGCGCTAGATCGCTGATCATAAGGTTGGGGGTTTGAGTCCCTCTCTCCACAGTTCGTCACTGTACCCCCCCCCTCCCAGTGCAGCTAACTGGGTTATCAAAGGCCGGCCATGTCTCTCACCGTCCGTGGTGAGAGGTTCATGTAAAAGAAGCATTGCTGACTTTTGACAAGAGTAGCTGCAAAGCCATCAACGTGTTTCTGCCCTGCAATGGCCTGGTGAGCTGTCCAGGGTGTACTCTGCCCGAGCCCAGAGTCGGCTGGGATGGGCACCAGCCTCCCTGCAACCCTGATTAGGATTATGTGGTTACAGAAAATGAACATACTGAGGCACGAGGAAAACTTTTGTTACGAGGTTGCAAGTACGAATTTCATGAATGTTATTGCTATTTATTGCAACTGCGGGCAGCCATGGCCTAATGCTTAGAGAGGTGAATTTGGGACCAAAAGGTTGGTGATTCAATTCAAAACCAGATGGAAAAATGAGTGTTGGTGGTGGGAGGGTGAGCCGCAAATTCCCTTCCTCTCCACCATCATGGCTGAAGTGCCTTTGAGCAAGGCACCTAACCACCAACTGCTCTCCAGGGCGTCCTCAATGTGTGTGGCAGCCCACTGCTCAGAGAGAGAGTGTGTGTGTGTGTGTGTGTGTGTGTGTGTGTGTGTGTGTGTGCTCATTGTTTACATGTGTGTGTGCTCACTGTGGATTGGTTAAACTCTACTAGGATTGTGGGGAGGCAGGCACCCCTCTCAGTTGGCACTAGGTGAAGGTGGGGTACACCCTGAACAGCTCGCCAGACCATCCCCAGGCCAAGACACGCACGCACACACACACACACACACACACACACACACACACACACACACACACACACACACACACACACACACACACACCTACCTAGGACAATTTGGAGGAGCCAATTAGCCTAATGTACATGTCTTTGGACTATGGAAGAAAAAAAGAGTATCCAGACTAAACCCACACAATCATGGTGTGAACACTCAAACACCTCAACCCAGGACTCCACCCCAGCACCATCGTGCCGCACTACTGTAGATACAACCACACATAACAAAATGCAGCATCCATCCATCCATCCATCCATTTTCTGAAGCACATATTCATATTTGGTTCACAGTGTGGTTGAAGCCATGTGTCATAGCTAACTGTGGGCCAAAGCAGGGTAACCCCTAAACAGCTTGCCTGTCCATTGCAGCACCGACACAGACACAACCATTCACGCTTACACCTCTCGGCAATTTGGAACAGCCAGTTAGCCTAATGTGCATGGCTTTGGACTGTTGGAAGAAACCAGGGTCTGCTCATGCATGAATGAAGAAAACATCCAAACTCCATACAGAAAAGCTCTCCAAGCACATGACTTGAACCCAGGATTTCTTTGTGTGAGGCTAATGTGCTGACCACTACACCACTGTGACGCCAACAGCACAACAAATAACAAAACAGAAATCACAACCATAAGGAAGAAAACACAATGATATTAACTCCTCCTGGAAAAAGTAGGTACCTCCCACTGACAGTAATTGTCAACCATTGGTTGGACATACCGTCCATCTTTAAAAGTGGAAAAACTGCACAAGAACCAAAAATATTATGCTGTACTGCCCTCATTATTGCAATGAGATACCGTCTGAAATAATATTAAATGAATACAAGTATTAAATCTGTGGTGATGCTCATGAAAGCAGACCTTCCTTCCTCTTACAAAAGATGGACAGTTTGTCCATCCAATCAGTGATGCTTGTTGAAAGGTAATGTGTCCAATCAACCATGATCTTGAAGTTGACAGTTCTTTGTGATTAGTATTTCTGTTTTGCTATTCGCTGTTGAGGCGGCATGGTGGTGTACTGGTTAGCATATCCGCCTCAATGCAGGAAGGTCCTGGTTGAGACATCCCAGGCGCTGATGTTTCTGTGAGGAGATTGCATGTTCTTCCCATGCTTGTGAAGGTTTCGTCTGTGTACGCTGGTTCCCTTCCATAGTCCAAGGACATACACGTTAGGCTAATTAGCTGTTCTATTTCGCTAGGTGTGAGGAATGTTTGTGTATGTGTGAATTGTACGCCAGTGTTGGCTGAGATAGCCGTCAGCCTCAAAACAACTCTAGTAAAGAATAAGTGGTTTGGCAAGTGAGAATGTCCTTGTTATTTTTGGCTGTGTTTTGTTATTGTTGTTGTTATTTGAACTTTAGGTCCACTGTAGATAAGTCCCAGGGTTTGCAATCATAACATCCTGATCCGAAATTTAACTGCTCAGTTATCACCACACATGCAGAGTTTTCCTGTGGGCTCATCTCTCTTCTGGAACGAGGGAATGCTGTGTATAGATTTTTTCCTCCCTGAACAAAAAGAGTACTATTGTAAGCTTATAAAAAATTTATTAAGCTCAGAGAAGAAGGGTCGGAGAGAGGCTGAAGAAAAAAATGATTACTTCCAGGAAACTCGGAGCTGATGAATCCACACACTTACCCCCTCTCTTTCCGTTTGGGCTGTAGAGAGCGTTTGAAGTGTGTGATTACTCAGTGATAAAGCCCTTATCCTATCATATTCCATCATCGTGGGAATGGAGAGGTGGTGTATTGGAGGATAAAAATGGAAAGTTTATGTATACAGTACGCGATTAGATTTACAACAACAACAACAGAATAAAAACAGCAGCAGCAGCAGCAGCAACAACAACAACAACAACAACAACAACAACAACAACAATAATAATAATAATAATAATAATAATAATAACAGGGGAGCATTCATAGAGTTCATGCATAGGGTACATCTTCCAGGCAGAAATGGATTATTATAACTCAGCATGATTATAATGAAATATCTCCCCCTAGTGGGCGTCAGATGAATATAGTTAACCCAATGTCAATTAAAGATAGGGGTTTTTCCAGATTTTGGGATTTTTTTTTTTTTTTTTTTTTATAAAACATGCACTGATTACCTCAAAAATTTAATAAGTTATTTATAGGCCACCCCCCCCAACCCTCCACCAAGCTTGATGAAAACCAGATCAGTAGTTTCTGTATAATTCTTCAAACAGAAAAACAAAATGCTTTTTAAAAATTAAATTAATTAAAGCTTTCAATCAATTCCTGGATCTGGGTTGTGATCTGAATCTGCTACATTATATTATAGGTTCTTGCCAAGTCCGTACCCCCATCCCTCCACCAGGATTGTTGAAAATAGATTCAACGGTTTTTGTGTAATCTTGCTAACAAACTAACAAACAAACAAACAGATGCTGGTGAATACATAACCACGAAGCGGCCAAGCGGCAAAATCTCCAAGTCACAGCCAGAAGGTCTTGGGTTTGATTCTTGGGCTTGGGTGTTTCTGTATAGAGTTTGCATGTTGCACCCCATACTTGCATGGGTTTCCTCAGGGTACTCATGTTTTCTCCCACATACCAAAAACATTAGGCATACTGACTGTTTCAAACTGAGCCTAGGTGTCAGCGTGAGTGCACTGCAATGGTCTGGCGAGCTGTTCAGGGTGTACCCCATCTTCACCCATTTTTGGCTGAGATAGGCGCCAACTTCCCTGCAAGTCTAGTGGGATTAGATGAGTCTGTATCTGATTGTGTGTTTGGTATAAAATCCAACTTGAACTTCAGCTTTTTCAAGAGTCCATGTGCGAGTCGAACTTCACAGCAAGTGAACTCCACTAATGTCATTGAACCAGTTTGGTGAGAGAAAGTGTGTGTGTTTTAATGTGCCTCGATGTTTAATACCTGAAGTGAAATGAGATTCTGAAGGAGGGACAGTAAGGTGGAATGAGACCGAAGAATGTGCTGATATGTTTAATTTACATTCACTTCCTTGCTGCTTCTCTATCCTTCCTTGCCCTTTTCTTCATCTGTCTCTCTGACTCTTTTCTCTCATTTCCTGAAACAGAATGATAGCTGTGAGTGTATAGATTCCAGCAAATAGTAATCGATTCATAAAATAGCATTATAGCAGCGTTAATGTCTACCATAGGGGGTTAGGGACTGGAGACTTACTTTCCATCAGGGCTCTAGCATTTACACACAGCTCTAATGCATTTAAACACACGTGCGCGCACACACACACACACACACACACACACACACACACACACACACACACACACACACACACACACAGAGTGAAAATGCCTAAACCAGCCAACATGCAGAGATGACTCAAGGAATGGTGTCTCTTGTTACTCATTTTGCAATTTAGATCTGAATCCTAAACAGATATTTAAATAAATAAACAAACAAACAAACAAATAAATAAATATCAATCTTATCTCAGATTTACTGAACGTTTACTCAAATAGTCAGCAATGACTAAAACTATTTTTCTAGATTTCCCTGCGTGAAAAGATTTAGTTTGTACTCTAGGCTTGGTAGCAAAGTTGCTAGCATGCCGACCACAGAGCAAAAAGGTTCATGGTTTGAGTCCCAGGTGTTTCTGTATGGAGTGTGTGAGCACTCCCCGTGCTTGTGTGGGTTTCTTCCAGGTACTCTGGTTTCCTTCCATAGTCCTAAGACACGCAGAGTGGGCTATTTGGCTGTTTGAAATTGATCTGAGTGTGAATGTGAATGATTGTGCATTTTGCCTTGTAATGGTCTTGAAGGATGTTTATGGTGTATCCTGCCTTCGCCCAGCATTAGCGGAGATATACTCCTCCACTTGGGGCAGGACCTCATTCCATACCCAGAGGGTACATTCCACCCTTTTCCGACTGAGAACCATGGCCGCGGACTTGGAGGTGCTGATTCCTATCCCAGCTGCTTTGCACTTGATTGTGAATTGCTCCAGAGAGAGCTGAAAGTCCAAGACTGATGAAGCCAAAAGGACAACGTAATCCGCAAAAAGCAGAGATGAGATCTGAACCAGATGAGCCATCAAACCAGAACTCCTCGATACCTCGGCTGCACCTAGAAATTCTGTCCATAAAAATTATGAACAGAATTGGTGACAAAGGACAGCCTTGGTGGACTCCAGCTGACACCGGAAAAACAAATTTGACCTGTTGTTACCAATACAGACCAAACTCTGACTCCTGAGTAAAAGGGAAAAAGCCAAAACGAAGACAGACTTGGGAGTCTCCACAGCGAATCATCTGATTCGCACGTTTGATTTGGCAGAAGTTTTTACGTCGGATGCCCTTCCTGTCACAACCCTTTTTTAACAAGGGACAGAAACACGCTGATGGCTTTGCAGCTCCTCTTTACGAAACTCAGCAATGGTTCTTTTACATGAACCTCTCACCATAGACAGTGACAGACATGGCCCGCCTTTGATAACCCAGTTAGCTGCACTGGAAGGGGGGGGGGGGGGGGGGGGGAGATGACGACGACAGTGACAACCTTGTGGAGAGTGGGACTCGAACCCCCAACCTTTGGATCAGCGATCCAGCGCCCTATACCACTAGACCACCACTGCCCACTAGTATTATTAATAAAATCATATACCAGCAGTCTACTGGAATCTGCAGCTCCTGCAGCACGTAGCAATCAGTTTGGTAATGATTTCTTTTAAAATCAGCAGGACTTTGATGGCACATAGAAGGCAAGTAATTAGGCAAGTTTATAAAAGCACAATGACCAACTCCATCTGCTTTGATGCATCTGATTTGGTACAGAATAGATCTCAAGGCTACATGTGATCTAACAGAGCCGCACACGAGACTCACAGACTTAATGAACTGACTGAAGTAGACCACCTCAAAAACAAACCAGCATACCACAGCTACGCATGGCCACAAAACACACACAAACCATTACACTTGTTGTATAGGAGACGAGAAATGGCTATAATGTTGTCCAGAACAGATGGGAGGCACGCCTTGTTTTATTCCCTCTGAATGAATGTTTTATCGAACAACAGATTTCAGAGTATGTTGCTTTTTGCCTGGAACAAACCGTTGTAGTTGTGATTGTGACAGTAGCAGTGAAAGATCAATGTGAAGTTGTCTCCAGGGCCTCACTCGTAATAATGGGAAAATCAGTTTTTCTCTCCAATGTATTTACAGGCGCAGACATACTTGCCTTGTGTTGAGTTCTGGTCAAGGGGTGAACGAATTGGAGACGAGTTTGTTTTCTGCAAGGAGGAATAGCAGAAATTAAAATATTCATATCCTTAGTGACGGAAATACATACACATATTTAAGTATATATAAATTTATTCCACCGAGGGCACTGGATATTAGCAACTGCATGCTCTGATTGGCTAATCTACTCCTGGGATATCACTTCATATCTTATTACCTGAAATGTCTCTGGAGGAAAAAAAAAATTAAAAAGTTAATGCTTCTTTTAATTAATTTATTTGATTTTCACTGTTTTTTTCTCTCCCTAATTTTAGTTGCATATACAATTCCCACCCATCAAGTATTGTTTCCCTTTCACATCCGACCACACCCAGACAGGGGTATAAGCATGCACATGCACCCTCTGTGACAACAGATGCTGCCACCCGCCTCTTTATGAACTGCTGTGCATGCGTAAATAGAGGCGGTTTAAACACACTTGGAAGGAAAGCGCTATCCACTATGGCAGAGTATCGGCTGTTGATCACGATGAGTGGCAGGGGAGCATATGGCATCCCTCCTGATTCGAACTTGCGATCTCCATGTTCATAGTTACACACCTTCCTGATGGGCTTCTTGGATGCCCTAACATTTGAAATTAAAATGTTTAGTGACAAAAAAAAGAATATTTTTTTAATTTTCAAGAAATTACTTTTTCCTCAGGCTGCAATGAACAGTCTTTGGTATGGCCTAATGTTGATGTCTGCAGGAAAGCATATCTTTTATCAAACGGGAAATGCTGCTGGCTAGTTTCTGCTAGCAAGCAGGAAGTGCCACTAACATCGGTTTCTTCAGTCTGGACTGAAGAACAAAAATAAAAACAAAAATTTTTATCAGATTCAACATCTATATCTTTTCGAACTGCTGCTCATGGTGCATCACAGGGTAATATGACCCACTCAGAGGGAAGTACAAGGATCCCTCACTTTCCGCGGTTAATGGGGACCAAGACACCCCCCCCCCCCACGACCACCACTTTCCGTGAAGTAGGATCGACACATACCGACTGATGTATACGTGCATGTATATGTGTATATAATATCAATAAATACACATTCAATGCTATAAATGTTTACAATAACAATTAAACATTCAAAAATAATGCAGAAGATGTAAATAAAATTGTTGGGGGGTTTTGGGTTGTTTTTTTTTTTTTTTTTTTTTTTTTTGCATAATTGGCCTTGTTTTGTGGCATTTTCCTTAACTTCCCCCTATTTTTCCTTAATTTACTTTTTTTTTTTTTTTTTATAGATATTTTTGAAAAACCTGCGATGCACTGAAGCCACAGAAACTGAAGCTGGAAGTAGCGAGGGATCACTGTATTATCAATGGTATTCCACATACTTACATACACGAGCTCAGAACGTCCAAGACTGACTGCTGTCACTGTGATTGACTGAAGAGAGTGTATGGCATCTCTCTTTTCCACCAGCAGACATAATCTGCATGCTTTTGGACTGTGGGAAACCAGAGCATACTGAGCACTCAATACTTTCTCTGATGTTGCCGGTGTTTTTTACTATTCGAATATAGCCTTGCATCATTTTGGCATAACGATAAAAAAGTAAAGTTTTGCAGAAATGTATCAGGAGGTGAACCGGATTTTTGTAGCCAAACGAACCAAGAAATAGTGCACTACACACTGTTTTCCACCTCCTGATCCACAATCTATAAGAAATCACCAAGGGTTCCCTGTACCTTGAACAGTTTACCTGACTGTCGCAGCGCCATCATGCCGCTCACGTTTAACATCTGTATCGCATTAATTATTTGAAGAGTTTAATCGGGGCAGTGGTGGTCTAGTGGTGTAGGGCACTGGATCGCTGATCCAAAGGTTGGGGGTTCGAGTCCCACTCTCCACAAGGTTGTCACTGTCCCCCCCCCAGTGCGGCTAACTGGGTTACCAAAGGCAGGCCATGTCTGTCACTGTCTATGGTGAGAGGCATGTAAAAGAACCATTGCTGACTTTCGTAAAGAGGAGCTGCAAAGCCGTCAGCGTGTTTCTGTCCCTTGCTAAAAGGGTTGTGACAGGAAGGGCATCTGACATAAAAAACCTCTGCCGAATCAAGATGATTCGCTGTGGCGACTCCCGAGTAAAAAAAGGGAAAAAGCTGAAAGGAAGACAGACAGACATTTGAAGAGTTTAATCCTACTATGGTTGAAGAGAAGCTGAAGCCTACAGTATCTGGGAGAACGTGGGCTACATTGAAAGGTGCAGCCATTCACACAGACTTAAGGGCAATTTGAACCAACCAATTACCCTAATATGCATGTCTCTAGACTATTGGAGGATATTAGAGTACCTGGATGAACAAATAGAGAATATGCAAACTCAACACAGAACCTTTGCCGAGCCTCGGTCTCAAACCCAGGACTTGGTTGGTATGATGTAGACATACAGTACTTATCACTATGCCACATGTCCCCCCCCCCCCTGTGTTACCATAACATGATCACCTGCATTTTCACATGTTTACAGTAGCATAATGATTGCATGTGAAATGTGAAGGCTTGTCCTGTTTTGGATGATTTAGGAAATGCGCAGACAGGACTCTAGTTTGTTTCAAGGCAGGGTTCTATTTGCATTAATGAAGGAATATGAGTTGTCATGGCTCGGCAATTTACCACCATGATGCAATACTGATATCTGTAATAGTCTGGTCAGTTATATGGACATGACTGCAGCACAAAGAAGACACTTGCAAAAAAATTCACCAGTTCCCTCAGTCGCTATACTGTTATGGACATATAAATAAATGTATAAATGTAAATATAAATATAATGAATGTATAAACGTTGAGTGTAATTTTATTCAGTTAGTGTGCTGTAAATGGTGACACATGGTATGACTCAGCTGTTTTTGGTCTTGGATTTTCCATTAAGGAACCTTCGAGATGGACCTAGTTGCGCATGCGCCCCTCTATAAAATAGAATTTTCTAGAATGGAATTTTCTCGAACTTTGGGGAGGTTATATTAAGGACCTGTTGCCGACTGGCTTCGGTCTCTTTGGGTCTCTTTGGGAAGACCATCTAAGGAAACTCATCGTGGAGGATGATCTCATACAAGACGGATCATGGAACGCGCTTCACCCGGGCTTCGTCGTTCGGTACTCCATCACCAGAGTCCATCGTTCACGTCCATCCACAGCCAACGCGAGGAGTTTCATCGTTTGTTTCTTTCGATACGTGGGATTCCAAGCCATTTACTGCCGGCGCGCACACCGCCTCCAAATTTGCCATGCTGCAAGACTATCTTTCTTGTGGGACCCTTGCTCAATTTGCATTTTGTTTAGCTCTAAGCTGTAAGTTATTATTTTGCATTGCTTTGTTGATATTATTAAATTGTATATAGTTTATGTCGTGGTTTGTCGTGCTTTGCTGGTTTCACGGTACAATTTCCATCTTTTAAATTCCATACGTAACAATACTTTAAAGAGAAAAACCTGTATTGTTTCGCTGTGCCTTAAATCAGTGCTTCTCAATTATTTTCTGTGGCGCCCCCTCTAGGAAATAAAAGCATTGCACTCCCTCACCACCACCCTGTGAGTGACTATAAATACGGGTATCCCTCGCTACATCGCGCTTCAATTTATGCAGCTTCAGTGCATCGCTTTTTTTTTTTTTTTTTTTTAAATATTCATTGAAATAAAAAATAAGGAAATTAAGGAAGAAAAGGGGAAAAGGTTAAGAAAATTGCCACAAAAACAAGGCAAATTATGCAAAAACAAACAAACAAACAAACAAACAAAAAACCCCGAAACTTACAAGAAAGAAAAACGTCATGAACATTGTTTTTTAATCTGTAATAGAAAAGATTTAAAGTGCAACAATGTGACTGAAATAAAAAAAAAAAAAAAAATACATACTTATTTAAACTCATTCAACTTATTTATACTTAATATCTCCGTCTCTCTCCACCCTTCTCTTCATTCCTGTTAGAAATTTTTCCATGTTGTTTCTTGAGGGTTTGTTTACTGCACTTCATATTGTTTGCTCGTGCGAAAAACCGCTACACCATAGCGCGACAATGAGAGTGCCACTGCCAACTACTGGAGTGGAGGTGCAATTACACTTAATACTCATACACTATTCCAGAAAAGCATGTTCCTCAGGGAATCCCCCCCTTGGCATCATACCGGCACGCCATACTATTTGAGAAGCACTGCCTTAAATACATAGGAAGATTTTTAATGGCTTATGTTTGCCACACTGTGCTCAGGATTTGCGCTCTCAGGTTGTCCGTCTAATGCAGGACTCCTGTTCCAATTAAGAGCCATTACTGAAGAGCCTGGCAGCATTTCCCTCTGCCCCGGCCTTTGCTGCTTACTACATTAATGTCCTAATTCTATTCATTCTTTCTTGCACACGCTGTTTGCTTTTTCCCCATGCAGGCTAGCATTGTTTCTTTTTGGTGATTGCTGGTTAATTGGAGACCTTTAAGCCATCCTCAGATCGGCATTTCTGATGTGTGTATCAGTCAATGTCAAGATTTGCATGAGCAACATCCTGTGACTCGTGGTAATGCTTCACCCGAGACAACACTGGAAGGAAATGCAGAGACAGGCGTTTTCGCTTAGCCTAATGAGACAGGATCGAAGATTTGAATACAGGCGATGGCGTGGGAATTTAAAGCACAGTATAGTTTGTTGTTTGAATCATTAGCAAGACACAAAATTGCATTTATTTGCATGTGAGTAAACACAGAACACTTGAATCTATTACTGCTCACACGGTCAATAAAAAATAATAGAGACGCTGTTATTAAGTGTTGAATAGATATTGTATTGAAACAGGATGAGTGTGATGTAATAATTACATTTGCAATGGGCTGCAGTTGGGCAGTGGTGGCCTGGTGGTAAAGGTGTTAGATCACTGATCCTAAGGTTGGAGGTTCAAGCCCCACTTTCAACAGGTTGTCACTGTTTATCCAGTGTAGCTGACTGGGTTATCACAGGCCGGCCATGTCTCTCACTGTCTATGGTGAGAGGTTCATGTAAAAGAACCATTGCATGCCAAGGGTTTCATTTTGATTCCAGTTCCTCTTAAGCTTTCTTGATTCATTCATTTTCTAAGCCGCATAATCCTAATTAGGGTCAAGGGGAGGCTGGCACCAATCTCAGCCGAGTCTGGTCAAAAGATGGGGTAACCCCTGAAAAGCTCAGTAGACCACTGCAGGACAAAGCCACATATAACCAATTACACTCATACCTAGGGGCAATCTGAAACAGCCAATAAGCCTACTGTGTACATTTTTGGATTATGGGGTTAGCATGTCAGCTAACCACTGCACCACGCTGCTGCCCCTCTGAAGGTTTATTTCTCAGGTTATCTGAGATAGTTTGCCCTTGTTCACGCTGGCTTTCTAAACAAGAATCTAAATATATGCCTACATCTTACATCAACAAATTTACATAAACCATCTCATTCATTTATTACTTTTCTAAGCCGCTTAATCCTAATTAGGGTTGCTGGGAGGCTGGCGTGAGGGCGGGGTGCACCTTGGACAGCTTGCCAGGCCATCACAGGGTCACATAAACCAACTAAATATGATTTTTAACAAGTTGTTGAAAGTGCTTAGGAGAAAAATATAAATTTTATCCCCAACCATCACTCAATATACGCCTCAGAAATTAACCAGTCAATCAATAAATCTGACCAATCGCTCGAACCTATTATTCCAGTCGTGTAGGACAGTTCAATTAACTCTGAATGAATGAACCAGACCTGTTCCCCGATTCATTCATTTGCCAAAACACTTAATAAGCCTATCTTAACCAACTCTGGGTGAAGACAGGGTACACCCTGAACAGCTTACCAGTTCATCACAGGGCCAGCACACACACACACACACACACACTTATGTGAGTGTGAATTATGTAATTTGGCTGTCATTGAGCTTTAGGAAAAACATCCAAGCTCCACACACTGGACCTCGCCGAGCCCAGGACTTCCTTCAAAGCTCAGTCTATTTTCAAATTCAATTACTCAATTAGTCATCCAAACAAACAGAACACAATGGTGTTAATGCAACGGTACAAACAACAGTAAAAATAATATAAACCCCCCCCCCCCCCCAATCTTACACATATGTGTGAGAAAGCAAATATATGAATAAAATCAGACAGCAGAGGAATTGGGAGACGACTGAAAATGCAAATTTTTATCTGTGTTTTTTTTTTTTCTTACACTCATGTATACTGGAGTGCACATTAATGTTGATTAAGACTGATTACATCGGCTTATGGTGCTCATCTCCTCCTTGAATCACCACCTTATTTGCGTGTCATTAATCCAGGACCTCCAGTTCTCATTGGAGCGATTCACAGCCGAGTGCCACGTAGCCAGGGTGAGAATTGGCACCTCCAAATACGAGGCCATGGTTTTCAGCCGAAAATGGGTGGAATGCACTCTATGGGTCTGGAATAAGGTTCTGCCTCAAGTGGAGGAGTTCAAATATCTTGAGGTTTTGTTCACGAGTGAGAGAAGGATGGAGAGGGAGATTGACAGGCGAATTGATGCTGCGTCTGCTGTAAAGCGAAGGTCGTACTGGTCCATTGTGGTGAAGAGGGAGCCACAAGTCAAAGCTCTAAATTTACATATACAGCATTTGGCAGCAGGCAGTGGTGGTCAGGTGGTAAAGGTACTGGATTCCCCCCCCCCCCACGGGTTGTCACTGTTCCCCCAGAAAGGCCGGCCATGTCTCTCACTGTCTATGATGAGAGGCTGTGAAAGAACCATTGCTGATTTTCAACAAGAGTAGCTGCATAGCTGTCAGCTTGTTTTCCCCCTGTGATGGCCTGGCGAGCTGTCCAGGGTGTACTCTGCCCTTGCCCAGATTTGGCTGGGATGGGTGCCAGCCTCCTTGTGACCTTAATTAGGATTGAGTAATTACAGAAAATGAATAAATGAGCCTTTGGCAGATGTGCTTACCCTGAGCGACTTACAATTGTCATTTTTAAAGCAATTGAGAGTTAAGAGCCTTGCTCAAGGGCCCAACAGTGGTGATAGTGGGGATTGAACTGCTGACCTTTGGGTCAATAATGCATCACATTAACCACTAAGCCACCATTGCTCTTACTTACCAGTCAATCTATGTTCCAAACCTTTTTCTCCAGATATATTCATGCAACTGCAACAAGTCGTACATAAAAAAATAATCATCAATACACTTTTGCTGGAGAATAATCAACCAACCAACCAACCAACCAACAAAACAACCAACAAAACAACCAACCAACCAACCAACCAACCAACCAACCAACCAACCAACAAAACAACCAACCAACCAACAAAACAACCAACCAACCAACAAAACAACCAACAAAACAACCAAACAACCAACCAACCAAGCAACCAATGCAAAGAAAGAAAATTGCAACCAACTGAAAACCCTGCAGTGCGTACACATATGTCTACATAGCCTCTTGGCATGGTTTTCTTGGTCTGTGCATGCTCCTTCTGTTTGAGGGAAGATTAGAAATCATGGATGTGGTCAGTAATCCAGTTGAAACACCTCTTATAATTAAACACATTTATGCTTCAGTCATATCTCAGACTGTTAAAATAATGAAAGGTGACGTCACTGAAATAATAAGCAAAATTTCTGTTCAAGACGAATGAATTTGAGGGCAGTCGTGGCCTAATGGTTAGAGAGGAAGCTTTGGGACTGAAAGGTGACTGGTTCAATTCTCAAACCAGATGGAAAAATGGGTGACGGTGAGAGGTATGGTGGTGGTGGGAGACCTGCACCTTCCCTTCCTCACCTCTGTAGCAGAAGTGCCCAAGGGCACTGGAACCCAACTACTCTCCAGGCACCCTAATGTGTGTTGCAGCTCATTGCTCCCAGTGTGTGTGTGTGTGTGTGTGTGTGTTCACTTTGGATGGATTTGATGCAGAGGCAATGAGTTCATTTCATAACAAAAGAAAAAATGTTGTAACTGATAAAGAGTGCATGAAAGAGAACCTCCATAATCATATGAAGACTGATTATTATTATTATTAGCGTCTACTTAACCGTAATGGTGTGATCTGATTGGTCTTCTATCCCACTGAGTCCAAATGGATAATGCATGAATCAACATGCATCAACATTGAGTGTGAGAGCTTGTAATGGTCACTTGGAGCAGGTACCATAATCATTCTCATAAGTCACAAAATAATTCACAAAAAGACAAACTGGATTCCAAAAAAGTTGGCACACTATACAAATTGTGAATAAAAACCGAATGCAATAATGTGGAAGTGCCAAATTTCAATATTTTATTCTGAATAGAACATAGATGACTGGGTCAAAGGTTTAAACTGAGAAAATATATTATTTTAAGAGGACAATATGTTGATTTTAAATTTCATGGTGTCAACAAATCTCATAAAAGTTGGGACAAGGCCATTTTCACCATTGTGAGGCGTCCCCGCTTCTTCTTACAACAGTCTCCAAACGTCTGGGGACCGAGTAGACAAGTTTCTCAAGTTTAGCAATAGGAATGCTGTCCCACTCTTGTCTAATACAGGCCTCGAACTGTTCAAATGTCTTGGGCCTTCTTTGTTGCGCCTTCCTCTTTATGATGCGCCAAATGTTCTCTATAGATGAAAGATCTGGACTGTAGACTGGCCGTTTCAATACCCGGATCTTTTGTACCCGGATGATGTTGTAATTAATGCTACGTGTGGTCTGGTATTATCATGCTGAAAAATGCAAGGTCTTCTCTGAAAGACGGCGTCTGGATGGGAGCATATGTTGTTCTAGAACCTGAATATACCTTTCTGATATTGCTCCACCATCTTTCTGCGCAACATTGAGGGAATTGGATCCTCTACCAATCTTCGCTTCTGAGAGACACTGCCACTATGAGAAGCTCTTTTTATCCACAGCCATGTTACCAATGGACCTCATTAGTGGTAATTGGTCTTCCAGCTGTTCGTTATAAGTGAAATTGACTTTTCCAGCGTCTTATTGCTACCTGTCCCAACTTTTTTGAGCTTTGTTGACACCATGACATTTAAAATCAACACATTTTCCCTTTAAAATGACACATTTTCTCAGTTTAAACTTTTGACCCTGTCATTAATGTTCTATTCAGAATAATATATTGAAATTTGGCACATCCACAACTTTTCATTCAGTTTTTATTTACAATTTGTATAGTGTTCCGACTTTTTCGGAATCCGGTTCATAGTATGGACTGTATTATTAATGAGTAAACTGCGCCTTGATATGCTCAGCTCAAAGCACATACAAGCTCACCAGACCTGCCATTTTCATGGTTAAAATAAACTATAAAAGTCTCATTTTAGTTTGCTTTTCTCTATGTTTCCATGTAGTATATACTTAAACACTAAACGAGAGTTAAAGAGATTTCACTGCACACCTCTGCACCTGCTGGCACATGTTCATGGAGCCCACCAGTCTGTCATGGTTCAAGAAATGAATAAACACAATAATAATAATAATAATAATAATAATAATAATAATAATAATACATAAAAATGATTATTTTAAAAATAATCTTTTCATGTGTCAATGGTTTGACAGATGAGTAAGTGAATGAATGAGTTTTTAAAATGATATACAAAAGCAAGTATGTATATATTTTTTTAATTTACTGAGTCTTATTCTTCTTTATTATGATTCGTTCCAAAGGTTTTTGCTAATATTGTTTGCAGATATCTGAGGCTCTTTTATTGCTCTAAGTAATTATGATAAAGCTTGTAAAGAGGGCCACAAATAGCTCCCTGGAGAACCCCGTAAATGAGGGAACTGAAATAGGATATGTCTCTCATATGAGATGAAGTATTCTCTGTAACTGATGTAGGAATTAAACCAAGAATGGCCTAAATCCATAAAATCATTGGTAGAAAATATGGAGAGGAGTATATTATGATGCCCTGAGTCAAAGCTCGAGCTGAAATTAAGGGAAATAGAAATAGTCACAAATCACTCACTCACTCAAACATTTGCCAAACCGCTTAATCCTACTAGGGTCCCGGGGAGGCTGGTGGCCCTCTCAGCTGACACTGGGAGAAGGTGGGGCACCTTAAACAGCTCTCCAGAACATTGTAAGTTTAATGCAGACACAACCATTCTGACTCACAGACACACTTAGGTGTAATTTATAACAGTCAATTAGTTTAATATGCATGCCTTTGCACTGTGGAAGGAAACCAGAGTACCCAGATGTAGCCCCTCAACCAAAGGGAGAACGTGTAAACTCCACACAAAAACGCCTTTGCCGAGCCTCAGACTCGGTCATAACGACGATGCCTCCATGCCACCACAAAATGGTTGTCATGATGTCACTTAACCATCATATGACTGACTGGTTGGCAAGAGTGGTTGTTTACTAATTATGTGCATTACAGTAGCCCAAGGATCTACAACCCAGTTTCTGGAGAGCTACTTTCCTAAAGACGTCTGCTCCAGCCCTATGCACTGACTTTAGAAGTTCATATTGGCTAAAAGAGGTGAGGTACAAAATCAGATACAGCCCTATATTCCGACAAGCCGATGATCCAGACAGCTCCAACCCTAATCCAAACTCAACTGAAAGGATTGGTGTGCTCAACTTATTTACTCAAGGTTCTTACATGAGTAGGGCTGTCAAAACATAGAACTGTCTCCTGCTACATTTTGGAGGCAATAAATCTTTGTCTGACCCGAGCTGGGGTAGTGGTGGCCCGGTGGTTAAAGTGCTGACTTACTGATCTGATGGTCATGGGTTAAAGCCCCACTATCGCCATTTTGTCACTGCTGCCCCCAGTGCAGCCAGTGTCTCATTGTCTGTAGTGAGAGGTTGTAAAAAAAAACCATTGCTGTTGTTTGTAAAGAGAAGAGTAGGCCATTGGATTAGCGTCAGCATGTTGATGGCCTGCCGAGCTGTCCAGGGTGTACTCTGCCCTGTCCCAGAGTCGACTGAGATGACCCTAATTAGTATTATCTTCTTCTTCTTCTTCTTCTTCTTCTTCTTCTTCTTTTACTTTCGGCTGCTCCCTTCAGGGGTCGCCACAGCAAATCATCCGCCTCCACCTCACCCTGTCCTCCGCATCTTCTTTTCTGACTCCAATGACCTTCATGTCTTCCTTCACCACATCCATAAATCTCTTCTTTGGTCTTCCTCAAGGCCTTCTGTCTGGTAGTTCCATCTCTCTCTGCCTACGGACACGCCTCCCACCTCTCCTTCTTCGACGTCTTCGACCAACAGTAGTCCAATCTCCATCAGCACCCTGTTGATTGACAGCACTGATGGCGGTCGTTGTTAACCCAGGCCTCGACTGATCCGGTATGGGGGTAATACTTTTGATTTGCATCATAAAAGTTTAGCATTGGTTTTACGTCGGATGCCCTTCCTGACACAACCCTCTGCATTTCTCCGGGCTTGGGACCGGCATGAGGGGGAGAGACACTGGTTAGTGCCCCACCCCCCCACCTCATGGCTGCATTACCCTAATTAGTATTATGTGGTTCAGAACATGAATAGATGACTTAAACTCCAAACAAGAGTATAGAGAAGAGTGCGTAGTGGTTTAACACAGTAGAATTTGGGCCTGGTTTTAAGGAATTAAAGTAAAACCGGCTTCTTTAGAACCAACAGAATGTTAGCAATGAACAATTAATGGGGTGGGAAATGGGAGCAGAGATATCAGCAAGCAGGGTGGGGTTTTTTTAGGAGTGAGATTAGTGCAGGGTGAAACTGACAAAATGATGAGTTGGATCTAGTGATTATTCTCTTACCACTGGATGAGTTGGAAAGACTGGGGCAAATACGATGCTGGGAATAAAACTCTTGAAAGGATGTCTGAAGGTTGCTGCAAGCGAAAAGACAGTTACAGAACTAATTAGAGGCAGAAATTACTTTTGCATGGGGTTGAGTAAGTTTATTTATGGTAGCAAAGTCTGTTTTCGGCTTGCTTTTGGAATTTCTTATAGCAAGCGAAAAGCAGGAGTGGTGTGTGTGTGTGTGTGTGTGTGTGTGTGTGGCATTAAGGGCAGCCCTGTATTTAAGCAGATGGTGTTTATATGCTGCAGATTGAGCAGTGATGTCATTTCTTTCATTAGAGATGATCAAAGATTCTGCCAGTACCATTGGCCTGGGGCCAATGAGTGAACCATGGAGATGAGTGAAAAGATCAAATCAGTCAAATTATAATGAAAGCTTATTAATATACTGAAGCAAGCCCGCCTCACAGCAAGATGGTCCTGAGTTCAAGTCCCAGGCTTGGCACAGGTATTTCTGTATGGAGGTTGCACGCTCTCCTTGTGCTTGTGTGGATTTCCTCTGGCTACGCCATGTTCTTCCAACAGTACAAAGACATGTATATAGGCTAATTGTACATGTACATTGGCCCCGTGTTGGCAAGGTGTTTAGGGTGCTCCCCACTTTGGCTCGGCACTTGCGATGGGTTCCTGCCATTCCATGACCATAATAAAGTATAAAATGGTTCAGGAAATATAATGAAATACATGTTTGTAATAGGAAATTTAGAACGTTGAATTGCAGTTGTTGAGGCAGTGGTGGCCTGGTGGTAAAGGTGCTGGATCACTCATCCTAAGGCTGGGGGTTCAAGCCTCACTCTCAGCATGTTGTCATTGTCCCCCCCCAGTTCAGCTGGGCTATCAAAGGCTGGCAATGTCTCTCACTGTCTATGGTGTGAGGTTCATGTATAAGAACCATCGCTGATTTTCGACAAGAGAAGGCTACATAGCCGTCAGCGTGTTTCCGCCCTGCAATGGCCTGGCGAGCTGTCCAGGGTGTACTCTGCCCTCACCCTTAGTCGGCTGGGATGGGCGCCAGCCCCCTGTGACTCTAATTAGGATTAAGCGGTTACAGAAAATGAACTGAACTGAACTTAAATCTTGTTAGGGTGCTGGGAAGGCTAGTGGCTTGGGTATTTCAGCTGAGACCGGGTCAAAGCCCACCACCTTGAACAGCTCACTAGACCAGGGGTGGGCAATCTTATCCGCAAAGGGCTGGTGTGGGTGCAGGTTTTCACTTCAACCAAACAATAGCCACACCTTCCACCTGTTTCCACCAATCACTGATCATCAAAAGAAAAAAAAAACAAAAAACCTAGATTGGACATTACTGTTTCAAGTCTGAAGTGGAGCCATCTTGGTGAGATCACCTTGCTTTAAGTCTTAAACAGTAATGTGATCTCACCAAGATGGCCCCACTTCAGAATTGAAACAGTAATGTCCAATCTAGTTTTTTTTTTCTTTTCTTTTGCTGATCAGTGATTGGTGGAAACAGGTGGAAGGTGTGGCTATTGTTTGGTTGAAGTGAAAACCTGCACCCACACCGGCCCTTTGTGGATAACATTGCCCACCCCTGCACTAGACCATCACAGGACTAACACACACACAAAGCCAATCACAGCCCCACTTACATGGAGGGGTATTTGGGAACAGCCAGCTGGTTGAATGTACATATTTTTTGGACTGTAGAAGAAAACCAGAGAAATTCAAAGGAAACTCGCCCAAGCATGATGAGAACATGCAAACTCCACACAGAAACACCGAAACCTGGGAATCTTCTTGCAGTGTGGTGGATGTGGTAAGATCGGTCCACCCCGATTACTGTTAGTGAAAAGTACATTCCACATTCCACATAGAAAGGAATGGACATTGTAGGACATGGAGAACAGGGGTTATGCCTTGGATGCCCAAGCATTGTGTGTGGATCTGGAGTTGGATGGCTTGCACAGGGGTTTTAATGGATTATGTAACATGGTGTCACTCATCTTTCTGCAACAACAAGCATTTGTAAGCTTCACCATGTTCTCTCTAACCGTGTGGAATTTGCTGACATGCAAACGAATATGTGTAACACAAATGAAGTGGTTTCTTCAATCTTTTGAAGCCACTGAGATCTCCACCATGCTCCCAATATATTAGATTAGAACAGCTACTGATAGACCAGTTGCTGCATACATGCAGACACACACTGCTGACTTCTCCATGCATTGAGGTATCAACGTCAGATCACATATATCTTAGGAGAGAAAGCATTAGCCCAAAAAGAGGCTGTGTAATGTGTAATGCAATATGGAGCTGTAATCTAATGTAATGATTAAAACAGAGCATGCTACTCTCGGAAAAAATAATCGATGACGTGATGGTGCACTGTGGCCGGATGTGAAACGGCATTACCGCTAACACTTTGAATAAATAATTGTCTCAGCATCGCACTCCTAAATGTTTTTACGCATTCATTTATTTTCTTCATTTAATTCTAATTAAGGTCACAGGGAGGATGGCGCCCATCTCAGCCAACTATGGATGTAAGTGGGGTACACCCTGAACAACTCGGCAGGCCACTGCAGATCATATATCATCCGTTCAATTTCTGCAAACGTTTAATCCTAATTAGGGTCACAGGGAAGCTGGTGCCCATCCCAGCCGAGTCCAGGCGAGGGAAGGGTACACCCTGGATAGCTCGCCAGGCCATCACAGGGTGGAAACACACCAACGGCTTTGCAGATACTCTTGTCGAAAGTCAGCAACAGTTCTTTTACATGAACCTCACACCATAGACAGTGAGAGACATGGCCGGCCTTTGATAACCCAGTTAGCTGCACTGGGTGGGGTGGGACCGTGACAACCTGTGGTGAGTGAGGCTTGAACCTCCCAACCTTAGGATCAGTGATCCAGCACCTATACCACCAGGCCAGCAGGGCATATAATCATCAATATAATTTCTATATTCATTCATATATCATTCATATTCATTATAAACATCTAATCCCCACTCACTCCCACACCTCGAGGCAATTTGGAACCACCAATCAGCTTACTCTGCATGTTTTTGAACTGCGGGAGAAAAACCGGCATACCCCGAAGAAACCAATGAGAGTATGGGGAGAACCTTCAAGCCCCACGCAGAATTGAATGTGGGACCTTCCTGCTGTGAGGTGAACGTTAACCACTGTGCCACCGTGCCGCCATACGTGTTCTTCAAAATATAATACAGCAATTTCAAACTAAGAGTTTATTAATTAAATAACAACACTTAATTAATAATGAATATTAATACTCACGCCCCTCGCTCATTTGCTGGACTGCTTAATTCTATTAAGGTCAAAACCCTGGGTGATGAGGTGGTGGCGATGGTGATGTTACACGCTGAACAGCTCAATAGAACATTGACATGGGCACAACCATTCACATTCTCACCCACACATAGGGGCAATCTGGAACAGCCAATCAACCTAATATGCATGGGTTTGGACTGTAGAAGGACATCTGAATCTCAGAGTCGGCTGAGATGGATGCCAGCTTCCCTATAGCTTATACATACATTGTATTTACATAGAGTTGGCTCATTAACATGTTGGGCAGTGGGGAAAGGTCAGCTAATCAGAAAGCCCTGCACACTATGATGTAATAGCGTGCAACAATTATTAAACAAATAGGTTATTTATTTAAGGTATATAGGATAGGATGGTGTATTTACAGTCGGCCGGCCGTGGTGGCCTGGTGGTAAGGTGCTTTATTACTGATCCCAAGGTTGGGGGTTCAAGCCCCACTGTCATCAGGTCGTCACTGTCCCTCCCAGAGCAGCTAAGTGGGTTATCAAAGGCTGGATATGTCTCTCACTGTCTATGGTGTGAGGTTCATGTCAAAGAACCATTGCTGACTTTCAACAAGAGGAGCTGCATCGCCGTCAGCGTGCTTCCAGCTGTGATGACCTGGTGAGCTGTCCAGGGTGTACTCTGCCCTTGTCAGAGTCGGCTGAGATGGGCTCCAGCCTCCCTGTGACCATAATTAGGATGAAACGGTCCAGAAAATGAATGAACGTGTTTAAGGTCAGCTTAAATAGCTGAGAGAGAAAACTTAAACATGCTCTAACCTCATTGTTTGACACTCTGACATCCTATAACATGACAATTCAATATCGTAACAGCATGTATGGATTAAAAATGTGGAAAAAGCATAATACCACCCATTTAAGAATCGGAACAAAGGTGCTGTGATGTGATTAATAGGAGAGCTGATAATGTATACTGGAGGTCTAAGATATATGCACACACACACACACACACTCACTCAGCGGAAGCCAGGAGGGAGACCATCATTCTCAGAAAAACTCACTTCAGCTCTTTTGTCTTGTTTTATTTTTTTCCCATATGGGAAATGACTGGAATTCCCTTCTGGGTAGTGAGGAGGTGGAGATATTTCTCAATCAGCACACTAATTAAAGTTTTATGTGTTGTCAGCTAAAAGCAGGAGACTGTAGGCTGGACCTATAAAATGAAAGAGGAAGGAGAACAAGAGCGAGAGAAGAAATGAGAGTAGGTTGTTCGCAGTGCTCACGTTGCACTCCGAGTGGTCTCTGATGACGAAAAACCAAGCTCAGCACCAATCTGGATCCGTAATCGCTCCGATTTGTTAACTAAATGAATCGTGTCCGGGCCAGCCTCTCAGGGGGGACATTTTTATAAGGAGAAACAGAAAGGATCGCGGGAGGGGAAACGAGAAGCACCCAGCAGTCACTTATTGATGAGCACACTGCAGACTTCAGCTTGGCTGGCTGCGCTTCCTGTTCTGAAATCTGTAAACATCGCAGCAGGAACAGGTGGAAGGGCCGCGCCGGCTATGGAGCACCCGTTATGAGAAAATCTGCCGCTTCCAAGAAAGAAGCAGACATTTCACACAGTTGTACTTGCACTTCAGTGTTACTGATACTTACTCAGTTCATTTCTCATGTCCAAAATAAAAAACAAAAATCAAATCGGGTAGCGGCGGCACGGTTCTGTTGTGGCGAGCACATCCGTCTCACAGCAAGAAGGTCTGCGTTTGATTCCCAGCTCGGGCGTTTCTGTGTGGAGCTGGCCTGTTATCCTTGCTTCAATTCACCACTAGGTGTGAGTTGTGCGTGTGAAAAGTTGTGTAAATGATGTACTGGTGAGCTGTTCAGGGTGAACCTGCCTAAAGTCGACTGAGATGGGCACCAGCCTCCCTGCGACCCTAATCAGGATGAAGTGGTATATTCAGTTCAGTTCAGTTCATTTTCTGTAACCGATTAATCCTAATTTGGGTTGCGGGGAGGCTGGCGCCCATCCCAGCCAACTTCGGGCGAGGGCAGAGTACACCCTGGACAGCTCGCCAGGCCATCGCAGGGCGGAAACACGCCGACGGCTTTGCAGCCTACTCTTTACGAAAGTCAGCAATGGTTCTTTTACATGCCTCACACCATAGGCAGTGGGAGACATGGCCGACCTTTGATAACCCAGTTAGCTGCACTGGGGGGACAGTGAGAACCTTTTGGAGAGTGGGACTCGAACCCCCAACCTTTGGATCAGCGATCCAGTGCCCTATACCACTAGACCACCACTGCCCTGAAGTGGTATATTGTGTAGCAATTTATTTCTGTACCGCTTAATCCTAATTAGGGTCACAGGGAAGCTGGTGCCCATCTCAGCCTACTCTGGGCAGGGGCAGAGTACACTCAGGCCAGCTCACCAGGCCATCGCAGGGCAGAAACACACTGAAGGCTATGTAGCTACTCTTGTTGAAAGTCAACAATGGTTCTTACAGCCTCACACCACAGTCCGTGAGAGACATGGCCGGCCTTTGATAACCCAGGTCGCCGCACTAGGGGGACAGTGACAACCCGTTGAGAGTGGGGCTTGAACCCCAAACCTTACCTTTACCACCAGGCCACCACTGCCTTGGTAGCAATTCACTGTAACATAAATAAAACCATCAGATCACGACCACAGACTTAGCATTAGCATACCGGCTTCATAGCACCAAGGTCCTGTTTTTGAGACCCAGACTTGGTGAGGACGCTTCTGTCTGGAGTTTGCATGTTCTCTTTGTGGTTGTGCGGGTTTCCTCCAGTTTCTCCCTACAGTCCGAAGACATGCTGCAGTTTAATATATAGTTAAATCATCTCTATAGCTCTGAATAATGATTAATTTCACTTCGTTGCCGTTCTGTGGCGTAGTGGTTAGCACGTCCGTCTCACAGCAAGAAGGTCCCAAGTTTGCGTCCAGAGTGTTTCTGTGTGGAGTTTGTATGTTCTCCCCTTTCTTGCATATGTTTCTTCTGTGTACTCCGGTTTCCTCCCACAGCCCAAAGACATGCACAATAGGATAATCGGCTGTTTAAAGATGCCCCTACTTTAGTGAGTGTGATTGTGAATGGTTGTGTTGGCTGTATAATGGTCTGGCGAGCTGTTCAGGGTGTACCATTCCTTCGCTCAGGGTCAGCTGAGATGAAATTCAGCCTCCCTGCAGCCCTAATGTAGGCTTCACTGGTCTGGCAAACAAGTAAGCGAAGGTGTTATGTTGGCATAGCTGGTCACAACATCGTAGCATGAAGGTTGTGGGTTCAGGTCCCAGGATTGGGTGCACGTTAGGCTAATAGGCTGTTCTAAAGTGCCCCCAGTTGTGAATGTTGAATAGTTGTGTTTGTGTGTTCATCCCACAGTGGTCTGGTAAGCTTTTTAGAGTGTTGGCTGAGATAGGCTCCAGCCTCCCTGCTACTTTACTAGGATCAAATGGTTTGGAAAATAAGTGAGTGAGAGTAACACACACTTTAACAATACAGCAGTATCATTGTTCATTATGCCAATAAAGCAGTTTGAAAGTTACTGAGTGAGAACGAGAGCGGTACAAAATGAGAGCGATCTCATATAAAACCACCAAAACACTTAAAGTACTATTGGTACTCATTATAGCCTAATGAGTAGATTGTGCTGTCACCATTGATTTGATATAGCGTCTCTCTCTCTGACCCTTAGAGCACCGTCGCATTGCTTGGGCCGTGTGTTTTAAACCTCTCCCTGATGAGCAAACCCCGTCCAATCAAATCCAAACACACTGTCATCGTGCTCCAGTAATTAAACCACCCCATTAACAATACGTCTACCTTTCCTCCCTCACTGCTTTCTCTTTCAAGTGTATAATCCCTCCAGATGTTACCTGAATTCACCTAACAGCCTCATTTTCACAAAGCTGCTCTCCAGAGTTGCTTCCTCAACCAGTTCAAACTTAAAAGGCATGGAATTAAAATGCAATAGGCTTAACAGGTCTCAGAAATAATGGCACGAGTCCCAAAGCTGCTCCATGGAAAGTGAGTGTGTATTGCTCTGACCTTTGTATTATGGTCCGATCTCATTTGGGAGGTTCTTTGGTGACTCTCCATGATGTTCTTGAGTTACTGACCATCTTAGACTGGTTTAGACCAACCACAACTGGTTACGTGATGTCCTGAATGACTCAAATATACGAATACGCAGATGAA
>CM045728.1:124204797-124224797 GCA_024760905.1 Plotosus lineatus | reverse complement strand
TTACATCTTATGCATTATTTTTGAATGTTTAATTGTTATTACAAGCATTCATAGTGTTGAACATGTATTTATTGATATTATATACACACATACATATACGTATACGTCAGTTGGGGGTTTGGGCTAAGGGTGATCCTACTTCATGGATTTCAGTGGCTGCACATGGATCTCGGTCCCAATAAACCGCGGAAAGTGAGGGATCCCTGTGTGTGTGTGTGTGTGTGTGTGTGTGTGTGTGTGTGTGTATTTATATATATACAGAAACACGCTGACGGCTGAGCGACATGGCCCGCCTTTGATAACCCAGTTAGCTGCATTGTGTATGTGTGTGTGTGTGAGGGGGACGACAGTGACAACCTTGTGGAGAGTGGGACTCGAACCCCCATCCTCTCATCGTCCAAAAACATGCACATTGGGATAATTGGCTGTTCCAAAACGCCTGTGAGTGTGAATGATTGTATAAACGTTGGCCTGGTGAGCTGTCCAGGATGTACTCTGCCCTTCCCTGGAGTCGGCTGAGATGGGCACCAGCGTCGGCTCAGAAAATGAATGAATGAATGAATGTATTGTTATTGAACAGAAAAGAGGACTCATTTTTAGGTTGCGCCTAAATCTCTATATTAGTCTTTGTTCTAAGTCTAAAGTTATAAATGTTATAAAAGTTTATACAATACAGATGTTGTGTTGCGGAATCTGAGCTCACAGCTGCTTAACTTATATATATATATATATATATTTGTGTGTGTGTGTGTGTGTATCTATGTATTTATATATATTTCAGTTTGCACTCAACCATGTATTTTCTTTTTTTTTTTTTTCCAAAAGAATTGCCTTATTCTTCTACCTTAAATCTATGCCATACCCTCTGTCATAACCTGGTGTGCACCTCTCCCTAAACAGACTTGACATGACAAAGAAAACTGCAACAACTGCTATTGAATTCCTCTTTTCCTCTTATGCTCCTACCATCTGCTCTTTCTTCTCCTTGAAAATTGGAATGCTAGCACCACACTATTGTGTTAATATAAATATCTAACATGTGAAGCACTACAGTTTGTGCAGGTCATTATAACAGCCAGTTTAATATCGCACCCAATCAGGTGTAATCAACCACTATTTCACTACAGCATTGTGTGTGTGTGTGTGTGTGTGTGTGTGTGTGTGTGTGTGTGTGTGTGTGTGTGAAGAATAGGAACTGTTGTAATGGATTGCAGAGGTGAGAGGTGAAGGGGGGGGGGGGGCATCTGTGTATGTGAAGTGAATGAGTTATGTCCATGTATACGTGCAAAATATCCTGTTAGTGGACAGTGGAAAAATACAGAGATACAACTTGGACCAAAGACACATAGCTTGGGGTTCATTCCAGCAAAGGATTAATTATACATACAAATTATTATTTTTCCTCACATTTTTTAAAAGTGGACGTTGTTGCTATATATGGAGGAGTTTATATAGTTTAATGTTCACAAGCAGGAATGATTTCCTGTATAATTCAGTTGTGCATTTCGGTGGTATCAGTCTCTCACTGAATGTGCTGCTGTGACTGATCAGCAGGTTGTGAAGCGGTTGGGATCATAGAACATTCTGAATGGTGTCTGACAGATGTTAAACGACCTTAACCTTCTCAATAAATAGAGATGGCTCTGGCCCTTCTTGTAAAGCAGTGGTTCCTAACCTGGGTTCGATCGAATCCTAGGGGTTCGGTGAGTCGGTCTCAGGGGTTCGGCGGAGTCTCTGCCACGGAGGTAAAGACACACCCGACTCATCATGTCAATTAGTGATGACACGCCCCACTTGGCCATCACTGGCTGCATATGTTCACATTACATTGCTTGGCCAATCAGTGCTGCAGGGAATTTAGCGTGCTCAGTAGTCAATGTGTGAAGTCGTGAGATTTTTTTCGGAATATTTTAATCCATACTAACTATATCGAGCAAAAAAAGAAAGTGGTTGGACAAATATGTACAACATGGATTCACATGCATCACGGAACGTGATGGGACTCAGCATCCTATCTGAATGATTTGCAATGCCAAGTTGAGCAACTCTAGTCTCGCACCGGCAAAACAAAAGGAACACTTCGTGAAACTGCATAGAGATGGGGAATACAAGACCACAACAGTACCTGTGTCTTGAATTTGTAAAAAAATCATATTTTTATTTTTCACTGATGAAGGGTTCGGTGAATGTGCATATGAAACTGGTGGGGTTCGGTACCGCCAACAAGGTTAAGAACCACTGTTGTAAAGTGAGGCTGTGTTCTTAACCCGGTCCAGTTTATTGTCAATATGATCTCCAAGGTATCTGTAATCTTCTGTCACGGGTCGCTGGTGCTTTGGATCTCCAAAAATCCACAATCAGTTCCTTGGTCCTTGTCACATTAAGCTGCAGATAATGTGGTAATAATGTGGTTTTACTGAAGACCACAAAGATTCATTACTACTGAGCATTAGAGAATGAGGTCCGATAATCTACAGAGTCTGCGCTATACTACTAAACACAGTGAAGGACTCATAATGTTATGAGCAGCCTCCTTGAGGGAGTCATTAGATCTGCTTACTACGCATGGTTGCATAATGGCTGAGGAATATGAAGGAATTTTATAGGACCAGGTGTTTCGTAGGTTCCCCTGTGATTCTTTCAAAATCCTAGATAATAAATATGATAATAAACATTGCCACAAGAATTCAAAAATGTTTTAAAGTACTTACAGTCCTGTAGATCCATCTGCGTTGCAATCTGAGCTTGAAGCTCGTCCATCTTGTTTCACAGAGACTGAACATTTGCAAACAGTATGACCGGGAGGGCTAACCTTCCACTACTGACCAAGCGCCGGAGTCGTCGTTCGGCCCCTTCCCGCCTGCCACCTGGTTTCCACCTGGGCTTATTGTTATCCGGGCTGCGGCTAGCATTGAGCTGCCGTAGCATATTATTAGCTCAGGAAAGGAGTTGAGCGTGCTCAGTTCTAAATGTCCAAAAGGACTGCGCTCTCGTAGCTGTAGTAGGGTCGCCCGGTCATAGACGATCATAGTGCCAAAAACAAAACAAATTAAAATAAACAAAGAAACAATTTGACCCTGAGAAGTCCGCGAAGTCACCCTCTCGGGAGTACCATCTTGGAAATGTTTCTGTTTGGAGTTTGCATGCTCTCCTCATGCTTGCATGAATTTCCTCAGGGTACTCTGGTTTCCTCCCACAGTCCAAAGACATGCACATTATGCTGCCTGGCTGTTACCAATTGACCGTGTGTGTGTGTGTGTGTGTGTGTGTGTGTGTGTGTGTGTGTGACCCTGCAATGGTCTAGTGAGCTGTTGAAAGAGTAATAGATGATTTCCTTTATATGAGGATCTTGAAAGGATCCACACATCCACACACAATGTAGGTGGAGGACAACGAGGTCTCAACGGCTCAGACTGATTAGAATTATCAACGTATCCAGAATGTGTTCTTCTGTGGAATGTAATGAATTAACATGAATTGTGCAGGCCAGGGAATCTAAACCATGTGCTGTGTATCAAGACTAATCCCCTTGCTGATTAATAGTTTGTGCAACAGCACTGTTGGATTCTTTACTCTGATTTTTTTTCAGGTGTGGATTAATATTTGAGAACAGCAGCTTTGACAATAGCACAAGAAAAATCACAGGATTATAATGATGTGCTCATGTTGGAACGTCGGCTAATTCAAGCAACCGATGCTCAAAAATAAACTCATTACTATGCATTCATTCATTCATTTTCTAAGCCGCTTCATCCTAATTAGAGTTGCGGGGAGGCTGGCGCCCATGTCAGCCAATTCTGGGCAAGGGTGAGGTACACCTTAAACAACTCGCCAGGCCAACATAAAATCATTCACACTCACTCTCACACCTAGGGTTGATTTGCAACTGAATGTTTTCAGACTGCAAGAGGAAACCGGATTACCTGGGACGCACTGACAAACCCACATGACCATAACTAAGGGACATCCGCCTGACAGCAAGAGGGTGTCGGCTAATTGGCTGTTCTAAATCACCTCTGGCTGTGAATGGGAGTGTGAATAGATGTGTGGTGTGAGTGTTGGCCCTGCGATGACCTGACAAGCTGTCCAGGGTTACCCCGCCCTCGTCCAGAGTCAGCTGAGATGGGTGCCAGTCTCCCCGCAACCCTAATTAGGATGAAACCACTGTATAGTATATGAATGGTAGCATTGTAGTTAGCATGTGAGCCTCTGGCAAGAAGGTCCTTGGTTCGAGTCCCAGATTTCCCCTTGGTGTGGGTGTAAATGGTTTTGTGTACTGGTATGATGAGATGTTCAGGGTGTACCACACCTTTGCCCAGTATCTGCTGAGGCAGCGACCCTGATAGGATTCAATGGTTTGGCAGATGAATGGCATGAGTGAATATTATTAGCGGTATTATTATTATTAGTATTAGTTCATTTTCAGTTCATTTTCTGTAACTGCTTAATCCTAATTAGGGTCGTAGGGAGGCAGGCGCCCATCCCAGACGACTCCAGGTGATGGCAGCGTTCTCCCTGGAAAGCTCGCCAAACCATCGGAGGGTGGAAACACGCTAACGGTTTTGTAGCTTCTCTTGTCGAAAGTCAGCAATAGTTCTTTTACATACTTCTCACCATAAACAGTGAGAGACATGACCAGCCTTTGATAACCCAGTTAGCTGCACTGGGGGAGGAGGTGGGGGGGGGGGGGGGGGGGCAGTGACAACCTTGTGGAAAGTGGGACTCAAACCCCCAACCTTTGGATCAGGGATCCAGCACCCGAAACCACTAGACCACCACTGCCCTATTATTAGTACTGTATTATGCTTCATTTTAAATAGGGTCACGGGGAGGCTAATGCACATCTCATCTCAGCTGACTCTGTGTGAGGGCAGAGTACACCCTGGACAGTTCGCCAGGCTATTACAGAGCAGAAAGATGTTGATGGCTATGCAGCCGACACTTGACAAAAGACAGTACTAGTTGTTTTACATGCCTCCCACCTACTACTACTACTATTACTACTACCACTATTATTATTATTATTATTATTATTATTATTATTATTATTATTATTATTATTATTATTATTAATTAATTAATTTATTTATTTATTTATTGTTCTATGGCAGCTGACACTAAAATTCACCTACTACTGTTTTCTTTTAGAATGTCCCAGCTCAAATGCTGAATGTGAAAGAGCGAAGGACTGAAAGTTGGACCTCAATGAGGACATCCCGTCTTCTCACTTACACGCCTCACGCTCCACTCCACAGTGTTTCCCAGCACAGAGCCGAAATACACACAAGATCAGCTGCAACAAAATGAGAGCAGTTCCAGCTCATGTATTAAGTATTCCTGGGTCCATGTGATGGATAGACCGTTGAAGAGTCTAGACTATCTGGAGCTGCTATTACAGTATGATATACATCTCAACGGCTGAGAGAGGCTCCAGCTGCTGCAGCACTGTTTATAGACAGCCTTTTTACTGCCTAGCTACTCGTGTTATTATTGATATCAGGGATGATTTCTGCAGTAAACACACACACACACACACACACACACACACACACACACACACACACACACACACACACACACATTTCCTTATACTGTACTGAAAAGAAAAACAGAAAATACTGAAAATTATTAGGAATCTGATATGACTTTCTTACCTCAGATAGCTGAAATCTATAAGTGTATTCCTTGAGTCAGGTAGACCATACTCATTCATCATTCATCCATTTTCTGTAACCGCTTAATCCTAATTAGGGTTGCAGGTAGGCTGGCGCCCATCCCAACCGACTGTGGGCGATGCCAGAGTACACCCTGGACAGCTCACCAGGCCATCGCAGAGCAGAAACACGCTGACTGCTATGCAGCTACTCTTGACAAAAGTCAGCAATGGTTCTTTTACATGAACATCACACCACAGACAGTGAGAGACATGGCTGGCCTTTGATAACCCAATTAGCTGCACTGGGGGGACAGTGACAACCCGTTGAGAGTGCATCTTGAACCCCCAACCTTCAGATCAGTGATCCAGCACCTTACCACCAGACCACCACTGTCCTGTAGACCATACTGGTAAATTCTAACCCATATGTCCTTCCTCACATAAAAATTACGACTGACATATTATGTAGCATTGGCACTCAATTTACAAATATCTTTAAATAAAGAGTTCTAATGTTGTCTTGGTTCAACCTTTCAATGTTCATTCATTTGCTACGAGGATCAACATGTCGGCTGGATCCTATCTCAGCGGACTCTTTTGAAAAGGCAGGGACCGATCAGAACATCCTTTCCTGGCTGATTTTGGTTGAGAGGTAGGGTATACACTCAATGCATCACCATACTGTTGCAGTGCTAACATAGTTATGAATAACCATTCACACATTTAGGAAATTTAGAATAGTCAGCCGACTCCATCTGCACATCCTCGGATCATGGAGGCACAGGGAGGACATGCAAACTCCACACAGAGTGGCCCCAGTCAACCATGAGGTTTGAACCCCATAACGTTCTTGTTGTGAGGGAAAAATGCTAACTACTGCATTACCATATCTACTACCCATTCATCACTAACCAAGTATACTATTTGACTGTGCAGTGTAGTATGTCTATTAAAGTGAGGGTTTTACGGACAAGAAATTAGTAAATTCATGTAATTGGTAATGTTATATTAATAGTGGAGTCTCATAGACATGATGTGTGACTTCAATAGCTGTATCACCAATTTGCATCATGATGGGCAGAAATAGAAAAATAATCTGATTTATTAAAAATGAAACTCACACCCCAGAACTGGAGGTTCATGCACTAGTATTCCAGACTCACGCAGAATTACAAAACACACAATGTAACTCAAGTCGGCAGGCAGACATTCATTGAGCAAAATAACACTGAACAGAAACACGGAACATGAACTTGTCAAACGGATAATTAAACCAATATACATACAAATGAATGAATATTCATATTTAGAATTGGGTTCCTGTCAGAACGCAAAATTTGGGTTCTGGAAGTGGTACAGTGATCCCTCGCTACTTCATGCTTCAGTTCCTGCGGCTTCAGTGCATCGCGGTTTTTCAAAAATGTTCATTGAAAAGTAAAAAAATGAGGAAATTAAGGAAAAATAGGGGGGAATGTTAAGGAAAATGTTGCAAAATAAGGTCAATTGTGCAAAAACAACAAGAACAACAACAACAACAAAAACCCCCACCAAAAAAAAAAAAAAAAAAACCCAACAAAACTACTTACATTTTTATGTGAGGTGCGCATCTCTCTCTCTCTCTCTCTGTGTATTTATATTTTATTTACATCGTATGCATTATTTTTGAAAGTTTAATTGTTATTATAAGCATTTATAGCATTTAATTCAATATTTATTGATATTATATATACATATACATGTACGTATACATCAGTCAGGGGGTCGATCCTACTTTGTGGAAATCGGTGGTCGCGGGGGGGTGGGTGGGTCCTTGATCCCCATTAACCGCGGAAAGTGAGGGATCCCTGTATTTCACTAACTGACAATTAATTGCACAATTATTTAATGCAATAGTATATTTCCTCTATTTACCTTAATTTATTTACAATAATGATGGAAGATGTGATCAGAACAACTCTATATACAATTTTATAATTCAGATCAATTACTAAGACCCAGTGTTCTCTACCTGTTTGTGATCCTACACTAATTTGCACTTGTCTGGGTAGACCACATTGTTCATTAATAAAATGAGACTTTCTCGATTAATTTGCGTATATATTGCTCACAGAATTTGACACTCATTTCTGCGTTTTTTTTTTTTTTTTTTTTTTTTTTTTTTTTTTTTTAAATGGAGCTCTTACGTTAGTTTGCCTTTCTAAATTAATGTGACCATTAACGTTTGACAGACACTTCTGACAGAGATAGTCAGACAAGATTTTAAATTGACCATATTTGGTTATTGAATCAAACCAGGTGAATTTCTAAACTCTTCAGGTCTCTCAAAGAGGCAAACTGTGGTACTGTGGTGAGCGTCAACATTTCAGATCTTATTCTGGTAATGTCAATGATAGCTCTAATGGTAATGATTACTTTTTTCAAAACAGTGATAAGTATAGTCAGTGTTTTAGACTTTACTAAATATTCTATATATTTATTTACTGATCTAAAGCCAATACTGCTATGAAATAATTTTAAATTAGAGAAAGGGACTTTACAATTTTTTTACATGATCACAGTGTTGGTGGCCATGTTGATTTCATGTAATGCTTTTTAACTGTGAATGAACAATGCACTACTTCTTCAAGTGGGAAAGTTAAAATTTAAGTCCGGGGGTGTTGTTTGTGGGTGTAATTGAGGAAATGCAAGTTGCAACCTTATTTTGGGGCGGCATGGTAGAGCAGCGGTTAACAAGTCCTCCTGAAAGCAAAGAAGGTTGTGTGTTTGAGTTCTGGATGAGGGGGATGACATTTCTGTGCAGAGTTTACGTGTTGTTGCCAAGTTTGTGGAGGATCCCTCAAGGAACTCTGTTTTTTTTCTATAGTCCAAAGACATGCACGTAAGACTAAATGACTGTTTCAAATTGACACTAGATGTGAGTGTAACTGTAGATGGTTTTGTGTGTGTGTGTGTGTGTGTGTGTGTTGGGCCAGTGGTGGCTCGTGAGCTCTTCAGGGTGTACTCTGCATTTCACCCAAAGTTGGCTTAGATAGGCACCAGCATATAGATGTAGCAGGCTTCCCAGATTTACAATAAGTGGGACGATGTTCGAGTAACAGTGAAGTTGATTTTGAAAGATGTAGTACGCTTCATGATCGGTTTTATTACCAATACATCCAAAAATAAGTATACTGTACAACAGTGTGTTTCTTTCTCTAGGCTAATAAAGTACATCCCAAACCCTGGCGTGGCAGAACATAGCCTACAGCAATGAAGTTTGCTGACAACGTTCTTAGCGTCATACCTATTTTCTGTCAGCTTGAAAATGTAAATAGTTCTTTTTTGATCTTGAGATGTTCTTCCTCCATCATCAACTCAAAAGACATCATAAAATCACCTACTCGTTCATTTGCCTTACCCTTTAATGCTATTTTGGTCGGGGAGATGCTGGAGCCTATCTCAGCCAGCACTGGGCAAAAGCAGGGTACACCCTGAACAGCAAGCCAGACCATCACAGTACCAACAAACACAAAACCATTCACACTCTCATTCACATCTAAAGGAAATTTGGAAGAGTCGATAAGTTTAATACAGTGATTCTCGCTACTTCACGCTCCAGTTTCTGCAGTGTCAGTGCATCGCGGGTTTATCAAACATATTCATCGAAAAATAAAAAATAAGGAAATTAATGAAAAATAGGGAAAAAATGTAAAAAAAAAAAATGCTGCGAGGTCCCTACCGACTCAAGTTTGGTACTCGGGTTGACTCGGCTCTGAAATGTCGCAAGCTGATTGGTTGAGACGAACCCTCGACTCCGCCACCAGCCTCCACGCCTTCTCCTGCGGCTTCTGCAGCTCTATCAGATATATCTATCTATCTATCTATATATATATATATATATATATATCCCATATGGTATGTGGGTACAGTATATTCACGTGTATAGCTTAGTTTAGTTCGTCAGTTGTCTCTTGTGCACTTTCTTATAATTGCTGTTAAACAATGAGCCGCTGAACTGATTCTCATTGTTCATTCAACAGTTGAAAATAAAGATCTCTTTATCTTTACATACAATAATCAAAATGGCACAATCCTTCATCCATCTGATGTAGTAATTATAGCCGGAGAATGGGATTGCTTTTTTTCGTGGAAAGTGCTAAGTGTATGTGTATGTGTGTGTGTGTGTGTGTGTGTGTGTGTGTGTGCAAATGAGAAAGAGAAAGGGAGAGAGAGAGAGAGAGAGAGAGAGAGAGAGAGTATTCTTCACAGTCGCCTCCTAAACAGATGGCTCAGAAGCTCCGAGAAATCATGTTATATTTGTGCCGCTCTGAAATTATTCCTCCGTGCCTGTCCATGAATTTGGATCCCCACTAAACCATTGCTGTCTACACAACCTGGCCTTGTGTCATCATGAATCATCATGGGAACACTGTGTGTACTTGGCCCTTGGCATAGGAATTAGAGAGAGGCCAGCCAAGAGTACATGTGGTGTTAGATCTGTCTCTGGCGTCAATGTATTATATTCAGAATAACACACATGTAGTTTACTGCATGTTCTGTATAAAAGAGGAGATCAATCATAAAACTGTGCAAAAAACACCATGCTGCGAGATGACAGCGATCTGACGTGGGGTGTATTTATAGCTACAGCACTCACACACATCAGTTGGTTAAAAATGACAACTGCCTTGATTTTTGTTTTTAGAAAAAGTTCATTCATTTATTCATTTACTGAACCACTTCATCCTAATTAGGGTCACGGGGGAGACTGGTGCCCATCTCAGCCGACTCTGGGCGAGACCGCGGTACACCCTGGATGGCCCCCCAGGAGGGCTTTCGAGAAGGTTATAAATATTCAAAAGGTGGTCATTCAAAATGGCACTGTGGTGTCACACAGCATTAATCGAACACTCCAAAAATATTCAGCTCTTTTGTGAAGGTTTGACTCGCACTGCAGCTGAAATCAATACATGGTGAAGACAGAAAAAAGAAAATCAGGCTGAGCCTCATGTAGTATCGCCCTTATCTGGAATTCAGTATTGCACAGAATTATTCAAATCATTCATTCATTCATTCATTTTCTGAACCACTTAATCCTAATTAGGGTTGTAGGGAGACCGGCACCCATCTCAGTCAACTCTGGGAAAATGCAGAGTACACCCTGGACAGCTTGCCAGATCATCGCAGGCCAGAAAAACGCTGACGGCTATGCAGCTACTCTTGATGAAAGTCAGCAATGGTTCTTTTACATGAACCTCTCATCAGAGACAGTGAGAGACATGGCCAGCCTTTGATAACCCAGTTAGCTGCACTGAGGGGACGACAATGACGACCTGTTGAGAGTGGGGCTTGAACCCCCAGCTTTGGGATCAGTGATCCAGTACCTTTACCACCAGGCCACCACTGCCTTATTATTGAAATAATTCAGGATGAATGTTACCCTGTAAATATACACTGCTCTCACTCAAGTCTTCATTTGCACAACCTCTTTGCTCTCACTGGGGTCACAGCGAGGCTGGAGAGAATCCAAACCAACACTGGGTGAAGGCAGTGTACACCCTGAACAGCTTGCCAGTATATCACACACACACACACACACTCCTAGGTTCAATGAGGAACAGCGAATTAGCATAACTGCTTAAGACCCAAACCCCAGCGTTGTGTGTGTGTTGTCATTTCTCGACACCACATCTGTTCCTTATATGGTGATCACACTTTGACGTGAATACCAATTCACAGCTGTTGCTTTTCATTACATTTGCAGCATTGCATTTTGGTTGACTGGCTGATTGCAAAAACAATTGAGAAATGTTGAAATCTCTGGGGACGTCACAAGACTAGGCTCCGACATGGAGTCGTCTCAAACTCAAAGTCCGCACATGTCACAAGAAGGTCGTAAAGCTGTCGTTCTGTTCTCAGATTATTTATTTTGGAGACTTCCACAGGGATAGTTTGAGAAAGTCTGAGACTTGCAGGAACAATGCACAAATAAAAAGTGAATACTCACAAACATCCACAAACTAATCGTAAATTACTCACGAATCAGTCGAAAGTTTTTGCGAGATTTACGTATTTGAGGCCACAGATTACTTCTCTGCATGTAGAGCCACAAAATATCTTGACTTGAATTTGGAAACTTGCAAAAAAAATCTCAGAAAAATCAATTTATGTCAGTTGTTTTTCTATCGCATCTCTCGTGTGATGATCCCCTTACCTGCAGATCTAAACTTTATCAACGTCTTCAAACAGGAAGTAATACCCAATGGTCCCCATGTGACAATTTTACGAAGACATGAACACAGCATAATTGGAAGAAAATATGATGTCCTCACATGAGAATGCTGTGGTCTTAGGAGGTTAATTTGCATGTCTTTAGACTGTGGGAGGAAACCAGAGTATCCAGAGGAAACCATGCAAGTATAAACATGTAAACTCCAATTAGAAATGCCTTTGCCAAGCCTGGGACTTGAAGCCTGGACCTTTATTGTTGTGAGGAGAACATACAAGGGGTGGGGGGGGCTTGGTTGGGATTGCCAAAGTGTGACACACATGGACCCCGGTTAAGATGCTCATTTTGAGCCCATGTTCGCTTGGTGTCCATGTAGCCCAGGTATAACCGAGGTGGGGCCCACATACATATGAGGGCAGTTGACATGGGGCCACTGTGGCATGGCATGGCAACTATTGTGTGTATCGGTTGGCTTTATGATGAACTGGCAAGCTGTAGGTCTGAGAGGGGCTACAGTCTCCCCAATGCCATAATAAAGGATGATGAAAGTACAATTAGAGCAGTGGTGGCCTGGTGGTAGGGTGCTGGATTGTCACTGCTGTTCCCCCAGTGCAGCTGACTAGGTATCAAAGGCCGGCCATGTCTCTCACCGTCTGTAGTGAGAGGCTGTTAAAGAGTTGACTTTTGTCAAAAGTAGGCTGCATTGATATCAGCGTGTTTCTGCCCTGCGATGGCCTGGCGAGTTGTCCAGGGTGTACTCTGCCCTTGCCCAGAGTCGAATGAGATGGGTGCCAGCCTCCCTGTGACTCTAAGTAGGATTAAGTTGTTCAAAAAAATGAACGAATGAGAATGAATGTATAAACATCGATATGGTCAGTCATAGGGATGCGACGGTGACATTATGGAAAGGGGCTCCAGTGTCTGTGCACATTTAGGTTTTTCTTTTTCACGAGAAGTTTTTGTATTAATAAGGCCTGGCGAGCTGTCCAGAGTGTACCTCGCTTTCGCCCAGAGATGGCTGAGATGGGCGCCAGCCTCTTGGCGACCCTAAGTAGGATAAGGCAGTTCAGACAATGAATGAATGAATGAATGAAATAGGTAGATAAATATATAAATAAATAATAGAAACACAAAAGGGAAGTAGTGACCAGGTGGGGGCGGTGGTGGGCTGGTGGTAAAAGGTGGTGGATCGCTGATCCTAAGGTTGGGGGTTCAAGTCCCACTCTCCACAAGGTTGTCACTGTCCCCCCTCCCCAGTGCAGCTAAATGGGTTATCAAAAGCCGGCCATGTCTCTCACTGTCTATGGTGTGAGGTTCATGTAAAAGAACCATCGCTGACTTTCGTAAAAATAGTAGCTGCAAAGCCGTCAGCGTGTTTCCTCTCTCTTGATAAAGGGTTGTGTCAGGAAGGGCATCCGACATAAAAACCTATACCAAATCAAACATGCGAATCATTAATATGACTTCGATGAAGACGGAGGCAGATGATTCGCTCTGGCGACCCCTGAAGGGAACAGCCGGAAGGAAAACAAGAAGAATAGAAACACAAAATTTATACAAAAGTAAATGTAACCACAAACAAACAAACAAAACAAAAACATTTGTTAGATTCCTTTTATTATTTATGTCATTCACACAACAGAGTAGTTCAGGGTTACGGTCCTTGCTCAAGGGCTCAACAGCGTTAATATAGTGGTAGAGGGTCTTGAACCTTGATCTAATCAGCAACCCAGAAGCTTAAACCCGACTCCACCATTGCTCGATACACACGGCATTTCATGTTAAACTGTTTGTAAATCCCTGTAGAATAAATCAGTTCAGGGAAAGCAATTAATGGAAGTTAACGATAGGGTGGCACGGTGTCATAGTGGTTAGCACATCTGCCTCACGGCAAGAAAGTTCCCGGTTTGAGTCCTGGGGTCGGGATTACTGTGTAGAGGTTTCATGAACTTCCACATGTTTCCATGGCTATCCTCTGGGTAGTCCAGTTTTCTCCAACAATCCAAATACATGCACAGTACATTAAGCTAACTGGATGTTCCAAACTGATTCTGAGATGTTCAGTATGAACCCTGCTCCAGCCTTCCGGCCACATTTGTAGGATTATATCAGGGGTCGGGAACCTTTTTGACTAAGAGAGCCAAAAAAAAAAAAATAAATAAATAAATAAAATCCTCTGAGAGCCAAATATATTTATAATACTCAGACCAACTATTTGAGAGTATAATAAGACTCTGAATTTATTTTAAACAACATTGCTATAACAAAGTTATTTATGAATAAGAAAAGCACTTTTTACTAATGCGACTTCTGGTGCTGCATGGTGTTGGTGATGGCTTTGTAGTCTGGTTGATACATGCTGAGGTTCAGTTTCATGCAGGCGTTTAGGCTTCCATCTATTACACGTGACCGCAGGTTGGTCTTGATGCTTTTCAGGTGTGAGAAGGACTGCTGGCGTGCGTATGTGGAGCCAAACATGCTCAATATGACATGACTCTCACGCTACGGTGTTTATTTGACAGGAAGCGCGTCCCAAGTTTTGGCAATCAGCTGGTCTGCGGGTTGAAGTTTTTTCATTCTGTCCATTTGTGTTTTGCTTGCCAGCTGTGCTTGGCTTCTTACACATGAGCTGATCAAAACGAGGGAAATTTACCTCTTTACCCAAAAACTCGTGCAGGCTGCTGCATATAATCCAATAAAATTAGAGTTTCAAGGTATCGGACCTGCCCACACACTGAAGTACAGAAAGGATTGGCTCTCTGCTGCGCGCCACAGTGACAAGTGGCATTGAAAATAGAGCTATAGATTGAAATGCGTGAGATTTATTTATGATTTTTGTTTTGTTTGATGGCTTTTTTCTGTATTTTTATTTTAAAGGACAGCGGAATTATGTATTAGTTATTCTGTTAAGAAAGGCCACCTGATTTATCTGAGAGCCAAATGCAGTCATCAAAAGAGCCATGTCTGACTCACGAGCCATAGGTTCTCGACCCCTGGATTATACTGCTTGGTAAATAACTCCCCTCATAACATGATCCTTGTACCTACTGTATGTAAGACAGAGCCTCAGCCTATCTAGGTATTACATGCGAGCCTGATGTATTAGAAACCCCGTGGCACAGTACATACAGCAGCAACACCTTTAAGATGGAGGTGAGAGTCATCAATGAGTTTACACAGCAAGAAACACACCATTAAAGTATTATATGTGCTACACTATGTAACCAGTCTAGATACTGTATGTGTATCTATACATTATGAGCAAAAGCAATCAAAGTTGCTCAGTAAATTTAAAATTAACGTTTTGTAATGTTAAGGCACATACCGAATATTTGATTAATACTTTGGAAGTTCTATGGGAAGGTTTTGATTGAGGCTAGTGATTGATGCATGCGATGCTTTATAGAAGATAATCACATTAGCATCTAAATGAAATCCCAATGCAGGGTCTTGTAATGGAGAAAATCTGATTAGCATTTTTGCTACGTTTCAATAAGGGGCCTTTCAGTTATTCCATTGCTTAGGTGTTTGATCTTGTTTATTAAAATCACGCTTTAACTATTCCGTTTGGGAATGTGAAAAGGAGTTTGCGTCAGTGATTGACACAAAAGGTAACAATTAACTTTGGTTAGAATGTAATAAATAATCTATTAAATATTGAAGGGTTTATTTATGTAGTGACATTCATTTATTCATTCATTTTCTAAACCATTTAATGCTATTTAGAGTCGCTGGGAGGTTGGCACCTATCTCGGTCGTTTCTGAGCAAGGGAAGGGCACACCCAAGACCAGGGGTGGGCAAACTATGGTCTCCGGATCTTTTTAATCTGGCCAGCTGAAGATTGATTGGTACAGAATTCATGTTTGATGTGAACGATTGATCGATTGTATTAATTTAACTTTGACTCGTACTGACAGAATTTCAACACCAGTGGCGCAATAGGCGCAGTCGGTTGATTTTGCAGAGCTCAAGTCACTTCCTGTTATCACTTTTCGACTGCACAGAGCCTGTCAGCAGTAATGTCAGAGAAAAGGAAAGTCGTCAGTGAATGCCAGGTGGTTCATGAGGAATGAACACCTAAATACTTTTTTTTTACTGAAGTCTGCCCAAAAACTATATGTCTTATTTGCCAAAAAAATTCCAGTTTTAAACTAATACAACATCAATCGCCACTTTTCCACCAAGCATTCTAATTACACCAACATCGTGCGACTGCAAAAACGTCCAGCTACCACTGATAGGTCAGTCAAGAGCTTGCACGCTCAGCAAAACACCTTCATCTGAGCAACCTGCTCTGACCGGTTTAAGCAGACTCTGACCAGTTCCGACCGGTCTGAGCCGGTTCCAACTGGTTCCAGTTTGAGCTGGCTCCGACTAGTTCAGACCGGTTCCGACTGGTTAGAGCCGATTCCGACCGATTTGAGCCAGTTCCGACTAGTTCCCAGCGGTTTGAGCCAGTTCTGACCGGTTTGAGCTGGTTTCAATCGGTTCTGGTCGGTTCTGACTGGTTCTGACCAGTTTGAGCCAATTCTGACCGGTTTGAGCTGGTTCCGACTGGTTCCGGCTGGTTTGAGCCAGCTGTGACCAGTTCCGACTGGTTCCATACGGTTTGACCAGTTCTGATCGGATTGAGCCGGCTCTGACCAGTTCCGACTGGTTCCGGCGGTGTAAGCTGGTTCTGACTGGTTCCGGCCAGCTTGAGCTGGTTTCAATCAGTTCTGACCAGTTCAGACCAGTTTGAGCTGGTTATGACTGGTTCCGGCCGGTTTGAGCCGGTTCCGACCAGTTCCAACTGTTTGAGCCGATTCCGACTGGTTCCATTCGGTCCTCTTACTGTCCCACTTCTTCTTAGCTAACCTCTTCCTTTGTACACACTCCTGCACTTCCTCATTCCACCACCAAGTCTCCTTATCTACTTTCCTCCCAGAGGACACACCAAGTACTCTCCTACCTGTCTCCCTGATCACATTGGCTGTGGTTGTCCAGTCATCTGGAAGCACTTCCTGACCACCCAAGGCCTATTTCAACTCTTCCTTGTAGACAACACGACCCTCTTCCTTTTTCAGCTTCCACCATTTTGTTTTCTGCTCTGCCTTTGCCTTGTTTACCTTCCTCACCATCAGCGTCATCCTGCACACCACCATCCTATACTGTTTGGCAACACTCTCACCCACTACTACTTTGCAATCACTGACTTCCTTCAGACTGCATTGTCTACACAAGATGTAGTCTTCCTGTGTGCTCCTACCCTACTTTTATAAGTCACCTTATGCTCCTGTTTCTTCTGGAAGAAAGTATTCACCACAGCCATTTCCATCCTTTTTGCAAAATCAATCAACATCTGTCTTTCTGTGTTCCTGTCCTGGATACCAAACCTGCCCATCACTTCCTCATCCCCTCTGTTGCCTGCACCATCATGTCCATTGAAGTCTGCACCAATGACCACTCTTTCACCTCTGGGGGTACTCTGCATCACTTCATCTAACTCACTCCAGAATCTCTCCTTCTCTTCTAGCTCACATCCTGCCTGTGGGGCATAAGCACTAACAACATTGACCATCACACCTTCAATTTCTAACTTGAGACTCATCACTGTCTGACACTCTTTTCACTTCTAGAACATTCCTGACAAACTCCTCCTTCAAGATGACTCCTACTCCATTTCTCTTCCCATCCACACCATGAAAAAACAGCTTAAACCCTGCTCCTAGGCTTCTAGCTTTGCTACCTTTCCTCCTGGTCTCCTGAACACACAGTATGTCCACCTTCCTCTTCTGCATCATGTCAGCCAGCTCTCTATCTTTTCTTTGCATAGTTCCAACATTCAAAGTCTCTACTCTCAGTCCTAGACTCATGCTTTTCCTCTTCTCTCTCTGCCTACGGACTACGGACTAGTAGTCCAATTTTCATCAGCACCCTGTTGGTTAACAGCACTGATGGCAGTCATTGTTAACCCGGACCTCGACCGATCCGGTATGGAGGTAATATTTGTGATTTGCATGATAAAGTTTGGCATTGGTTTTACGTCGGATGCCCTTCCTGACACAACCCTCTGCATTTATCCGGGCTTGGGACCGGCGTAAGGGGGAGAGACACTGGTTTGTGCCCCCCCCTCACGGCTGCATTTTCCGATGGACTTCACCGTTATCAGTTTATTCTTTTTCCTGAAGAAATCGACGCTGATTACAGGGATTTGCTTTACCCTCTAATGTCTGCTGGTTCAGTTTGGAGAAAGTATGTCAGTGAGTGTGGAGCTCAACCAGGAGATTATTTAATTTTTGGAGCTGCTTGAGAATACTGACAGTGTTCCTGCACTGAAATACACAGATTGATTTTGTGATTTTAAGCCTTTACTGTGGATAAACTGACCCACATGAAGGAACTGAACAAGGGAAAATCAGTTTGTGCATGAAATTTAACAAACATCAGAGCTTTCAAAACCGGGCTAGTTTTATTTTCAAAGCCAACCTCAGACAAGTCATTCTCTCATTTCCCCCACACTGGTCACGTTAAAAGAGGCACTGCAACATGTGAACAAACACAGGAAAGCACTGGATGACCTGCATGAAGAATTCTGTCGTCAGTTTTGTGATTTTCGAAAAATTGGCGGGGCATTTCAGCTGGTGTCAGGTCCCTTCTCACAAGAGCCTGAAATGGTACCACAGGAGTTGCAGTTGGATCTGATTGATCTCAATGTGTCATGATGTTAAAGGAGAAGTTCAACTCCCTAAAACTGGATGAGTTTTATGCTCCATTAAGTGCAGCCAAATTTCCAAACATCCAGAAGATTGCACAGAGGATGCTGGTGTTCTTTGGCTCGACATATGTATGTGAACAGACTTTTAGTGTGATGAACACCAACAAAGCAACCCACAGATCCCAACTGAGTGATGAACACCTCAAATTCGTTCTCAGAACCACAACAGAATTACAGAATTACCACCAGACTTCGATGCACTGGCAAAAAATGGTTAATCAACAACACTGTTCCCACTGAAGAGTATGTGAATATTTGAATGCTTTTTTTTATCTGTTTATGTTTGATGTAGGTGGGGCCGGTGGTGTAGTGGTTAGGGTGCTGCGCTCCTGATCAAGAGGTTGTGAGTTCGAATCCCACTGAGACCCTCACTGTGCTAAGACCCCTGGGCAAGGTCTCAACCACAAGTGTGCCTCTGTTCACCCAGCAGTATAAATGGGTACCAGTAAAACTATACTGGGAAGGTAACCTGTGATGGACTAGCGTCCCATCCAGGAGGAGTTGAACTCCTAGTCGCGTCACGCTACAGAAACCGGGGATAAGCACCGGCCTGATGAGCCAATAGGCTCGGGTGTAATAACCCAACAGACTTTACCTTACCTATGTTTGATGTACTGTATTGTTAAAAAAAATGCAATTGTTATCGTATCCTGCTGACCCGGCCCTAGACAGCTTACCAGGCCATCACAGGGTCAACACACGTGATCATTCACAATCACTCTTCCACCTGGGGATGATTTGGAACAGCCAATTAACCAACAGGGCATTTTTTTAAGAACATGCAAACTATTAAAAATCAATGGCGTTGACAAAGCTTGTTATGTAAATATAAACATTCCTTTTCTTCAGTCTCAGCTATTCACAATTCCCGCATGATGTCCTCACACACTCTCGCAGTGCAAAGATTGCACTCATCTGATGAGTAGAGATGTGAAGTGGTTAATCAGGCAGTTGGCCATTTGCTTTAATCAGACATAGAAAACCAGTCATTACTGCAGATTGTGTCTGGATGATGGACTCTTTGTTCCCTGTGTAAGAATCTCCAAAAATCTATCCTTATTCACTGTCCGTACTGATTATCCATCCGGGTCACAGGGAAGCTAGAGCCAATCCCAGCCGTGTTGTGCGAGGTGATGTGTACATCCTGAACGGATCACCAATCTATTGAAAGACTCAAAAATTCACTCCTATTCATACCTTTGGTGAGAATAGTCACTTGGCCTAATGTGCATGATTTTGGACTTTGGAAGAAACCAGAGTGCCTGGACCAAACTCAACAGGGAGAATTTGCAAATCCAAGCTAATTATGCTAACTGATAATCTTTTGAATTTGATTTTGATATTATTCCTCTGCGTTTAACTTAGGCAGTGGTGGCCT
>CM045728.1:124162297-124199797 GCA_024760905.1 Plotosus lineatus | reverse complement strand
GGTCTGCTTGGTGTATACAGAGCTCACATGACCTGCCTCTGTCATGGTTAAAATATGATAATGATAATAATAATAATAATAATAATAATAATAATAATAATAATAATATAGAATCTGGATTTATTTTGCTTTTCATTATGATTTTGTATAATAGTAAAAATGACTGGATATACAGTACTGTATAAAGACACTGACAGCGCCACCGTGCTTAGGTTTGCTTGGAGTGTACAGAGCTCACCTTGACTTGATGATCATTGTCGAGGTTATAGGTTTAATTATTCATTCACAACATTCCTTCCCTCTGCTGTATAATATTGAATGCTGGGACAGATGTGAGAGGCTTCACTGGATGTCCCATCTGATATTCAAACTCTATGATGCAATATGGGAGTGTTTCACTGACATTTCGGAGCTTCTTCATCAGGGAAATCTGAAAAAAAAAAAACGTTCTCAGTTCAATTGATCGCAATGGAAGCACAGTGTAGGGCAGAGGCGTCTATTTGGATCGAAGTCACCCAGCTGGACAAGCTGAGATGAAGCCATGGCTTTTCATTCTCCCTCCATCTCAGTGTGCACTCCGGCTTTGTGTGGTCCGCAGGAGTGACAGAGCTGACCTTTAGACTTGTTTGGTCACATATGGGCCCTCTCTCGACTCATGACACACACACACACACACACACACACACACACACACACACACACACACACACACACACACACACACACACATGGTTTCTGGGGTGAATGATAGGATGGTGGTGGTCTGACGAAATGGGAAGATGTGAATGAGAATATAAAAGTAATTTATTGAAAATGGGCATTCGGTAATGTTTATCTTTTTTTTTAATCTTTCGGTTTTATTCTGGGTTGACATGAGCCAATCAGAATTTCTCTCAAAATTGCAGAAATGTGAAAAATATTCTTCAAAATTATAATCATAGATACATGATAAACATTCATTCATTCTCTGAACCGTTTAACTCTAATTAGGATCATGGGGAGGTTGGCGTTGATCTCTCGGTGAGGATGGAGTACACCCTGAACATCTCAACAGGCCATCGCAGGGCCAACACTCACACAAGCATTGATATTCACACTCACACCCTCACACCTAGGGAGGTGAGATTTGGAACAGCCAGTTAACCCCCTGCGCATGTTTTTGTACTGTAGCAAGAAACCAGAGTACCTGGAGGAAACCCACGCAAGAACCGAGAGAACTCCACCTGAGCCGGGAATCAAACCCAGGACCTTCTCATGAGGGGGATGTGTCGACCACTATGCCACCATGCCGCCTACACTATAAACAACGTTGTGTCATAGTTAAAATATCATTAATAGACTTGTGCTTGGGCACTGCAATGGCCTTGCAAACTATTCAGATTGTACCCTACCTTCGCCAAGAGTCCGTTGAAATAGGCTCCAGCCTCCCCACAACCCGAATTAGGAGTAAGTGTTTCGGAAAATGAGGGAGTGATGACAGAGGGACCCCCCAGCGCAGCTGACTGGGTTATCAAAGGCCGGCTATGTCTCTCATGGTCTATGGCGTGAGGTTCACGTTAAAAGACCCATTGCTGACTTTCAATAAGAGTTGCTGCGTAGCTGTCAATGTGTTTCTGCCTTGTAATGACCTGGTGAGCTGTCCAGGGGGCACTCTGCTCTCACCAGGAATCGCCTGAGATGGGAGCGGCAGCCTTCCCTGCGACCCTAATTAGGATCAAGTGGTTCAGAAAATAAATAAATGGATATTTAAATGGAAGCTGGTTCACCCTAATTACATTTCACTGGGATACTGGTGCCTAGGTCAGCTGACTCAGTGTGAAAGGCATGGTACACCCTGAACAGCTCGCCAGGCCATCACATACAACTAGGAATAATTATCCTACTGTGCAGGTCTTTTGGACCATTTGAGGAAATCCACACAAAAGAACAAGCAAACTCTGCACAGAAGCCCCTGAGCCCGGGAATGAAACCCAGACAGTTCTTGCTCTGAGGCGGACATACTAACCACGGTGCTGCCTGAAAGAGAGACTTGTGGTTGGAAATGTTCAAATGTGACCTTGTACTTCAACAATGGAAATCTTCTTCTTCTTCTTCTTCTTTTCATTCCGGCTTTTTCCTTCAGGGGGCGCCACAGCAAACCATCCACCTCCATCTCACCCTATCCTCTGCATCTTCTACTCTCACTCCAACTACCTTCATGTCGTCCTTCACCACATCCATAATGTCCATCATTAACCACCATATAAGAAACCTGTAGGGTGGTGCAGTGGTGACTACCTCTGCCTCACAGTACAAAGGTTTTGGGTTCGATTCCTTTGTTGGGCGTGTCTGTGTTGTTTGCATGGACCCCCTGTGATTGCATCCTTGGGGTACTCCAGGTTCCTCACATGGTCCAAAGACATGCGCACAAAGCTAAATGAACCCTAGTTGTGTGTGTTGTCCTGGGATGGTCGGTTGAGTTGGTAAGGGTGTACCCTCCCTTCGTCCAGCACCCCCCCCCCCCCCCATGACCCTGGGTGTATTTAATCTAGTCAGAAAATTGATGAGTGATTATAAATGTGTAAACCTGGTCTTTCACAGGTCATGCTCTGTTTCAGGGTCTATTCAGTGACATTACGTCCTGACTTTGGGTACAAAATTGTTAATTCCCCTACAGAAGATAACATCGAACTCTGCTGCCAATAAATGTTTCATATTTACGATTTCCTTTTTTTTTTGTACAAACCGAGAGTATTATTCATTCTTTCATTTTCTGAAATATTTTTCCTCATTAGGGTCACTGGTAGCTGGCCCCCATTTCAGCCTCCTCTGGGTAAAGGTTCGAGTACACCCTGTGATTTCTAACATTTTGTCCATTTATCAATCCCTCTGCTGTATCGCTTAATCCTACCAGGGTTGATCGGGAGGCTGGCGTCTATCTCAGCCAACTCTGGGCGAAGGTGAAGTACCCCTTGAACAGCTTGTAAGTTAGCATGTCTGCCTCAAGAAGCTGCAACAAATCTCTGGGTTCTAATATCAGGCTCGGGTGTGTCTGTGTGAAGTTTGGGTGCTCTCCTCATGCTTCCGTGGGTTACCTCTGTGGACTCCTGTTTCCTCCCGCAGTCCAAAGACATGCACAGTAGGTTTATTGGCCATTCCAGATTGTCCCTGTGTGTGTGTGTGTGTGTGTGTGTGTGTGTGTGTGTGTGTGTGTGTGTGTGTGTGTGTGTGTGTGTGTGTTGGGCTTGCGATGGTCTGGCGAGTGATTCAGGGTGTACCCTACCTTCACCCAGTATTGGCTGAAATAGGCTCCAGTCTCTGAGTGGTCCGAATATGATTAAGTGGTTTAGCCACCGGGTGTATGAGTGAGTGAGGAGATCTGTTGTGCAGGTTCTGAGACGTCCTGTACTGAAGCATGTTTCAGCTCGAGGGATTTTCTGGGAAACTCAGAGGAGAATCTTACACAAAGACCCCTACTTCAGACCATATAAATAAACTGTATTGAATGGTGTTTCATGTCTGCAAATGACAATTTGATTTTTTAAAACCAATTTTTGTTTTCATTTCCTTTTGAAATGTGGGAGGCTTTTTTTAGGTCCCTGTGTATTTTGTCGCACTGAGAATACGAGAGGACACGACATCATCATCAGAGGCACTCCGTAATCGTGATGATTGAATTTCTTATGAAAAACGGCACGTCCTTAAACTGAGCGGCAACTCAACCGAAGGAGGTCAGTGCTTGCTCAGCTTATCCTTCAAACCCAGGGCATGTTTTAGAGGAGAGCTTTAAATTAATAAAAAAATGGGAACAGTGTATGAACAGAAGATGTGAATAAAATGATACACGTAGCTGTTATACTAACTGTGTTATTATAAATTCACTCACTCATCATTCACCCACTTGCTAAACCATTTAATCCTGCTGGGGTCACTTGGTGGCTGGACACCAAGCGAAGGCAGTGTACACCCTGAACCGCTCGCCAGCCTTTTGCAGGGCAACACACGCACAAACTCCCAGTCACATCGACGAGCAATTTGGAACAGCTCATTAGACTAATGCACATGTTTCTGGGGCAGTGGTGGCCTGGTCGTATAAAGGTGCTGGATCACGTATCCTAAGGTTGATCCTGAAGTTGGGGGTTCAAGCCCCACTCTCTACAGGTTGTCCCTGTCCCTCCAGTGCAGCTAACTGGGTTACCAAAGGCAGGCCATGTCTCTCAGTGTCTATGGTGTGAGGTTCATTAGGTAAAATGAACCATTACTGACTTTCGACAAGAGTAGCTGCATAGCCGTCAGCGAGCTTCTGCCTTGCAATTGCCTGGTGAGCTGTCGAGGGTATACTCTGCCCTTGCCCGAAGCCGGCTGGGATGGGCGCCCGCCTCCCCGTGACCTTAATTAGTATTAAGCTGTTCAGAAAATGAATGAATGAATGAATGAAATGTTTCTGGACCATCCTTGCCGGGTACTCCGGTTTCGTCCCACAGTCTAGACACATTCACATTAGGCTAACAGGCTGTTCCAAATTTCCCCTAGGTGGTAGTGTGACTGGTTTTGCGTGTGTGTGTGTGTGTGTGTGTGTGTGTGTGTGTGTGTTGCACTGTGATGGACTGGTGAGCTGGTTGTGAGTGAATGAGTGAGATCCCTGAGTGAATGCGAGCTACAGTTCACCAGTCCATTACAGTGCAACACACACACACACACACACACACACACACACATACAACCAGCTACCAGTCCATCACAGTGCAACACACACACACACACACACACACACACACAACCAGCTACCAGTCCATCACAGTGCAACACACACACACCCACACATACAACCTGCTACCAGTCCATCACAGTGCAACACACACACACACACACACACACTCACACACACACACACACACACAACCAGCTACCAGTCCATCACAGTGCAACACACCCACACCCACACATACAACCAGCTACCAGTCCATCACAGTGCAACACACACACACACACACACACACAACCAGCTACCAGTCCATCACAGTGCAACACACCCACCCCCACACATACAACCACCTACCAGCCCATCACAGCGCCACACACACACACACACACACACACACACACACACACACAACCAGCTACCAGTCCATCACAGTGCAACACACACACACCCACACATACAACCAGCTACCAGTCCATCACAGTGCAACACACACACACACACACACACACACACACACACACACACACACAACCAGCTCACCAGTCCATCAGAGTGCAACACACACACACACACACACACACACAGCTCACCAGTTCATCACAGTGCAACACACACACACACACACATCCAGCTCACCAGTCCATCAGAGTGCACACACACACACACACACACACACACACACACACACACACACACACACACACACACACACACACACAACCAGCTACCAGTCCATCACAGTGCAACACACACACACAGCTCACCAGTTCATCACAGTGCAACACACACACACACACACATCCAGCTCACCAGTCCATCAGAGTGCAACACACACACACACACACACACACACACACACACACACACACACACACACACACACACACACACAACCAGCTCACCAGTCCATCACAGTGCAACACACACACACACACACACACACAGCTCACCAGTCTATCACAGTGCAACACACACACACACACACACACACACACACACACACACACACACATACACAAACACACAAACACACACACACACACAACCAGCTCACCAGTCCATCACAGTGCAACACACACACACACACACACACACACACACACACACACACACACACACACACACACACACACACACAGACACACACAGCTCACCAGTCTATCACAGTGCAACACACACAAACACACACACACACACAACCAGCTCACCAGTCCATCACAGTGCAACACACACACACACACAAACACACACACACACACACACACACACAAACACACACACACACACACACACACAGCTCACCAGTCCATCACAGTGCAACACAAACACACACACACACACACACACAGAGCTGGTTGTGAGTGAGTGAGTGAGTGAGTGAGTGAGATCGCTGAGCGCATGCGAGCTACAGTTCACCTTAAAATGCACTGTTATGCCCTTTATAAACTTGAACGAATTCTAAAACTGGCATGTTTCAATTTAATTTCCTTGTGCTGCAATATATCATCTCAATCACACGTACCTTCTTGATTAAAGTTTCCTCACCAGTGAGCCTCATCACTCTCTATCCCGTTCAGTGCAGACACACAGATAAAGAACTCTCTGTACTCCATGGCGAATTAATCGGAATGTCTTTTCCCTCCCTGGATAATAACTTCTGTTTTCAGAATCACATACATAAGAAGCCTGCGGTCTTTTTCCTCATTTGTTTTACTCCTAACATCACCGAGAATGTTTTTCTTTCTTTCTCTGTATATATATATATATATATATATATATATATATATATATATATTTTGCATTTACATCTCAAAGCCAATACCGGCCCCGTCTTCACTTCCCTTTTTCATGCACTGACAATGACCCCTCTGTAAGTAAATGTATGTTACACGATGGCGTCATAATTAACACTTCACAGCAAGTACAGTAGGTCGTAGGTTCAAGCCCCAGGCTATGTGGCGTTATCATGATCATTTCATGCTCGTGTGGGTTTCCTCTGGGTACTCTGGTTTCCTCCCATAGTTCAAAGACATGCTCATTAAGCTAATTGACTGGTCCAAATTACCCTTAGATGTGAATATAAATGGTTGTGTGTGTGTGTGTGTGTGTGTGTGTGTGTGTGTGTGTGTGTGTGTGTGTAGCCTTGTGATACTCTGGCGAGTTGTTTGGGGTGTAACCCGCCTTCGTCCAGTTTTCTCATCAAGCGAACGAGGGAAGTGTGAGTGGATGCGGCAGATTTAAATGCACATGTTATGAAAATATATCGAATTATAAAACGTCCATGGAACAAAAAGAAATGTTCATCATATTGAAATTGCTTCATCAATATCACATCACTGCTGTAAGTTACACTTTTTATATGCTTTCCATTTTTATGAAAACACAATTATTACTAATTTTTAATGCAGACATAATGGCTTCATTTTGTCTTTTCCTTTACTTGAACATACAATTCTGATATCTCACCTGCAACCAGTGACTTCTACATATTTTGGGAACTCGCTCACGCATTCATTTGCTGAACCTACTATTCTCACTTGGAGGAAGGAGCCCATCTCAGCCGACACTGGGCACACTCAAAACAGTTTTTAAGACCATCACAGGGCAGCACACACAACCATTTACATTCACACTCACACGTAGAGGATGTGGAGCTGGTGGTTAGGGTGCTGCGTTCATGATCAGGAGGTTGTGTGTTCAAATCCCCTTAGTTAGACCCCCACTATGCTGAGACCCCTGGCAAGGTCTTAACCATAAGTGCGCCACTGTTCACCCAGCGGTATAAATGGGTACCAGTAAAAATATACTGGGTAGGTAACCTGCAATGGACTAGCGTCCCATCCAGCAGGGGTTGTACTCCTGGTCGCTTCACGCTATGGAAACCAGGGCTAAGCACCGGCCTGATGAGCCACTAGTCATCATCATCATCATCATGTTTCCCCTGTGGCGTCGTAGACAACCTTGGGGCGCTTTTGCTGGAATCGGGTACCCAGCAGTCGCAAGAAATCGGTCTTCGCCTTCTATGAAGACTCGATTTCATTACCTTTTAGCGCACTGTTATAAAATCGCTTAAATTAACTAGGAGAAAGAGGTTACTTCACTTCCTAGTCGCCATTGACTCCGTTGGCTCACTCTGCCGCAAGGTCGAGCTACCCAGGGTGCACTGTCCTAATGACGGAGGTGGAGTCTAGGCTCGGGTGTAAAAAGCCCAAAGGACTTTACCTTTACTTTTCACACCTGGGGGCAACTTGGAACAGAAAATTAGCCTAATATGCATTTTTTTGGACTGTGGGAGGAAACCAGAGTTCCCTGGAGGAAACCCACAAAAGCATGGGATAACATGCAAACTTCAGGGGAGTTGAAGACAAGATCTTATTGGTGTAAGGTGGACATTGTAAGCATTATACCACCCTGCCTCCAGAAAAACTTTCTGAAGTCTGTCTGTCTGTCTGTCTGTCTGTCTGTCTGTCTGTCTGTCTATCTGTCTGTCTGTCTGTCTGTCTGTCTATCTATCTATCTATCTATCTATCTATCTATCCAGTATTATAATGTGTATTAGAATGACAGAGACATATATTTGGTTTAAAAATATTTCTTATTCCTTTTCTCTTCTCCTCCGGGGCTCTGATATTATTAGACTTCAACAGGCAGTGTAACGGATTGCTCGCTTTCTTTATTATATTAGAAAATCAGCAGTTTTTCCAGTTGGTTCTGTTATACTGTATCTGTCTACATTTAGCTAAGACTTTTTCTCTTCCCTTTAGCCAACTGGATATTGACTTTGGGTTCTTTAAAAAGAAAGAAGGGTACAAGCTGGACTGAATTCCTAAATTCCCCTGAAGTATTATTAGCTGTCTTTAGATGATGTTCACCCCAGCGACTTGGTCTAAAATCATTCAGAAAAAGAAATATCACTTTAATATGCAGTTCAAAACCTTAGCAGATCAAGCCGTTCGAGGCATGAATATCAGCCACACTGTTTGAAGGCTCCTGCCAAGCAAAGCTACTGTTTCACCACAGATCGAAGTCAGAATGACATAAAAGATGTGAAACTTAGATGAAACACAACACGACAATGACAAGTCAGCCTCAATCTCCTCACCTTTTAAAACGTGTCCTAAAAGAATAATATTGATTTGATCCAGGGATGTTAAACTTATTTTCACTGAGGCCACATCACTATATTTAAAGGTGATGGAGGGACGAATAATCACTGAACATTTCTTTTAAAAGAGCAACCATGAAATCTACATCACAAAAGAATTCAAAGGACTCTGGTTCTTTATTCACTTGGAGGTTCTGACAAAACTTAAGAGCGACACGCTAGCATGAAATCTATCTTGAGTCATGAAAGACTAGCTGTTTACCTGACTGCTGACCCCTAGAGGATGGATAATGAATTGTGACTCATGGTAATGGCTGCTGAAAGGGTGCACGATAGTCATATTCTTTGAAAGCTCTCACAGGCCACATAAAATGAGTTAGCAGGCTGGATTGAGTTTGACACCAGTGTTTAAAGTGCCACACATTTTTCCTGAATCAAGCCTGTAACATTTCAGTCCCAAACCTGCTTGTATAACCCCTAGGCTTTGACTGTCATGTTTTATTCTGTTTGTGTTTGCTTGGGTTTGTTCTTTATGTAGCAGTTTCCTCCCACAGTCCAAAGACATTCTAAAAACTGTTTACCGTATGCGATGTAATAAGCGCCTTGCTCCAATATCCCTCCCCTTGTGTTTTTTTTATCTTGCGTATAATAACTGCCCATGTGTACTGGGAGCACAATTGTATGTCAAACTTACCAATTTTATTCGATCAGTCTCTGTAACAGTACAATGAGGTGTTCACTGCCTGTAAAAGTGAGTTTACAAAGTATTTCAAGACTCCCCTGCCACTGGGGAATGTCTATAATGTTCATCAGTAACAACACATGTGATTGTTCTGCTGTGCTTTAAAAAACAGGAAAATATTTTGCTGTGTTCTCTTGGTAAATGTCCAACAACCGATGAACCATTAGAAACTGTTACAGCAAAACTATGGGATGCTCTAAATGAATAGCGTGATGAGCCAAATATGGACCTATCAGAAAGTGATGAGTATTTTTCACCCAATTCTCCTGCTTACTAACTTCATAAATTTAAGCAAGTTCCTGGCCATGTGCTTTTGTTTATGTTCGTGGTGATTGGTTCAAGGTGCCATGTCCTAAAGTTGACAGTGTTCATCGGCTCGATTTTGCTTCCGGGAAAATGTTTAAAGGGAGGGAAAAGTAAGGGGTCTTTTTTTAATTTATGCTGTTTTCTGTTTATTTTCAGCGTTCATGTAAGTAGTTTGGTTGATACCACAAAACGAATAACACAAATACCAGTAAAACTCTTTAATTGTTCTGTTATTATTCATGTTTTCCACTTCAATCGTAATAAGCACCTCCCGTTCCACTCCGCTTGTAACATTTTAATAAGCGCCCACCCACTCCAATTTTTAAAGCGCCCTGGGCGCTTATCACGTCAAATACGGTATTCTAAATTCTGCACCGGGTGCGAATGTGCATGTGAATTGTTATTTCACTTTGTGTTGGACCTCTGCTAGACCTTTTATTGGCAACCTTCTTCTTCTTGCTTAAAATTATCTGGGATTGCCTACAGTATTCTCTGATTCCCTAATGGATAAGTGGTAGAGATAATGGATGGATGGATTATGCTGAGCTGACAGTCTTCAGAAAGCATTGGCTCTGCCAACTTCGGCATTTATACCACACTGTCCTAATGAAAAAAATTATCAATGACACTTTATCAAAGATCAATTTGATCAAAAGTGTCATACATTTTGCTGCTCTCATTTCCTGAAGATAAACTCAATTCCATATGAATATGAGCCTTATCATCACTCGACTTGACTGATCACTGTCCTCATTCACACTGATGCTGATAAAATCAACAAATATTACAATTTCATTTTTTAAATTATTATTTTTATTGGATACATTTCCAAACTTTGATTAGCATCAGGTAACATGGCGATGTAGTGGTCAGCACGTTCGCCTCACAGCGACAAGGTCTCAGCCTTGACAAGGCATTTCTGTGTGGAGTTTGCAAGCTCATGTTTGATTGGGTGTCTTCTCAGTACGCCGCTTACCCTACAGCAGTCCTAAGCTATGCACATTATGTAAACTGATCTGAGTCCTCAGGCAGTTGATTTGTCGGTCTCTGTACAGAGCATACAGATTGACCAATCAATCGCCTGCAGACTCAAATCGTTTTTTTCACTGAGCCGAGTCAGGTGTGCTGCTGCTGCTTGGTGGAAACAAACCTGCAGCCACATGGCCCTTTCTGGCATGAGTTTGACACCCCTGGTTTAGGGTGTACCCTGCCTTCACCCAGTTTCAGCTGAGATAAGCTTCAGCCTCCCTGCGACCAGTAGCATTCAGCCATTTGGCAAATGAGTGAGAGATGAGAGCTTAGATGGATCTGATTCTGTAATCTGACTCTTGGTTTAAAAAAAAAAAAAAAAAGCGTTTGGCATCCTTGTCTTTTTAATGTACTGAGCAAGCAGAAGTCACTTATCCCAGAATTAGTGAGTAATTCATGGGACATGACCTGCCAAAAAAATAAAAAAAATAATTAAAAAAATAATAATACAGCTGAATCACCATCTTCAGCCCAGACCTACACACCCTATCACTGCTTTAATGGAGATGTTCTTAAAAGGGTTTGGAAGCATTAATTTGGAGCTTGAAGAGATAATGGATTTAGGGATGGTTAAACTTTAATGCTGAGAGTGGCATGGTGGTGTAGTGGTTAGCATGTTTGCTACACAGCAAGAAGGTCCTGGGTTCGAGTCCTGAGCTTGTGCCTTACTGTCCCTCGGTACTTCGTGTTTCAGTTCCTGCGGCTTCAGTGCATCGTGGGTTTTTCAAAAATATTTATCGCTAAATAAAAAAATAGGGGAAAAGTTAAGGAAAATACTGCAAAACAAGGCCAACTTTGCAAAAACCCCCAAACAAACAAAAACAAGAAACAACCCAAAACCCCATAACAAAACTAATTACATTTTTATGTGAGGTGTGCATCTGTGTTCGCGCGCGTCTGTATGTGTGTGTATTTATATTGTATTTTTATCTTATGCATTATTTTTTTTTATTTTTAATTGTTATTATAAGCATTTATAGCATTGAATATGTATTTATTGATATTATATACACATATACATGTATGTATACACCAGTCATGGGGGGGTTGATCCTACTTTGCAGAAATCGGTGGTCGCTGGGGGGTCTCGGTCCCCATTAACTGCAGAAAGTGAGGGATCCCTGTACTTCCTCTGCTTGCATGGGTTTATTTTCTGAGTACTCCGGGTTCGTTACACCGTCCAAAGTCACACATTTTTATGCTGATTGGCTGTTTGAAATGATCTGTGAGTGTGTATGATTGTGTGTGTTTTTGTTCTTGCGATGGTCTGGTGATCTGTTCAGAGGGAATCTCACCTTTGTCAACAGGTTCAGGCTCTCCATGATCCTTATAAGATTATGCAGTTCGGAAAAAGTGTGGGAAAATGAATGAGTGAGTGAGTGAGTGAGTGAGTGAATGGTATTGTTTATGTGTTATATAATAATAAACATAACAGTGCTTGGTTTTGATCGTAATTGGTCCTCACTGGGGGAAGATTAGCGAGTGCGAGGTTCAAGGATAAATGATGACATGGTGCTGTGTGAGAAATACTTCCTGGACTAATGTGAAACTTCTTGTGCCTAAACCTAGTGCTGGAGGGAACCCCAATCGTCATGCATGATGTGGATGATGATGAAGATGATGATGATGATTAATAATTTGAAACAATACCATACGACACAAAGGCGCAGTAGTAAGCACATCCACCTCAGAGCAAGAAGGTCAAGGTTATAATTCCCAGGCTTGGGTGCTTCTGTGTGGGGTTTGTTATGTTCCCCTTCTGCTTGTGTGGGTGTCTTCCAGGTACTCTGGTTCTTCACACGGTCCAAAAACATGCTCATTAGGCTAATTGACTATTTCAAATCAGCCCAAGGTGTGAGTGTGAGTGTGAGTGTAAATAGTTATGTGTGTTGGCCCTGCATTGGTCTGGTCTGGAGAGTTGTTTAGGATGTATCCCACCTTCATCCAGAGTCGGCTGAGATAGGTACCAACCTCCCCGCAACCCTAATTAGGATGATGATCATAAAAAAAGCAGGATTTTCGGTGGACTTTATAGCATTCCAAGCGCAGTCATTCAGGACAAGAAAGAAGGAATGAAATCTTGAATATCTTGTTATATCATGAGTGGCACTCAGAGCACATTGCTTTTATCTTAATCCCATGCATAGCCCTCAAAGACAATGAATTGTCAGTATAAAATTAGCGGTCTTTCCAAACAACCATAAACTTGGATTCAGGATTAAAGAGAAGCGGAAACCGCTTCTAATCACGGTGATTTACACAAGCACTTTATTTCGTCTTGCGTGCCAGACTTTAGTTCTTCTGGGCTTTAAGTGTTTTGCTTCGCTAACCAGCCTTCCTTTTATCGGAAATTATTTCTGCGTTGTGCTGTCACTCTAGAGCCGGAGGTAGCAGCATCTGTGATAGCGCTTCCTCATAGGTAATTAAACAAACATAACAAACATAAAAGCGGCGATGATTATTCTTCTTTGCCCCCAGGACACACAACTCGGGAAGAGATTTCCAACGCAGGAGAATTTAGCATGGCAATTTAATAACATGCAAGATGTCTGTGAACAGTGCATGTAACGTATATGAAGTGAATATGCAGCTACATAACATTTGCATAAAGGCTCTATAACCAGCTATATAATTCAATAAGCATCAGCTGTCATGAAGCAGGCATCATAATATCTGAGTTATATAATATATTGCTTAATTATTATCAGGAATGCATGACTGCCCTGGTACATGTTTACAAGGACATAGGTTCAAGTCCCAGGCTGTAGCATTTCTGTGTGGAGTTTGTATATTTTTACCTTTGGTTGCGTTGGGCTCCTCTGGGTACTCTGGTTTCATCCCATAGCGTAAACACATGCACATTACGCTAATTGGCTGTTCCAAATTATTCATTATTGTGTGTGTGTGTGTGTGTGTGTGTGTGTGTGTGTGTGTGTGTGTGTGTGTGTGTGTGGTTTTTTTGCCCTGCAATGGTCTGGTGGGTTGTTGAATGTGTTCCCTGCCTTCACCCAATGTCAACTGAGCAGTGATGGGCCATCTGTGTTCGCACAACTTTTCTTGCTGGCCTAAACACTATCAGAAGCACTGACCTGCATTTAAAACTTAAATTCTACCATTTGTTCCATGAAGTTGTATTAATTTATTCATGTCAGTCTATTCTCTTCATTTCATAGTGTGTCTCTTAGCTGCACTGCTTCCAGTACATGTATGTAAATATTACCGGTAGATTTTTTTTTGTCCAATCAGATTTCAGTTTCTATGTGCTGACATGTCAAACTAATCTGCCCAGGGCCTTCGGAATCAGCAGTGCTGGCCGATGTCACTTAAATTATAGTAGCAATGGGGCTGCTTCCTGAACCAATCGGATTTCAAATTCGTCTCACGGGGCCAGCTAGCAGGCTTATGATAGCGTCAGCATTTTCTTGTCCTCTGATTGGTTGGTCAAAGCAGAACTGTTTGACAAGCCAAGATCGATGAGCTAAAAAGTATGTAGTGATCTGCGCACAATATATTTGACTTGGTGTTGGACATTCTTAAAAATTCATTTCCATGGCGGACTTTTCCTAAAGAGTTATACATCGTAAGAAGGGGTCGTACAACCCCGAAAGCTAGCTAGCTGGTCTCAGCCTGGGAAAAGGTTCGTTCACCACTTCTAGAACGATGCTTATGCAATATGTATTGACAGTGTTTTAGGAGACAAAGGGTTAACTGAGTTTCTTGCTTTGGTAATAATGGTATTCACGATTGATACGCAAAATGCCCCTCCCTCTCTCTCTCTGCAATGCCCCACCTTGTTACGTTTTGTTTTTATATATTACTGATGGTTTTGTAGGCATTCTAAGCAGATGCCCGAGCCACCTCCACTGGCTCCTCTCAATGCGGAGGAGCAGCGATTCTACTCCAAGCTCTCCCCGTATGGCCTATTATCTCACCCTATCTCTAAGGGAGAGCCCTGCCACCCAGCAAAAGAAGCTCATTTTAGCGCTTGTATCCGCAATCTAGTTCTTTTGGTCACTCCCTAAAGCTAGTGATCATAGGTGAGGGTTGGAACGTAGATTGACTGTTAAATTGAGAGCTTTGCCTTGTGGCTCAGCTCCCTCTTCACCGTGATGGACCAGTACAGGCTCCGCTTTACAGCAGAGGCTGCAGCGATCCACCTGTCGATCTCTCGCTCCATCTTTCCCTCACTCATGAAAAATGACCTCGAGATACTTGAACTCCTTCACTTGGGGCAGGACCTCATTCCTGATCCGGAGGGTGCATTCAGGTGAGGACCATGGCCTCAAACTTGGAGATACTGATTTTCATCCCGGTCGCTTTGCATTCGACTGAAAATCACTCCAATGAGAGCTGGCGGTCCCAGCTTGATGAAGCCAAAATAACAAAGTCATCCATAAAACCAGAGACGAGATCTCCCTGGTGTGGTGTTTCGGGCATGTCCACCCAGGAAGAGACCCCGGGGGCCAACCTAGAATATGCTGAAAGGATTATGTCTTTCGACTGGTCTAGGAACGCGCCGATGTCCCCATGGAGGAAGTGGCTGGGGAGAGGGTCGTCTGAACCTCATTGCTTAGGCTGCTGCCCCCACGACCTGACCCCGGATTAAGTGGAAGGAGATGAATGGATGACTTGATGGTTTTGTATAACTGCGACTTGATAGTGATGGTATTAAAATACGGATTAAGTCTACTAAGTCCCACTGAAGGCCCAGGTGACAAATACATGGCCCACCTCTGTGGCTAAGATAGGCTCCAGCCTCGATGCAGCCCTTGGCAAATGAGTGACTCTGAGAACTGACAACTCTAAAAATAATCCACAATGTTGCAGGAAGTACATCTTGACCTCGCAAACAAACTGCAATCCCTGTAGGCACAAGGGTCTCAGTGCTCGCAGAATTGAACTGCTTTCTTTCTTATACTACATTGCTTGAAAGTTATGAACCCTTTACTTTTTTTGTATAAATATGACTTAAACATTTTCACCCTGGTCTTAAAGGTAGATAAAGAGAACCCAATTAAGCAGAAGACAAAAATATACGGTACTTGGTCACTCATTCCATCACCTCTCTCATTTGCCCAACCACTTAATCCTCTTAGTGTTATAAGAGATAAAGATAAAGAGATCTTTATTGTCAACTGTTGCATGAACAATGAAAATCAGTTCAGCAGCTCTTGTTTATTAGCAAATATAAAATGAAAATGCTCAAAAGACAACAAAGGCACTATACTAAGCTATACATGTGCTGTACAGTAACCCTCCATCATTCACGGGGGTTGCGTATCGGCCCTTCTCGCGGGTCCTGAAAATGAATAAAGCTTTTAGGCTCCTTACCAGAAGCTAGAGAAGATGCAGGGCCTTTGAGTGACATCATAGGGCTTAAATAGTAATTAAAAACACACTAAAAAAACTTGAATTTACGCAAACATGTTGATGACATGTGTGCGAAGGAGAAAAAAAGAGGTGTACACATCATCTGCAACCAATCAGCAGGAGGGAGAAACAAAAGCTCTCAGCCATTGGCTAAATTTGAATCATGTGAAAGTAACTTCCTAGTTTGCTGTTAATCTGCGAGTATGCGGGGCTGCGACCGCTGAACTATAAATGGGCAAGGGCTCACAGTACCCACATTCACACCATCTCTCTCTCTCACACACACACACACACACACACATATATATATATATATATATATATATATATATATATATATATATATATATATATATATATATATATATATATATATATATATATATAGACACATACCTATATGCCTATATCACCAACATGGTGTCCGCAGGCACTAGGTCGCCCACAAAGACCACAAGAACAGACAGCTCTTATCGGTTCTAAAACTTGATCACCATAGCGCCACTTACGAGTGAGCTGCATCTAATTTTTTTGTCAATATAGTTTTTTAAATCACATTTGCATTTGGGATGAACTTGAAAATGACGATATTTTTTTTTTTAAAAAATGAAAAATTTTATATTCATATCATATTAGAGCTAATTGGTCTTCATGGCAACTGGTTGCCTTTTGGGAAATTTTCACCAGTTTCAAGGAAAACGACTGCTGTTTTTAACTCGTGGACTTTTTCCGCTCATAGTGCGCTGCTTGGTGAGTACTTAGCATGGTAGCTTGCGCGACATGCTAGCAGGCGCAGTGAAGGTGAGGTGGTGATTTACCCCTGAAAACATGGCAGAAAAGAGAAAGGAAACACATAATTTTCACAGTGGGCTTGAGGAAGAGTTCTTTTTTCCCCCACTGTAAAAGATTCCTGTGAGTGTCACACTTGGGGGGGGGGGGGGGGGGGGGGGGTCTGTGACGACGGCAAAGCGGTATAATGTTGAGCGACATTTCAAAACGTGTCAAGCTACCATGCTAACTACTAGTTCTAACTTGCAGTGTCTTCACATAGATGAATATCACTATTTATTACTAATAACATATATTTAAAGGTGAAGAGAGCAAATTTACCATTTCAGAAGTGTGTATCAAACTGGTAGCGCTCCACATTAATCAATCAAACAATCAGTCTGGGTGCCGTGCCAGAATTCTGCCGTAGGCAGCAGCCATAACAGCTTGTCATGGCTGTATACGAAGGGAAACAAAATCCACAGTAGAGGCCCAAAGTTCTTTCTGCAGGGTGTTTTTATTGAGACACCGTCTCTAGCTAGCTGGCTGTTGACTCTAAAGAGTTCGTCCACCCTTTGATAGGTCTTGTTTTTATTCCTACTGGGTTGCTACCCACTCTCCTCACCAAATTTGGAACCTGGTTGGGGAGCCGGTTTAGTCGCCGACCGCTCGACCATGCAACAGGTTGTACTGGCTTACATGTCACCAGTAGCAGGGAAAACCTGACCTGACATTCCCACATTAATCAGTACCCAAGAATAGCTCTCAGTTTCAGAAAGGTAAATATATACAGTGATACCTCAGCTCACGAACATAATTGGTTCCCAGAAAGTGTGTGTAAGGCGAAAAGTTCGTCTTCCGAACATTTATTTACCATAAGAAACCATTAAAATGAGAATAATCCGTTCCCAGGTCCCCATAAAACATAATTTTCTACTAAATAAGCCTTAAAACTACACAAAAATATACCTTATTTTATGTATAATAAATGTGCTATTGTATTGTAATTAAAGAAATAAACTACTGTATAATAAAGTTGTTTTATTTACCTTTGTGATGGTAGTTGATGGCTTGATGGAATGGAGTGGGAGGAGGAGGGAGGGAGGGACTTACTGTTTGGAAGGAGAGTTTGGAAACGCCTACTGTTTGGAAACACCCTTAGCCACACACGCACCCTTAATAGCTTCCTTGTTCTTAAGGATGGTAGCAATGGTAGACTTAGCGTACTGGTACTGGGTCGCTGAGTCACACAAACGCACACCTCGTTCGTGTTTTTCAATGATCTCCGCCTGTGGTGGGGTCTTCTTCGGTCCCATAATAGCAAAAGTACACTCAATATGGTCCAAAATGTCTATCAAACACAAACCACTTCCGCACTCAAAGAAAGGGGGTGACGAACTGTGACGCCGTGAGCGTGCGTCAGCTTCTCGTGGCCGCCACCGTGGCGCTGTTCGACCGCGTGGTTTGGTTCATCCGCCGAAAACTAGTTCGTCAGCAGAGACTATATGCTCGCAAATTTAATGTTCTTGAGGCGAAAAGTTCGTGAGCTTAAGCGTTCGTCAGCGGAGGTTTTACTGTATATATATATATATATATATATATATATATATATATATATAGGATTTTCTGAGTAGATCCTTCCGTAGGAGAGTGCTCAATACTTTTTGGTAGAGCAAATAAAACAAAAATAAAAGGACAGGACAAAGACTTTCTATTGAAACTCCATTTATCACTACAGATCTGTTTCGAGGGGTGGTGAAACCATCCTCTCTCTTCAGGTGATTATAGAAGAATATAATCTATATATATAGAATCTTCTATAATCACCTGAAGAGAGAGGATGGTTTCACCACCCCTCGAAACAGATCTGTAGTGATAAATGGAGTTTCAATAGAAAGTCTTTGTCCTGTCCTTTTATTTTTGTTTTGTTTTATATATATATATATATATATATATATATATATATATATATATATATATATATATATATATATATATATATATAGGACACATTTAGCATTTAGCATTTAGGACTCTCATCTTGATATGCTTTAGGAAATAGGGGGCATTGGGACCGCTGGAAGTTTCTCTGTGCAAGCATTTCACAGCAAGCTTTGATTGAACTGAGATCAGCATCTGATATACGCAGGTATTACGACTAGGCTGCTTTGCTGTGTGTCCTGCTGTACAGATTTAGTATTTTATACCTGAAAGCTATGAAGCATGAAATTGTTTGTGCATATGTGGGATTAATTGTATTGATATGTACATTGATTCGATTAGCTCGGCACAGTGTAACTTTAAGATGATTACACCTTATTGATGAGTTAAAGTGTTAATTTACTAACCAGTTACTCTTCCCGTTTCTGGATGTAGCTATTAAAGAGATGGGGATTTGTAGCTGCGCTTATGACATGGAGATGTTATGGTATTATTGATTATATTGTAGATGTGAAAGAATACGTGTATCATAATGCAGCAGTGGCTAGTGGTGGCCTGGTGGTAAAGGTGCTGGATCACTGATCATAAGGTTGGGGGTTTAAGTCCCATTCTCAATGAGTTGCCAGTGTCCCCCCCCCCCCCCCCCCATTGCAGCTAACTGGGTTATCAGAGGCCGGCCATGTCTCTCACTGTCTATGGTGTGAGGTTCATGTAAAAGAACCATTGCTAACTTTCATCAAGAGTAGCTGCATAGCCGTCAGCGTGTTTCTGCTCTGCGATGACCTGGCGAGTCATCCAGGGTGTACTCTTCCCTCTTCCGGAGTCGTCTGGGATGGACGCCAGCCTCCCCGCGACCCTGATTAGGATTCAGCAGTTACAGATAGAGGCACTAAAGCATCCAAAAACATTTAATGTAAAGCTTTTGACACTGCTACCCCCTGAAGGAAGCTTCCAATGTGCATTTGTTTTGATGATGCTATCAATGACATAATGTCCTACAACCATCATGTTATGACCGCCTGCATCAAGTTTTGTTATTGTCTGAAAGTGTTGCGCTATTGAGATAAGATTTCTTTAATGGAATCCTACTATCATCACAGGGTGGTGAGATACCATTCCGCTCGATAGAATCACTTCCATGAGCACATTATACACACCAGAAACATCATACGCTTCCTCGGTATGATCAGGTTAAAGGCATTTCTATTCAAATCAGTAATGCCTTGCGCAGCAGTAATAGTTTAGTTTGCCAGCGAAAACAATGAAGACACCGACTGCATATGGCACATCGAATTCTGTTTCTATTAATAAAGTGTATTACATTTTATTTAAAAATGTGTATTTTATTTTATGGCTTGATACAAGTAACTGTTTGGAGAAGATAGACTAGAGGAGGTTACCGTCACCCAGACATTGCTTAATTCATTCATTTTCTGAACCATTTAATCCTGATTGGGGTTGCGGTGAAGCTGGCGCCCATCTCAGCTGACTCCAGGCAAGGGCGGGGTTTACTCTGGTCAGCTTGCCAGATCATCACAGGGCCAACACTCACACAACCATTCACACTCACTCTCACACCTAGGGGCAATTTGGAACAACCAATTAACCTATTGCGGGGCCGGTGGTGTAGTGGTTAGGGTGCTGTGCTCATGATCGATAGGCTGTGTGTTCAAATCCCAGTGAGACCCTGACTGTGCTGAGACCCCTGGGCAAGGTCTTAACCACAAGTGTGCCTTGTTCACCCAGCAGTATAAATGGGTACCAGTAAAAATATACTGGGACGATAACCTGCGATGGTCTAGCGTCCCATCCAGGGGGAGTTTTACTTCTTGTCACTTCATGCTATGGAAACCGGGGATAAGCACTGGCATGGTGAGCTACTAGACTCGGGTGTAAAAAAAAAAAAAAAAAAAAAAAAGAACCTATTGTGCAGGGCAGTGGTGGCCTGGTGGTAAAGGGTGCTGGATCACTGATCCTAAGGTTGTGGATTTGAGTCCCACTCTCCACAAGGTTGTCACTGTCCCCCCAGTGCAGCGCATTGGGTTATCAAAGGTCGGCCATGTTATTCACTGTCTATGGTGTGAGGTTCATGCAAAAGAATCACTTCTGACTTTCGACAAAAGTAGCTGCAAAACTGTCAGCATGTTTCCACCCTGCGATGGCCTGGCGAGCTGTCCAGGGTGTACTCTGCCCTTACTCGGAGTCGGAAGGGATGGGCGTCAGCCTCCCCGCGACTCTAATTCGGATTAAATGGTTACAGAAAATGAACTGAAGAAGCTATTGTGCATGTTTTTGGGCTGTGTGTGTGTGTGTGTGTGTGTGTGTGGGGGGGGGGGTGCCTGGAGGGGGCCCATGCAATCGTGGGGGGAACATGTAAGCTCCACACAGAGACACCTCAGCAGGGACTCGAACTCAGTACATTCTTGCTGTTGGGCGAAGGTGCTGACCAGCGTCCCCCCCGTCCCCTCGTATGATATTCGGGTTGCATTTAATTATTACTAAATATATTTTTTGTTAATTTTTGTGCTAGAACTGATTATAAATCCTGCTGAGCGACATTGCTTCACTGAGTCTCGAAAGCTATTCATATTATTTTGCTTGACTCCGGAATCGACGAGGACCTTCGGCATCTCACAGCCAAGTAAGCAGGTTTCTCATGATTGATTATATTTTTCGAAACAGTTTTTTTTTTTAATTGAATAAAACAGGTCCCACTTGTTTGAGCTTCCTAAATGTACATAATTGGCCTCTTCATGAAAAACAAAGCCAAGTGCACAAAGGCAAAAAGAGGAGATTAACCAATTCACTGTCAGTCATGCAGGCTGAACTCCTGGTGCGTGATTAGCGGGACTGTAATCCCTCTCCATTTAGAGGAAAATGTTCTCTAGACGGACCAGCGGGCTGAATCCGGTCCGGGAATAACAACAATAACAACAGAGATTCTGCAGAGGGAAAAAAAAAATCTAGAGGAAGCATTCATAGAGATTAATGAAGTGCATGGAGAGAGAGAGAGAGAGAGAGAGGAGGAAGAAATGGGACATTAAAAGGAAAAGAATGAGAGGAAGGAAAGAGGAAAAACAGAGGATAGAAGGCATGGGATGTATAGATATGAGATAAAATCGAGAGCAAAAAAAGTTTTAAGAAAGAGTTGAAGGAAAATAATCGGCAGTTCAGATGCTCATGCTAATATAATTCATTTTCTGAAAGCAACGTCTCTCAAAGTCTGATTCCATCACTATTCTCACCTAAAAACCTTTCCACCTCACAGAAAAATGCTCCTGGGCTTGAGTCCCAGGCTTGGCAAGAACCATGCATGGGTTTCCTCTGGGCTTTCTGGGTCCAGTCCAGACTGTGACAATCCAAGGACATGCACATTAGGCTAATTGGCTGTTCCAAATTGCCCCTGCATGTGAGTATGGATGTGAGTGTGAATGGTTGAATGGCATATTGTCCTGCGATAGACTGACGAACTGTTCAGAGTGAGCTGGGATAGGCTCTAGTATGTTTCAGATATCCCTCTGCCCAGCTACTTCCTACAGCTCTTCTAGGGGACACCGTGGAATTCCAAGTGTAGCAGAGAGACAGTCCCTCCAGCATATTCTGGGTTGACCCTGAGGTTTCTTCCCGTTTGAACATGCTTGAAACACCACACCAGGGAAGCGTTCGGGAGGTATTCTAATTAGATGCGTGAGCCACCTCAACTGGCTCTTCTCAACGCAGAGGAGCAGCAGATCAAGTCCAATGTCCTCCTTCTCACCCTATCTCAAAAGGAGAACCCCGCCACCCTGCAAAGGAAGCTCATTTCAGCTGCCTGTGTATCCGCGACCTTGTTCATCCTGCCACTACCCAAAGCTCATGATCATAGTTGAGAGTTGTAAAGTAGATTGGTAAATTGAAAGCTTTACCTTCCAGCTCTTCATCACGACGGTCCGGTACGAGCTTCGCTTTACAGCAGAGGTTGCAGCGATCCACCTGCTGATAAATTAACATTTTATAAATTCATTTATGGAGAGCATCTGTTATTAAAGTCCCTGAGGAAGTAGTCACTGTAGAAATAATAATATATAAGAATAAGTTAATTCGTACAAGATGACAGAAAGCTATTACGGTTTAAAAATGTTAGATGGTTGAATAAGATGTGTCATCCATGTACTCAGAGAGAAAATGAAAGCAGACTTGATCTGCAAGCTGATGTGCTGACGTGATAAATAACTCATCGTTCATTTTCTGTCACCGCGTAATCCTAATTAGGGTCGCGCGAAGGCTGGCAGACATCCCAGCTGACTCCAGGAGAGAGAGCAAAGTACACCCTGGATGGCTTGCCAGGCCATTGCAGGGCAGAAGCATGCTGACGGCTATGTAGCTAATCTTGTCGAAAGTCAGCAAAGGTTCTTTTACATGAACCTCTCACCATAGACAGTGAGAGACATGGCTGGCCTCTGATAACCCAGTTAACTGCACTGGGGGGACGGTGACAACCTTGTGGAGAGTGGGACTCGAACCCCCAACCTTGGGATCAGTGGTCCAGCACCCTTTAACATCAGGCCACCACTAGCCACAGCTACATTATCTAGTGTATGGCGCAACTTTGACTCAAAGCACTCGGTCGCTTGATCAAGTTCTGTGGGGTCTGATGGTGGTCCAATCATAGTTAACAATTCTGGAAGATTATAAATGAAACTCTGTGCAGTACTTAATGCGAGAACGTGATGAGGTGTATATATATTAGTACTAAGAGGTGTGTAAGCGAGTTAAGATAATGAGCTGAAATGGTTTCCGACTGTGGAACTGCAACCATATTTTTAATATTTAATCCAAAAGTTAGTATTAAATCGAGAGTGTGGCCAGCTTTATGAGTGGGTCCTATTAAATTCTGATTTACCCCACAACTGAATCTCGGATAGATACAAACGCTGTTCTTAAAGGGTCCTCTGGGTCATCAAAATGAATATTAAAGTCACCAATAATTAAAGCTTCATCTAAAGAAACAGCCAGGTTTTAAATTAAATCTGCAAATTCACGTAGGAACTCGGAGTACGGCCCTGGGGGGGTCTGTAAATAATAATTAAAGGAATCAGCTGTGAGCATATTTTTCAGGAACATATGTAATGCTAGTTTATAGAATTTCAAACACGTAGATTTGTAATGTGTAGATTTTTGTATGAGGCCGAGATTCTCAGTATAAATAACTGCGATGCATCCTCATCTACAAGTTAGACGGAGGTTGGTGTATAGAACTGTATCCGAGAGGACTTGCTTCATTTAATGCTGCATACTCATTGGGTTTAATCCATATTTCTGTTCAACACATGATACTAAACTCCTGATCAGAAGTTATTTCATTAACAATAAGCACTTTAGAGATCAAGTATTTAATAAACCTATCTTTAGATCAAACGTACAGACTGTAGATTCAGTGTGATCTAAATGTATGTTGATAATTTATGTTAAAACAAATTCTGAGAGTTTTTACATTTTTGTTTAGTTCGGGAAACAGACACAGTTTCTATAGCACTGGACTTCATCTTGAGTGACGGCTCCATGCAACCAGCAAACGGTTGGATTAGCCTGCTTGTCTGCTTTCTGGCCTTGGGTCTCGATAATCACTGACTGACAAGTCCTGTTCTGTGTGTGTGTGTACTTCCTGTGCTTGCATGGGTTTCTTCTGGGTCCTCTGGTTTCTTTCCGCATTTTAAAGACATGCACATTAGGCTCACTGGCTGTTACAGTTTGGCGCTAAGTGTGAGGTTGAGTGTGAATGTTTGTGTGTGTTTGCCCTGCGCTGGTCTGACAATTTGTTCATGATGCACCCCACCTTTCAACTGGTCAGCTGGGATTGGCTTCAGACTCCAGCAACCTGAACAAGATGACCAATAGATAATATATGAATGAATGAATGAATGAATGAATGAATGGGTTGTGTAATGTTTTCTCTTTATGTTTATCTCTTTCCTCCAGGTTGTACGGCTTTGTCCCACCTGCTGGTAAACAGATTGGCTACTACTGTCATTTAGGTGTGTGTGTGTGTGTGTGTGTGTGTGTGTGTGTGTGTGTGTGTGTGTGTGTGTGTGTGTGTGTGGTGCAATGGAATGGTGTCCCATCCAGGTGCAAGTCTTGCTTCATGCGAGTGTTCCTGGGATAGGCTCCAGAACTCAGTGAGTTTATTACAATGACAAACCATCTGGGCCTTACAGACTTTCCTAATCGAAGAGGTGCCACCATTGCTAACAAGAAAATCCGAGCAGGCAGACTGACTGCGAGCACAAATGCTGGCGTGTCTGTTATTTGGCTTAGATTTAAAGCCATTAAAATAGAATTAAGAAATGTGGAAGGATTTGCTTCTTGGTTCGCTGTTGAAGGACGATTAGGCAATCAGTCAGATTCATAGTATTAAATTACTGTTTTACGATACTAAACACAGCTTCCTTGGTATATGGGAGCATATGAAAAGTTTTACGAAAGATCATTTCAAATGATGATTATGGCCATGGCTAAAAATGAAATCTGGATATCTTTTCTGTGCTTTAATTTAATTTTAATTGTACTTTTTTTTTTTTTTTTTTTTTTTTACATGCAGCAGGTATTAGCACAGTAAATCAGATCACACGTCTGAATATATTGTATATCATGTGATCTAATGCTTTATTAGGTATCACGGTAGTAGCAAACGTGGCAAATCCATCTCACAGAAAGAAAGTAGTGGGATGGAGTCTTGGGCTTGGTGTGGTTGTGTGGGTTTCCTCTGGGTACTCCATTTTCCTCAAACATTCCAAAAACATGCACAGTAGGCTAACTGGCCACTCCAAATTGCCCCCAATTGTGGATGTGAGTATGAATGGTTGTGTGTGTGTGTGTGTGTGTGTGTGTGTGTGTGTGTGTGTGTGTGTGTGTGTGTGTGTGTGTGTGTGTGTGTGCGTGTGTCTGGCACTATAATGCTTTGGCGAGCTGTTCAGGGTGTATCCTGCCTTCACCTAGTGTCAGCTGAGACTGTGATCTCAGGAGTAGGATTAAATGATTTCGCGAATAAAAAATCCAGTCTGGACTGATCAGGTACCGGCTGCCAAGAACCTGGCAGATGAAATCAATTTTTGCTGTTAAAGAAACATTGTAGATAAACATTTGTTGACTGTTTAGTTCAATAAAGCTGCAAAATAATCTGATAATAAAACCTTATCTTTAAAACCTGTTTTTAAATTCAAATTTCATCATCATCATCATCATCATCATCATCATCATCATCACTGAGAGTCAGAGGGTCATGGATGCTCTCCAGTGCGTCCCTTTGCTGCTGTGTCGGCAAAAAAAAACAACAAAAAAACCCCTAGTCCCGAGTCCTCCTTTAACCTGCCCATTCACACCTGGGGCAAATTTGAACAACTGACTAGCCTAATATGCATGCCTTTGGAATGTTGGAGGAAACAGGAGCACCCAGAAAAAACTGATACAAACACATGCAGTCTCCACATAGGAATGTCCTCACTGAGCCCAGGACTCAAACCCAGAAGTTTCTTGCAGTGAGGCAGAAGTGCAAACCCCTATGCCTACCACTGGGCCACCGAAGTCCCAGTGCACACTGAGACAAAGAGTAGATGAGTTTGTGAAGAGATTGAGATATGTTTGAATTTATAATCTCAAGTGCTTGGCCTCGAGTGTGTAGCTGTGGGTGAAACTACAGCATACCCATAGTGTTGTCTCCTTTTTTCTCAGTCTCACAGCAGAATATCTTACTGATGTCTGCTTTTAATGCACAGAGCAGTTTGCTGTTGTGCTCACTCTGAGCAGATCCCTCCCACTGAGTTCTTGCAGTCTCTCATCATACAAGTGGATCGCGGTGGAACACTGTAAAAGGAGTGCTGTCAGAGCAAGGCTTCAGAGCTGAACCAGGAATACGTTTTATGTAAATGACAGGCAATTGTTATCAAAATTATAGCATTACAGACACTCCCCAACTTACGTTCATTCGTTTTACATTTTTTCGATTTTACGCCCCCCCCCCCAAATTTTAAGTTTAAACATACCTACGTAGTACGCTGCCTAATAATGATGTAATGACGCTGCGTCCATTGTTTGCAAATGACAGACTGAACGTGCCCCTCCTTCTTCCCAGTTCAGTTTTATATATATATATATATATATATATATATATATATATATATATATATATATATATATATATATCAGTTATATAGCATGTTACTCTTGTATTAAGACATCATTTCTGTGATCTTTGTGTTTACACTGTTTTGTGGACTTTTGTAATGCTAAGCAAATATGGTTAGTCAGAAGCATAAGCCTACTAGCATGGGTGCAAGTCTCATACACAGAGATGAATTAACTATCTGCTCGGATCGGCACAATCTACCATGCATACTCAGATAAGCAAAGAGAGTTGTAAAATGAATGAAAACCTGAATCCAGAAAAGAAAGAGAACTCTCCACAGTATCACAAAAACACTGAATGCCTGGATGTTCATCCAGAGGACCACACTGGAACTCGACGAGTCTTTTATCGCAAGGTAAGCTGGCACAACTATTGAGCTTGAAGAAAAGAATCCGCATGGCCTGCAGCAAGGTTGAGGAAGTGATGCTGCAAAATGTGTGTGTGTGTGTGTGTGTGTGTGTGTGTGTGTGTGTGTGTGTGTGTGTGTGTGTGTGTGTGTATGGGGGGGGGGGGGGTTCTGCATCTGGATCTAGCTGAAAGTTGTCAAAAATGAACGTGATGATAAGTTGAGCTGGAAAAATTGCGATCGCTCCTTTGATGATATTAAAAATATGAGTACTCTCAGTTTCTTGTGTAATTTTTAGGAATATAACCCTTTAATGTCAGCAGGACCATATGGTCCTCTTTCAAAAATATTAATAACTACTTGACGCATTGTATTCAGTGCTGCTCAAGTGTTCTATACTTGTTCTGGCATTATCCGATACAACACAGCTTGGTCCCATGTGCCTCAATCAGCTGTGAGACGACCTTGAGTCCGCAAGATTGTGTTGTTCAAGAATTTGTGAGAGGGTAATTATTTGTTATTATTATTATTATTATTATTATTATTGATGATTTCCTTTTGGATTTTTCCCTTTTTCCGAGGTCGCCACAGCAAATGATGTGTACATTTGATTTGGCAGAGGTTTTTACGTCGGATGCCCTTTCTGACACAACCCTTTAGCAAGGGACAGAAACACGATGACGGCTTTGCAGCTACTCTTTATGAAAGTCAGCAATGGTTCTTTCACATGCCTCTCACCATAGACAGTGACAGACATGGCCGGCCTTTGATAACCCAATTAGCTGCACTGGGGGACAGTGACAACCTTGTGGAGAGTGGGACTCAAACCCCCAATGTTAGGATCAGCGATCCTGCGCCCTATACCACCAGGCCATCACTGCCCCCATGTTGTTATTATTATTATTATTATTATTATTATTATTAGTGTTTTTATCATTTTGTTGAAAGAAATGTGTTCGGGGTGTTTCCTTAAGCCTTTTTGATTTGGAAAAATTAGTGTTAAGTTTTTGTTGAACTGCAAAAAATAATTTGGGCGTTAAAGGGTTAATAAAAGTGCAGTGTAGTGGTGAAGTGGTGAGCATGAAGGTTCCGGGCTCAGTTCCGTGTCTCGGGTGTTTTTATGTGGACTTTGCATGTTCTCCCAGTGCTCGTGTGGATTTACTCAAGATACTTCAGTTTCCTCCTACAGTCCAAGAGCACAGATGTACAGTAGGCCTGTTTCAAATCAGCCCTCGGTATAAGTGTGAGTGTGGATGATTTGCGTATAATTTGCAGTCCTGCAGTGCCCAGAGTCAGCTGAGATGGGCACCAAACTCCGTGTGACCCTAGTTAGGATTAAGCAGCTTAGAAAATGAATGAATGAATGAATGAGTAAACTGTGGTGAGCCGTTTTCATGCTGTTTTTTTCCTCAAACTGGTTTGAAGACCTAACAATAAATAAATGTCGAACAAAGATGTCTCTCTTTCCCTGCCAGAAATATTATCGGTCATACTGTAGTGCAGTCGGAGCGGAAGGTGAGTGATTGCTGTTCTGTATTTTAATAGCTTTCTGCCATGCGGTCGGGGTTGCATAAACAGTGTTGATTTTGAATGGGATGTGTTTTGGTTTGAATGGAATGATCTATAAATGGTATTTCATTTCATTAATGTTTGTTCTGTGTCTAACCATTGGCTTTCATGTGGAGCTGAAAGGGACAAGACAGAAAATGATGGAAATTGATTTTTCCCCCTTTCATGACTTCTTCCTGTCATTGAACATAATGGGTGGAAACAGCGGTGAGGTTTGTTAAATTTGTCCTGTAACTGGTTCGAATGTTGTGAGCAAGCTGACATTGAATAGAAGTTCCAAATGGTTCTCTCTTTTCCTGACCAGAAATAATACCATAGACCATAATGCAGTCAGAACAGTGAACAATGACTGTTCAGTTCTCTATTGGCTTTCTACAATGTGGTCAGGGTGGCATAAATAGTTTTACTTTATAAAAAAAAGAGTTGTGTTTTAATGGAGTTATTGATGGGCAGTGGTGGTGGTGGTGGTGGTTGGGGTGGGGGTGATCTAGTGGTATAAGGTGCGGGATCACTGATCCTAAGATTGGGGGTTCAAGCTCCACTCTCAACGGGTTGTCACTGTCCCCTCAGTGCAGCTAATTGGGTTATCAAAGGCCGGCCATGTCTCTCACTGTCTATGGTGTGAGGCTGTAAAAGAACCATTGCTGACTTTCGACAAGAGTAGCTGCACAGCCGTCAGCGTGTTTCCACCCTGCGATGGCCTGGCACCCTGGTTTTCTCAAACAATCCAAAAACATGCACATTAGGCTAATTTGCTGTTCCACGGTACCTAGGTTGGACCTGTAATGGACTCACTGTGGATTCACAGTACCCTGAGGGGCTCTCTGATATGAATTAGACCTGAATGATACCTTAACAGTGTCCATTATTATTATTATTATTATTATTATTATTATTATTATTATTATTATTGTTATTATTATTATTTAATGGTGTGGTGAGGGTTGGAACGTAGATCGACTGGTAAATTGAGAGCTTCGCCTTGCGGCTCAGCTCCTTCTTCACCACGACGGACTGGTACAGGCACCACTTAACAGCAGAGGCTGCATGATGGTCACGAGCTTTGGGTAATGACCGAAAGAACAAGGTCACAGATACAAGCGGTTGAAATGAGCTTCCTTCGCTGGGTGGCGGGGTTCTCCCTTAGAGATAAGGTGAGAAGCTCCATCATCTGGGGAGAGCTCAGAGTAGATCCACTGCTCCTCCGCATTGAGAAGGGGCCAGTTGAGGTGGCTCGGGCATCTGAATGGTCAGAATGCCCCCCCCGGACGCCTCCCTGGTGTGGTGTTTCGGGCATGTCCAACCGGGAAGAAACCCCGGGGTCGACCTAGAACACGCTGGAGGGACTATGTCTCTCGGCTTGTCTGGGACTGCCTGAGTGTGTGTCGTCGTCCCCCCCCCCCCCCGGGAGAGTTGGAGGAAGTGGCTTGGGAGAGGGACGTCTGGACCTCTTTGCCTAGATTGCTGCCCCCGCGACCCGACCCTGGACTGAGCGGAAGATGATGATGATGATGATGATGATGATGATGATGATGATGGTGTGGTGTTTCAGGAATGCCTAACCAGGAAGAGACACCCGGGTCAACCTAGAACATGCTGGAGGATTATGTCTCTTGGTTGGTCGGGGAAACGCCTCAGTATCCCCCCCCCCCCCCCCCCTCCCCGAAAGAGCTGGAGGAAGCGACTGGGGAGAGGGACGTCTAGACCTCACCGCTTAGGCTGCTACGCCCACACCCAAACCCGGATTAAGAGGATGAAGATGAATGAATGAAAGAATTAATTCATAGTTCATTATTCATTTTCTGTAACAACTTAATCATAATTAGGGTCGCGGGGAGGCTGGCACCCATTCCAGCCAACTCTGGGCGAGGGCAGAGTACACCCTGGACAGCCTGCCAGGCCATCGCAAGGCAGAAACACACTGATGGCTATGCAGCGACTCTTTTTGAAAGTGAGCGATGGCTCTTTTACATGAACCTCACACCATAGACAGTGAGAGACATGGCCGGCCTTTGATAACTCAGTTAGCTGCACTGGGGAAATGAACGAATTATTATTCAATTATCAAACCATTTTTTAAATGACTAACATTCAGAGTTATTATGCAGGTTGTTTTGAAGGTTCAACTTCCAGCACCAGCATCTTAGTGTATGACTGATAGAATATGAGCATATTTGAAGGCTGGCGAGGGGAAATTGAAGGGCTTATTATATATAATAATGTCATCTATGTAAAGGTTTGTTTTGTTGTGAGGTCAAACTTCCAGAGCCATGTGAGTATCTAGCAAATAGGGGCCACTTCTGAGCCTGCATTCTCCAGAGTGGTCCAATCAGTAGCACACGCACACTACTTTTTGTCCAGGCTATTCATTTTTTATTTACAGTTTTTATGTGCTCCCCAAAGGACAAGTGAATATAATACACTTGGATTAATTAACTTTCATGGATATATTTTCTAAATCAGTAACAATCAGAAACAAGTTTAGAAAAAAAGAATACTCTTGTAATATATTTTCAATGTTTCAGTGCCAGTACAGAGCACAGCTCATTAGCCTGATTTGTCTGACTGGTGCAACCACAATGTGCTTCATTATATATTAGAAAAGAATAATTATCTTATATTCCTTCCTTTTCCCCTAGTTTGTATAACAAATAGGGCGGCCCAATGGGATGGTGCAGCAGAAGGTCCTGGATTTTAATCTTACATTAAACATCGGGCATTTCTGAGTTGAGTTTACATGTTATCCCCCTGTGCTTGCATGAGTTTCTTCTGGGTACTCCGGTTTCCTCTACAGTCCACAGATACGCACATGAGGATTAGGGCTGGTCTAAATTGCCCCTAGGTGTGAGTATGCCAGTGGTTTTGTGTGTGTGTGTGTGTGTGTGTGTGTGTGTGTGTGTGTGTGTGTGTGTGTGTGTGTGTGTTGGCCCTGCGATGGTGTGATAAGCTGTTCAGAGTGTACCCACACCTTCACCCAGTGTTGGCTGCAATCCTAATATGATTAACCCTGGGTTTACTCGCAACGATCTTTGAGAGAATTGTGGTTAGTGGAGAGGGTCATGGTGATCTTGAGGGAACTTGGTGGATTCGTGATGGTTTTGATGGAAATTAGTAGAATCCTGATGAACTGGAGAGCACTTGGTGCAAGCCTGATGATCTTCAAGAAAATGTGGAATCGTGAAGAAATAGAGAACTTGGTGCAAACCTGATGATCTCGAGGGAACTTGGTGGATTCCTGATAATTTTGAGGGAAATTACTGTAGTGGAATCGTGATGACCTTGAGGGAACTTGGTGCAAGCCTGATGATCTTCAGGGAAAAGTGGAATCATGATGAACTTGAGGAAACTTGGTGCAAACTTGATGATCTTGAAGGAACTTGGTGGATTAGTGATGATCTTGAGGGAACTTGGTGCAAACCTGATGATCTCAAGGGAGCATGGTGGATTTGTGACGATCTTGAGGGAAATTAGAGTAATCGTGATGATCTTGAAGGAACTTGGTGCAAACCTGATGATCTTGAAGGAACGTGATGGATTCATGATGATCTTGAGGGAACTTGGTGGATTCGTGATGATCTTGCGGGAAATTATAATAATCGTGTTGATCTTGAGGGAACTTAGTGGATTCATGATGATCTTGAGGGAAATTAGTGGAATTGTAATGAACTTAAGGGAACTTGATGCAAACCTGATGATCTTGAGGGAAATTAGTGGAATCTTGATGAACTTGAGGGAACTTGGTGGATTCAGGATGATCTTGAGAGAACTTGGTGGATTTGTTATGATCTTGAGGGAAATTAGAGTGAGCATGATGATTTTGATGGAACTTGGTGGATTCTTGATGATCTTGAGGAAAATTAGTGGAATCTTAATGAACTTAAAGGAATTTGGTGCAAACCTGATGATCTTGAGGAAACTCGTTAAATTTGTGATGATCGTGCTGAATATTGCAAATTTTTTGCTTGTACTGTATTAGGATTTGAAGTCAATCGTGATGAGCATTGTAGAACTTAGCAGATCTTAACACAGTGTACAAACCTTGATGTGCAATCATAAAAGATCTTAATAAAGATCTATAAGGCTCCCATGTTCTAAGCATGCACATAAATTGTGGAGCTCCACGCTGTTTTGAATCGTGGAGATCGCAGACATTGCGTCCCAGTGCAAATCTCGGGTCAGCAGTGTGGGAAATGAGTGAGTGTATAATACACTTCACTCGAACTTCTACCTAACTAGTTGTTATAAATGTATTGTGCTTCATTAGTCAGTGATATTTGCAGGCAATAAAATTCTGGGTCTGGGCAGCACATTGGAACTTTATTCTTCTTTGTCTGCTGGGCCAGGTAATGAATTAAGAATTATTCAGTCCTGCCTCGAGGATGGCCAGTCAAAGCTTTGGACCATTTGCAGAACATTTTCGAACTGATTGTTTGACGTGAGCATTTATTAGCCCTTTTATTTGACCTTTTTGCTGAGTCTGAGTCATGAGCTTTTTGTTGTTCACTGACGTGCTTTACCTTTGTAATACTCAAAGTTTGTAAAATCAAGTTTAAACTTGACAACATTTGGTCAGCTACTTTGAAAAGATATGTCTACTTAAAGAAATGTTGAAATGTATCAGTGATCATCAAGATTATACCATCATAATAATAATAGGCTTTTTCATAATAACTGCACATAAAAAGCATTATTATACTAAAGTGAGGGTGATGGTGGTGTAGAGGTCTGGGTACTGAGCTCATGGACAGGTTGCGGGTTCAAATCAAATTTTTGTAAGACTCCCACTGTGCTAGGACAACTGGTCAAAGGCCTCTGTCTACCCAGTGTATAAATGTGTAGCAGTTAATATACTCGTGGCGGCACGGTGGCGTAGTGGTTAGCACGTCCGCCTCACAGCAAGAAGACCTGGGTTCGATTCCCGGCCTGGGCGTTTCTGTGTGGAGTTTGCATGTTCTCCCCGTGCTTGTGCGGGTTTCCTCCGGGTGCTCCGGTTTCCTCCCGCAATCCAAAGACGTGCACTGTAGGTTAATTGGCCGTTCTAAATTGACCGTAGATTCTCTCCTGCAACGGCACCGGAACCCAGTCGTATCGGCACTTGCCTTTCCATTGGATCCTTCCGGTGGCGCCGAGACGGGGGGACTTGCTGCTTGGGTAACAGCCTGTCCCTCATTACTCCCTACCCGGGCTCTGCGCACTGGGGAGTATCACCAGCCGGGATACCAGCCAGAGCGCAGCCATAGTCCTTCGGGACTGACGGAGGCCTACCATACCATAATATACTCGGAAGGTAACCTACGATGGGAGAGTCCCACTCCGGTGGAGTTGAAGGCGAGGTCGCTGCACGCTACAGAAATAGTGATCAGTTCAGGCAGTGATGAGCCAGTAGGCTCAGGGTAAAAAGACAAAGAGTTTACCTACTCAATTGATGAACACAATGAGGCTTGCGAAAGGAGGTGTTCTCAACGTTTTGCAGCTTTAAAGTGCTGATGTTGAGCTAACATGCTCAAGTTTCTGGCGCTGAGGTACATTTACATTTTCTGCATTCGGTCGACCCCCACACAGAGTTAAAGGCTTTGCTCAAGGGCCCAACGGCGGCAGCATTGAATCCCCTTACATTCCGATCAGCAAACAAGAGCCATAATTATTAAGCTGTCACTGGTCTGAAGCAGCTCAAAGAAGGTGTGGTCAAGCCCCAAAAATACCAACTGAAAAGATAGCTTGCCCTAACTCGCCTGGCTCTCATGCTATAGTGGGAATGCGCTCATAGCATTCAAAGCCATGATGTCCGAAGAATACTGTTTTGTTGTTGTTTTTAATTAATAAGGTTCGAATTGAATGTACTCCATTTGGATGGACAGTCAAACAGACTAATATCTACAAGAACAGTCTTGATAAATGTTGGCTTGTGATTTCCACCCCGAAACAACATTTTTAATCTAGAGGTCCTCGATAGATGCAATGCACCAGCAGCTACCTCACCATTATTAACAATTAACGTCCATTTTTCTGACCTTTTCATCCATCCTATTTCAGCCATTGGTCCCAAAGTGCTAATGTGATGGTGATATGTCAAGCAGTTCTTGCTATATAAGTCTATATATCCACAATTTTATTTTGAAAAAAATAAAAAAATAAATAAAAACTGACAGAAGTAAAAACAATACTAGCATCTGGTAAAAATGGATTCCTCAGCTATGCATCACAGACGACAGAGGTAAAGTACCTCTTTGGTCTGCTTTCAGCACAGTCCTCTTCAGCACAGAAATGAATCCAAGCTGTTCCAGATGCTATGTAATGGCCTGGTGGAAAAAGGACTGCAACCTAACAGTTTGTAAAAAAGAAACAGTGCATTATTTTTATATTCCCAGTGCGCTCCAAAATGGCAAGACCATAAATGCGGTAAACACAAAATGGCCTCCACACATCAAATGAAGCTTGAGGTACATTCATAGCCACAAGCACTAAACAGACCTCTAAATCTCTACTTTATACAACAAGAAGGAAATTGAGGGAAAGTTTAATGCCTTTTGTTTGGATATTAGCACATGTGCTAACAGAGTTCGCTTTTATAGTTTTGCTTTTTATGGTGCAGACATCAGGTGGATTTTGTGTTGCAGTAGTTTTAGACAGACTTTAGAAATCAAGTACACGGCATATACTCTATATATACAGTGATTCCTCGCTACTTCGAGCTTCAGTTCCTGCGGCTTCAGTGCATCACGAGTTTTTCAAAAATATTCATCAAAAAATTTTAAAAATAAGGAAATCAAGGAAAAATAGGGGAAAGTTAAGAAAAATTCCACAAAATGAGGCCATATATGCAAAATAAATAAATAAATAAACCCTCAAACATACAAAAACAAAAAAACAACCCGAAACCCCTCAACAAAACTATTTACATTTTGATGTGAGGTTTACATCTGTGTGTAGGCGCGCATCTGTATGTGTGTGTATTTATATTTTATTTTTTTATTTACATTTAATGCATTACTTTGAATGTTTAATTGTTATTATGAGCATTTATAGTGTTGAAAATGTATTTATTGATATTATATACACATACATGAACGTATACGTCAGTCAAGCAGGTCGAACCTACTTTGCGGAAATTGGTAGTCGCGGGGGAGGTTGTTTTGGGCCCCATTAACCGCGGAAAGTTTTATATATATATATATATATATATATATATATATATATGTATATATATATATTTTTTTTATTGGGCAGGGGCCAGCAACCTTTCTGAAACTGAGAGCTATTCTTGGGTACTGATTAATGTGGGAATGTCAGGTCAGGTTTTCCCTGCTACTGGTGACATGTAAGCCAGTACAACATGTTGCATGGTCGAGCGGTCGGCGACTAAACCGGCTCCCCAACCAGGTTCCAAATTTGGTGAGGAGAGTGGGTAGCAGCCCAGTAGGAATAAAAACAAGACCTATCAAAGGGAGGATGAACTCTTTAGAGTCAACAGCCAGCTAGCTTGAGACGGTGTCTCAATAAAAACACCCTGCAGAAAGAACTTTGGGCCTCTACTGTGGATTTTGTTTCCCTTCGTATACAGCCATGACCTCTGATATAGGCATATAGGTATGTGTCTATATATATATATATATATATATATATATCGTGGGGCCGGTGGCGTAGTGGTTAGGGTGCTGTGCTCATGATCAGGAGGTTGTGAGTTCGAATCCCACTGAGACCCTCACTGTGCTAAGACCCCCGGGCAAGGTCTCAACCACAAGTGTGCCTCTGTTTACCCAGCAGTATAAATGTGTACCAGTAAAAATATACTGGGAAGGTAACCTGCGATGGACTAGCGTCCCATCCAGGGGGAGCTGAACTCCTGGTCGTTTCACACTATGGGAACCGGGGATAAGCACTGGCCTGATGAGCCATGAGGCTCGGGTGTAAAAACCCAACAGACTTTATATATATATATATATATATATATATATATATATATATATATATATATATATATATATATATATATATATATATAGGGGCAGTGGTGGTCAAGTGGTATAGGGCGCTGGATCGCTGATCCAATGGTTGGGGGCTCGATTCCCACTCTCCACAAGGTTGTCACTGTCCTCCCCAGTGCAGCTAACTGGGTTATCAAAGGCCGGCCATGTCTCTCACTGTCTATGGTGAAAAGAACCATTGCTGACTTTCGACAAGAGTAGGCTGCAAAGCCGTTGGCATGTTTCCGCCCTGCGATGGCCTGGCGACCTCTCCAGGGTGTACTCTGCCCTCGCCCGAAGTTGGCTGGGAAGGGCGCCAGCCTCCCCGCGACCCTAATTAGGATTAAGCGGTTACAGAATGATGTATGTACATATATATATATATATAAATCCAAAGAAGGAGAGGCGGGGGTTTTGTTTGTAGGTGGAGAGAGAAGAGGAAAGGCATGAGTCTAGGACTCTGAATGTCGAAACTATGACAGGAAAAGGTAGAGAGCTGGCTGACATGATGCAGA
>CM045728.1:124142297-124157297 GCA_024760905.1 Plotosus lineatus | reverse complement strand
TATCCTATGAATAATATGATAGAGAGGGTTTAAAAGTGTCAAAAATACACGTTAAATAATGAAATAAATATGGTGTCTATACTTCGCGGCAAATTCGCTTAACGCACCCAGTCCTGGAACTGAACTCCCGCGATAAACAAGGGTTCACCATATTTTCAATTTCTTTTAACATGTAGCTTTATTTCCTTTATCAATATACTAGTAGTTTTTATTTCTTACTTTATATTATTTCTAAAAGTTTCTTATGTGTAATATTTGTTTATTATAAGCAATATTGAGGGGACTCTCGGTCCAAGGATATCATTGCCAGTTGTGATGTTCCATTGTTACCTGTACGCGACAAATCAACACGAAACTTATAATTTGAAATTTGTTCCTGTTGATTTCTAGCAGTGGCTGGACCTATATGGAACGACCATTTTTTCTCAGAAGAGACGTGAACTTGTTGGGCCGGGTTGTGCAGCACAAGTGTAGTGAAAGCTATTACCTTTTACTGGTTCCTCTTGGAGAGGTGCTGATCCAGTCCACTGTCAACCTGTGACTTCTTATGAAGGAATTCCATCGGAACAGTGTCCGGTTTTAGAAGCTTGAGCTTCGGGCCAAGTAGTTCTGCCAGGACGTCACGCTGATAGCAGGTTGTATTGAAATGGTCTTTGCAGACTACAGAATTGCATCCAAAGGGAAATGTGTTCAGGGTATAGTGTGTGCTTATGTTATGCAGCCAACGCTTTGCCTACTTGTTCTTTCTGTCGCCAGTTGGTTCGGGAAAGAAAAGAAATGTTTTCTGTGCTGGTTTTTTGTGTAGCTGTATGCTTTTCACTCCACCATTGACACAACTGAGCACTGGCTGATAATATGTCTTAGACTGGTCTAGACCGGCCAATCACAGCCCAGCTAATAGGACAAAATAACGCTCTGCATGCCTAGAAGTAACAGTAGTGAGATGTTGCCTCGTGGAACTGGTGATGTCATACGTGACCATTTTAAAGAGCTATTAATACAAATTTATCAGAGGTACACTTTAAAACTATTATTATCCTTTGACGAAGTGATAATAGTTCCCCACGGCAGTTGCGTAGAACTACGTCATTTTTGTGTTGTTATTTATGTATCTCGTTCTGAGCGCGATAATGATTCAGTGGTTAAGGCTCTGAGTTGTTGATCAGAAGGTTGGTGTTTCAAGGCCCACTATCGCCAAACTGTCGCTGTAGGGCCTCGAGCAAAGCCCATAACCCTCAAGTGTTCAATTGTATAATTGAGTTAAAAAGAAAATATAACTGACTTTGGATGGCGGTGTCTACAAAATGCATGAAATGTAAATGAAAAAATGCAAGCTGTAATGAATAATTATAGCTCTGCTGATATTGTTCACATAAAATATTATTTGTGCATTTTTTATTGCATTGGCCTTCGATTCTTTATGTAATGACCCCTTACATTTTAAGAGATTTTATGGGCTTTTATTGCAATGGTATATACAATTCAGTGGTTTGTTTTTACTGCAAAGCATGCTCATTAAAATGAGAGAACTTTTTAAAGCTACCTACTGCTGGCATTCCATAATTGCACCATAAGTAAGTAACTATGTGCTAACAAATCAAATGTTATGTAACATAACTGGCAAATCTGCCCATCAGCTTCTTTTCACAGCCTAAAAAACATCAGAATAGACGTTCCACATCACTTTCTTCGTCTTTGCATCTTCTATTATTTCTGTTATTTGTTCCTGTTGCTTCTTCATACCAATCTGTTTTTTCTTTCTATTATTGTATGTTCAGTTAGCTATACGTTTATCTTCTATTCACAATTCAATTCATTCACACCTGTCCATTCATTTCATTTCAACCGCTAAATCGTAATTAGGGTCGCAAAGAGACTGGCACCCATCTCAGCCGACTATGGGTAAGGGCAGGGTATACCTTCGACAGCTCGCCAGGCCAACATGCTAACGGCTATGCAGCTACTCTTGACGATGTTCTTTTACATGAACCTCACACCATAGACAGCGAGAGACATTGATGGCCTTTGATAACCCAGTTATAGCTGCACTAGGGAAGAGGCGAGAGGGGGCAGCAATGACAACCTATTGTTCTTGAACCCCAAGCTTTGGGTAATCCAGCACCTGACCACTGGCCGCCACTAAACCATTTGATCCATTCAGTCATCCATTAAGTTATATGTTTGTCTTTTTGTTAACTGTGCTGTATATTCATCATCCATTTATTATTAAAATATTCACCATTTGTTCAAATATATCCATCCATTAGTCCAACCAGCCATTCAATAATCAGTCATATATTTGCTCTTCAATCCTTCCTCCTGCCTAAATAAATTTCCCACCAAAAAACACGTAACACAATTTTTAAGTCATATTAATCATTAAAATTGCATTTATATTCATTCATTCGCTGAACTGCTTTATCCTTTATTAAGGTCATGGGAAGGTGGAATCCATCTCTGAATCCATCTCCAACTCTGGGCAAAGAGGGAGTACATCCTGAACACCTCACGTGTCCTTCACAGGCCAAGACTCGCACTCATGCTCACACTTAGTGGTGATTTGGGATAACAGATAAGCCTAATGTGCAGGGCTTTGGACTGTGACTGAATGGTGGAGTAAGTCCGCACAAGCATGCGGAACGCCACAAAAAATTCCCTCACCAAGCTCAGGACTTAAGCCCAGTACCTTCCTTCTGCGAGGTGGACATTCTAGCCAGCACACCACAACACTCCCTATTTAATTATGTATAGCATTACATTTTAATTAGGGAAAAAGGCAGGATTTTCAGGCCTACTTTTGCAATGTAAGGAAAAGCTATGTGGCTTCCTATCACTGTCACAAAATACCACCCACAGAGACAAGGGGATGCAAAAGCAGATAAATCAAGATAAGATCAAATTCTTTGTTCAAAGCTCAGGGTATGTAAACAGACAGAGGTCACAAGATCAGGCACACAGGTCATCAATAGCTAATCCAAGTATGTGGTCAACACAGAGGCACTAATAATATACTGTACCAGAAACAGCATATTAGAGAGTCCATTGAATATTCAGAGGGGTTTATTGAACAATACTTTGGAAAGCTTTCAAGTAAATAGAGTCTTTAAATAGAGTGCTAGGTGGCGGCTGATCAGGTGAATTGGTGGCAGGTGTATGCATGTTCACGTGAGACGTATCTGTAGCTCAGTAACTGTGATCAGCAGAGTGGATAGTGGAAGGTGTAGTGCATGTCTAAATGTTGAAACAGGAAGATTATGTGACTACCAGAATCAGAGCATGCTCCAGAGTTTGCAAAAAAATACAATAGTACAGTGGAACCTCAGTAGTCGAACACTTTAGAGGTCGAACAAATCGGAATCCGACCAAAAGATCCGGGATTTTTTGTCCCGGAAATTGACCAAAATCCATAAGTCGGACGTTAAAAAAGCCCGAGAAAAAACAAGAATGAGAATGAACAAGAAAAAAACGAGAAAAAACGAGACCAAGAGGGAGGGGAAATGCACGCTTTCCGGAAGTCTGGAAATTGTTGAGGTCGTGAGCCACTTCCGTAAGGTTTTGAAAAGAAAACAGAAACAAGCCATGTTAGAAATATTCTTCAAGAAAAGAAAGGGGCATCCTGAAGAAGAGTCATCCATGCCAAAGTGGGTAGCAAGAGAATAAAACACCTTTGGCTGATTCACCTGAAGATGTTATGGAAGGGCATCCTTCACCTCTCTCCCTCTCCAAAATTTACATATGCCAACTGCTCACCACCACAAAGGTTAAAATTCTTATCTTTATTGGTCTTATGTTTTAACTGGACTGTGGTTTTTATTTTAGTGTACGATTCAATCATTTTTCACTTAATTTGCGGACATATGGTACAAGTTACGGTCCCATTCTCCACAAGGTTGTCACTGTCCCCCCCCCAGTGCGGCTAACTGGGTTATCAAAGGCGGGCCATGTCTGTCACTGTCTATGGTGAGAGGCATGTAAAAGAACCATTGCTGACTTTTGTAAAGAGTAGGCTGCAAAGTCGTCAGCGTGTTTCTGTCCCTTGCTAAAAGGGTTGTGACAGGAAGGGCATCCGACGTAAAAACCTCTGCCAAAATCAAACGTGCGAATCAGATGATTCGCTGTGGCGACTCCGAAAAGGCCGAAAGCAAGAATGGTATAAGTTACGGTACCGTTAACTTCTGTTCAAAAGAAGACAGAACGGATTAAGACCATTTACATTATTTGTAATGGGAAAAATAGATTCAGAATTCGACCAAATCGGAATCTGACCAGGTGTCTGGAACGAATTGTGTTCGAGAACCAAAGTACCAATGTATATTCTGTTCGGGTGTGTATGGATGTTCCATTTGTGTACATAGATATTAAAATGAGGGTATTAAATGCGTATTTACATTGTGCATCCTTAAAAAATTAGAATGTACATGGTATATACAGTAGGCCTTTGACCATTCGCGATTCAGCGCTCACGCCCGGCATACTCACGGATTGGCGACAAACTCGGAAATAACTGGCATGTAATTCAAATTTAGCCAATGGCTGAGAGCTTTTATTTCTCCTTCCTGCTGATTGGTTGCAGATAATATGTACACCTCTTCTTTTCTCCTTCTCGCTCATGTCATCAATGTGATCGCTTGAATTGTGAATTAACTTTTTTCTTGTGTTTTTAATGATTATTTAAGCCATGTAATGTCACTCAAATGCATTGCATCTTCTCTAGCTTCTGGTAAGGAGCCTAAGCGCTTTATTCATTAATAAATATTATCACAGTACAAATGAAAAAGTTTTTACTTAATCATTACTACATTTGCCAGGGGCAAATAGACTGTTGGAGGAAACCGGAGTACCCAAAGGAAACCCGCACGAGGATGGGAGAACATGCAAACTCCACACAGAATAGCCCTAACTGTGGGAATCAAACCTGGAACCTTCTTGCTGTGAGGCAAACGTGTTAATAACTGCATCACCATACCACCTGTCTGCTACTTGATCTTGTTTCATGAACTTATAGCTTTTAAACTTTGAGGATGTAGCAACCTGATGCGCAGCCAATCCCTTAACCACCAACGCCAAATTGCTGGCTTATTTTTACTTCAAACCTTTTTAGTTGTTTTAGCAAGTTGAATAAATATTTTTGTATTCCACTTAAATTTAAGGTACACGAGACCTATTTTTGCCATTTAAACTGGTCTTATTGCAAGAGCATACTGATGACCACATCTGTGTTTTTTATCAGTAGCTCTTGAAGTAAAATGAAGTGTGCTTGTTTTAGAATTCACCAAAGAGACTGGAATAAAACATCTGTCATAAATGGAGATGTCGTTTTAAGAAGTGCTGTGGTGGATTCTTAAGTTTATATATATATATATATATATATATCAGGTAAAGTCCGTGGTCTTTTTACACCTAAGCCATAGCAGCTCATCAGGCCGGTGCTTATCCCGGTTTCCGTAGCGTGAAGCGACCAGGAGTTCAACATCTTGGATGGGACGCTAGTCCATCGCAGGTTATCTTCCCAGTATACTTTTATTGGAACCCATTTATACTGCTGGGTGAACAGAGGCACACTTGTGGTTTCAACCTTGCCCAGGGGTCTTAGTACAGTGAGGGTCTCAGTGGGATTTGAACTCACAACCTCCCGATCATGAGCACAGCACTCTAACCACTACACCACCATATATATATATGGTGGTGTAGTGGTTAGAGTGCTGTGCTCATGATGCACGATGCACCAAATGCAGCCATGAGGTGGGGGGGCACTAACCAGTGTCTCTCCCCCTCATGCCGGTCCCAAGCCCGGAGAAATGCAGAGGGTTGTGTCAGGAAGGGCATCCGACGTAAAACCAATGCCAATTACTTAAAATGCAAATCAAAAGTATTACCTCCATACCGGATCGGTCGAGGCCCGGGTTAACAACGACCGCCATCAGTGCTGTCAATCAACAGGGTGCTGATGGAAATTGGACTACTGTTGGTCGAAGACGTCGAAGAAGGAGAGGTGGGAGGCGTGTCCGTAGGCAGAGAGAGAAGAGGAAAGGCATGAGTCTAGGACTGAGAGTGGGGACTTTGAATGTTGGAACTATGCACAGAAAAGGTAGAGAGCTGGTTGACATGATGCAGAGGAGGAAGGTGGACATACTGTGTGTTCAGGAGACCAGGTGGAAAGGTAGCAAAGCTAAAAGCTTAGGAGCAGGGTTTAAGCTATTTTATCACGGTGTGGATGGGAAGAGAAATGGAGTCGGAGTCATCTTGAAGGAGGAGTTTGTCAGGAATGTTCTAAAAGTGAAAAGAGTGTCAGACAGAGTGATGAATCTCAAGTTAGAAATTGAAGGTGTAATGCTCAATGTTGTTAGTGCTTATGCCCCACAGGCAGGATGTGAGCTAGAAGAGAAGGAGAGATTCTGGAGTGACTTAGATGAAGTGATGCAGAGTACCCCAGAGGTGAAAGAGTGGTCATAGGTGCAGACTTCAATGGACATGTTGGGGCAGGCAACAGAGGGGACGAGGAAGTGATGGGCAGGTTTGGTATCCAGGACAGGAACGCATGAAGGACAGATGTTGATAGATTTTGCAAAAGGATGGAAATGGCTGTGGTGAATACTTTCTTTGAGAAGAAACAGGAGCATAGGGTGACTTATGAAAGCGGAGGTAGGCGCACACAGGTAGACTACATCTTGTGTAGGCGATGTAATTTGAAGGAAGTCAGTGACTGCAAAGTCATCGTGGGTGAGCGTTGCCAAACAGCATAGGATGGTGGTGTGCAGGATGACTCTGATGGTGAGAAAGGTGAAAAAGGCAAAGGCAGAGCAGAAGACAAAGTGGTGGAAGCTGAAAAAGGAAGAGTGTCGTGTTGTCTTCAAGGAGGAGTTGAAACAGGCTTTGGGTGGCCAGGAAGTGCTTCCAAATGACTGGACAACCACAGCAAATGTGATCAGGGACACAGGTAGGAGAGTACTTGGTGTGTCCTCTGGAAGGAAAGTAGATAAGGAGACTTGGTGGTGGAATGAGGAAGTGCAGGAGTGTGTACAAAGGAAGAGGTTAGCCAAGAAGAAGTGGGACATTGAGAGGACCGAAGAGAGTAAACAGGAGTACAGGAGACACAGCGTAAGGCGAAAGTAGCAGTGGCTAAGGCCAAACAGAGGGCATATGATGACTTGTATGATAGGTTGGATAGTAAAGAGGGAGAAAATGATCTATACAGGTTGGCACAGCAGAGAAATAGAGATGGAAAGGACATGCAGCAAGTTAGATTGATAAAGGACAGAGAGGGAACTCTATTGACTGATGACAGAAGTGTGCTGGGAAGATGGAAAGAGTACTTTGAAGAGCTGATGAATGAGGAAAATGAGAGAGAAAAAGAGTAGAAGAGGTAACCATTGAGGGGCAGGATGTAGCAAAGATCAGTAAGGGTGAAGTGAGAAGGGCATTGAAGAGGATGAAGAATGGAAAGGCAGTTGGTCCTGATGATATACCTGTGGAGGTATGGAAGTGTCTAGGAGAGGTAGCAGTAGATTTTCTGACAAGAACATTCAACACGGTACTAGAGAGTGAGCAGATGCCGGAGGAGTGGAGGAGAAGTGTGCTGGTGCCCATTTTTAAGAACAAGGGAGACGTGCAGAGTTGCAGCAACTACAGAGGGATAAAGTTGATGAGCCATACGATGAAGTTATGGGAAAGAATAGTGGAAGCTAGACTAAGGGCAGAGGTCAGCATTTGTGAACAACAGTTTGGTTTCATGCCAAGAAAGAGCACCACAGATGCAATGTTTGCCTTGAGGATGTTAATAGAGAAGTACAGAGAAGGTCAGAGGGAGCTACATTGTGCCTTTGTGGATCTGGAAAAAGCATATGACAGGGTGCCAAGAGAAGAACTGTGGTATTGCATGAGGAAGTCTGGAGTGGCAGAGAAGTATGTTAGAGTGGTGCAGGACATGTATGAGAGATGTAAGACAGTGGTGAGGTGTGCTGTCGGTGTGACCGACGAATTCAAGGTGGAGGTGGGACTGCATCAAGGGTCAGCTCTGAGCCCCTTCTTGTTTGCTATGGTGATGGACAGGCTGACAGACGAGGTGAGACAAGAATCTCCATGGACTATGATGTTTGCAGATGACATCGTGATCTGTAGTGAGAGCAGAGAACAAGTGCAGGAAAATCTCGAGAGGTGGAGGTATGCCCTGGAAAGGAGAGGAATGAAGGTTAGCCTCAGAAAATCAGAATACATGTGTGTGAATGAGAAGGACCCAGGAGGAACGGTGATGTTACAGGGAGCAGAGATAACGAAGGTGGAGGATTTTAAGTACTTAGGCTCAACAATCCAGAGCAATGGAGAGTGTGGAAAAGAGGTGAAGAAGCGTGTGCAGGCAGGCTGGAATGGTTGGAGAAAAGTATCCGGTGTGATGTGCGATAGGAGAGTGTCAGCAAGAATGAAGGGAAAAGTGTACAAGATGGTGGTGAGGCCAGCGATGTTGTATGGCTTAGAAACAGTGGTGCTGAGGAAAAGGCAGGAGGCAGAGCTGGAGGTAGCGGAGATGAAAATGTTGAGGTTCTCCTGGGAGTAACGAGGATGGATAGGATCAGAAATGAGTATATCAGAGGGACAGCCCACGTAAGATGTTTTGGAGACAAAGTCAGAGAGGCTAGATTGAGATGGTTTGGACATGTACAGAGGAGGGATAGTGAGTATATTGGCAGTAGGATGCTGAGGTTGGAACTACCAGGCAGAAGGCCTCGAGGAAGACCGAAGAAGAGATTTATGGATGTGGTGAAGGAAGACATGAAGGTTGTTGGAGTCAGAAAAGAAGATGCGGAGGACAGGGTGAGGTGGAGGCGGATGATTTGCTGTGGCGACCCCTGAAGGGAGCAGCCGAAAGTAAAAGAAGAAGAAAGAAGAAGATATATATATATATATATAGAGAGAGAGAGAGAGAGAGAGAGAGAGAGAGAACACCCTGGACAGCTCGCCAGGCCATCGCAGAGCAGAAACACATTGATGGCTTTGCAGCTACTCTTTATGAAAGTGAGCAATGATTCTTTTACATGAACCTCAAACCATAGACAGTGAGAGACATGGCCAGCCTTTGATAACTGAGTTAGCTGCACTGGGGGAACAGTGACAACCCGTGGAGAGTGGGGCTTGAACCCCAAACCTTAGGATCAGTGATCCAATGATCCAGCACCCTTCCCCCCCAGTCCACCACTGCCCGCTATATATATATATATATATATATATATATATATATATATATATATAAACCATGGAAAGTGAGGGATCCCTGCATATATATATCACTTATAACATTTCCATGGTTAATTGGGACTGAGATCCCCCCACGACCGTCAAATTCCATGAAGTAGAATCAACCGCCCTGACTGATGTATACGTACATGTATATGTGTATATAATATCACTAAATACATATTCAACGCTATAAATGCTTATAACAACTAACATTCAAAAATAATGCATAAGATGAAAATAAAATATAAATACACACGTACAGATGCACACCTCACATAAAAATATAAATAGTTTTGATGGGAGGTTTTTGATTGTTTTTTGTTTTTGTTTGTTTGGGTTTTTTTTTTTTTTTAATAATTAGCCTTGTTTTGTGGGATTTTCCTTAACTTTCCACTATTCTTCCTTAATTTCCTTATTTTTAAAAATTTTTCGATGAATATTTAAAAAAAAACCTGACACACTGAAGCTGAATGAATTGAAGCGCAAAGTAGCGAGGGATCTATATATATATATATATATATATATATATATATATATATATATACACACACATATATATATATATATATATATTTCAGATGTATGCTCTATGCATACACATATAGTACCCGCTAGGCCACATATTCTCTATGTCCTTCTTGGTCAGTCAAGAGCCCATTTCTGCTTGAATGGTCTGTATTCTGATGGCCTGATGCATCTGTTTGGGGTTTTTATTGTGATCATATGAAACTTGGTGAGATGGTAATGAGATTCAGGAATATGAATAGCCATCTGCTTCCCTCTGCAGTGCTCCAAAACACCTCTCACAGGAGGTGCATGCCAAGACACTTACGCCCACCTTTCAAACTCATATTACCGTTCATCCAGCAAGACTCTGAGTGGCCTCGTGATTAAAATATATACATTAATCTATCAAAATTCTCAGGCTTATGCAATGCCAAGTATAAAGCACAATATAACATTGGTGTGAAACTGACACGTTTTGTGTGGTACTGATAGAATTTATGATATATATCCATTAATTAACGGAATATCAGCCAGGACTGGCTGTAACGAAAGAGTTCTGGGTATATTTTGTCCTAAAATGCAAACACAATAAAAGGTTGAGAGAAAAGTATAACTTTTTCAAAGTCCTTGGACGACACACTGAGCTGTCAGTTTCAAGAAAGTCTGAGGTCATGCTAATGAGCTATATGAAATGCTGGCCAGTGCAAACCTTGCTTACTCCGTATAATGCCCTCTTATCTACCCCTTGCCATATGCATGCCCTCGCTCTGACCTCTGCCCCTGCATAGAAAATGACATCTGACTGCTTAGGTAACATCGTCTGACACCAAATATACATCGGCTGCCCTAATTTCTTTTTCTCATGACCTCCCTTTATGGCAACGCCTCTCCTTTTCTCTCTTGTGCAATCTTGCAGTCATATATGAAGACACACCATTCATGTTCCATGCGTCTGACCTTCTCAAGTGGTTTTATAATTGCACTCGGAGGTAAAAGTACCACACTTATGACAATGTTTTCAAAGACGATTGCTAGCAGAAACGATACCATGACTTATTTAAAATCCCGATGCCTTATGTTAGTCAGACAGGGGCATACAGGTGCTTTCTTTGTGTTCTCTTTTTCATTCATTCATTTTCTGTAACCGCTTCATCCTAATTAGGGTCGCGGGGAGGCTGGCGCCCATCCCAGCCGACTCCGGGTAAGGGCAGAGTATGCCCTGGACAGCTTGCCAGGCCATCGCAGGGTAGAAACACGCTGTCGGCTGTGCAGGTACTGTTGTTGAAAGTCAGCAATGGTTCTTTTACACATCTCACCATAAACAGTGGGAGACATGGCTGGCCTTTCATAACCCAGTCAGCTGTACTGGGGGGACATAACAACCTGTTGAGAATGGTGCTTGAACCCCAACAACTTTAGGTAAGGTAAAGGTAAAGTCCATTGGGCTTCTTACACCCGAGCCTAGTAGCTCATCGGACCGGTGCTTATCCCCGGATTCTGTAGCGTGAAGCGACTAGGAGTACAGCTCCTTCTGGATGGGACGCGAATCCATCGCAGGTTACTGTCCCAGTATATTTTTACTGGTACTCATTTATACTGCTGGGTGAACAGAGGCACACTTGTGGTTAAGACCTTTTGCCCAGGGGTCTCACTGGAATTTGAACTCACAACCTCCCAATCATGAGCCCAGCAACCTAACCACTACACCACCGGCCCCACAACAACTTTACCATTACTTTATTATCTTTTTTTTTGGGGGGGGGGAGACCCAGGTTTCACTTGGGCAGTGGTGGTCTAGTGATATAGGGCGCCGGATCGCTGATCCAAAGGTTGGGGGTTCGAGTCCCACTCTCCACAAGGTTGTCACTGTCCGCCCCCAGTGCAGCTAACTGGGTTATCAAAGGCCGGCCATGTCTCACACTGTCTATTGTGAGAGGCATGTAAAAGAACCATTGCTGATTTTCGACAAGAGGCTGCAAAGATGTCGGCATCTGGTCTGGCGAGCTGTCCAGGGTGTACTCTGCCCTCTCCCGGAGTGGCTGGGATGGGTGCCAGCCTCCCCGCGACCCTAATTAGGATTAAGCGGTTACAGAAAATGAACTGAACTGAACAGGTTTCACTTTATTGGAGAACGCCATCATTCCACATTGCTTCAGCATGAACAATCCCTTCGCTCATTTAGCTGCATTTATCTGAGAGGAATCCTTGTGTAGGCACAGACTAAACCATTTCATACCTTTAGTAAGGGGCGAGAGGGGCATCAGAGAGCCTCCATTATATTTATACAAAGTTCAGGCTCTCAAATGATTTACTCACTCACTCACTCACTCACTCAATCAGTCAAGCTGAACTGCTTAATCATACTAGGGTTACAGGAAGGCTGGAGCCTACCTTCGCCAACACCAAGCAGAAGGTGGGGTACACCCTGAACAGCTTGCTAGGCTAGGCTAGGCTATCACATGCTAGGGCCAGTTTGGAATAGCTAATTAGCCCAATGTACATGTCTTGGACTGCAGGGGGAGATTGGAGTACCCAGAGGAAATCCACATGGAACTATGTGAGCATATCAATGAAATGCTTATTAATAATTATAAATTAGAAGCTCATAAAGATAAAATGCTGTCATGATTATGACATACTAACTCGTAATTATTAGCATCTTATAGCATCTCATAAGTATGACTTATAATCAGACTTTCTTCTTTTCATAAACTTTTTATTAAGTTTTTTCATTGATAACAAATATGAAAATCCTGATAAGCTCATATTGTATTAATGATGTCATCTTGCCGAAACATAAGTATACATTTATGGATATATGAAACACACAAACATTTATTCATTAGCCTTCTAAGTTGCTTAATCTTAATTATGGTTTGAGGGTCTTTTCTCTCTCTCAGCTCTTCAAAGTACTCTTTCCTTCTTCCCAGCACACTTCTGTCATCAGTCAATACATTTCCCTTTCTGTCCTTAATCACTCTAACTTGCTGCATGTCCTTCCCATCTCTATTTCTCTGCTGTGCCAACCTGTATAAATCATTTTTTCCCTCTTTCCTTTCCAATTGAGCATACAAGTCATCATACGCCCTCTGTTTGGCCTTTGAGACCTCTACCTTCACCTTATGCTGTGCCTCCCTGTACTCCTGTTTACTCTCTTCGGTCCTCTCAATGTCCCACTTCTTAGCTAACCTCTTCCTTTGTACACACTCCTGCACTTCCTCATTCCACCACCAAGTCTCCTTAGCTCCTCTCCTTCCAGATGACACACCAAGTATTCTCCTACCTGTCTCCCTGATCACATGAACTGTAGTTGTCTAGTCATCTGGAAGCACCTCCTGACCACCCAAAGCCTGTTTCAACTCTTCCTTGAAGACAACATGACACTCTTCCTTTTTCAGCTTCCACCATTTTGTCTTCTGCTCTGCCTTTGCCTTCGTCACCTTCCTCACTATCAGCATCATCCTGCATATCACCATCTGATGCTGTTTGGCAACACTCTCACCCGCTACTACTTTGCAGTCACTGACTTCCTTCAAATTACATCACCTACACAAGATGTAGTCTACCTGTGTACACCTACCTCCACTTTTATAAGTCACCCTATGCTCCTGTCTCTTCTGGAAGAAAGTATTTGCCACAGCCATTTTCATCCTTTTTGCAAAATCTACCAACATCCGTCCTTCTGTGTTCCTGTCCTGGATACCAAACCTGCCCATCACTTCCTCGTCCCCTCTGTTTCCTGCACCAACATGTCCATTGAAGTCTGCACCAATGACCACTCTTTCACCTCTGGGGGTACTCTGCATCACTTCATCTAACTCACTCCAGAATCTCTCCTTCTCTTCTCGCTCACATCCTGCCTGTGGGGCATAAGCACTAACAACATTGAACATCACGTCTTCAATTTCTAACTTGAGACTCATCACTCTGTCTGACACTCTTTTCACTTCTAGAACATTCCTGACAAACTCCTCCTTCAAGACGACTCCTACTCCATTTCTCTTCCCATCCACACCATGAAAAAACAGCTTAAACCCTGATCCTAAACTTCTAGCCTTGCTACCTTTCCACCTGGTCTCCTGAACACACAGTATGTCATCCTGTACCGTCACCCCCCCCCCCCCCCCCCAGGGCTGCATTTCAGTGTTTTAGATTTGATTAATCGTTTATATCATTAAATCCTCTTAATCTGTAATTTGAGCCCCCGTCTTTCTTTGCTTCATTTACATTTATATGATTTATATACCTGAGTACTAGAGTAACATACTGAGAGGGATAAAAAAAAGAAAAAAAAGCCCCCAATAGTGAAAATGAGAGAGAGAGAGAGAGAGAGAGAGAGAGAGTACATTTAAAAATTTTGCCTGGAATCATAAATATTTTACGTGTGTCTCAGTTGGTTTTCTGCATCTCCTCACTGTTCATAAGTTTAACTGGTTCACAGTTGCCAGAGTAGAATGATATGCTCTCTCTCTCTCTCGCTCTCTCTCTCTCTCTCTCTCTCTCTCTCTGTCTGTCTCTTTCTCTCTATCTCCCTCTCTCTCTCTATCTCATTTTTGTCTTTATATATATATATATATATATTATTGTAGGCCTCCGTCAGTCCCGAAGGACTATGGCTGCGCTCTAATATATATTGGGGTATTGCTGTTTCTATCTGTCTCTTTCTCTCTCTCTCACTTCCTTTCTCTGTCTCTTTCTCCATCTCACTTCCTCTCTCTCTCTCTCTCTCTATCTATCTATCTATCTCATTCTGTCTCTCTCTATTGATCTCATTCTTTGTCTTTATCATGCTATCTTTCTCCTTCTCTCTTTCTATTTTTTTAGTTCCACTCTCTCATTATCCCTCACTTCTCCCCCTCTCAACCTGTTTTTATCATTCTCTCTTTCTCTTATTCTGTCCCTCACTTTCTCTCTCTCTCTCTCTCCCTCTCTCTCTCTCTTTCTCTGTCATAACTCAAGACTAACTTCCTGAGTCAGAATAAGGTCACATGTGCTTACACATTCAGTAACCTCTTGTTTATCTTTTTGGATCTGGAGCCATCCATCTCCTGTATAGTCAACATTACACCTTCTTGACAACAAACATACAGTGGCAGTGTCCTCATCCTCCTGTGTGCTTACGCAGCACACTCCGACAGTCTGACGTGCACATGAAAGGGACATTTCCAATTTAAATGGGGTCTTTACACAGATGCTGCATCATGAATATGCATAGCGGGACTAAGGAGTGCAGGGGGATGGGGGGGGGGGTAATCAATAGAG
>CM045728.1:124132297-124137297 GCA_024760905.1 Plotosus lineatus | reverse complement strand
CTCTAGTTTCCTTACAATGTCTAAAGACTTGCACATTAGGCAAATTGGCTATTTTAAAGTTTCTTTGTTTGTGTGGGGTCTTTCAAGGTCTGACAAACTGTTTAGCTTGTCCCACCCAAGTGTAGGCTGATATAGGCTCTAGCCTCTCTGCAACCATAGTAGTAGGATTAAACAGTTTGATAAAGGAGTGCTCAGAGAATATTTCAGGCAGTGATGGCCTGGTGAGCTGTCCAAGGTGAGCTCTGCCTTTAGTTGGCTTAGATGGGTACCGGCCTCCCCATGACCCTAAATAGGGTTAAGCAGTTCAGAACATGAATAGATGATTGAATGATTATTTCAGCCTGATTTCGAGTTGTGTGTTATTGTTCTTCTGGATTTCTGAGTACGTACTTTCCGGACTATAAGTCGCACTTTTTTCATACTTTCGCTGAAGGTATGACTTATACTCCAAAGCAACTTATATGTGAAATTATTACATATAATTCTGTTTGCCATAATAATAACAGACATAATTTCACATGTTTATTTTTACACACACAACCGCACGAAGGCAACAAGAGGGCAGAAAAGCAGAGATTATTATTACTGCAATGAACAAAACAAACAAAAAAATCTAATTGTGGGCTAAAAGTTAATCGTAGGCTAAAAGCTAGATGGTAGTAGGTAGAGGAACAAGTTCGCACATGGGTGCTTGAGCAACGTGCATCAGGGAGAGGCTTGTCAACAGGGTAGTTGCAACTCTACGTCCACGTGGTTGTCAAGGAGATGAATATAAATGCCTTTCTGTGAGGACCTTCTTGGTGTTACCGCGTCATGAAAAACAACCGCCTCTCTATGAGAGCAAGGACCACAACGTCACATAAACTGCCAGCAGATTTCCAAGCCAGGGTAGACAGTTTCCATGAGTTTGTGACTTATACTCCAGTGCGACTTATACAGTGGTACCTCTCTGTACAAAATGAACCTGTTTTAGAGCCTTTTTTGTTCCCTGGATTTTTCGTAAGTAGAACAGCATTTTACATGTAAAACACGTGATTCATTCCAAGGCCCCCAATACTACCCTTTAAAAATTATAAAAGCGTACCTTTTAAGGCACTTACTTCGTGTTGACCATGTCTTCTTAGCAGAGTTATAATCTTACAAATGTTCATGCAAAGTTAAAAGCCTGAGCCAAAGAAAAAAGTTGCAATTAGCACACTCGAAAAACACATGAGCTGCTGCTCAAGGGAGCTGTGTCATCCCTCCTAGCCAATTGGGGGCCAGCGGGGTGGGATGTTGGAAGATAGCCAATGGGAGGGAGCTGCGTCATCCCTCCTAGCCAATGGGAGGCCAGTGGGGTGGGATGTTGGGAGATAGCCAATGGGAAACCAGCAGGGTGAGATGGTGGGACATGTAGTCAGTGGGAGAGAAAGTCATGCATTGTTTGAATGTTTGAATGGCGTGTTTGGCGCATTTCGTAAGGAAAACTTGTTTCGTATACAGAGACAAAAACTTAAGGAAAATGTTTCTCGTAAATTGGATTTTTCGTATTCTGGGGCTATCGTAAGGTGAGGTACCACTGTGTAGGTTTTTTCTTCTTTATTATGCATTTTTTGGCCAATGCGACTTGTACTTTGGAGCGACATATAGTCCGGAAACTACGGTAATTGTGGATTATTCCAATACCAATTTGTCAAAAACAAATATTTCATAAATGCTAGTTTGTGATTGCTAAAGCTTGTTTTAGCAATAAAAAGCATTTGAGTGAACATTGTGTGTCATTGTCTGGAAAGCTGTTCAGTTAATCAGCACCAGCAAAATTAATGAGAAAAATACCTTGAGGAAGAAGTGCTTTAAATTCCAGAGTCTATAATTGCATGGTTACGACACGGGGCATGGCGGCCTTGTCTCACAGAGGAAAAGCTCGGGGTTCAAACCTCAATCAGTTTGCATGTACTGTATTTATACAGCAGGGGTTGCTCAGTTGTTAAGACACTGACTTCCACATCTGGGTGTTCAATCCCCAATCCCACCAGGCTGGCACCTGACACTGTATGGCCCTTGAACGAGGCCCTTAATGCTCAGTTGTCTATAAGTTTAAATTTCTTAGGGTAAGTGCATCAGTCAAATGATTTAAACGTCCTCTGAGCTTCATCTTGGTTCTCTAGTTGTCATCCACAATCCAAAGACACACATTTAGGCCAGTTGGCTCCTGTAAATTGTCCCAGGTGTGAATGCGAGTGTGAATAATTGTCATTCACATCATTTCTGAACCGCTTAATCCTAATTAGGGTTGCAAAGAGGCTGGTGCCCATCTCAGCCAACTCTGGACGAGGTCGGAGTATATAAAGCCATCGCAGGGCAGGAACATGCTGACAACCTTGCAGCTACTCTTGTCAAAAGTCAGCAATGGTTCTTTTACATGAACCTCTTACCATAGACATTGAGGACCGGCCTTTGATAACCCAGTTAGCTGCACCATGGGGGGAAGGGGGGGGGGGCAGTGACAACCTGTTGAGAGTGGGGCTTGAACCTCCAACCTTGGGATAAGTGATCCAGCAACTTTACCACCAGGCCACCACTGTCCCTGTGAATAAGTGTGTCTTTCAATAGATAGATAGACAGATAGACAGACAGACTGCAATGGCCTAGTGAACTGTCCAGGTTATACCTTGCCCTCATCCAGAGTTGGCTGAGATGGGCACCAGCCTCCCCGCGACCCTAATTAATTGTTAAGCAGTTCAGAAAATCAGGGAAAATGAATAAAGATTTAAAAGATCAGTTCACTGGAACCCTCGATAACATTTATACAGTTATTTTATGAACTCTAGTGTGACAGTGGTGGCCTGGTGGAAAAAGGTGCTGGATCACTGATCCTAAGGTTGGGGGTTCGAGTCCCACTCTCCACAAGGTTATCACTGTCCTCTCCAGTGAAGCTAACTGGGTTGTCAAAGGCCGGCCATGTCTCTCACTGTCTATGGTGAGAAGTTCATGTAAAGGAACCATTGCTGACTTTTGTAAAGAGGAGCTGCAAAGCCGACAGCGTGTTTCCGCCTCTTGCTAAGAGGTTGTGTCAGGAAGGGCATCCGACATAAACACCTACGCCAAATCAAACATGCCAATCATTAATATGAACAGGCAGATTATTCACTGTGGCAACCCCTGAAAGAGAACAGCTGAAAGGAAAAGAAGATTTTATGAAATCTGTTTATACTGTATATGACTTACCCTGTACAGTACAATGAGACTTAGTGGAATAAGCATTTTTTTCCAACCCATATCCACTGCATTGTAAGAAATATAGCATTTCTATTACTGCCTCGTCTTCCTCACTCTTCTTCTTTTCCTTCCGGCTGTTCCCTTCAGGGGCTGCCACAGCCAATCATCTGCCTCCATCTCACCCTATCCTCTGCATCTTCTTCTCTTACACCAACTACCTTCATGTCCTCCTTCACCACATCCATAAATCTTCCTCTTTGGTCTTCCTCTAGGCCTTCTGCCTGCTAGTTCCAAACTCAGCATCCTACTACCAATATACTCACTATCCATCTTCTGTACATGTCCAAACCATCTCAATCTATCTTGTGCTGAAATGTTTAATCTTATTAAGATCGCGAGCACACAGAAGCCTGTCTCAACTGACACGGGCTGAAAGGTGAAATATGACCCGATCAGCTCACCATCAAAACCATCACGGGCCCAACACACACTCAACCACTCACACGCTGGACTAGTGAGAGTAGTGTCGGCTGAGATAGCATCTGTAGATAAGTACTGATGAATCAGTGAATACAGTATATTCAGAATGCAATTTAAATACTTTTAATTTCATGAGCTTTTAATAAAAATATAAATAAAGATGTGAGTAGTAAAAGTTAAAATATTCATTGAGCTGGATCAATACATTTATTTAAAAGACAGTGATGGACATTTGCCAATAAAATATGATTATTACTGGGGCTGGCGGGGTTTGGGGTGTCAAAGTTTAAAAGCTTAATTAAGAAATTCATGTAATTTAATTTTCTGAGCCGCTTAATCCTTCTAGGGTTGCTGGGCTTATTCCAGCTGACATCTGGCAAAGGCAGGGATGCTCTAAACAGCCAGACCATTACAGGGCCAACACACACACACACACACACACACACACACACACATATATATATATATATATATATATATATATATATATATATATATATATATATATATCAGTTCATTTTCTGTAACCGCTTAATTCTATTTAGGGTCATGGGGAGGCTGGTGCCCATCCCAGCCCACTCCGGGCGAAGGCAGCGTACACCCTGGACATCTCACCAGGCCATCGCAGGGCGGAAACACACTGATGGCTATGCAGCTACTCTTGTCGAAAGTCAGCAATGGTTCTTTTACATGAACCTCACACCATAAACAGTGAGAGACATGGCTGGCCTTTGATAACCCAGTTAGCTTCTCTGGGGGGGGGGGACAGTGACAACCTTGTGGAGAGTGGGACTTGAGCCTCTAACCTTAGGACCAGCACCTTTTATCACCAGGCCAAAATTGTCCCATATACTATATGTCTGTCTGTCTGTCTTCCTTTCGGCTTTTTCCCTTTTACTCGGGAGTCGCCACAGTGAATCATCTGATTCGCACGTTTGATTTGGCAGAGGTTTTTACGTCGGATGCCCTTCCTGTCACAACCCTTTTTAGCAAGGGACAGAAACATGCTGACGACTTTGCAGCTCCTCTTTACGAAAGTCAGCAATGGTTCTTTTACATGAACCTCACACCATAGACAGTGACAGACATGGCTCGCCTTTGATAACCCAGTTAGCTGCACTGGGGGGACAGTGACAACCTTGTGGAGAGTGGGACTCAAACCCCCAACCTTTGGATCAGCAATCCAACACCCTATACCACTAGACCACCACTGCCCCCCCCCATATACTATATATATATATATATATATATATATATAGAGAGAGAGAGAGAGAGAGAGAGAGGATTTTCTGAGTAGATCCTTCCGTAGGAGAGTGCTCAAT
>CM045728.1:124102297-124127297 GCA_024760905.1 Plotosus lineatus | reverse complement strand
CCTGACAGCAACACCCTGACGGCTATGCAGTCTACTCTCGCGGTGGATCTTTTGCATATCTCTCAACCACAGACAGCGAGAGCCATGGTTGGCCTATGATAACCCAGCTAGCTGCACTGGGGGGGGACAGCAGTGACAACCAGTCACTTTTGTTAGTGGGGCTTAAGCCTCCAACCTTGGGATCACCGGGCCACCACTGGCCCTTGAGATATTCTTGTCATTTTATAATAAACATGAATGTGAAGAGTGATGAAGACAGGCCTCCGCGACAAGAAGCAAAATACAATTTGGTGCCTTTAATTCCGATAGTGATAATGGCTTATAATTACTGTAACTCTAGCTGGAATTTTGCGCGGGGGTGTATTAGAGGCATGTGATGGACTGGTCTCTGGATACAAAAAAAGGTTACTGCTAATTAAACCGCATTCCTCTTCACTGGAGCGCAAAATGCTTAGCGCCCCAAGTTATCCAGTGGCAGCTGTTACTCTCTAAACACCTCCGAACTCTTCTGTTTCTTTTTGCACTCTCTCTCTCTCTCTCTCTCTCTCTCTCTCTCTCTCTCTCTCTTTCTCTCTCTCTCTCTGTGTGTGTCCTGCTGTTCTCAGAGAAGGTGTGATCTCAAGCTCTCAGAACTCTTGAGTCACAAATGCTGCTGTCTTTTGTCTTCTTTCTGGTGGGTGTGGGTGGGTGTGGGGTGGGTGTGGGTGGGTGTGGGGTGACCTGATCATCCAAATCTTGTCAGGTCTTTCATGGTCTCATCTCAGCTCATCTCTCTCTCTCTCTCGCTCTCTCTCTCTAGTAAACATCATGCTAACCTAACCAGATTTGATTGACATACCCATCCCTAAATCACTCAGCTTTTTTCCCCGCCCCCTCCAGGACGCACCTCTCAGACAGAAGGATAGGACTGTGTGGGGGAATCTCGAATAGTTATTATGAATCTGTGCTTTTTCGTATAATATGATATATCATGTACCGTATTACTCATGATGTCATTTATCGTTCCTTCATCTTTCTGTCTGAAATACAGTATTTGGAAAAGATCTGATGCTTGAGGTAGGAAAATGATGGGAAAAATCCATCTTAGGAGTTTGAATGTAGTTCAGCTAGCGATCGTACACCATCCCCCCCCACACACACACACACACACACGCACACACACAGGTCTTTGCTTTGGGTGGCCGGTTGCCTGCTTACCTTCCCTCTGACACACCATGAATGGCAGATGGCTCTCCCTAGATAAGAGCGAGAAGATGACAGAGAAAGGGAGACTGGGAGGTTGAGTCTTCTCTGCAGATTCAAATAGAAATTGAGCTACTCGCGTCACACAAACCTGTATGCACTCGCAGTACCTACATTATTCACTATAATACTACGGTTGCTGGGGAGGCTGGAGCCTATCTCAGCCAACACTGGGCAAAGGCTGAGCATACTCTGAACTGCATTCCAGTCCATCACAGGGCAACATACAAACAACCATAGCGAGTGAGTTTAACATCTATGCCTTTGGATTGTGAGCAGTAACCGGAGTACCCAGAGGCGAACCCACACAGCATGGGGGTGAGCATGAAAAACTCCACAGGGAAATGCCTGGAACTCAGGACATTTTCGCTGTGAGGCATACACTGTGCATTAGGCCAGTGGTCCCCAACCCCCGGGTACCGGGCCGCACAAGAAATGATTATTTCTGTTTTATTTATTATCTGAGTCTGAACGATCTTTTATTTTTGAAAAAACTTTTATTTTGAAAATGACCGGATTCTCTCGGTTACATGTCGGTCATTTGAGCACTAAAATGTAACCCACAAGGGGACAGCACACAGACGTGAGTTGGACATGTTTCAAACAATAGCGGGGATTTTGGGTGAGACTGAGCCTGAGCCTTCATTCTCTCAGCTGGTGCACCATCACCTGTGTTTTTTTTTTTGTTTTTTTTTTTTTAAAGAAGAGTTCAAGCTCGATTAAAAATATAACGCTTAATCCTGATTAGGGAGGCTAGCACACATCTCAGCCGACTCTGGGCAAGGGCGGGGAACTATATTTACAATATAAACAAGCTACCCCCCCCCGCCTCGGGCCGTGGTAAAATTGTCAAGTGTTGACCGATCCGCGGTGATTAAAAGGCTGGGGACCACTGCACTGCACTAGGCCACCATATCACCACGTACATTATTATTTTAAAATATTTGCATATTTGCTCCAAATTCAGAATTCAAGAACTGTCTTCGTATACATGTATAAATGACAAAGGGAATGATGGGACAGCTGTCTGTTTGTTATTGGAATCAGGGCTTTGTCTTACAAATGCTGTACCAAGGCAGCCTACTTTTGAGTGAATTGCAGGCTTAGTGCAGATATTTTTAACTGGAGGCTCCGGCGTTCCTTATCTCTGTGTAGACTGGATTTGTGGTGTACTTTTGATTACGTTTCCCCGGACTGAGTAAAATCCCACACACTTTTTGTGAAAGCCAGTAGGACAGTTGACGTATTCCATCAACAAAGGCCAGTGAAATCCCAGTGTATTCTCGTTATTCAGTTTAAAGGATACCATCAAGTACGATGAATAATTCATTAGCTACAGAGATGCTAACAGTCGAAAATAGCAAGAGGGAGAGTGAGGAACGTCAATCTGGACTCATTGTCATGTCCTGGGATTTTCAAAGATTAAAACGTGTGACTACCGCAAATCGAATGCATAATCCTTAAGCCACTTTCATGCAGGAAGTGATGAGCGGCACGGAAATCACTGTGCCGCTGAACCGCATGCAAAATCACCTATTTTATACAATCTTTAGAAGCAAATATGAAAAGGTTTTTGGGATTTCATCTGGCAGCATCTGCCAATCAACGCTATATTTAAGCTTTGATTGGTTATTGAATGAATCGCCTATCATTGCTCATTTCATTGGCGATCATTGACCTTTCATGGTCGCCCATCACTTCCTTTGTGAATCTGGCTTGATACACCAACTGTGCCACACTCGTCAGTCTGTTTTCTGAGTCTAGATCAGCGTTTAAGTTAGTATGTTTCATTTATTTGTTCACAGGCCCGAATGCATGGCATGTTTAGTTGATGTTCTGTCATTATGTTGATTTAAGGTCAAATTACTTTCTAACTGTGATTGATCCGTGCTTCCGTTGGACCCAACTCAAGGCCACACACACACACACACACACACACCCCGGACATTTCTATGGAATCTATGAAGATGTAGCATTATGTCTGGAATATGCTTGATTCCCAGAGGGCTCCTGCACAAGTATCTTGATTTCCATGTGCTCCCAAGATGCCTTTGATGCAACCATTGGAAATTGACATGACGAATGCACGAGTTGCAGTGCCAGCAATAAATGTGGCGTCAGTGAGTTAAATTTTTGGTACATCACGTCAGCATGTTTCACACGCCATCTCCTGTGTGATTCTGTAAAGAATTTTGAGCAAAGCTCTCCAGCGGAGAACCGTAGTCATAGACTGTAACTAGGATGGTTGTTCCGTGTTTGTCCGGTGTCTGTACGTGCTCATGACAGATTAGCTATTAATAAGAAAAAGGAACCCTACAAAATAGAGGCTCATACACCACTGTTCATACTTGCACACAATAAAAATATATATACAATCTATTCATTTATTCATTTTCTGTAACTGCTTAATTCTAATTAGGGTGGTGGGTAGAATGGCGCCCATCCCAGCCGACTCCGGTCGAGGGCAGAGTACACCCTGGATGGCTCGCCATGCCATCGCAGGGCAGAAACACGCTGTCGGCTTTGCAGCTGCTCTTGTAGAAAGTCAGCAATGGTTCTTTTACAGCCTCTCACCACAGACAGTGATAGACATGTGGCCGGCCTTTGATAACCCAGTTAGCTGCACTGGGGGATATACAATCTAACTTTCAGGTAAATAAATACAGATGTACAGAACATAAACTGGTTAAATGGATGCCTAATCCTCAAAGACATATGATACACGAGATAGCTCATTCTTTAAGATCCAAGATGGCGCTCCCTTGAGGGCGACGTCGCAGAGTTCTCAGAGTCATGTTGTTTGTTTGTTTGTTTTGATTTGTTTTATTTGTTGGTTTGTACGTTGTTTTGTTTGTTCATGTTTTGCGCTATGCTCGTCTATGACCAGGCAACCCTACTACAGCTATGAGAGCGCAGTCCTTTTGGACATTTTGAACTGAGCACGCTCAACTGGTATCCTGACACGCCGCACCCCGGATAACAATAAGCCCAGGCGAAGACGCGGCAGGCGGGGAGGGGCTGAACGACGACTCCGGCGCTTGGTTAGTAGTGGAAAGTTAGCATTCCCGGTCATACTGCTTGGAAATTTACAGTCTCTGCGAAACAAGATGGACGAGCTTCATGCTCGAATTGCAGCGCAGAGGGATCTACACGACTGCTCCATGCTGTGTTTCTGTGAAGCATGGCTCGAGGAGAGTACACCCGACGAGGCGATTACACCAGCCGGATACACGGCCTTCAGGGAGGACTGGAGTGCAGCAGATAGCAACAAGGCCCACGGAAGAAAAACGGCGGACCTCGTTAAATAAACCTGGTGTACTGACTGTAGATGATCTACAAACCGTGCTCTGAGAATGTGGAACATCTAACTTTGAAGTTGCGGCCATTTTGTGGGTCCAGAGAACTGTTCATTTTTTTTTTTTATTTTTTTTTTTTTACAAACAAAATAACAGGCATAGTGCAATATAAATATAAATACAATATAATGATATAATTATAATTATAATATAATCATGATATAATATGATAGAACACAATTTAGTGCAATTTAATTTATTGCTGATGTATCCACCGATTATTTATTTATTGTATTATCATCATCATCATATTATTATAATAATATTATTATTATTATTATTATTATTATTATTATTATTATTATTATTATATTGTTTACTGCGTCTGTGTAAGGCCCTTTTAAACATAGAATTTTTATGTATTTATTTTATAGTGGTTTTGTGTTTTTGTTGATTTGAGATTTCCTTTCTGTTTTGTATCTTGACTCTGAGCAACCGCACAAAGAATTCCTATGTGTGTAAAAGCACAACGGCAATTAACGACCTTAAATCTTGAATCTTGAATCTATAAATGAAATTGTAAATAAACCAGTGAAAAGAAGGCAGTGGTGGCCTGATCCCAAGGTTGGGGGTTCAAGCCTGTATGTGTGTGTATTTACATTTTATTTACATCTTATGCATTATTTTTGAATGTTTAATTTGTTATTATAAGCATTTATAGTGTTGAATATGCATTTATTGTTATTATATACACATATACATGTACGTATACGTCAGTCGGCGGGTGGGGGGTGGGGGGGGGGTTGATCCTACTTCGTGGAAATCAGAAGTCGCGCGCGCGGGGGTGTCTCGGCCTCCATTAATCGTGGAAAGTGAGGGGTTCGTGTATATGCAACTTTTGATGGCTACCCGAGCCAGAGATGCTTTTGATTCAAATCGCATTTCCTGTTTAAATCTGCGCTGCTTCTTTCACTCAACAGTTCTCTGTTCTGTCTTCCTGTAGTATGGTGTAAATGTCATACGTGTTCTGAGTGACATTAAGTTATTCGGCAGAGTGTTGCCCCAAAGATTCCATCTGCACAAACATGTGCTGACACACACACACACACACACACACACACACACACACACACACACACACACGCCTATGACATCTGACTCTATTAATAAACCGTGCTCGGATGGCATGACTAGGATGAATAGTCTCACACAACAGTGATGAAATACCTTGTTCCTTCTGGCAGGTACGCAGTCATAGCATTGCTTTTCTGTCCTAATGGAAAAGCTCGCCATAGGCCCTGTGTCATTAGTTTAGTGAGGAATTATGCACTGTTGGGTCACACTAAGCCGCTTTTCAGTCCGCACCGAGGTCACCCGGGAGCTCTAAGCTCCTATCAGTTTTTTAAAAACCCATTTTCAAGCATTCAGCTGCGTAATAATTCACTCGCCTGTGTTTATTAGGGAAAATCTGCTTTAGGGCTGATGTGTAAGGGCCTGGGCCTCAGAGTGGTGTTACACAACACGACATTCAGAGAGAAAAATCAATACTCATAGAACTCAGGCTTGCCTTAGTTCTTTATCGCCCACGTCTGTACAATTTCGTGCATGTGCTGATCACGATCGCGGTCGCTCAGTGATGATGCAAGGGGTAGCGAATGAAAGGATAAGGTCAGTTTTACTTTGGCTTTGAAGCAAATATTTTGGCCAACATTTAGCAGACTGAGCTCATATGCAGCTGGAGTCGTAAATCATTACATATCATTAGAAATCATTACATATCAATGCACACTGACGGAGTAATAGCATCTCTGTACATTCACGTAAAAAAGAAATGCGTCCCATGGAAACCGATGATTCAATCCTTCATTTTCTGAACTGCTTCATCATAATTATGGGTCACGGGTAGGCTGACGCCCATCTAACCTGATACTGGACGAGGGCAGAGTACACCCGGGATGGCTCACCAGGCCATAAACACGCTGACAGCTTTGCAGCTACTCTTGATGAAAGTCGGCAATGGTTCTTTTACAGCCTCTCACCACAGACAGTGAGAGACATGGCTGGCCTTTGGTAACCCAGTTAGCTGCACTGGGGGGAACGGTGACAGACTGTTGGGAGTGGGGCTTGAACCCCCAACCTTGGGATCAGTGATCCAGCGTGTCCCCCCCCCCCAGGCCAAGCTGCCTGGAAACTGATGATTTTTCAACATATTTGAACATATAAAACTTTTCATAATTGAATACAGGAATATTACAAAAAGAATACAGGGATCCCTCACTTTCAGCAGTTAATGGGGACTGAGACCTTCCCCCGCGACGGCCGATTTGCGCGAAGTAGGATCGACCCCCCCCCCCCCCCGAATGGCATATACGTACATGTATATGTGTATGTAATATCAGTAAATACATATTCGATGCTATAAATGCTTATAATAACAATTAAACATTACAAAATAATGCATAACATGTAAATAAAATTTAAATATGCAAACATATAAACGCGCGCCTCACATAAAAACGTAGGGAATTTTGTTGGGGGCTTTTTTTTTTTTTTTTTTTTTTTTTTTTTTTTGCATAATAGACCTTGTTTTGTAACATTTTCCTTAACTTTTCCCCTATTTTTCCTTAATTTCCTTATTTTTTATTTTCCAATGAATAATAATTTTTGAAAAACTCGCGATGCACTGAAGCTGCAGAAACTGAAGCACGAAGTACTGAGGCATCGCTGTATTAGCTTTTTAAGTCAGTTATTCAAATAAAATATCAATAGATGAAGTACTAGTTAGTCCAGAAAGCACATAGTCATCCCTTGAATTTCGCAGATAATGTAGACTAGACCTGGCCGCGATAATCGAAAAACCGCGAAATAGGATCACACCTCTCATTTCTACCATACGTATATGTTTTCGCGTCTATACAATATCAAGAAGTGTATATTAAACGTTACACAGTTATATGCATATGTAAATACTGTAATGCATTCATATTTAAATACAATTTAATATATATAATTAAATACATATAAATACTTTAAGTACTGTACTCACCTCTGACAATAGCTCTTCTTCGCTTGACCTTAATCTTAGTATTCTTTGATGTAACGCATGGTCGATTCATTTCTGCTGTAATGGCGTGCTACAAGGGCATACATTTGCCCGCCGTCAGCATATCTAGCAACTTCACTTTTTGGGTCACTGTCATCATATTTCGCTTTTTCTTGGACTCATTGGATGCCTTAGAGGGTGCAGGATGTTCACAAACACTATAAGATCACAAAAATTCCCGCGGGAATGTGTGAGGCTACAGTGTTACACGTCTAAGCCAATCATCTTGCGAGATTGAGTTGAGTGGGCGGTCCCTGCCTGAACTGGGACTGAAGGAGGGGCACTTTCTGTCGTTTGTAAACAATGGACGCGGGCTGCCTTGGGTCCCTGCCTTCCGCGTGCGTACATGCGAGTTTCAGCGCGAATTTTGAATTTTTTATGAATATTTTTTGATTTTGGATACTTATGGAAAATACCACGATGCACCGAGGCCGCAAACTTCAAGTCGCGAAGTGGCAAGGGATGACTGTATACCCCAGACCTCAAAAGCTAGTAGAAGAAACACTCGTTTACTCAATCTCAGGAACTGGAGCATATTAGCCAACACCGGGCGAAGGCAGAGTACACCCTGAACAGCTAGTCACAGCATTGCAGGACCCAACACACAACTATTTACACTCATACCTAGACGCAATTTGGAACAGCCGATCAACCTAATGTGCAAGTCTTTGGAGTGTGACGGGAAAATGGCAACCACAAGAGAACATGCTATACCTCAGTACAATAATGCCCTTGCCGAGCCTGCGGGTTGAGCTTTTATTTGGGTTTAGCAACAACCATATGCCCAGTCAATTCAGTGTCCAACAGCAAAGAAACACCTTTTACTGGTAGTTCTGTCTCAACACTGACAACCACACAACCTGACAGCAAGTCTGACTTTAACTCAACATTACGTAACAGAGCTGTCAGTCACACAACCACAATCAACACCTTGCAAGATAATAAATTCACCAGTGGCAGAACTTGAATAAAAATGTAATATCTGTATACCTTCCAACATCAATGATCGAATTTCCTCAGTATCCCGTAAAATCTTGATTCGGTCCTGGATTGGTTGTTCAATAAGTGACGCTAGACCCTTAGAGAAACAAAATCAAAACCACAGTTATTATTACCAGGGTGCTTGTTCCCTAGAGGGGCCGGTGGTGTAGTGTTTAGGGTGCTGCGCTCATGATCAGGAGGTTGTGTGTTCGAATCCCAGTTAGACCCCCAATGTGCTAAGACCCCTGGGCAAGGTCTCAACCACAAGTATGCCTCTGTCCACCCAGCAGTATAAATTGGTACCAGTAAAATATACTGGGAAGGTAACCTGCGATGGATTAGTTTCCCATCCAGGAGGAGTTGAACTCCTGGTCGCTTCACGCTATGGAAACCGGGGGTGAGCAACGGCATGATGAGCCACTGTGGCTCAGGTGGTACTAGCAGAGAATATTCACTATAGTTGGTGAGCAGGAAGCTGGATCACTGTTATAGTGGTTAACATGTTCGCGTCCCAGTCAGATGATTCAATGTTGGATTTCCGTGCTTGGGTGGGGTACCTCCAGGTACTCCAGTTTCATCCCACGATCCAAAGACGAGCACATTAATATAACTGTCTGTTCCACATTAACCCTAGGTCTGAGGGCAAGTGTGAATGGGTGTGTCTTGGCCCTGTGATTTTCTGGGGCGATGTTCAGGGTTTACCCTGTCTTCACCCAGTTTTGTTTGAGATAGACACCAGCCTTCCCATGACCCTTGTACTATTAACCGGTTTTTGAAATGAGTGAGAGAGTCAGTGATAAGCAAAAATAAATGGACGTCAATCAGGCTGGATTGATTTCACTGACAGTTCCATTAGTGAAAGTATTATTAGATTTATATGGACCCCTCCCCCCCCCCCGTAAAATACTCACTTTTCCCATGAGACACTTGTGCGCCCTGTGTCTTCTTTTTGATGCTGGATGCTTAAAATTCATACACTTCTTTTGTCCATCAAACCCTTCCGCCTTCTCTTCCCTCGCTGTACGAGACAGAAACATCCAGCCCTGTCACTCCTATATGTTCATCTAACGCTGACAAGACAACCGGCACTCTTATTTCATTCTATTTCTACGGCTGTGCTCGGCCACTGAGATCATGAAGCTCTTAAATGCTTTATCGAATGTTAGTTAGTGTTTGTTCTCCTGCAGAGGTGCACGCTGAGCTATCAAGCGCCAAAGCGGATGATAAATGAGTTTGACGCTCATTTCTCCTCTATTGTCAATAGCCTCCCACCGCATGTGATTGCGATCACTCTAATCATTCCAGCATTAGCTCCGACTCATACATACACAGTCGCTCACTAACTCTCACACTCACTTCTGAAGGAATATGAAATTCGACCCTGCTGGCTGTTCTCTATTCACATGCACAATATCTGCCACTGTGCCTTAGCATTAGGAATTAGCATTAGCGATCAAACAAAAGCTACTTACAAAGTAAAGTGAAGTCCTTTGACCCTATAGGCTAGGGGGAGGTGGTGAGGATAGATTGTTGGGTAAAAGTGAGGGATAAAACCCTTTGTTTGGAATAATAGGAGGGTGATTGGCACAGGAAAGAGGCTTGTTGTGAGGTGGACAACCCAACAGAGCGCGGCAGAATTGGAAACACACACGCTCATATCGGTGCCTGAAGAGCGCGAGAGTGTACAGTGCTGATAAGGTGAAGGAGAAAGGAAGAATATTGCTGATCTGAAAACAGATTGGTGGAATCCGAACTATTTAAATGAGCTTTCTTCAACACCAGCAGCCAAATGTGTTGTATTATATGAGACAAATCTCGCAGCTTATGCAAGCACAAATTCTCGTAGATGCAATGAGGTATATTGTGCGCTTGCAATTTTAAAACATCGCCGGTGTATTTTCCTATGATAACCTTTCTTTTTTTTCATTTAGCAGATGCTGCATGCTCTATAAAACAAAGCAATTTATATGTAGTAATGTTGCATTTCCAGATGAAAAGAGCCTGCTTGTTATTTATTTATTTATTTTTTTACTCTTCAAGTTTTATCACTAATAAGATCACTGTGGGAAAACCGGTGGCGTGATAGTAGTGATTAGCATGTCTGCCTCACAACAAGAAGGTTTCGGGTTTGATTCTCGGGTTCAGGCATTGCTGTTTGGAGTTTGCATGTTCTCCCAACACTTGTGTGCGTTTCTCAGGGTATTCTGGTTTCCTCCAGCAGTCCAGACATGGCTGTTCCAAATTCCCCTACCTGAAAATTGTTGTGTGTCTGACCCGTGATATTCTGGTAAAACTGTTCAGTTCATTTTCTGTAACCGCTTAATCCGAATTAGGGTCGCGGGGAGGCCGGCGCCCATTCTAGCTGACTCCTGGCGAGGGTAGAGTACACCCTGGACAGCTCGCCAGGCCATTGCAGGGCGGAAACACGCTGATGGCTATGTAGCTACTCTTGTCGAAAGTCAGCAATGGTTCTTTTACATGAACCTCTCACCATAGACAGTGAGAAACATGGCCTTTGCTAACTGGCTTATTAACCTTGTTATTTATTATCTGCCATTAAAAAAAAATCTGTGTAAAGTTTTTAATGTTTAGTTGCAGCATCAACCTGGATTCAAACGAGTAACCGCTAGGTTGATAGTTACAGTTCCTGTCGATGGTTGAGAGCAGAACATAAATTTATTTCAGCCTCTCAGGACTTGTTTGAAGAGAAATGTTTGTGCAGCCATATGCTTTCCTAGTGAGAGGCTTGTCACTGGCCTCTAATATGTTATCTTAGACTGGTATCTGCTGCACACAGGCCAGCTAATAGGACAAAACATTGAGTACGCATCACTACCTGGGCTGGAACAGCCAGTGAAGAAGGCAGCATGTGCCAAGTACCGTATTTGACATGATAAGCACCCAGGGCGGTTAAGAAATTAGAGTGGGTGGGCACTTATTTAATGTTACCAGCGGAGTGGAAGGGTTAGTGCTAATTTCTATCGACTTGGAAAACATGAATAATAACAGAACAGCAAAAGAGTTTTACTGGTATTTGTGTTGTTCATTTTGTGGTATCAACCAAACTACTTACATGAAAGCTGAAAATAAACAAAACAGCATGAATAAAAAAAAAAGACCCCTTACTTTTCACCCCGGTGCTGTTCCTTTAAACCAGGGGTCACCAACCTTTTTGAAACGGAGAGCTACTTCTTGGGTACCAATTAATGCGAAGGGATACCAGGTCGATACACACCTCTGAAATTACAAATTTGCTCAATTTACCTTTAATTATATGTTATTTTTAATAATTAATGATATTCATCGATGTGAAGATATTCATTTGATTTAAAGAAATATTAAAAAAAATTAGATGCAGCTAAATGGAGAGTGGCGCTATGGAGTCGTGGGCCTGTCCTAAAAATAGCAGTGAACAGGTCTGCGAGCAACTTATATTGTGCTTGCGGGCTACCTGGTGCCCACGTGCACTACGTTGGTGATCCCTGCTTTAAACATTTTTCCGGAAGTAAAATAGAGCCAATCAACACGAATGTCAACTTTAGCACATGACACGTTGAACCAATCAACACAAACATAAACAAAAGCACATGGCCAGGAACGTGCTTAAATTTATGAAGATAGAGGCGGGGGGGGCACTAACCAGTGTCTCTCCCCCTTATGCCGGTCCCAAGCCCGGATAAATGCAGAGGGTTGCGACAGGAAGGGCATCCGGCGTAAAACTTCTGCCACATTTAAAAATGCAAATGATCAAAACAAAATTCATACCGGATCGGTCGAGGTCTGGTTAACAAATTCCATCGCCATCAGTGCTGGGTCAACCAACAGGGTGCTGATGGAAATTGGACTACTGTTGGTCGAAGACGTCGAAGAAGGAGAGGCGGGAGGCGGTCCGTGAGGGCAGAGAGAGAAGAGGAAATGCGTGAGCCTCGGACTGAGAGTAGGGACTTTGAATGTTGGAACTATGCAAGGAAAAGATAGGGAGCTGGCTGACATGATGCAGAGGAGGAAGGTGGACATACTGTGTGTTCAGGAGACAAGGTGGAAAGGTAGAAAGGCTAAAAGCTTAGGAGCAGGGTTTAAACTGTTTTATAATGGTGTGGATGGGAAGAGAAATGGAGTAGGAGTCATCTTGAAGGAGGGGTTTGTCAGGAATGTTCTAGAAGTGAAAAGAGGTCAGACAGAGTGATGAGTCTCAAGTTAGAAATTGAAGGCGTGATAGTCAATGTTGTTAGTGCTATGCCCCACAGGCAGGATGTAAGCTAGAAGAGAAGGAGAGATTCTGGAGTGAGTTAGATGAAGTGATGCAGAGTACCCCCAGAGGTGAAAGAGTGGTCATTGGAGCAGACTTCAATGGACATGTTGGTGCAGGCAACAGAGGGGACGAGGAAGTGAGGGGCAGGTTTGGTATCCAGGACAGGAACACAGAAGGACAGATGTTGATCGATTTTGCATAAAGGATGGAAATGGCTGTGAGGAATACTTTCTTCCAGAAGAAACAGAAGCATAGGGTGACTTATGAAAGCGGAGGTAAGAGCACACAGGTAGACTACATCTTGTGTAGGCGATGTAATTTGAAGGAAGTCAGTGACTGCAAAGTAGTAGTGGGTGAGAGTGTTGCCAAACAGCATAGGATGGTGGTGTGCAGGATGACACTGATGGTGAGAAAGGTGAAAAAGGCAAAGGTAGAGCAGAAGACAAAGTGGTGGAAGCTGAAAAAGGAAGAGTGTCGTGTTGTCTTCAAGGAGGAGTTGAAACAGGCTTTGGGTAGTCAGGTCCAGAGGACTGGACAACCACAGCCAATGTGATCAGGGAGACCGGTAGGAGAGTATTTGGTGTGTCCTCTGGAAGGAAAGTAGATAAGGAAACTTGGTGGTGGAATGAGGAAGTGCAGGAGTGTGTACAAAAGAAGAGGTTAGCCAAGAAGAAGTGGGACATTGAGAGGACCGAAGAGAGTAAACAGGAGTACAGGGAGACACAGCGAAGGCGAAGGTAGCAGTGTCAAAGGCCAAACAGAGGGCGATGATGACTTGTATGATAGGTTAAACAGTAAGGAGGGAGAAATGATCTATACAGGTTAGTACAGCAGAGAAATAGAGATGGGAAAGACGTGCAGCAAGTTAGAGTGATAAAGGACAGAGAGGGAAATGTATTGACTGATGACAGAAGTGTGCTGGGAAGATGGAAAGAGTACTTTGAAGAGCTGATGAATGAGGAAAATGAGAGAGAAAAAGAGTAGAAGGGGTGACCGTTGAGGAGCAGGAAGTAGCAAAGATTAGTAAGGGAGAAGTGAGGAGGGCATTGAAGAGGATGAAGAGTGGAAAGGCAGTTGGTCTCTGATGACATACCAGTTGAGGTATGGAAGTGTCTAGGGAGGTAGCAGTAGATTTTCTGACAAGAATATTCAACAAGGTCTTAGAAAGTGAGCAGATGCCAGAGGAATGGAGGAGAAGTGTGCTTGTGCCCATTTTTAAGAACAAGGGCGATGTACAGAGTTGTGGCAACTACAGAGGGATAAAGTTGATGAGCCATACAATGAAGCTATGGGAAAGAATAGTGGAAGCAAGACTAAGGGCAGAGGTCAGCATTTGTGAACAACAGTTTGGTTTCATGCCAAGAAAGAGCACCACAGATGCAGTGTTTGCTTTGAGGATGTTAATAGAGAAGTACAGAGAAGGTCAGGAAGGAGCTGCATTGTGCCTTTGTGGATCTGGAGAAAGCATATGACAGGGTGCCGAGAGAAGAACTGTGGTATTGTATGAGGAAGTCTGGAGTGACAGAGAAGTATGTTAGGAGTGGTGCAGGACATGTATGATAGATGTAAGACAGTGGTGAGGTGTGCTGTCGGTGTGACAGAAGAGTTCAAGGTGGAGGTGGGACTACATCAAGGGTCAGCTCTCAGCCCCTTCTTGTTTGCTATGGTGATGGACAGGCTAACAGATGAGGTTAGACAAGAATCTCCATGGACTATGATGTTTGCAGATGACATTGTGATCTGTAGTGAGAGCAGAGACCAAGTGGAGGAAAATCTAGAGAGGTGGAGGTATGCCCTGGAAAGGAGGGGATTGAAGGTTAGTCTTAGTAAGACAGAATACATGTGTGTGAACGACAAGGACCCAAGAGGAACTTTGAGGTTACAGGGGCAGAGATAAAGAAGGTGGAGGATTATAAGTACTTAGGGTCAACAGTCCAGAGCAAGGGAGAGTGTGGAAAAGAGGTGAAGAAGCGCGTGCAGGCAGGTTGAATGGATGGAGAAAAGTGTCCGGTGTGATGTGTGATAGGAGAGTATCGGGCAAGAATGAAGGAAAAGTGTACAAGACGGTGATGAGGCCAGCAATGTTGTATGGTTTAGAGACAGTGGCCCTGGGGAAAGACAGGAGTCAGAGTTGGAGGTAGCAGAGATGAAAATGTTGAGGTTCTCTTTGGGAGTAACGAGGATGGATAGGGATCAGAAATGAGTACATCAGAGGGACAGCACATGTTAGATGTTTGGAGACAAAGTCAGAGAGGCTAGATTGAGATGGTTTGGACATGTACAGAGGAGGGATAGTGAGTATATTGGTCGTAGGATGCTGAGGTTGGAACTACCAGGCAAAAGGCCCAGAGGAAGACCAAAGAGAAGATTTATGGATGCAGTGAAGGCGGACATGAAAGTCGTTGGAGTAAGAGTAGAAGATGCAGAGGATAGGGAGAGATGGAGGCAGATCATTTGCTGTGGCGACCCCTGAAGGGAACAGCCGAAAGGAAAAGAAGAAGAAGAAGTGAGCAGGAGACTCGGGTGAAAAATACTCGTCATCACTTTCTGATAGGTCCATATCTGGCTCATCGCTCCATTTATTCAGAGCATCCCATAGTTTTGCTGGAGCAGTTTCTAATGGTTCATCGGTTGTTGGACATTTACCAAGAGAACACAGCAAAATATTTTCCTGTTTTTTAAAGCACGGCAGAACGATCAAATGTGTTGTTACTGATGAACATTATAGACATTCCCCAGTGGCAGGGGGTCTTGAAATACCATGTAAACTCACTTTTACACAGTGAACGCCTCATTTTACAGTTACAGAGACTGATTGAATAAAATTGGTAGGTTTGATCTACCATTTTGCTCCCAGTACACAAGGGCGGTTGTTAGACATAAGATCAAAAACATGGGGGTGGGGGGTGGGGGAGTTATTGGAACAGGTGCTTATTACGTCGAATACGGTAGTGATGGCAGTGTGGCAGCACTAGAGTGTCTGATGCTGCCTGATGCCTGACTTAACCACTAATGTCATACGTGAAATGATCGTGTTTTACTGTCTGGTTAATACAATCATATGAATCCTGTTGTGAATCTGTTGTGAGAGCAGTGTCAGTGCTTTATATGAAGTCATTCTCACTGCAACATTGACATGCTCATCTTATTCTTCTTTCCACATTCATTTATTCTCTTCACTGGAGCTGTACAACATTTATACACATAAAGGCCCATTGTGGAGATGTATATGACTGGGCTGTGCGGGTACATATAGGAGCGGTTCTCGAATGCGCTTCATCAGCCCCTGTATGCCTGACTGACTTTATAGACTCTCCTGCCAACAACAATAGATTAGCTATTAAGGTCATGTTTTGCCATTTAGATGTGTGTGTGTCCATGAATGAGGATGATTGTGGATTAAAATTCAATTCTCATCCATGTGCATTCTACCATCTTTCCTCTGGTTATCACAACAGTTCATTTTCTGTTCCCGCTTAATCCTAACCCCCTCTCGCCCATCCCAGCCAACTTCGGGCGAGAGCAGAGTACACCCTGGACAGCTCACCAGGCCATTGCAGGGCGGAAACACGCTGACGGCTTTGCAGCCTACTTTTGTCGAAAGTCAGCAATGGTTCTTTTACATGAACCTCACACCATAGACACTGAGAGACATGGCCAGCCTTTGATAACCCAGTTAGCTCCACTGGGGGGAGGGGGGGGCAGTGACAACCTTGTGCAGAGTGGGACTCGAACCCCCAACCTTTGGATCAACGATCCGGCACCTTATACCACTAGACCACCACTGCCCCACTATCACAACAGTGCAAGTCAAATAAACTTTTGGGCATTGGATGCACAGTATAGACCACATTCTATTTATTTATTTACAGAACTGTATAATCCTCATATGGTTGTGGAGAGGTGGGAGTCTATCTCAGCTGAATTTGAGCGAAGGCAGGGTACACCAGTGTCTAGCAAGTGCATCAGAAAGCCAACACACACACACACACACACACACACACACACACATGACCATTTATGCTCACACTCACACTTAAAGGCAATTTGGAACAGCAAGTTTGATGAATGTTTTTTACTTATTTTTAACTATTTTATTTCACTTCACTAATTTTGATCTCTTGTCTTCTGCTGCTTGGCCGCACTCCCATCGCCGTTGATCTTTTTCGACTGGATCCATAATAGGAGAAGCCTCTCCATCTCATCATTGAGTCCTGATCTTTCCTCAGATAAAATAGTAACCTCCTTTGCTGGTTTAACTCTTCAACACGGTCTTCTGTTTGAGAATTGTATAGACGCTCGATGCGTTCTTCCCATACGCCTTACACAGATCTACCACGTGGACTCCTGTATTATGTTTATCTATATTTCAAGCTTCGTTTCAAAAGAAATCAATTTTCTTCTCTTCAATATATCAGCCACCTCCTTACGACCCATCTTAGAAACACTGTGATATCCACAATAAAAAATAAGACTAAAAAAGTCACAAAATCCGAACCACAGAAGAAAAAAAAAAACTTTTGCTACTAATGCCGGCCGTGGGGAACATGCTTTTTTTAACATGCTGGTGGACCAGCTTTATAAGTGTGATTGCACATCCTCTACACTAGGTGGCAGTTGCACTCTCATGGTGTTTTCTATGCTGGAGGGGAAAAAACACCGAGCAAACAATATGAACTGCAGTAAACACTATTTATAGTCGCAAGCGGGGCATGGGGGGGTGTAAAATTTTTTTTTTCTTCCTATAGGGGGCATAACAGAAAATAATTGAGAAACATTGCACAAGGCATTCTCGGAGCACAGAGGAATACATGCAGAAGAATACAAGGCTAATCAACCCGGGAAAGCCATTACCTCAGCAGAGCTCGTAAGTTAAAAATTTGCTTGTTGGATGGGTCAGATTTTTTGTGGGATCGAAGCTCATCTCGTGCAAAATTTGTTATAAGGGACACTCGTAAGTTGAGGTACCACTGTATAGGGAAAACATGCAACATCTGCACAGAAATGCTGTCTCCAAGCCCTGAACTCGAACCCAGGTCCATCTTGCTGTGAGGCGGACGTGCTAACTGCTATGCCACAGTGATGCCACATTTTAAACTCTGAAATTCTTTTCTATTGAGCGACATGTTCCTACATGATGCATGGAGTGAACATAATTCATTACTCAGCATTAGAGCAGCGTGCTTTAAAGAGCTGTATTCAGCTGTTCTTTCCACCTGAAGGGATTTCCAGGAACACGGATTTATTTTGAAGCCTTTAAATATATTTACATTCAAACAGGCTTTTGACGCCCGAGGGGAAAGGGTTGCGGTTGGGTTGCAGTTTAGAAGAGATGCTTTCCGAAAACCAACTAGCGTAAACCTGCCTCATAGCGCATTGTTGGCCAGTAAAAATGTGTTGGGGCAGAAATCAGTGCAAGCTGAGACTGTATCTGGCGTCCACGCTTTAAGTGTGATCATTACAGCACATTGTGACATCACAGCGAATCGTCTCCCTCTCACATTTTCATTTGCCAAACTCTTTTATATAATAAGGGTTGTGAGGAGACCAGTGCCTATCTCAGCTGACACTGGGCAAAGGTTATAAAGGGTATATCTTGAACAGCATGCCAGACCATCGCAAGGCAACACACACACGCACGCACGCACGCACGCACGCACGCACGCACGCACGCACGCACACACGCACACACACACACACACACACACACACACACACACACAAAACTAAGGGAAATTTGAAACATCTTGTCAGGCTAATGTGCATTTCTTTGGATTGATAGAGGAAACCAGAGTACTCAGGGGAAGCACATTCAAGCAGGCAAAGAATACGCAAACTCCTCACCGAAACAACCTGGCCAAGCCCTGTAGTCAAACCCAAGGCCTACCTGCTGTGAGGGGGGATGTACAAACAACTATGCCATCGTGCTGTCATATACAGTATTTTAAATAATGTAAATAGTGCATGCTTCTTACATGCTCCCACATTTTACTCGATTGTTGTGTAATGAACTGCAGCATGGCCCAAATACATGAATCAGTAAGAATTGTCCTGGGTATGAGATTATAAACTGCAACTGGTGGTGAGGGTCTGTCGTGGGGATGATAGAACTGTGAATAATATGGAGCCACCCCTTAAGCACTGCTCCCAAGTCTGCTATGACCTAGTTCAGTAGCACCTGTCAGGGTACGAGCTATGGTCAAATCGCGAGGTCAGGAGCTGACTCTAGGGGCAGTGCATTCCAGAGCTCCTAGGTGAGGGGATGCGACCCCTCAATGCACAGAGTCTGGACCAGCATAAAACATAGGAGTTCTGGCTTGAAGGTGTGACAGCAAAGGGTGCGGCACACTCTGGGCACCTTTTGGTAAAATAAATCAGTTGCCAGCCGTCTTGGAAAGGCAAGCCTCGACAGTTGACACGACCTGACGGTCGACGGTCTTTCAAAATCTGTGTGCGATGAAACGGTCGAGCACATATTTCACTTTTGGATTGTAGTTAGTGATACTGCGCACTGCCGAAAATGGGTTCGTATGTGGTAAATAAAAGCAAAAACAGCCGACACGGCATGTGAACACTCCAAAACATTCAGAAAATATTTGTTTAAAGATGACTTCAAAATGCTAAACATACGGTAATGATGATGGCTATGCTACCAAAATAATAACTGAACTTAAAAGCACAAATCTAACTGATTCAATAACAGGTTTGTTTAATAATTTACTTGGATTTCAGGGAACCATTTTACACAACCTGTGGGTCACGCAGCTCATTTTCATCTGAATGAACTTTGGGTTACCAGAGTCATTTACCTATGAACCATAAACTGGTTCCCCAAATTTTTCAAATGTGGAGGCCTGAAAGGGCAGGACCCTACCAAGTATCCCTCAATGCTAACCATGGCAATTAGTCATAGAATTCGAACCCCTTTGGAAGGCAGAGCCCTCTGTGGAGATACCCCTAACATCGATAGAGGAGGTAGACCTTCAACGACTAGTAGGTCCTAAAAACAGATAGTTGGCCCTAGTGAGGCCGATGGCCCAAACTCTCTAGGGAGGCCAGCTGCTGATGTCGGAAGGCAATCCACCAGAGGAGGAACGCTAAGAATTGGAACATGGAGCCTAAGAACACTGCACAGACCTGGAAGGTACGAGAGCCTGAAAAGAGAGATGACAGCAATCTGACTCAACATCCTTGGCCATGATGCGATGAGATGGACAGACAATGGCATTCTGAGAGATGAGGAAAGAGTGACAATTTAATCAGGTGGAGAACTTCACGCCCATAGAGTGGGAATCATCATAAAGAAGGAAATTGTGAAAATGTATGATTGGTCAATATCAGAAAGACTGAATATAATGAAGGGCACACCCTTCAACATTCACATCCTGCAGGTGTATGCCCTAACTTCCGACCACCATCAAAAAAAAAGTTGGCAGCTTTTATGAGAACATCAAAGGAGCAATCAAACAAGCAAAGAGTGGAGAAGTAATCATCATAATGCACAACAAGTATGCAAAGATTCAAAACCAACACCAGAACCCACTCACAACAAGGTTTGAAATTGGAGAGCAGAATAAAAAAGGCACAGAATTGGCCAACTTTTGCATTACATCAAAATCTCCTCATCACAAACACCCTCTTCCAACATCCTGAGAGGATTTTATATTTGGAAAAGCTTCGGAGATATCTACCGCAACTAGATCTACATCATGATCAATGCAAGATTCCGCACCTGTATCAAACAAATCAAGACCTACCCAGTGCAAAAAAATTTGCTCTGACCACAACTCAGTGGTCACGAAGATCAAGATCAAACTGAAAAAAAAGCTTGAAAGTGAACAGCAAGACCCAAACCTGGAGCTGAATAAACTGAAGGAAGATCACTACAAGGACAGATAAAACATTAGCGTCACAAAAAAGTACAATGCATTGTCCACAGAAGAAGAAGAAAAGAGAAGAAGAATCACTAGAACGGGAATGGAAAGCCATCAAAGACATCATGACATCAGCTGCAAGAAAAGTGTTGCCCAGGAATAAGAAAGAGCAGAAACAAGAATGGATGACCGAGGACATTCTGGAGAAGATGAAGATAGGAATGAAAGCAAAGAATAGAGATATGCAGAAACATCAGAGACCATCAAGAGAGAGATTGATATAATGTGCTGCAATGCAAAGAAAAAATAATGGAATGAGAAATGTGAAGAAATTTATAAGGAGATGCACAAGAAGATCAGTGGAATCACAGTTGACAAAGCAAGAACACAAAAAAGTAAATGCATCAAGAATGGAAAGATGCTTTTTGAAGAAGAGGAGATTGGAGGAATCTACCACTGAATTTGACCAACGAAGAAACCCACCACCAACCAACACAGGAGCAGGAGATGAGAACAGTATCCTGCTAGAAGAGGTGAAGAAAGCCATCCAAGACCTTAAGAAAGTGGCTGGCCCAGACCACCTGGCCACAGAGATGCCGAAGGCAATTGATGAGAAAGGAGTACCATGAGTCCATGCCCTGCTAAATAACATCTATGAGACCAGACACATCCCATCCAACATGAAGGAATCCACCTTAGTACACTTACCAAAGAAATAAAAAGCCACAATGTGCTCAGAATATCGAATATTGGGCCTAATGAGCCCCATTGTCAAGATGCCACTGTGAATTCACTTCCTCAGAAGAAGACAGAAAATTGAAAATGAAATCAGTGAACAACAAAGTGGCTTCATGACAGGAAAAAGAACTCGTGAAGGAATTTTCAACCAAAGAACCATATGTGAGCGATACTGTGAAATGAACAAGAAAGTGTACGCATGTTTCATGTAGACTATGGAAAGGCTTTCGACTGAGTGAACCATGAAAAGATGATTCAGTGCTTGAAAAAAGTTGGAACAAATACAAAAGACATGAAATTGACTGTTAATCTCTTCTGGGCACAAAGAACTGCTGTCCAATTGGAAACTGGTACATCTGAACACCTTGAGATCAAGAGAGGTGTACCTCAGAGGTGTGTACTGTTACAAAGCCTATATACCATTTATATACTGAACACATATTTAGAACCACCAAAACCAGCAACAAGGGAATACCAAATCAACAATTTGCGGAATGTTGATGTACTTTTGGCTGAGAGTGAAGAAGACCTCCAGGAAATCATGAACAGAGTCAATGAGACTACCTGTCTGTTTTGTAACTTGACTCTTTGAACAACAGCACAAGAATTCCTATGTGTGTAAAAAACACAGATGGCGATTAAAAATCCTGAATCCTGAATCCTGAGGGAGAAAAGCATTACAACATAAAAATGAATGTGAAAACATCAAGTCAATGGCGATCAGCAAAAGGGAAGACCCGACACCAAATAAGATCAAGCTTGACGGAGCAGATATTCAACGAATCCAAAATTTAATCTATTTTGGATGCAAAATTACCAAAGATGGCAGGAGTGAAGATTAAGCAGAGAATTGGTATTGCAAGATAAGCAGCCTTCTTAGAAATGAACAACACCTTGACAAATCCATGAATGTCCTTGAAAACAAGACTCAGAATAATACAGTATTATATTTCGTCAAAGTTAATGTATGGAACAGAGACATGGACAACATCTCAGAAAGTGAAAGACCGCCTATGTGCCTTTGAAATGTGGTGCTATAAAGAATGCTCAACATCAAGTGGACAGATAGGATCACCGACGAGGAAGTGCTGAGGCGTGTGAACATCAAAGAAAGACTGTTTCGAACAATCCAAAAAAGAACCCTTATTTATTTCGGCTATGTAATCCCCAAAGAAGACCTGCAGAGAAAATTACTAGATGGAAAAGTTGAAGGGAAGAGAGAGAGGGAGACCCCAAACCATGTGGACCAATACCATCAGTCACAGGACAGGACCTCATCTACATCAAGGCAGTATGGAGGGTGAATAACCGAAGCCACTCGCGGTCCATGGCATCCAACCCTCTAAAGTAGAGGATGTAACCCGATGATGAGTAAGATTTAATGCTGACTAAGGTCAGAGAGTGCGAATGAGTGCTGAAAACAGTTAAATATTCACAAAGGGCAGCAAGGTCAGATACTGTATGCCATATGTGACAGCTGCTCTGTGTCAGATTTAATGGCCAGAGAGAGAGAGAGAGAGAGAGAGAGAGAGAGAGAGAGAGAAACTTCAGACAAGCTAGTGTGATCAAAGTTGAGAAAAGTTGGTGTTCAGAAAAAGAGAAGCTCTTATTCGGAATAGCTGATGATGACATTGCCAAGTTTCAATTTCTCCATGACTGCGCTGGCAAATTTGTCCAGAAGCAGTGCATAAACTTTTATTGTGGGTAGGGTAATAATTCCGCTCTCTGGGACTTCATCTCTGAGCTTGTAGGTCATGTGACACACGCTGGACATTGTAATGGAGACAGACAGTGGGACATGGAGTTTGGCCCCCAGTAGAGCTCCGCTAAGTGGTCGGTAAAATTACATCCACATCCCATAATAAAGACAGCCCATATCCCAGAACCTTAGTAGATAACAGTCACTAATTAAATCAGTGGAAACAAGTCACATGATAAAACATGACTAAAGCATGCATGATGTGTTTCATTCTTCTTATACTAGAGCAATGTAGGGTACGATCACCTGATGCTCCATGAGGGGTTTCACACAAACATGACATGTTCCCCTGCAGCACTTCTGCTGAGCTTTTGCGGATGATTTAAACAGGCTCTGTGGCTCCCGAGTGGGGTATCGACAAGATGCTTGACTATTAACCTGGAGATCGCAAGTTTGAATCTGGTTTAATGCACACAGCCCTCTGTGGCAGGAGCTAATTGGCTGAGCTCTCATGGGAGGGAAGGGCAGCAAATGCTCACTTTCCTGTCACTCACTGGGATTGCCAGCCAATCATGGGCGTCTGAGCTCATTCGTATGAGGGTACAGATAGCACTTTCCATCTGAGCGTGTTAGAGCGCCCCCAAATACACATGCACTGCAGTTCAAAAACGAGGCAGGTGGCTAGCATTGCATATCACGGAGGGGCGTGTGCATGCTTTCACCCCTTTCTGGTCGGTGGTGGTCATGTCATAGGGAAGGCAATACTGGATGGTGGGAATTAGGTATGACTATGTTGGGGGGGGGGGGGGGTGTTGGGGCTCGATATGTGCCTATCTCAGCTGACTCTGGGTGAGGTCAGAGTACATGCTGGACAGCTCATCAGGCCATCGCAGGGCAGGAACACCCTGATGGCAATACGATGGTCTACTCTTGACAAAAGTCAGCAATGATTCTTGTACATGCCTCTCACCACAGACAGAGAGACAAGGCCGGCTTTTATAACCCAGTTAGCTGCATTGGGGGATAGTGGGGCTTGAAACACCGACCTTCAGATTAACAGACCTGAAGCCTAATTAGGCTAATTATTATTTTTTTGGTAAATTAAATACCTTGGAACAGCAGAGAAACTGTGGGCACCTGGTAAGATTTTCAACTTGACCCACGGTGGATGGAATGGATCCTCGGGAAGGAATACTACATGAATATGGATGCCCTGAATGGTCTCCAGAGTCCCTCTATGGAGGCTCCAAAGAAGCTACATTAGATACTCAGTAATGTATAACTAATTCCAGTTGATTTTAAAATATGGTTTGAATCATTTCCTACTTTTCATCAATTTATAGTTCCCATGCATTTTTGCAGTGTTGTGGAACTGGAATCTTTGAACTTGAAGGTGGTAGGACAGAAATTCTCAGCTTGTCATGATACTGGGTGTCAGGTGGCAAAGATGGTGGCAGTAGCAAAGAAATCACAAATGAGCAGGTTGTCACAAAATTGCAAACGTGCACACTGTCACAAAAACACATGTAACACAGTTCCCAAGGCTGACTGCATCATGTGACAGACTGACTCACAAGGTTTACTGCTTGTTCCTGCTGCACCTGTGGAACCATGCTGTGCATTATTCCATCAATACACTGATAGTCATAGAAAATTTTGATTGTTCCTTGTGTTGTTTGGGAAGTTTGGGAAGAGTCCAAGTGTGTGCCATCAGTAATCAGTTGAATGTGCACATGATATTGAATGTTATAAATATATGCTTCAGTCCAGAGATTTCTTGATGAAGTTGCGTTAGGGAAAGTACAGTCGGCCCCC
>CM045728.1:123992297-124099797 GCA_024760905.1 Plotosus lineatus | reverse complement strand
GTGTGTCACTGCTAGTCTGCTACCCTAAATTATTCAGGATCCATGTTGCCCACAGTTGGTCGGCTCTGGGCAGCGCAGCAAGCTGAACACCTTCCCTGATCAGTCTCTTCACTGTTATTGGGTTTACTTGTATGATAGAGGTATATATTTCATGTACATGCACTTGGCTGTCAGTAACAATCAAAAAGAACAAATGTCCCCACAAAATTCGAAAACAGAAACATGTAAGAAAAAAAATATAACAACCGAAATATTTCTTTTTTTTGCTACTGAGGTTCGAGCACGGGGGCGTCTTGGATAGCACGTCCGCCTCACATCAAGAAAAAAAGATCAATTAGCAATTAGCCCTGCAATAGATTTTCGATCTATTCAGGGTGTACTCTGCCTGTGAACTATGATTGGCACTTGCTTCCCGTGTGACCCTGAAGCATAAGTGGTGTGTAGCTAATAGATGTTGTTTCAGTGTTATTTTTGCATAGATGTGCACTGTGTCCTGGCTTGAAATGAACAAAAGGATTTGTTTACATCTGTGCAGTAATGCATCGTCCCTCAGTCCCAACACCTATACAAGATAATCGATCTAACAGACAGGTGTGGCCAGCTGAAACACAGTACTGAGCAGTATCATCACTACATATGCCCACACATACACACACACACACACACACACACACACACACACACACCTTGTGTTGAGGATAAGGAAGTCATTCGGTAAGTTATGTCCATCGTGTTCAGATGCTGTCAGCTATGAATCTCAGCAGCTCATGATCAACTATGACCTCTGGAAGGTTGTTCCTTTCGAAACTCAATCCCTTCTTGAGAGTATCGATGTAATTCTTATCTGATGTACTGCGCATTTTGGGGACAATTAAAAGCCATCCCAAATCCTCTTGAATTGTCACACATTCCAATGTCACAAATGTACAAATGTCGGCAGTTCCATTTATGGCAATTTGACAGACGCCTTAATCTAGATGGCATTTTTCCCTCATATGATTGAGGGTTAAGGACATTGTTTAAGGTAGAGGCAGCTTGTTGATACTGGGGCTTGAACTCCTGACCTTTGGCTCAGTAATACCCCCATTTCAGTGGAGCACGACAGACTTACAGAAGCAAACGTGTTGTCATCCGCAAATGTTCCGCAATTATTCCCTCATCTTCCGTGTCATTCCGTGTCATTCCGTAGTTATTGCTCAAGTCTTCCTCCACTTCCGTATGCTTCCGGCAGGCCAAAATATTCCGTGAAAGTGCTTTTAAACATGTTCAAAAGCATACTCACAGAAAGAAAATAATCCGTGAGTGTTCCGTGGGGTTACTTTGGCATACTTTGGTGTACCTGTTTCGCACATGCTGTGAACGTTCCGAGAGTGTAAGAATTTCCACTTTTCCGTAGGATTTTCACCCGTTTTCCGTGTAAAAATGCCAAAGCTCTTCTGTAGACTGCGTTCCGCGCCTTTCCGCTACACGATCCTTGCATGCCGTAGTCCAGTGAAATGGGGGTATAAGAATTTCCACTTCTTTGTAGGATTTTCACCTATTTTCCGTGTAAAAATGCTGAAGCTCTTCCGTAGACCGCATTCCGCGCCTTTCCGCTAGGATCTTTGCATGCTGTACTCCAGTGAAATGGGGGTATAACCCAGAGCACTACCCACTAAGCCAACACTTATGTTATGTCGTTATGTTGCAGGCTGGAATGTCAGTTCGGTAAATTCCTGCAGATGTAAATGTTAATTATTCAACACAATGCTGCATTTAAAGTCAGATTCCAGCAGGTTGGCCCCACAGCCAGTCAACCACTCACTCATTTGCCTAATTGCTTAATCCAACTATTAAGCTTGAAGGAAGACTGGAGCCAATGTCACCTGACACTGGATGACAAAGGGGGTACACCTTGAACAGCTGACCAGGTCATCAGGGCAACACACACATACACAATCATTCACACTCTCACTCACACCAAGTGGTATGGTGGAACAGCAAATTAGCCTCATGTGCATATCTTTGGAATATGTGCAGAAACTGAAGCCCACACAAGTAGATGGATACAGCTTTATTGATCTCACAATGGAGAAATTTACTGTTACAGGCTCTCGAAGTACCATCAGTAGGGGGTGCAAAAGGTGTAACATCATTGGGTCATAATATTAGAACAGAACAATAAAATATAAAAATAACAAATAAACAAAAACATATATATATATATATATATATATATATATATATATATATATATATATATATATATATATATATTATACAATAAAAACTTTGTAGACTGGCTATATACAAATATCCATGTATCTTGAGGGCAGAGTAGATGGATTGATATGGTTCACAGTCACGGGGGGGTGGGGGGGAAGATGTGGTTGATTAAAGTGGATTATTGCACGGGTTTTTTATTGCACAGAATCACAGTTACAAAGTGGAGAACATTCAAACTCCACACTGAAACACCTGACCTCCAGACCATCGTGATCTGAGGCAGATGTGCTAACTGTTACACCACAATGCTGCTCACCAGTGAACCACTTTCCCATAAATGGTGTTTCGTCACCACTGTTTTTCTGTTGAGTAAACTTGTCTTCTGAAGGGAATTATAAATAAAAATATAGTGAACACAACAGTTGCTTGTTGAAAAGTCAAGAGCGTCTGATATGTCCATCCAGATCATGTGTCTGGATTGCATCCTTAGAAATTTTAAGTACAGGAATTCGAATTGGGGACAAATGCGCTTGATGGAAATCGGAGAGCTCAGTTGAGTCAGGGCACTTTCATTATTTCACATAGCACATATCATTTCCTTGAAGTGATCAGTCATGTTAAAATTATAAAGTATAGGTCTTACAAGCTGGTTTAAATGTAGCCACTGTGGTGAGGATTAGTGTGGCCATTCCGTGAGCATTCATTCATTTTCTGAACTGCTTAATTCTAATTCGGGTCACGAAGAAGCTGGCACCCATCTCAGTCGACTCTGGGCAAGGGCAGAGTACACCCTGGACAGCTCGCCAAGCCATCGTAGGTCAGAAACTCCCTGATGGTGATGCAGCTACTCTTGACTAAAGTCAGCAATGGTTCTTTTACATGCCTCAAACCATAGAGTGATATGATCTCTGACCTTTGATAACCCAGTTAGCTGCACTGGGGGGACAGTGACAACTCGTTGAGAGTGGAACTTGAACCCCCAACGGATCCCCAAAGGATCAATAATCCAGTACTTCACCACTAGGCTACCACAGCCCTCCCACTCTGTGATTGCTTTTTCTTCTTTTCCTTTTGGCTGTTCCCTTCAGGGTTCTTCACATCTTCATGGAGGTCATATTAATGATTCGAATGTTTGATTTGGCATAGATTTTTACACCGGATGCCCTTCTTGACACAACCCTTATCAAGGGGCAGAAACACACTGACGGCTATGCAGTCTACTCTTGACGAAAGTCAGTAATGGTTCTTTTACATGAACCTCTCACCATAGACAGAGAGAGACATGGCTGGCCTTTGATAACCCAGTTAGCTGCACTGGGAGGACAGTGAGAACCTTGTGGCGAGTTGGACTTGAACCCCCAACCTTAGAATCTGTGATCCGGTACCTTTTACCACCAGGCCACCACTGCCCACCCATTTTGTGACCATACGTTTAGATGCGGTCTCAAAATATTGGCATAGGAAATATGCACTTGCTTTAGAAATGTGAGCATCTGTGGTGCATATGTCGCAGCCATCATGTCTACCAGCAGCAACTATGATGCATTCTTGGCAGTTGCTGTTCCATGTACATTTTTACCCTCTGGAATCTCTATGGGTACCATCGAGTAGGCCATGTATGCATCACAGATGCATCCTCAGTTGCAACAGTTGAATTGACCTTCATTTGACCCATGGTTATTTTCAACATTGAAAAACTTTCCATGAATAGACACCCCACCCTCTCAGTTGTAGAGGTAGCTCTCTGGCTTTTATGTATTGAAGGGTGTGGAACACTTATGGTATAATGCCGGTTGATACATGAAGGGCTAAAAAGCATTTACCGTGCAGTTACGGTAGCTTTAAGGTGTTGGAAGGAGCATTAGTTTGTGTTTATATTTTCATTGCATGTAGCTGAAATATAGTTAAGATCAGAGTGGTGTGTCTATGGTGCATTTACATGTTCATTCTTATCTGCCTAATTGGTACTTGACATTCAACTCTTTGTTGGGAGTTTGTTGGTGTACAAGTGTTATTGACAGTACCAAAATTAATCTAAAGGCACAGTCAGTGATGCTGACTGAGCTTAAACACAATATGTATAACGTTTCAAAACAAATGCTCAAATCGAAAGGCAAGTCAAAAATCTTTTATATATTTTTGTATAGTTTTATTCCATTTCTATTACTACTTGTTCTTTAATTTCATTTCACTTTCACTTTCACTCTCGACCTCTGACCGGATGTTCGTATCGCCGGATGTTTGTAAAACGACTGTTCGTAAGTGGGGGAGTAGGCCCTTGACTATTCACGGTTTTGCACTCACGGTTTGAGTATTTGCGGACTGCCAATCAACTGACACGTCACTCAAATTCAGCCAATGGCTGTCCTCCTTCCTGCTGATTGGTTGAGATGATGTTACGCCTCTTTTTTTTCATTTGCGCATAAGTTGTCAATGAGCATCTTTTTTTAGTGTGTTTTAAGTACTAGTTAAGCTCTATGATGCCACTCAAATGCTGTGCGTCTTCTCTGGCTAAGCGATAGAAAACGCTGGATGTCTCTTCTGAAGAAATAAGACTTTCTCCTGAAAAAAACGACAGTTTGCTCTGAACTGTTGTATTAAAGTCTTTTTCAATTATTATTCCAGTACAGCATCTAAGTTAATGTTTAGAATGTTTGTGCGTGAGATTTTATGTTCTGTAGTATGTTTAACAAACGATACCAAAAGGATAAACTTTATTAGGCTTCATGTCCTTTTACACTGAACTTGGAGTGATGTCTTGGAGTGACGTCTCCAAGATGGCGCTACCTAGAGGGCGACGTCACGGAGTTATCAGAGTCAAATTGTTTCTTTGTTTGTTTTAATTTGTTTTATTTGTTGTTTTGCTTGTTCATGTTTTGCACTATGCTCGTCATGACTGGTCGACCCTACTACAGCTATGAGATTGGAGTTTTTGGGAGTGTACAACCCGACACGCTCAACTATTCTGAGCTAATATGCTGTGGTAGCTCAATGCTATCCACGCCCCTGCTAACAATAAGCACAGGCGAAGTTCTCAGAGTCTCCGGCACTTGGTTAGAAGTGGAAGGTTAGCATTTTTCATCATACTTTCGTAAAGACTAGGCTGCACAACCGTCAACGTGCTTCTGTCCTTTGCTAAAGGGTTTGACAGTAAGGGCATCTGACGTAAAAACACATGCCAAATAAAATGTGCAAATCAGATGATTCGCTGTGGCAACTCTCGAGAACGGGAAAAAGCCGAAAAGAAAAGAAGAAGAAATGTTATTAGAAATATTTACAGTATAGCGTTGAATATGTTCAGTTCAGTTCATTTTCTGTAACCGCTTAATCCTAATTAGGGTCACGAGGAGGCTGGTGCCCATCCCAGCTGACTCTGGGCGAGGGCAGAGTACACCCTGAATAGCTTGCCATGCCATCGCAGTACGGAAACATGCTGACGGCTTTGCAGCTACGCTTGCTGAAAATCAGTAATGGTTCTTTTACATGAACCTCTCACCATAGACAGTGAGAGACATGGCCAGCCTTTCATAACCCAGTTAGCTGCACTGGGGGGACAGTAACAACCTTGCGGAGAGTGGGACTCGAACCCCCAACCTTAGGATCAGTGATCCAGTGCCCTATACCACTAGACCACCACTGCCCTGGCATTGCATACATAGTTATTGATATTATATACATATATACATGTACGTATACGTCAGTCGGGGGATTGAGGGGTCAATCCTACTTTGTGGAATTTGACGGTCGCGGGGGATCTCGGTTCCAATTAACCGTGGAAAGTGAGGGATCCCTGTGTGTATGTATATATATATATATATATATATATATATATATATATATATATATATATATGTATATATATATATATATATATATATATAGGATTTTCTGAGTAGATCCTTCCGTAGGAGAGTGTTCAATAGGAGATAGGAGAGTGCTTTTTTGTTTTATATATATATATATATATATATATATATATATATATATATATATATATGTATATATATATATATGTATATATTTATATATGTATATATATGTATATATGTATATATATAATATATGATTCTGATTTCAACTGTTAAAGTAGTTATCAGGAGCTGTCACAATTCTGCTAGACCTTCGCTAATGCCTTTAAGTCTTCATAACATTTGGTCTATTCCTGCCAGAGTACGGTAAGATGATGCCCTTTGACGTATGCACCTTATGTAAGGTATTTTTTTCGATTTCTAATCCTTACGGGCACAATCAATGACTTTGGTCACGTTTCCTTCTCAGTGTAGAGCAGTATTACAGCTTGAAAGCTCTAAACACACAGCCAGTGTTCTGAATGGAGGACTGTGAGGAAAGGCTCCATTAGAAGAGTGTTAAAACTCAATAATCTCCCTATCTGAGTGGCCTGTGGCCACTAGCTGCACACACCCAGGCAGCATAATTAACTCTAAATGGCCCTTATGACTGCATAGATCTCTTTAAAAGACGAAACTAAGGACAATTGGGTGCTGATCTAATTTAGCCACTGGGAGCTGGTCAAACAGCATTTCGAGGAAGAAGAGGAGAGAGAGAGAGAGAGAGAGAGAGAGTTAAAGGCATAATTAGAAGATTTGGGTTTTAAACAAAGACAGATCCTTTGTTAAAAAAAAAAAAAAACATGATTATGTTGTTTGTGCAAGAAGAATAATCTATACACTAAGCTTGTTTTAATAATTATACCGACAGTGGCAATACAACCAAATATGCAGTTTAATTCTCCTCAAAACAACAGAATTGAGAAGGAATAAGATTGAATGAAAATTGGAATTGAGTGTCTGTAATTAAGTGCTACTGAACACAAACGTATTTTGTTGTGCACTGACACATCTGCTGAGCCAGCATTACCTGGCCAATGGTGTAAAAAAAAAACCCTCAGTATAACACCTACTCACATTGCTGACATTATATTAGTGCTGATTCCGAGAACCAATGAATAGCTGCTCTGTCATTATCATGCCGGGGCAAACCAGAGCCATCTCAAGGCTATCCATAGCCTGCTGCCTGGGACTTTAAACATCAAGCAGGAAGCCTGTCTGTTTTTCAATTATCATGCTACATCCTTCCTTCATCCCTGTCCATAACATGCTGCACAGTATCAGAGCCAGAAACCAGAAACACAGTTTCTCAAATGAGAGGCGTTCGACTATTTACATGAAATGCTCATCGTAGCAAGTAAGAAGGTGTCCTTAGCAGACTCATTCATTCATTCATTCATTTTCTGAACCGCTTAATCCTAATTAGGGTCATGTGGAGGCTGGTGCTAAACACAGCTGATTCTGGGCAAGGGCAGAGCACAACCTGGACGGCTTGCCAGGCCTTTTTAGAGTCACTTAACAAACTACTGATTTAAGTTACTCCATCACGTGAAAAACAAAGGATGTTCAATTTTTTTTTAATTTTTTTTTTTTTTTTATGAAGTGTTTCCCACAAATAACAAAAACAAGTACTCATGCAACTATTTACATGGAGAGTCTGCATATAGCACAGACACTAGACTTTGCCAACCACAATGTTACGAAGGGGGCATGGTGGCATAGAGGTTGGCATATCACATCTACTGCACAGCAAAAAGGTGTTATATTTAATTCCCAGGCAGGGTCTTTCTGTATGGAATTCTCATGTTCTCCCAGTGCTTATGTAGGTTTCTCCCAGGTTCTCCTGTTTCCTCTTACAGTCTATGCACATTCGGCTAAGTGGCTGTTACGAATTGAACATAGGTGTGGGTGTGAGTGCATATGGTCTTGTGTGTTGCCCTGCGATAGTCTGGTAAGTTGTCCAGCTTGTACAATGCTTTTGTCCAGTATCGACTGAGATAGGCTCCAGCCTCCCCATGATCATGTATCATCAACTCATACATACATCAACTCATCAGAGGAGGGGAATTTGCCTCCCACTAAAGCCCTTACTACCCTCGTTGCCCACTTGCTGAGGATGGTCATGTAAAATATTGTACATTTTTAATCTAGCAAACATTTCCAACAACACCTGTAATTTCCCAGTGCTCGTGAACGCATCATTACATAGCACTGCCGAGCGTGCTGCATTCTGGCTTGTCATTGGTCAAACTGATACACAGATCCTCGGCAGTGGTGGCCCGGTGGTAAGGTGCTGGATTACCGATCCTAAGGTGCTGGATTACCGAGCCCTCAAAAGATTTATATATATATATATATATATATATATATATATATATATATATATATAAACTTAAAAACAACAACAGTGGCAAATTGCAAAAATAAGTCTGTGTAATCCAGCACATGGTGGCAAAAATACCAGTTGGCACCAATTTTACATGTAGATATAGTAGAATTGATTGAAAGTTTAACTTTTATGCTTTTAATATTGACAACAGACTATTTTTATCAATATTTCACACCCAACGGTGTCGAAAATTGACTGTTCTAATTCAGTTTAGTATTATAATTCAGTTTAGTATTTCTGAGTGGGTGTGAACCTTATTTTGTAGATAACAAGTATTGTACAGTGATCCCTTGCCACATCGTGTTTAAGTTTCTGCAGCTTCAGTGCATCCCAGGGTTTTCAAAAATATTGAAAAAAATTTTAAAAAATAAAGAAATTAGGGAAAAGTAAAGGAAAATACCACAAACCAAGGCCAATTATGAAAAAAAAAAATAAAATAAAAAACAAACAAACAAAAAAAACCCAAACAAACAAAAAAACCCCAGCCCAAAACCCCCCAACAAAACTACAGGGATATCTCGCTATTTCGTACTTCAATTCATGCAGCTTCAGTATATCGTGGTTTTTTTTTTTTTTTTTTTTTTTTTTTAATATCCATCAAATTAAAAAAAATAAGGAAATTAAGGAAAAATAAGGGGAAAAGTTGAGGGAAATGGCAAAAAACAAGGCCAATTATGCAAAAAAACCCCAAACAAACAAAAACAAAAAACAACCCAAAACCCCCCAACAAACTTACAGTACCTACATTTTTATGTGAGGTGCGCATCTGAGTGTGTGTGTGTGTATTTAGATTTTATTTACATCTTATGCATTATTTTTTAATGTTTAATTGTTATTATAAGCATTTATATCATTGAATATGTATTTATTGATATTATATACACATATACATGTACGTATACGCCAGTCAAGGGGTGTCGATCCTACTTTGCTGAGATCAGCGGTCGTGGGGGAATCTCGGTCCCCATTAACCGCGGAAAGTGAGGGATCTCTGTACATTCATGATAAATATATGTAAAGTCCTTGAACTTTTCAGTCTAAGTACAGTTTCTGCTGTGATTCCAGTTAGCACTGCGTCATGTGAGAGAAATTTCTCTGCCGTTAAATTAAGCCAATCTCAAGCCTTAAGCCAACAGTGGCAGATGATAGATTAAGTCACTTGGCATACTCGGTGTTGACTCAAGGAGGGCACGTACCCTTAATATATAATACTTTGTAAAACATTTTGCTTCATCTCACCAAAACCTCAGAATTATGCTTTTCTTAATGTTCCTGTTAATTGTGAAGCTGGTGTTGCTATACGACAGGATGCAGGTCATATCTGTTGGTGCTATTGAAAACCACAATTCCAGTTTAATTTAAACACCTCAGTTGTATTACTCTGTTTGATTTAATTGTGACATAAATAACAACTTTGTCCATATTTGGACAGTTCTACGTCCACCGCAGTTTTTGTGATCAGTGCGAGCTCTTATTTGTATTTACTGTATAGTACACTTTATTGCACAAAAGAATTTTGGTAAATTAACCATTTTATTTCAACTAGTAAATTCTGATAATTATTATGACGCCCTTCCCTGTTATGCCCACTCCTGTCCCCCAATAAAAAAAAATCAAATCCTGGCTCTGTCACTGTTTCCTTCAGGATTATTTAAAGTATGATGACTCCATGTGTACACACAGCTGTTATACGTCATAATAAAGTTAAATCCAAATCTATTTTCCTTCACTCTCTCTGAATAGCACTTTGTTATTTGCTCGAATGCTGTGGGCAGATGTAAAGATCTAATGAGGCATGAAAGGATGCAGTTATGTTCATTAACCTGGGGGTCGTTCCTGAAAAGAGCATAGCCCATTACCTAATGACACCACTGCTGTTCAGTCTACTAGTGTATGTGTCGTTGTTCTGATGAGTGAGGTAATGCCCTCATGGAACAGCTGCAAATAGCACGGTCTTATTCTGGGAAAATCGTGAGGTGAGTTCACTCCACAGTAGTAATTTTCTGGTGTATGTGCATGCACACTCCCACATGTACGCATTACAAACATTCTTCAGATGTGGTGTGGGAGGAGGGTGTGAAGTATTTCACGTGGAAAAGGAAGCAGTTACAGAGAGATGGGAGACTCAGTGTACTGTTCTGATTAAGTAAGAGCCATGGTTGTCTTCTATATATATATAGAATATATATATACTATATATATATATATATATATACATATATATATATATATATATATATATATATATATATATATATGAAGCATAAGTGGCACAGTGGCTTGGGCGTTTCTGTGTGGCGTTTATATCTTCTCCCTGCGGTTCTCCCTGTGGTTCCCTAGGGTTTCTTGATGTACTCTGGTTTCCTCCAACAGTCCAGGGACATGAACATTAGGCTAATTGGCTCTTCCATTTTGGCCCTTGGTGTGGATGTAATTTAAATGGTTTTGTGTGTGTGTGTGTGGGTGTGTGTGTGGGTGGGTGTGTGGGTGGGTGGGTGGGTGTCTGTCTATCTCTGTGTGTCTGTGTGTCTGTACTGCAATGGTCTGGTGAACTGTTCAGGGATAATGGATATTAATACATGGCAATGGCAACATGCACAATCCAACTGGTCCATTTGGATCGGTGTGTATCTCCTTTCAAGTTAGCTGTTAGCTAGCTATACTGTGTGCTATAGTCTTTAGTAGCTTTCACAGAAAGGGAAACAAGCTGGAAGAGGCTGGTCACAAATGTCTGTGGAGACCGAGTGCACATGATAGTTGAGGAGTTTATTGTGGACTGGCAACACAAGACATACAAGAAATCCAGTGGTACCTCACCTTACGGAATTAGTCCGTTCCAGAGCCTTTTTTGTACTCTGGATTTTTCGTAAATTGAACCGCATTTTGCATGTAAAATGTGTGATTCATTCCAAGTCCCCCAATTCTACCCCTAAACCATTTAGAAATTCTAAAAGTATACCTTTTTAGACCTTCTTCTGCTTCAATATCGCACCGGTGGTAGAGGGGTTTGGCCATATTCCTTTGCGATATCACTCAACCGCATACCACGAGCCCGCTTCTTCTTTTCACTTGCACCCGAAATCACACGCGTGTGTGTGTGTGTGTGTGTGTGTGTGTGTGTGTGTGTGTGTGTGTGTGTGTGCGCGCGCGCATGTGTTCACCATGTCTTCTTAGCAGAGTTATAATCTTACAAATGTTTATGGAAGGTTAAAATCCTGAGTCAAAAAAATAAAGTTGCAATGAGCACACTCAAAAAACTCATGAAACAACAGTAACTCTGTCCTTTACTCGAAAAGCATTATGGGAGATGCAGCTCCATAATAGCCAAAGGGAAGGAGCTGTGTCATCCCTCCTAGTCAATGGGAGGCCAGCGGGGCGGGATGTTGGGAGATAGCCAATGGGAGGGAGCTGCGTCATCCCTGCTATCCAATGGGAGGCCAACAGGGCGGGATGTTGGAAGATAGTCAATGGGAGAGCAGCTCGTGAATTGTTTGAATGTTTGAATGGTGGGTTTTAATATTTGAATTTCGCATTTGAATGTTTGAATGGCGCGTTTCATTAGGAGAACTTGCTTCGTATACATAGACAAAAAATTGTTGGGACTATCGTAAGGTAAGGTACTGCTGTACAAATAAAATTAAACCAGCATTAAACATTAAAAAAAAAAACTTAAAAAATTAAAACATTCATTTTCTGTAACCTCTTAGTCTTAAGTAGGGTCATGGGGAGGCTGGCGCCCATTCCAGCCAATGGCAAAGTACACCCTGGATAACTTGCCAAGCCATTGCAGGGTGGAAACAGACTGACAAAAGTCAGCAAAGGTTCTTTTACATGAACCTCACACCATAGATAATGAGATATATGGCTGGCCTTTGATAACCCAGTTAGCTGGGGACAGTGACAACCTGTTGAGAGTGGGACTTGAACCCCCAACCTTAGGATCAGTTATCCAGACCCTTACCAACAGGCCACCACTGCCCTGTAGCAAATCACCAGATAACAAATTAGAAACTCAACAAAATTAGCATGAAACAGAATGATCTCCTGCATGGCAAGTCTTGGGTTGGTTTTCCTGCCATAGAGTTTTAAATACCCATGAAAGGTGCTCTAAGGAACAACTACCAGTGCACCAGCATAGCTGCCCAAGGATCAGTAATGTGTGTTGAAGAATGAAGACTACTATATTTGGTAATATAAGAGCAATTGTCGCACAGATTGATGTCCGAACACGGTGCATTTTTAGCATAGAAGCATGGTCCTTTCAGCAGCTTGGATCCGCGATCTTGTTCTTTTGTTTACTACCCAAAGCTCATGACCTTAGGTGAGAGTGCCTTTGCCTTGTGGTTCAGCTCCCTCTTCACCACGACGGACTGGTACAGGCTCTGCTTTACAGCAGAAGCTGCAGCGATCCGCCTGTCAATCTCCCACTCTATCCTTCACTCACTTGTAAACAAGACCCCAAGATACTTGAACTCCTCCACTTGGGACAGGACCTCATTCCTGACCCGGAGGGTGCATTCCACTCTTTTCCGGGTGACAACCATAGTCTCGAACTTTGAGGTGCTTGTTCTCATCCCGGCCATTTCACACCCGACTGCGAATCGCTCCAATGAGAACTGGAGGTCCAAGATTTATGAAGCCAAAAGGACAACATCATCCGCAATGTTATCCCGGTGACTCATGTCCAGGCAAGGGAAACCGTGTCCTTGTGCTTTTCTTCTTGGGTATGTTCAGTGGGATTCATATCTGCAGATCAAAAATAATTTAAAAATATGATTTTTATAGATATATACGCACTGCTTAAAAACGGATCTTCGACAACACTTTCATGTGTACGTTTACAGAAACATGCATACATAAAATAACAGGATAAACTGTGAAGTCGCCACACCTGTGTGGACATGTGATCACGGGTGCAACAACAAAATGGAGCTCAGGCATTTCTCTGTTTTGCAAGTCTGGAGCGCTGCTATAATTTTCTTGACTTGTATTGACTGCATGGATTCACCCCATTGGCTGATGATCTAAAACCATTACTACGTTTAATCGGCAAATTTTTGTTATGTCAGCAGAAAGCACAAACTGATGACTGAAAAATAAAGTCGTCGTCAAAATTAGCAATTGCTTTTAGCATTGAAATAAATTGGACAAATTGAGATTGTCGTGAAATAATAATGTTAAAAAAGGCACCTGTTATGTCAGTATGTCTTGCTCTTGTAATTACACTGTCTGAAATCACTCCAATAGGCTCCGCCTCCACAGGCTTAAAAAAACAAACAAACAAAAAAAACAGTTTTCTCTCATGGAGGCAATTTTTCAACACTCCGGGTTCATTGTCAGGGGATTTGTTCGATTGATCAGCCTTGGCAGGTCAGTGACCATGACTGTGAAAGTAAATTATTGATTGATAAATAAAAAAACATCTGATTAATTATTCAAGACCTGCTTAATTGTAAAAATAAACAAATAAATAAATAAGTAAATAACACCTTTAGGGTCGCAGGCACCCGCTCCCCAGCTTCTGATACCATTCCATCACTCCGGCCCTGTAATCACACTTGATTGAGCTGTTTGTGCTAAAATAGGGGCATTTGTGAAGCAATTAAGGGCAGAGTAGGAGATAAAATAACACAACACCCCCCTACGGACTTCCTGTCGTCTACGGGAATATATCTCCTTCCTCTCCCAGCCTAGAACAGATTTGCTCTTTCCTCCTACTGAGACGCAGTTTGTCTTGTTCTTTTCAGCAACACGGTCAGATGTAAGATGTAATCAGAGGTTTTTGTAAAGAAATACACTCAAGCGCAGCTTTTATATAACAATCTGAGCTTGGCTAGTGGGCGGACTGGAATAGTCACAGCGTTCGTTCAGATGGGTTTGCAGTGTAGGGACAGTTTTATTGAATAAATAAACAAATAAATTGAGGATCTGCCGGAATACAGTTCATATGATATTCAGGGCCAGTTGTGTGTTAAATAAATACAGCAAAGTAAAATCAGATTTATGTTGAAAATTCTATCAATTTACTGGTTTATGATGACACTATGCAGAGGACTTTTGCACTTGGCTCCTTGCGGTGTTGGATTCTGCTCTCGGATTTTACATTGAATTGAACTAAACCAGGCAGTGTATGTATTAAATCAAATATGAACCCTCGTTGGTTCTGTAGCGTAGAGATTAAGACCAAAGAGACGGGGGAGGGGTTGGATGGGGGGTGGGGTCAGCGGATAAAAGCCTATCAAGTGAAATCTAATTTAATTGGCCCCTTATGTTTTCCTCCTCTGTGTGAGTTTGAACCTGATATTTTTCACCCGAGTTCAGCTTGAAAAATACTGCGTTGAATATGCAAAAAAAGACATTAGGTCAATTGCCCCTAGGTACAAATGTGAGTGTGAATGTTTGTGTGTGTGTGTGTGTGTGTGTGTGTATGTGTGCCTGCCTGTGCATGTGTCTGTGAGTATTTTGGCCCTGTGATGGTCTGGAGAGCTTTTCAGGGTGTACTATGTGTTTGCTTAGTGTAGGCTGAGATAGGCTCCAGCTCATAGCCCCAAATAGGATTAAGTGGTTTGGTGAGTGAGTGGGTGAGTGAGTCAGTGGGTGGGTGAATGAGTGAGTCGGTGAGTGGGTGAAAGAGTGAGTGGGTGGGTGGATTATTGAGTGGGTGAGTGAATTAGTGAGTTGGTGGGTGAGTGAGTGGGTGGGTTCACTGAGTGAGTGGGTGGGTTAGTGAGTGGGTGGGTTGAGTGATGGAGTGGGTGAAAGGGTGAGTGAGTGAGTGAGTTGGTGGGTGAGTTAGTGGGTGAATGGGTGGTTGAGTGAGTAGGTGGGTTGACTGAGTGAGTGGGTGGGTTAGTGAGTGGGTGAATGGGTGGGTGAGTGAGTTGGTGGGTGAGTGGGTGAGTTAGTGCATGGGTGAATGGGTGGTTGGGTGAACGGGTGGGTGAGTGAGTTGGTGGGTGAGTGGGTGAGTTAGTGCATGGGTGAATGGGTGGTTGGGTGAGCGAGTGGGTGAGTGAGTTGGTGGGTGAGTGGGTGAGTTAGTGCATGGGTGAATGGGTGGTTGGGTGAACGGGTGGGTGAGTGAGTTGGTGGGTGAGTGGGTGAGTTAGTGCATGGGTGAATGGGTGCTTGGGTGAGCGAGTGGGTGAGTGAGGTGGTGGGTGAGTGGGTGAGGTAGTGCATGGGTGAATGGGTGGATGGGTGAGCGAGTGGGTGAGTGAGTTGGTGGGTGAGTGGGTGAGTTAGTGCATGGGTGAATGGGTGGTTGGGTGAGTGAGTGGGTGAATGAGTGAGCGAGTGCGTGGCTATATTTTAGACGGTTAATATTTTGGTTTTGAATACTGAATGCTGTTGGTTTCTCATTGAAAGTTCCTAATATAAATGTGAGGATAATAAATTCTGTCAGAGTTTTGTTCTAATTGTAGGAAATTGAAATCCAGGACGAATCTGTGCTTTGTTATTGTGACACGATTTTATTTTTACTTCATGTGAGTTGGCACACATCATTTTGCATTGAGGACTCTGGCACTTTTTTACTTGTATAAGCGAGAGATGCAAAAACCGTGACACATTTTCAATAATTGGACTGAAGAATAAAAAAAGTAAAGAAGCACTGGATGCAAATCACAAAATCCTTTGAAATATTTGTTTACACAATTCCACATAATCCACTGTATTTAGACAAATCTGCTCTCTGTGCTTGAATGGGTTTGTTTCTTTCTATTCACACTTGACAAGTTTTTTCTTTTCTTTTTTTCTTTTTGTCCGTATTTCAGTCCAACAAATGAAATAATTTAATGAACACGTTTTCAGATGTTCAAGGTAACCAACCAACACTCTCTGTTTCATTTGCTTAATGATGCTGAACTGCTTCATCCTATTAGAATCATGGGGTGCTTATCTCAACCAACACAGGGTGAAGACGGGGTAGACCTGAAACAGCTCGCCAGACCATCACAGGGCAAGACACTCACACGTCTAATGACAATTTGGAACTGTTAATTAGTTTAATGTTCGTTTCTATGGACCGTGAGACGAAACTCTATGGACTGTGAGACGAAACTCTATGGACTGTGAGACGAAACTGGAGTAAACCTACACAATATACAGAAATGCCCCAAGCCTGGGAATCGAACCCAGGACCTCCTTGCTGTGAGGTGGATATATTAACCACTACACCGCCGTGCCATCCATTACTTTTCTTTTATTTGCTTAATTGCATTAAGTAAAATCAAGCCAACCCGAATAGCAAACAAATACATTCTAAAATATAAGTTTCGCTCTGATTTGAATTTGACAGGTCGAATAATAGGTGTAAGTGCAAATGCAGTTCTGATCATGGGTGGAACAGTGGTGTTGTGGTTAGCAGGAAGGTCCTGTGTTTGAATCCCACTCTCGGATATTTGCAGCGTTGGTTTCCTCCAAGTAGTCCAATTTCCTCACACAGTCCAACAATATGCAGTAGACGAACAGGTTGTTCCAAATTGTCCCTCAGTGTGAGTGTAAATGGCTATGCGTGTTGACCCTACTGTTGTTTGTTGTGCTGTTCAGGGTGTACCTTGGCTTTACCCAGTGTCAGCTGAGATTGGCACCAAGAGTGGCTTGGCAAATGAGTGAATGAGTTTTGATCATGCTTTTGGATATTCGAGCACCTCTTATTATGAACGTGTGGGGTCTAGCGCTGTAATGATTAGGGAGATGGGCTCATGATTGAAAGGTCATGGATTTGAATTACTTTTAGACCCCCACTGTGCTAAGACCCCTGGAGAAGTTGCTCACCACAAGTCTGCGTTTGTTTACCCAGCAGTATAAGTGAGTACAGTACCAGTAAAAATATGTACTGTATAGGTTATCTGCTATGGGCTGGTGTCCCATCCAGGAGGAGTTGAACTTGTTGTTGAAATTGGGATAAGCTCTGGCTCTGCGGAGCCTCTAAGCCCAACAGAAACCAAACTGTACCCAATGTGTGCTGTAAACCAGCTCCGCCTATCAGCCTAGCTAAAATTCTTGCATTTCTAAGAACGTCGATTGCATGACTGCACGCCCATCACAAGGAAAGTAAAATGTCTCTGTTTGATTAGCCTGATATACTTACTGAATTAATACCACAGAGCTTCAGTAAAAAGGCACAAATACGCTAGATTGTCTCGACAGATGTTATGAACAGGTGGGACTTTTCTTTGCATGATATTTCTTTTTCCACTCTTCTAGGTTTGAAATACCCAGGGGGAGGATTCTGTTCCTAAACTTTCACTTGGGGGAAGAAGACTTCTGGTAAGACTTAAAGGATGTATTCTATTAGCAGATTTAGGAAGCAAACAGTTGTGAACTAATGGTTATACGCACGAATACAGACTATTACTTGCCATTTTAAGGGGTTTAGGGGTAGCATTGGGGGCCTTGGAACGAATTACGCATTTTACATGTAAAATCCAGCTCAATGTACGAAAAATCCAGGTTAAGAAAAAGGCTCTGGAACGGATTAATTTCGTAAGGTGAGGTACCACTGATATAGATATATATATATACAGGGATCCCACACTTTCCACGATTAGTCGGGACCAAGATAACCCCGCGACCGCTGAATTCTGTGAAGTAGGATCAACCCCCCTAACTGACGTATATGTATATGTGTATACAACATAAATAAATACATATTCAATGCTATAAATGCTTATAATAACAATTAAACATTCAAAAATAATGCATAAGATGTAAATAAAATATAAATGCACACATACAGATGCGTGCACGCACACATATGTATATATGTATATACCAGGATTCCTCAATTTCCATGATTGAGACCGAGATCCCCCCGTGACCACCGAATTCTGCGAAGTAGGATCAACAGTCGACTGACGTATACGTACATGTGTATATATATATATATATATATATATATATATATATATATATATATATATATATATATATATACACAAAAATAAAAGGACAGGACAAAGACTTTCTATTGAAACTCCATTTATCACTACAGATCTGTTTCGAGGGGTGGTGAAACCATCCTCTCTCTTCAGGTGATTATAGAAGAAATTCTATATTTCTATATATAATTCTATAATAATATAATTCTATATTCTTCTATAATCACAACAGATCTGTAGTGATAAATGGAGTTTCAATAGAAGGTCTTTGTCCTGTCCTTTTATTTTTGTTTATTTGCTCTCCCAAAAAGTATTGAGCACTCTCCTACGGAAGGATCTACTCAGAAAATCCTCTATATATATATATATATATATATATATATATATATATATATATATATAAAATCACTATAAATGCTTATAATAACAAACATTCAAAAATAATGCATAAGATGTAAATTAAATATAAATACACACATACAGACGCGCCACACACTCAGATGCACATCTCACATAAAAACGTAGGTCGTGTTGATGGGAGGTTTTGGGTTGTTTTTTGTTTTTGTCTGTTTGGGTTTTTTTTTGGCATAACTGGCCTTGTTTGTGGGCAGCAATGGCCTGGTGGTAAACGTGCTGGATCACTGATCCTAAGGTTAGGGGTTCAAGCCCCACTATGAATGGGTTGTCACTGTCCCCCCAGTGCATCTTACTGGGTTATCAAAGGCCGATCATGTTTCTCACTGTCTATGGTGAGACGCTGTAAAAGAACCATTGCTTACTTTCATCATGTGGGGCCGGTGGTGTAGTGGTTAGGGTGCTGCGCTCATGATCAGGAGGTTGTGAGTTCAAATCCCACTGAGACCCTCACTGTGCTAAGACCCCTGGGCAAGGTCTCAACCACAAGTGTGTCTCTGTTCACCCAGCAGTATAAATGGGTACCAGTAAAATATACTGGGAAGGTAAACCTGCAATGGACTAGCATCCCATCCAGGGGGAGTTGAACTCCTGGTTGCTTCATGCTACAGAAACTGGGGATAAGCACCAGCCTGATGAGTCATGAGGCTAAGCCACTAGGCTCAGGTGTAAAAAGCCAGACTTTCCTTACTTTCATCAAGGGTAGCTACATAGCTGTCAACATGTTTTTGCACCGTGATGGCCTGGCGAGCTGTCCAGGGTGTACTCTGCCCTCAGCCTGAGTCGGCTAATATGGGCTCCAGCCTCCTTGTGAATTAGAATGAAGCAGTTCAGAAAATGAATGAATGAATATCTCTGTTTGAATGAAATCCAGTTTGAATAAAACTTTTACTCAGGATATTCTGATATTCAGAATCTTTGGTGTCAGATCAAGTCATCCCGATCTGATCCAGATAGAATATTTGGCAGCAATTTAATTTTAACATGAAGGCAGGAGATACTTTTTTTTAATTATTTTTTTTATTTTTTGGAAGTGTAGTGATATGGCAGCCCAGCAGGCAGTGCTGTGTGCTTTATTTCATGTAACAGAACCATTGCTGACTTTTGACAAGAGTAGTTGCATAGCTGTCAGCATGTTTACACTCTGCGATGGCCTGATGAGCTGTCCAGGGTGTACTCTGCCCTATTCTGGAGTCGGCTGGGATGGGCGCCAGCCTCCAATGCGACTCTAATTAGGATTAAGCAGTTACAGAAAATAAATGAAGGAATATACTAGTAAATTCATATTCATTCATTTATGAACTGCTTCATCCTAATTAGCTCATCTCAGCTGACTCGGAGTGAGAGCGGGGTACACCCTGGACAGCTCACCTGGGCCAACATGCACACTGACATATAGGGACAATTTGGAGCAGCCAATAAACGTACTGAGCATGGTTTTAGACGGTGGGAGGAAACCGGAGTACCCGGAGTAAACCCACACAAGGATGGGGAGTCGAACCCAGGACCTTCTTGCTTGCCACCGTACTGCCTACACACACACACACACACACACACACACACACACACACACACACACACACACACACACACAATATGTGTATACTGTATATATACATTATGTGTGTGTGTGTGTGTGCATTATTTATTTTTTTATCCATGATAATGGCTTTGGGTTTGTTCCCATTAAACCCTTCAGAGTCCACATTCCGCTTCTGTGCACAGATGCTTTTATCCTGTTCAGATTTGAGTTCATGGTACATTTGCTCCGAGCTGCTTACAGATTTCCTCTCGGCAGTGTACAATCTTGTAAAAAAAAAAAAAAAAAAAGCACAAGTGATTTTGATATATATTTTTAAAAATCGTGTTTAAGGCTATAGTGGCATAATACCTCATTCATTACTAAAAATAACCCCTTGAGCATCCTTTTAAATTATTTATATCCAAATGGTTTACATTTGTATTTGCATTTTTATGCAGTTGTACTATGAAATAATGTGTCAGTCAGCAGCGGGTGTGGTTTATTGTACAGTTTGTACTTAGTAGCCCAGTTCTTTGTATTTATATTCCTATAGGCAGTTTTACTTTGATATGAAGGATATAAATATAAAAGAATTTAAATGTCAAATAAGAAATCAGAGGGATTATTCATCAATCAAAAAACTTGGAAACATAAATAAAAAGCAAACTAAAACGAGATTTTTATGTCTTCAAGCTTTTGACTTGAGCAGACTTCAGAGTGGTGGGTTCAAGTCCTGGGTTTGATGGAGGCGTTTCTGTGAGGAGTTTGCATAGTTCCCCCGTGCTTGCATGGGTTTTCTCCAGGTACCATCAGTTTCTTCCTGCAATACAAAATCATGCACAGTAGGCTAATTGGCTTTTTCAAATTGCCTCCACTGTCTGGCGAGCCATTTAGGAAGGAGCTCAGTTTCATCCAGTGTTGGCTGATTAGTCGGTTCAGCAAATGAGTGAGTGAGAGTGACTCAAGCATTATCTCAGGTTTGCAGGGTGGATAATGTGTATTACCTTAAAGGGCAGTGGTAGCCTGGTAGTAAAGGGCACTAGATCACTGATCCTAAGGTTGGGGGTCCGAGTCTCACTCTCCACAGGGTTGTCACTCTCTCCCCAGTGCAGTGAACTGGGTTATCAAAGGCGGGCCAAATCTCTCACTGTCTACAGTGAGAGGTTGATGTAAAAGAACCATTGCTGACTTTCGTAAAGAGGAGCTGCATAGCTGTCAGCGTGTTTCTGTCACTTGCTAAAGGGTTGTGACAGAAAGGGCATCCGACGTAAAAACCTCTGCCAAATCAAACGTGCGAATCAGATGATTCGTTTTGGCGACCCCTGGAAAAAAAGGGGGAAATTCGAAAGGAGAATAATAAGAAGAAGAATGTATATTACCTGTAGATAATGAACCAGTAAGATCACACCATTTCCATGTAATACGTACCAAAATCTAGTATGTCCAGTGTTGAAACGAGGGATATGATCTATGTACATATGATCCAAAACCTGTGGGGTGTGGTGTATAGAATAATTTTTATTTAGCTTAACAGTAAACCTCAGGACACCACAATGTTTCTTTATTCTCTGTGCACCGCTTACACAACAGAAGAATAGTACTGTGTTGTTTGTGATTTTCAGGGGTTTATGTGCTGAGGGATGGGGATTAGTTTGTGGTACTGTTTTGCAGATTATGCTAAAAAGCAGGTAATTATACTGGCTGGTGTTTGTTATGGTCTGCATTAGCCCACAACCCTGGCTAGCCTTTGGCTCCAGAGAGGCTGATCGAGGACAAAAGGTTTTAGGGAGATGACAGAGATTCGGCTAGAGCTGTAAAGGGAGGTCAAGCCTACAAAGCAGGTCAGAGCTGTGAGAGTAATGTGTATAGCACTCGGGAAGTAGTAGTGTGATGACCTCCCTGTCATCTGGGGTTTACCGATGCTTCCACAGATTATTAGGCTGAGTGTGGGAATGACAGCGTGTGAAGCGCTGAACGCACACTTCACATGCCAGACTCAAACGAACATAATACTTGTTTTTATGCAGCATCAAAACTCAAAATCGAATGTGGACAGACCCCTTACACTGGGTGTGGCCTAATAATAACTTTATTTGTATCACAGCGCTATTGAATGCTGGAGTCTGGTTGGACAGAAGATGTTTATTCAGTGTCTTTAACAACAACTAGAAATGTTCTGGCTACAGTGCAAAGTTTATATATATATATATATATATATATATATATATATATACATAAAATGAAACCATGTCTTTATGTCATTCATGTCATTCTCTACAGTGTTTCAGGTTCTTACCACCAGATTACTACTAAACTAATCTTGGTCTTCAAACAGGAAGTACTTTGGAAAAATAATAATACCCAATGGCCCTCATATGAGGATGTTACATTCGCTGTGGTGACCCCTGAAAGGGAACCACCAAAAGGAAAAGAAGAAGACAAAGCCATACACAATATAATTGGGAATAAATATGACGTCCCCATATGAGGATTGTAGGGAAGAAGTTAAGTCTTGCCACTTAAACATTTACCAGTATAAAGCTGCATGACAGTACGGAATCATCATTGCCACCACAACCGTACTTTCACGCTTAATCCGGGGTCAGGTCACAGGGCAGCAGCCCAACAAATGAGGTCCAGACATCCCTCTTCCCAGCTACTTCCTCCAGCTGTTCTAGGGGGACACCGAGGTGTTCCCAGACCAGCCGAGAGACATAATCCCTCCCATGTGTTCTAGGTTGACCCTAAGGTCTCTACCCTGTTAGACATGCCTGAAACAGCACACCAGGGAGGCATTCGGGAGGCATTCTAACCAGATGCCTGAGCCACATCAACTAGCCCCTCTCAACGCGGAGGAGCAGCAGTTTTACTCCAGGCTTCTTGCGGATGGCTGAGCTTCTCACCCTATCCATAAAAATTATGAACAGAATTGGTGACAAAGGACAGCCTTGGTGGACTCCAACACTCACGGGAAATGAATTTGACCTGTTGTTGCCAATGTGGACCAAACTTTGGCTCCGGCGATACAGAAGCCGATTGGAATGGAATTTGAATAATAAATCAAAAACTAAGGTTGCCTTTAAAAAAGATCACTTCAAATACATTCAAATACAAATACATCACTCACTCATTAGCTGAACTGCCTTTTCAGGTTACAGGGAGGTTGCATACTATTTTGGCCAACAGTGCAAGGGCTGGAACAACCTGAACAGCCCACCAGAATATCTCCGGGCAACACGCATATCCATGGAAACTTGGAAAAGCTGATTAGCCTAATGTGCATGTCTTTGGACTGTGGGAGGAAACCGGACTACCTGGAGGAAACCAGTGTCAGTGTAGGGAGATTCCACACAGAAACGCCTTAAGTATGGACTCGAATAGAAGATCTTCCTGCTGTAGTTACCGCTATACCACAATGCCGATACATGAATCACTACCACACAAAATAATACATAACCCAAAATTATTCACCCCCAAAATTCACCCCCAAAATTTATTTGAAAGACTGAAGGCTAAGTTTACTTTGCGGTTTCTTGGTAACATTTCAAGCTGTATTGTTTGTTGCCGTTTTCATAACTTGAAAAAGAGGAAAACTGGGGAACCTGCTGTGTGAACAATTTGTTAAGACATAAATAATAACAGTAACTATTTGTTTTTTTTTTCTTTCAACATTTAACAAATACCAAAAGTAACATAATTCCCATTGTTCTTTACTCACAACACCTGAACAGTACACTTCAGTGTATTTTTGCATGAGAAGTTAGGTTGAGATTGTAGAAAAAAATTACAAACTTTGCGGAATAAAAATAACAATGTTGAAATTCAAAACATGTCAAAGTTCTCGTTACTTAAACTGCTATAGAATGGAACAACAGAGTGTGTGTGGCGGGGGCGGGGTCAGGGTGGGGGTGGAGGGTGCTGGATTGCTGATCCTAGGGTTGAGGGTTCGAGTCCCACGCTCCACAAGGTTGTCACTGTGGTCTCCCCCCCCGTGCAACTAACTGTCTCTCACTGTCTATGGTCAGCGTGTTTCCGCTCCTTGCTAAAAAAGGTTGTGTCAGGATGGGCATCCGACCTAAAACCCTATGCCAAGTCAAACATGCGAATCATCAATATGACTTCCATGAAGATGGAGGCAGATGATTAGCAGTGGCGACCCCTGAAAGGGAACAGCTGAAAGGAGAAGAAGAAGATACAATGGAAAAACATATTTTGTACATGCAACTTATTTTATGAATGTAACAGGTATACCTTAAGAGTGCAAACCTCTGCCAAGTGTGAGGGAAATACATGTTGAAATCTTTTGTACCAATTTGTAACTACGGAAATTGATACTTTCAGTTTAGTTAGAAACACTCATTACCACACCTCACTAAGCCTCATGGTGAAACTAAACGTTAGTCTCAAACAAGAAACCTACTATACCCAGGCAAAGGAAGGTGACACAAATCGTACAAATAAGTCAAAGCATGATCTGTTCACTTGTTATTGCGTGAGAATATTGTTACCATAGACTTGTAGAAGATGTTTATTTAGTTTCTTCTGAGAATATAATTAATGGTTAGTCGCGCATTCTTTCTGGTGTACGTGTAAGTTTTTTGACAGATGATTGATCTTGGGAAGAAGGGTTTGGGAAATAAAAGTGCCAGTTTCAAAATAATGGCTAAAAACCCATCTGCTGTGCCTTTCCACAGTGGGAAGCTGAAACGTATAAAAAGATTCTTTTGTTAACAAATGTTATCTTTGATTCTTGTTGCTTGTTCACTCTTTGCTACAAGGATCGGGGATCCTCATGAGTATTAAATTCTTTACCCATAAACTTTCCCCATGTAGTTGTGGTCCTTTTCTGAATTTCCAGGACAAAAGCCATAAAATAAAGCATACAGCACCGCCTGGTGGGTTGCCATATCAATACACTTCCAAAAAAAAAAAAAAAAAAAAAAAAAAAAAATCCCCTCCCCACCCCCATGTTAAAATTAAATTGCTGCCAAATATTCTATCTGGATCAGATCTAGATGACTTGATCTGACACCAAAGTTTCTGAATATCCTGAATAAAAGTTTTATTCAAACTGGATGGATGTGTTTTGACAGAGATATTCATTCATTCATTCATTTTCTGAATCACTTAATTCTAATTAGGGTGGCGGGGAGGCTGGCACCCATCTCAGCCGACGCTGACCAGGGGCAGAGGACACCCTGGACATCTCGCTAGGCCATCGCGAGAGAGAAACACGCTGACGGTTATGCAGCGACTCCTGATAAAAGTCAGCAATGGTTCTTTTACATGAACCTCACACCATAGACAGTGAGAGACATGGCCCGTCTTTGATAACCCAGTTAGCTGCACACAGGTGCAGTGATAACCCGTTGATAGTGGGGCTTGAACCCCCAATGTTGGGATCACTGAACCAGCATCATTAACCCCAGGCCACCGCTGACCGCAGAGACATGATTTTTTTTTTTTTTTTTTTTTTTTTTTTTTTTAACTTCACCTGTTATAAGTAATACGGATATTTTTTAAATTTGTCCATTGTTTTATGATGTCATCAGTGCATTGATTTCTACCAAACATTCATGGGAACATCCTTGAGTGATTATTTACCCATCATAAAAATGGGGTTGATCTTTCAAAAACTTTGGACAGGAAGTGAGTCCATCAGTTGGTGCTTCAAGTTAACAGGCTCATTATTTCTGTTGGACAGATGTATGCATGTAAGTAGGTCTACTGTAGAGCATAACTTGAGCCAACTACAAATCGAATGCACACTGTGTCCGAAATTATCAATAGTTTTACCATATGCTGTCATGCAAATACACCGGGTTTCCACCTACGCACTGCAATATGCGAAAGCTAAGACTGCAGTTTAAAAGCTGCTGTAAAAGGGGTGAGGATGTTAAAACACAGAGCTGTCCAATAAGATCAGGACACAAGAGGAAATTTGAGTGCAGTAATAAAGATAACATGCTGATTTTATTAAGTAAGGACTCGGGTCAGACCACCTAATAGTCTGGGTGGTGCTAATTACAACCACTAGCTTAATGCAATTTGATTAAGAATTATTTTTTAATGAAAAGGAGGTTGTATACAGAATTTTAACTTCATTTAAATGTGTTAGGATAAACTGTATTGTTCATGTGGCCTACAAATAAATCTTGTTCATTTTCCTTTTCTTAGTTAATAACTTAATCTCTGCTATGTATATTTCTATATGTTTGGATTTATGCAAAATGATGTTTGTGTTATCATCATCGGTGAATATGGTACGATTAAGGTTGCCAGATCTGCATTAAAATCTGTTTTTAATACACCTACTTTTTAACCATCTCATATTATTATAAATTAGCATATAGTACAGCTCTTTTGGTTTGTTTTATCGGATCAAGCTTGGATTAACTGGTCAAAGATTCATGGTTTGTCGTGATCACCCATTGTGACATCATACAATTTATAGCATGAGAAAAGAAAATGCTGCTCCAAAAGATTTTCAAAGAAAGCCATTGGCAACTTTCATGGTCAAACATGATGAGTTTTAAAAGATGCCACCATCAACCGAGATCACTATCAGGCTTTAGAAAAAGAATCAATAAAAATATACTTCTAGGTTACTTTTCTTAAGTCTCCTTGTATTTATACACTAAAAATCCTAATGAGTTAAAGAGCGTGCACTTTTCTTAGGTTTTTTTCTGTTTCTAATATCGTCGACATATTGTGATCACATTGGGTAACAACCCAGGACGGCTTGGCAAATCGTACCATCATTATATCATTATACAGGGATCCCTCACTTTCCCCGGTTAATGGGGACTGAGATCCACCCCCCCCCCCCAGACTGCCAATTTCCACGAAGTAGGATTGACCCCCCCCCCTGACTAACGTATACGTACATGCATATGTGTATATAATGTCAATAAATAAATGTTCAAAGCTATAAATGCTTATAATAACAATTAAACATTCAAAATAATACATAAGATTGAAATAAAATATAAATACACACATACAGACACATATAAATACACACATACAGACGCACGTGCACGCACACTCAGATGCGCACCTCACAGAAAAAATGTAAGTAGTTTTGTTGGGGGGTTTTGGGTCGGGGTTTTTTTTTTTTTTTTTTTTTTTTTGCATAATTGGTTTTGTTTTGCTGTATCTTCCATAACTTTCCCCCTATTTTTCCTTAGTTTCCTTATTATTTTATTTTTCGATTAATATTTTTGAAAAACTCGTAATGCACTGAATCCGCAGAAACTGTAGCTCCAAGTAGTGAGGGATCATTGTATATAAAAGATCATATATATATCATTATATCCAGCTAAAAACATTTTGATCATGTATCATTTACTTCCATATCCCAAACCTCGACAATTGATGTGACCCAACGGTCGGTCTTGTGACCGGTCCAACGGTCTTTCGAAAACCGCGAATGATGAAACGGTTGTATACATATTTCAGTCCTGTAATGCAGTGCGTGATACCGCGCACTGCCAAAAACTGCCTCATATGTCATAAACAAAAACAAAAATGGCTGACACAGCGTGTACCTATGCTGTGTCAGCCTTTTTTGTTATTGTTTACAACATTTCAACCCATTTTTGACAGTGTGTGATATTGCGCACTATATACGGCATGCGTACACACCAAAACGTTCAGAAAATATTTGTTTAAAGACGACTTCGAAATACTAAACATACGGTAATGAGGATGGCTATGGTACCGAAATAAGATGCAAGATTTGCTACAAGTGTATCGTACAAATTAGGGAAGAAGCTGTTTTACATTTATTAATTAATACCTTGTGAATTATCAAAATATTGTCACAGCGACAAAATGGAGTTACAAGTATTAATGTTAGCAATTAGTGAACGTTCCAGTTCAGCCAGTTAAAGGTTCAAGTTGGTACTGCTGGTGTTCGACATTTATACTGATTGATGGAACTTTGCATGTTCGTGTATTAAACGTATTAATAGTAATCAGTCATTATTATTTGTATAAAAATTTAATGTTTCAAAATAATTGTCAATAAGTTAATCCTTTAATATTAGAAAATTCAATACATAAGATATTGTACATCCAGCTACTGAACTGAAAAGCACAAATCTAACTGATTCAATAACAGATTTCTTTTATAATTTACTTGGATTTCAGGGAACCATTTTACGCAACCTATGGATCACGCAGCTCGTTTTCAGCTGAACGAACTTTCGGTTAAGAGTCATTTACCTGTGAACCATAAACCAATTCCCCAAATGTATGTGATGTTGAGGCCTGATATCCTGTCGTTCATCATTTAACTATTTATAAACATTAATTTTATTTAAACTATCAATAAAATGCAAAAAATCACCATATAAGAATTTATATATACTGAGCTGCTTTCCCATTGACTATCTTCCAACATCCCGCCCCACTGGCCTCCCATTGGCTAGGAGGGATGACACAGCTCCCTCCCATTGGCTATTATGGAGCTGCAGCTCTCATAATGCTTTTCGTGTAAAAGACAGAGTTGCTGTTTTTTGACTCGGGCTTTTAACCTTCCATAAATATTTGTAAGAACTCTGTTAAGAAGACATGGTCAACACATATACACACACACACGCGCGTGTGATTTCCGATGCGAGTGAAAAAAGGAAGCGGGTTTGTGATATCGCAAAGGAATATGGCCGAACCCGTCTACCATCAGTACAATATTGAAGCAGAAGGAGGTCTTAAAAGGTATACTTTTATAATTTTTTAAGGGTTTAGGGGGTAGTATTGGGGGCCTTGGAACGAATGACACGTTTTACATGTAAAATGCGGTTCAATTTACGAAAAATCCAGGTTAAGAAAAAGTCTCTGGAACGGATTAATTTCGTAAGGTGAGGTACCACTGTGTGTGTATATATATATATATATATATATATATATATATATATATATATATATATATATAAAACAAATATTCTTTGACGAGTCATGGAAGAACACGTGATTATAATTTGATAATCATTTGTAATTTTACTGTTTTCTATGCATTTTCTTTTTTAAATCAACTATTTATATATTTATTTTTGCATGTAAAATTTCCTCTCACAGTCCAAAGATATGCAAATTCGACTAATTGGCTATTGAAAATTGCCCCTAGGTCTGAATGTGAGTGTGTGTGTGTGTGTGTGTGTGTGTGTGTGTTGCAATGGACAAGTGAGCTGTTTAGTGTGTAATTGCCTTCGTCGGGAGTCAGCTGGAATAGGCTCCTGCTTTCTCATGGTTTTAAACAGGATACATATGATATGGATAATGAAACTGCATTAAAAAAAATCGTTATTATGAGAAAAAATATTTGCTATCCCATAAAAAGTAATAAAATAATTACCTGTTATCCTGAGAAAATCCAAGGGGGGAAAATGTATGAATGCACATTCAGTTAGGGTTTCCAAAGTTATCACCACATCTCATATTACTCAGTGACTCATTTGCTCATTTTCCAAACTGCTTACTCCTACCAGGGTTGCGGGTAGGCTGCGTCTAGATCAGCCAACAGTAGGCAAAGCCAGTGTACACACTGGACAGCTTGCCAGACCATCACATGGGAAAAACCCAAATACTGCCAGAAATAACTCGAGATCACATGGGGGCAATATGATTTAAACTCATCACCTCATTGCTATATATGTATAAATGCACGTCCGCTCAGGGCTTCTGTAGGATTTGACTTTGGATGGGTAAAATATGTTTTAATGCCAGAAGGTAAATGTGCTTCGATCTTCTAGTCACATCCAATAATATCTGATCCAAACATGCGAGTCATGTAGTTGGTTATTCTTCTAACAAAATGGTGCTTTAAGTCTGCACACTGTTATTTGTGCGGGAACAGAGCAGAATGTTGGGGACAGGGGACAGTAATATAAGCTTTGGACCCCTGACAGTTTAATGCTTTGAGCCCTCCTCCCCAGACACTTTTCATTCTTTAGTATTATCATCCTGTCAATTCCTCTTGAGCCTCCTTTCTACTTCATGCCTTGGAAATCTCATATCCCTTTATGGTACCCATGATGGTGGCGCTTGTTTACAGTCACGGGAGATTTGTTAGTGTTTGAAGGGCTATGAAAAGCAGGTGACGTGATTCATGTGCTGGTACGGAAAAGCTCTTTGTTCACTAAAGTGACGTACTTCATCACCACACACTCCCACTCTTCTGGCTAAGCCTTTGAAAATACTTCCTTTTCCATCTGCTGTGATGTGATTTTTTTTTTTTTTTTTTTTTTTTTTTTTTTAAACAAAAAATTAAATAAAGTCTGCCATGGTTTACTCCAAGCTGTTGTAAGTTCAGGTTGGGGGACCTCGTCCACAAATAGCTGTATGCACAAAATGCTAACTTCCACATGCTAACACTCATGGTCAACTTTTTGTCGCCGGTTTGCCACTTGTTTCTATCCTGAATCTGAAAAGAGGTGTGGCCATCATTAGCATATTAAAATTAGTGTTACTTAAGGAGGATAGATGGTACAATGCACACGGTTCTCATGCGGTCAATTTTCAAACTCAGGATTACGTGGAGAGACTGGAGTCTATGTCAGCCAACTCTGGGTGAAGGCAGGTACTCCCCGAAGAGCTCACCGATCCATCACAGGCTCAGCACTCATACACCCATGTACACTCACTTTCACACCTCGGACCATTTGGAACAGCTACCGTAAACCCAGTACCTTATTGCTGTATGGCAGCCATTTTCATCACTGTGCCACCTTCCCTGATACATTTCTAGGAAATTAGCTCCCAATTAGCTAATTAGCTCCCTGGCTTCGGCATTCACCCAGATTTGAACTTGCGATCTCTGGATTAATAGTCGCGCACCTTGTCAATGCACCACTCGGGAGTCCTGTGCCCACTATCTTCCCCTTCATGGAAGTGCAGGAAATTAGCAGATTTCCTTTAGATCAAATTGTTTTGGACCTCCATATGCACGCGAGTGCAAATCCTTTAATAATCTTTTTCAATCATGTCTGGTTAAGCATTCCTTTCACTCATTTGTTTGTGCACTCCCGTTATCAATTTTGCAGGATAAGGAAATACAGTTATTTAGAAGCTTGTGGATGTTCATAACACACGACAACTCTCAAGCGTGTATTGAAAAAAATCAAATAAACCATTATAAATGGCTTAGTATTAAATAACATTATTTTTATTTAAAAAAAAAAATATCTGGACCAGCTACTTTTTACAAGTGTAGCAGAAGTTGGCCTACTTTTACCTTTCTGTAGCAAAGAGGAGGAGGAGGAGGAGGGGGGGGTGTCTGCTGCTGGCTAAAGATAGATGAGTGTGTTGATGGGCCATGAGGAAGAGTTGAGTTTCAAGGTGTCTTGTTTTCCTGAGATTTCATAAAGAATGTCATGCTAAATGATGCTACTGAGAAGTAAGAACACGCTCATAGATCATTTGGGATACCAACATGTGTGAGGGCAAGGACGAGGACAGGGTCCATGTGTATAACATTATAACACAGAGTGTGTACAGTACAGAAAGCTTTATTTTCATAACATAAAGTTACAGGGTCGTCTCTTCAGTGACATAAGCCTTTGCTCTATGGAGTCCTGTCACACAGATACTTACAATAGGAGCCCAGTAATACCGCCTACCCCTACTATGTCCGTGAGGAGGCTGGAGCCGTTCGAAGTCTGGTGAACAGCTCACCAGGCAATCGCATGACCAATATACACCATACCATATCAGTGCCCATTAATATTCCTTTGTAAATCATAATAATTTATAGACACAATTTTCTTAGGTACACTGATGGACTTTTAAGTAAATCTACTGCTCTTTGACTCTCAGTAACCTGAGGCACTATTCTTGTAGCACACCATAGACTCTAAACTAAAAGCTTTATCTATGCCACAACAATCCAATAATGTATCACAATACTGTATTCCAAAACAGGGCATATTATCGATTAATGGATGATAGTAGCGCCATATGATGTTAAATTATTTCTAATACACTTACCAGTCCTAGATAATATGCCTTGAACATGTCTACTACATGACAGGCTTTTATGAAAGGCAACTCCAAGCTAGGTAAATTCAAATACATGCTTGATAAAGCTGCCATTAAATATTAGTTGAAAAAAAATACAAATCTGTTAAAGCTTAGCATTAGTTCTAAATAACATTTTTTTTAGTCTTGGCAGCATTCAGAAACAAGCTATTGTCACTAAGCCAATTCCAACCAATTCAAGCTCAGCGCTAATCTTTCCCACGAATGTCCAAGCATTTTATTCGGTGGAAAGCACAACAGTGTCATCTACATACACATTGTACACTACCTTGACACACAACATTAGCCAGATCATTTAAATGGAAAGCAAACGAAAGAGGGCCAAGTACTGAGCCTTGAAGAGCACCAGTAATAATTGGCTCTGAGTATGAAAGAACGCTTTTGAATTGATCAACTTTTAATCAACCACAAAAGTTTCCAAGCCATTTTTTGTTAAAATATTCTAGGGCTTGTGTAATAAGAGAGAATAATAAATCCTGCCAAACACGTTACAGAAATCAATGAGTACTGTTCCAGTTAATTGGCATTGATCAATGTTAGACATTTAGTATTGGCCAAATACAGTCTCAACAATTATATACTGTATGACATCTTTACATTGAATTGATAGACAGGATGAAAATAGGTTGGTGTTGCTTGAAACATTTTCAAGCTACCTGAGCCATATTCTGTTTTTACTTCAGTCCAAGATTGGACAAACCCCAGCTTGCCAGTGTGGCGCATCCCATAAGTGCTGTGTCTCTAAATGCATTGCATGTATTAGGCAAATAGGTTATGTGTCCATTGAGACTGCCTTCTTTTGATATCCAATCCTGACTGCTAGCAGCAGTGATATAGATGCTAATAACTAGCTCTGTGCTTCTATCTATTGCTTCGTACTGGATTAACTTTAACTCATTCCCCCTTAGTAAATACTTTATATTGGCTATGAATTGTAATGGATCCAGACTATTTTCTAGGAACAATAGTATGAGACTGTAATATATTACACGACATGACATTACATGACATTATATCATTGTAGGATTACACCCTTCCTAAGGCACCAGGTCTTTACAAGACACTGCACACTCATATTTACGCCGAGGGATACTTAACCCTGTATTTCTTGGTAAGCGGAACGAATAACAATTGCAAGAAAAACTCACCACTTACTAAGTACAATATATGCAAACCAGTGAACAAAGAGTAACATGAGCTCAGGATGGAACATGGGAGCCTAGCACTGGGAGCTAATAACGCTAACCACTGCACATATTGTGCCACCCTTTAGTGGTGTAGTGCTAGAAGTTGGTTAAACAAAAATTTTTCCCAGCATGAAGAAATAATATTTTGTTGGAGTCCGGTTAGCCTTTGCAGCATGTCATTAACATGGCATTGTTCGACTAAGCACAATATCCATATCTATCATGAGTTAGGTTCATTTTTCTTCAGCATCTTGAATGATGACGGGAAAATTGAATCTCTCCATGAAATCTCTTCCAGCACCCAAAGATCAACGGATATAGGTCACTACTCTGTGGTACCAGTTTATGTGTGAAAATGATTCCCTGAAACACTCTTACACTGGCACGCTTACACTGGTTAATATTCATGGCCTTCAGGGAAGAAAAAGTCCATTGATGTGATAACCTGGTCACTCAAGTGACTTCATTTTATTGAAACATAATGTTGCTGAGCTTTGATCTGTCCAACTGAAGCAACATTGTTATGGAAATTATAACTGTAATCTAGGATAATGGTGTTCCATCGAAATAATGGAGGATGTAACAATTTTTAGCCAGTGTGTCAGTGGAAAGGAACACTTTTTTTTTGGAGTTTCCCCCCAACATTTTACAGTTAGTTGCTTGAGGAAAGGGTGTGTCAACTACAGCCCGCCAGGGGTTGTCAGGCGTACTTATTTTATGTAGGTCACAAAGGGTTTAACCTAAAACTTAGATGATCGGTTCCCACTCCCGTCTTGAGTATGTAGGAATTTCTTACATAGCTCTCATGGGACCTATAGGTTTGCCACAGGAAATATAAGAACAAAAGTCTGAACCTTGTTCACCAGACTTTAAGAACATCAGCGTTAGAAGATGAAAGATATTTGTGTTGAAGATTTGTAGGTGCTCCGGATAAGGATGTCAGCCAAATGCCATGAATGTAAAATTATGTTGGGACTTAGCATTTTTCCACAAAACCAGAACCGTTTTTAAACTGGAGTTGCAGGGTATCCACAAAGCATCTACACCTGGATCCATCCACCGGGGCTGATGTATTTTCAAGGCAGAGGCTCCAGGGGGAACCTGATAGTAAATGTGGGGACTTTGGTCTGGTTTTGTTTTTGGCCTATAGTAACTGGGAAGTGACAGTAATGTAGAAAGAACTGCAAATGTGGTTAGTCTGGTTAAGACTTTCTATGAAGTTGAAATCCTGGAACCGGGGAACGTTTGTTGGACCTTGAGCAACACTCAGATGTTAGGTTATAGTCATATCAAAGTGATAAAACTGGCTTTGTTGTCATCAAACAATACTTGTACTCGAACGTATCCACACTCGCGGCAGGTGGGATGTCATTATAATATCCAATGGTTTGTATTTCCTTTCGTAATGTGTGGGCAGTAAAGAGTAGGCTTGAAGGATGCATATATGTAACCTCAGTAATCAGTTTAATTGGGCAAACCCAAGCAGTATTTCAAACCCCATGCAGGCATCATCAAACAAGGGTTATTCATCATCACTGTTGAACAGGACAATTTAAATAAAATCAAATAAATACAAAACCAGGAAAACAGGGCTTGGGCCTATAGTTAAGAAAAAGGCCGCGCTCAGTCTTGAATAAGGTGGCATGATGGTATTGTGGTTAGGATGTCCACCTCTCATCAAGAAAGTCCTGGGTTCAGGGTTTTTTGTTTGGAGTTTACATGGTTTCCTCTGGGTAATCCAGTTTCCTCCAACAGTCCAAGGACATGCACATTAGGCGTAACTGACTGTTCCAAATTGCTCCAGTTGTGAGTGTGAAGGGTCATATGTGTTTCGGCCTTGTGATGGATTTGTGAGCTGCTCAGGCTGTACGGCGCCCTCGCCTAGAGTGAGATGGGTGCCAGCCTTGCTGCGACCCGAGTAGGATTAAGCGGTTGAGAAAAGAAACAAATGAATGTATTGAGTGTTGGTTAGTGACACAGCAGCTCATAATGCAGAGACACATTATTCCAAAGCAAACAGAAATTTCGAAGACAATGTGAAACAGACTACATACAGAGCAGGAGCACAATTAGAACAAGAAGTTAAAGGTTAATATGAGCTTTTAAAAAATGAATTTTTAAAAATGGGAATATTGTATAAAGGGAGAGCCATGACACCACGATTCCATTTTCATTTGCTCAAATTTCAGTTATAATGGTGGTTCCTATTCAGCCACGCTAGCATCCTTTGTTCTTCTCAGAAGGTTTTACAGTAGATTGTGGCTGTCAGAGACACTGTTTCAGCCACTTGAGGTTTTGATGTATATCAATATTGGCAAACTCTGCCTTTAATGTGGCTGACTTTATTCACAAGGGCATCGCCACGCTGGAATGGTTTCGGTTAAGGTGTTTGGCTGTAGTAATGGGAAATCATAATGCTACATCATACCAAGACAGTCCAGACCATCATGTGCTTCAACTTTATAGCATGGATATGATGGCTGAATGTCCATACATTCATTTTCTGAACCACTTAATCGAAATTAGGGTCACAGGGAGGCTGGCACCCATCTCAGCTGACTCAGGGCAAGGGCATAGTACACCCTGGACAGCTCGCCAGGCCATCGCAGGGCAGAAACACGCCGACGGCTATGCGGCTCCTCTTCATGAAAGTCAGCAATGGGTCTTTTACATGACCTCACGCCATAGACAGTGAGAGACATGGCCGGCCTTTGATAACCCAGTTAGCTGAACTAGGGGGGACAGTAACAACCCATTGAGAATGGGGTTTGAACCCCCAACCTTAGGATCATTCATCCAGCACCATTACCACCAGGCCACCACTGCCTGAATGTCCATATAAAGTTTGTAATATCGTGTATTTTGTAGGATAACAGGTCTGTTGAATTGCATTGTAGTCGCTTTACCGAATGCTGGTTATCGTTAGTGCTCACCCATGCTGCCACAGTCATTGATCACCGACCTCACTTTGTAGTATCTTCCACCTCTATATGAAATACAGGGATCCCACACTTTGCACGGTTATTGAGGACCAAGACCCCCCCGCGACCGCCGAAGTAGGATCAACACCCCCCCCCGACTGACATATACGTACATATATCTTTTTCTTTTCCTTTCGGCTTTTTCCCTTTTTCACGGGTCGCCACAGCGAATCATCTGATTCGCACATTGGATTTGGCATAGGACGCCCTTCCTGTCACAACCCTTTAGCAAGGGACAGAAATACACTGACGGCTATGCAGCTACTCTTTACGAAAGTCAGCAATGGGTCTTTTACATGAACCTCTCACCATAGACAGTGATATATATATATATATATATATATATCAGTGGTTCCTAACCTGGGTTCAATCGAACCCTAGGGGTTCGGTGAGTCGGTCTCAGGGGTTCGGCGGAGCCTCTGCCACGGAGGTCAGGACACACCCGACTCATCATGTCGATTAGTGATGACACGCCCCGCTTGGCCATGACTGGCTGCAGATGATCACATTACATTGCTTGGCCAATCAGTGCCGCGGGGAATTTAGTGCGCTCAGTAGTCAATTGTGTGAAGTCATGAGATTTTTTCGGAATATTTTAATCCATACTAACTATATCGAGCAAAAAAAGAAAGTGGTCGGACGAATATGTACAACATGGATTCACATGCATCACGGAACGTGATGGGACTCAGCATCCTATCTGCATGATTTGCAATGCCAAGTTGAGCAACTCTAGTCTCGCACCGGCAAAACAAAAGGAACACTTCGTGAAACTGCATGGAGACGGGGAATACAGGAACACAACAGTACCTATGTCTTGAATTTGTAAAAAATCATATTTTTATTTTTCACTGATGAAGGGTTCGGTGAATGTGCATATGAAACTGGTGGGGTTCGGTACCGCCAACAAGGTTAAGAACCACTGATATATATGTGTGTGTATATATATATATATATATATATATATATATATATATATATATATATATAAAAACTCATATATCATAGAATGTGTAAAAATAATATCTGTTAATTCTAATTTTTCCACGAAAATTTTGTGCAGATTCTAAATCTTTCACTAAGACTGCGAATACGCATCATTTACCTCGAATTCTACTTTCAGAAATGTGCGAATTCCAGTTCGAATTTCTTCAGTCCTCTTCGGAATAAAATTCACTTGCACTTTCTGCCATGATGACTTATGTGAGTCAGGTCTAACTCGCAATAAAAAAAAATAACTGGCCGTATTAATTACAATAATCATAAAAAACAAATAACTAAAGGTAGAAAACAATAAATTAGTGCACCAATAAGATAACATGCAAATGTGTATATAATATGTAATGTGTATATAATATCAATAAATACATATTCAACACTAGAAATGCTTATAATAACAATTAAACATTCAATCATAATGCATAAGATGTAAATAAAATATAAATACACACACATACAGATGTGTACCTCACATAAAAATGTAAGTAGTTTTGTTGGGGGGTTTTGGGTTGTTTTTTTGTTTTTGTTTGTTTGGGGTTTTTTTGCATAATTGGCCTTGTTTTGTGGCATTTTCTTTAACTTTCCCCTATTTTCCCTTAATTTCCTTATTTTTTTTATTTTTCATGAATATTTTTGTAAAACCTGCAATGCACTGAAGCCGCAGAAACTTAAGCTCAAAGTAGCGAGGGATCACTCTATCGACTTGTTTGTCTTATTACACAAGACTGTGTTGTTGTTCTTTAAAATAGGCAATCTTAAAACAAAAACAAAAACACAGCACCGATCCTACAGGCTGTTTAGCCAGTCAGATGCGTTCCTCATGTTCCGCTCCTTTGTAACACGGATCATCATTTAGTGGGAAAGCAGAACGATGGACTGAGGAAGTGGATTGAGGAAAATAATTTATGAAGTTCTAGCTGACACAGTTATACATTTTTAAAAAGCATTAACTCGCTTTTCCTCAGTTCAAAAATGAGCAGCTCCTCACTCAGTTTACATCAGATTGTGTTGCTTCTTTATTTCCCCCATTTCACTGGAGCACGGCAGACTTACTGAAGCAAAAACGTTGTCATCCGCAAACGTTCCGCAATTATTCCCTCATGTCATTCCATTCTTCCATGTCATTCCGTGTGATTTCGTAGTTATTCCTCAAGTCTTCCTCCACTTACATGTGCTTCCGGCAGGCCAAAATATTCCATAATGTTCAAAAGCACGTTCACGGAAGAAAAAAATTCCGTGAGTGTTCCGTGGGGTCACTTTGGCGTACTTGTTCTGCACATGCTGTGAACGTTCCGAGAATGTAAGAATTTCTACTTTTCTGTAGGATTTTCACCCGTTTTCCATGTAAAAATGCCGAAGCTCTTTCGTAGATTGCGTTCCGCTTTTCCCCACTACTATCCTTGCATGGCGTAGTCCAGTGAAATGGGGGTATTAGTTACTGCTAGTCGACAGCCAGATCTGCAGAGGCTGCAGGGAGGCTGGTGCATATCTCACCCAACCCTGGATGAATGTGGTGTACACCCAGACTATCACAACACACACACACACACACACATTTACACTTTTTACATTTAGAGATTATCCAGAATGACTTATAATTATCATTTTATTTCTACAGCTGTGCAGTTGAGGGTTAAGGGCCTTGCTGAAGGGCCCAAAAGTGTGGATTGAACCGCTGATATTTGGATTAGCAACCCATTGCCTTTTCCATTAAGTTGCACACACACACACACACACACACACACACACACACACACACCAGCCTGTTAGTGTAATGTGCTAGTCTTTGGAAATTGGAATACCCTCCCGACAGAAATGCCTAAGCCTGGGAATCGAATGAGAATCTTCTTGCTGTGGTTGGTGCTAACCACTACACCAGCATGCGCCATCCATTTAAACATTTGCATGAGATCAAAAAGCTCAACTACGAACGAGCCATTCAACTTTCCGACTTTGAGAAAATCCATTTAGTGGGGTCTCAGTCGGGCTAATATGTTTATATGTGTTTTTAAAGTCCAGTTTTAGTCGGACTAACACAATAATTAGCCAATCTCTAATGCCATGGAAACGTCAACTCCGTGACCTTGCTCTGCGCCTGGACTGCATTTCTCCTCATAAACGCGTCTGCGTAATGAATAAATGTACTTTAGCGCCTTCAAGTTTCCCTGACCTTCAATACCAGAACTTCCTATTCATCCTCTGATCACATTTTAAGAGCTTCTTAATGGAGGCATCGACTCAGCAGCAAGCAGCCTTTCTTTGCATCCTTTATGGCTTCCAATAACATTAAACAAAGCTGAAGCCTCTTAAACGTCCAGCGAGATTTAAATTATACTCTATAAGGTCAGACTATATATACATATATATATATATATATATATATATATATATATATATCTTTCGAGTGTGGACAGATTACCGAAAGATAAACCTTTTATTCTTGTCCACAGTAAGATATGGGCTGCTTTTGAGTTGATAGGATGCAGTGTTTTTTTTTTTTTTTTTTTTTTTTTTTTTTTTTTTCTTTCCTGATTTGTTCAGACAGAAGGACACACAGTAGGACATTGTAGTCAAGAAACAAAGGTCAGATTTATAAATGATTGGACTACACAAACATATGGGAAAGACTTTGTGAGTGGAAAAGTTAAACAAAGTGACATTCTTTAGCTTTTTTTTTTTTTTTTCGGACTGCACGGCCGTGTGTATAAAGGCCAGTGGAAAAATTCACGCAGCTGATAACTTTCATTGCCGGTTGAATTTGTTCCTGTCTGCAAACATATACACATGAATGAGTACAAGTTGCCATGGGAATGGGTGCCGCTGGGCACGTGCTTGTTTCCATTGATCTGGGGTCATTGGTAATCTCACCCCCCTAAAACAATGCTACAGTATATTTAGTTACAAAGGTGCCATCGCATACTAGAATTTTAGTTATTTTTATTTCCTTCAAAAAAAACAACAGCAACATAATAATAATAATAATAATAATAATAATAATAATAATAATAATAATACAGGAGTGATAGTAAACAATACAATATTCATTCATCCATTCATTCATTTTCTGCACCGCTTAATCCTAATTAGGACTGTGGGGAGGCTGGCGCCCATCTCAGCCAACTCTGGACATTCTGGAGACCCCCCCCAGGACAATACAATATTTATTATTATTATTGATGCTGTTTTTAATTATTTAAATTTAGCTGACCTTATGTAAGGCTGAGATTTAATAGGCACACATGCGTGGGAGTGTTAAATCTTTATAAATTTATTATTCTGATGAAAGAGTGAATATAAGCAGCATTTACTTATGCTCTTATCTCCCAAGATGCTTACTTCTATTAGGATTGGAGAACGCTTGCAAGCTTGCTGGAGCCTATCTCAGCTGACCTTGGGCGAAGGTACACCCTGATCAGCTCATCAAAAAGATGAAGAGACAGCACTGATACATTTAGACCAACATCCACAGCCGTGGACAATTAGGAAGAGTTGAGCCTACTGTGCATGTCTTTGGATGGTGGGAGGAAACCGGATTACGTGGAGGAAGTGCATTGGCATGCACTGGGAGAACATGCAAACACTAAAGAAACACGGGGTTCTGAACCTAAGACCTTTTTGCTGTGAGGTGGATCTGCCTACAATTACACCACCGCACCGCCCTGAATCCAATACAGTACAGTATATATATATATATATTGCAAGAGTTCCAGTAGTGGTGTGTGTGTGTGTGTGTGTGTGTGTGTGTGTGTGTGTGTGTGTGTGTTTTTGAAGGTCTTCGGAGGCTGCTGCTTAATGCTGTAAGCTAAGTGATGCAAACTAGCATGAAGTTTCAAGTAAATAAGTTAACTGTTTTGATGCGAAGTGTGTGTGTGTGTGTGTGTGTGTGTGTGTGTGTGTGTGTGTGTGTGTGTGTGTGTGTGTGTGTGTGTGTGTGTGTGTGTGTGTGTGTGTGTGCGCGCTTGTATGTGGACTTGTCACCATTTTACACTCTGTTTGAAAAGCCACTTCTGTCATCACTTCTCTTGACTGGAACCAAATTTCTACACACACACACACACACACACACACACACAGATGCACACACACACACACACACAGATGCACACACACACAAGCGCACACACACACACACACACACACACACAGATGCACACACACACACATACACACACACACACAGACGCACAAACACACCACACACACACACACACTCACACACACACACCACACACACACGCACACACACACACACACACACACACACACACACACACACACACACACACACACACACACACACACACACACACACACAGACGCACAAACACACCGCTGCACACACACACACACACACACACACACACACACACACGCACAAACACACCGCGCACACACACACACACACAGACGCACACACACACACAAACACACAGATGCACACACAGATGCACACACACACACACACACACACACACACACACACACACACACACACACACACACACTGTGTAATTCAAGGCAGACAGAATTCGGTTTGCTTTCATGGATGTTCCCGCGTGCTGAAGGATTTATAATGGCTCTCCGTGAGGCTGTGTTTGTCCCACTCGGTTTTGCCGCTGTGTTTGAGTTGTGTTTTTAAGAGCAGAGGGCTGCACTGTGTGAGGCGTCACTTTCACACAGTCTGGAAAGGTCTGGCAAGCAAAGCTGTGGAAATGCGGATTGCCAGCTGCTGTCTATCCCAGTAGTATCGAGAGAGAGAGAGAGAGAGACAGAGACAGAGAGAGAGAGAGAGACAGAGAGAGAAGCTTAAACAGGTGCAATAGAAACTCAATCCTCATTTCACTCCACCCCCTCCTCGAGCCCTCCAGAACAGGATCAGAACAGATCTCTCTGTGCCACATCAGCCCATTATTCCAACCGCTGATGTGACCTTTAACTCTTTTAACAGGAGCAACACAAAAGGTGCGAATATATCCGCTCTCCCTATGACAGGAGCTTTATCTAAGGCAGACAGTGAAACAAAGCTGATAAAAGATCAGGATTGAACACGGGTCAGCGTCAGAATTTCAGTCTTGATATCATGTCTATAGTATGGATGGTTCTGTCATCGTCTCGGACAATGTTTGAACAATGAAAATTTAAAAACCCGAGAAAGCAGCTGTCCTTGTGCTGCCTCCTATAGAAAGGAAAAATGTATTTCCGAGCCAAAGTCCTGGCTAAAATGTGCTGCATTGTGGCGGAATGGCCGTGTACTGATTTGCACAGCTGCTTCACAGCAGGAAAGTCCTGGGTTCAAGTCTGGGGCTTGTTGAACGTATTTTGGGGTTCGCATGGTCTCCCACGCTTGCTTGGGTGTCCTCTGAGTCCTTCATTATAAACAAATCCTCATATGGCTCACTTCCTGTTCCGAACTGAACTTAGGTGTGAGTGTGAATGGTTGTGTGTAATGGTCTGGCAAGCTGTCCAGGGTGTGTCCTGCCTTTAAATCAGTGTTTGCTGAGATAGGCTCCAACCTGCCTGCAATAAGTGAGTGAGTAAATATTGCTTTCTGGTGATACTCGCTATCTGACTATAATACATCCATTCGTTTTCTGTAACCGTTTAATCCTAATTAGGGTCGCGGGGAGGCTGGCGCCCATCCCAACTGACTCCAGTACACCCTGGACAGCTCGTCAGGCCATCACAGGGCAGAAACATGCTGACGGCTATGCAGCTGCTCTTTATGAAAGTCAGCAATGGTTCTTTTACAGCCTCACACCATAGACAGTGAGAGACATGGCCGGCCTTTGACAACCCAGTTAGCTGCACTGGGGGGACAGTGACAACCCGCTGAGAGTGGGGCTTGAACCCCCCCAACCTTAGGATCAGCGATCCAGCACCTTTTACCACCAGGCCACCACTGGCCCTGACTATAATAATTTGTATAAAAAAAATGACTCCAGGTGTAAAAATTAAGGATAAAAACATAACAGGTCAAAACCAAGGCTTCAAAATGTCGACTCCGTGGTTCAGGAGGTGGTTCTGTGTGGAGATGGCATATTTTCCTTGTGCTTGCGTGGGTTCCCTCCGGATACACTGGTTTTCTCCTACATTCCAGAGACATGCAAATGCAGCTCATTGGCCGTTCCAGATTGCCCCTAGACATAATTGGAAATGGTTGTGCATGCGTTTCACTGTAATGTTCCGTCAAGGTGTTCAGGGTGCGCCCCACTTTCCCTCCAGACACCAGACACCCTTTGATCCCGGTAGGATTAAATGATTCTGTAAATAAAAGATTACGGATGGCGTGGTGGTGTAGTGGCGAGTATGTCTGCCTCACAGAAAGAAGCTGCTGGGTTCAAGAACAAACGCCACACAAACAGGGCCTTGGCTGGGATTTGAACCCAGATTTTGTTGATATGTTGGGGAATAGAAACATACAGTATCGATATGATTAAAGGATATTGTGGACAGCTACAATCACAAAGAAGCACTTTGGAAGAAGAATGAAAAAATATCTTGCACCCATATTAAGTCATACACTTGTAGATGATGGGCAGTGGAGGCCTGGTGGTGAAGATGCTGTCACTGTCCCCCCCCCCCACACACCAGTGCAGCTAACTGGGTTATCAAAGGCCGGCCATGTCTCTCACTGTCTATGGTGTGAGGTTCACGTAAAGGAGCCATCGCTGACTTTCGTCAATAGTAGCTGCATAGCCGTCAGCGTGTTTCTGCCCCGCGATGGCCCGGCAGGCTGTCCAGGGTTCCCTCGCTCAGAGTCAGCTGAGATGGGCACCAGCTTCCCTGCAACCCTAATTAGGATTAAGCGGTTCAGAAAAGGACCGAATGACCTTGTAGATGACATCGCAGGGCCAAAATTGACACTTAAACGCCTTTTCTCCATCTGAGAGTGTTTCAGGTGCACAGTGACAAGGTTCATAAATAAATGAACTTGAGGGTCACTCCTACAAAGGTTCCTTCGCCAGGAACATACTGGTGATAGTGACGTGTGCATTGACCAACCCAAATAGACTGCAGGTTTCATTATACTGTAACTTGGTATCGTGATAATTTAAACCGTTACTGTTTATTTTTCAGATTTCTTCAAGTGTTTTTGTTTAAGTTTCATATAAAAATAAACACTCGTTCATTTTCCGAACCAAGTACAATAATCCCTCGTTACTTCGTGCTTCAGTGCATCGCGGGTTTTTCACTTACATTTTTATGTGAGGTACGCATCTGAGTGTGTGCGTGTGTGCGCACACGTGTCTATATGTGCATGTATTTATATTTTATTCACAACTTATGCATTATTTTTGAATGTTTAATTATTATTATAAGCATTCATAGCGTTGAATATGTATTTATTGATATTATATACACATATACATGTACGGATACATCAGTCGGGGGCGGGGGTTGATCCTACTTCGCAGAAATCACCGGTCGTGGGGAGGGTCTCAGTCCCCATTAACCATGGAAAGTGAGCGATCCTGGTAATCCTACTATGATCTAGAGAAGGCTGAAGCACATCTTAGGCAACGCTGGGCGATGGTGGGGCACACCATGAACATCTCACCAGACCATCCCAGAGCCACTCACACCACCATTCAAACTCATACTCATGACCAGGGTCAATTTGGAACAGCCTGTTATCCTCATGAGCGTGTGGGACAAAAATTGGAGGAGACATTGAACACAGAAATACCAAAACCCGAAAATCGAATCCCGAACCTTCTTGATGTGAGATGGAGTATATTTAAATAAATAAATAAATAAATAAAAAAGTTCTGGGTTTGGGTTCCGTACTCGTTCCTGTTTGAGGTTTGCATGTTGTCTTCATGCTTGTGTGGGTTTCCTCTGGGTACTCCAGTTTCCTCCCATCATCCAAAAACATGCACATTAAACTAGGTGGCTGTTCCCAGTTATGAATATGGGTATGAATGGTTGGCCCTGCGATGCTCTTTTGAGTTATTCAGGGTGTACTACCCCAGCTTTACCCAGTGTCAGCTGAGATAGGCGTCAGCCTCCCAGTGACCCAAGTGGGATTATATGGTTTGGCAAATGAGTCAGTATTGATTCAATGTCTGTCTGTCTGTCTGTCTTCCTTTTCGGCTTTTTCCCTTTTACTCGGGAGTCGCCACAGCGAATCATCTGATTCGTACGTTTGATTTGGCAGAGGTTTTTACGTCGGATGCCCTTCCTGTCACAACCCTTTTTTAGCAAGGGACAGAAACACGCTGACGACTTTGCAGCTCCTCTTTATGAAAGTCAGCAATGGTTCTTTTACATGTCTCTCACCATAGACAGTGACAGACATGGCCCGCCTTTGATAACCCAGTTAGCCGCACTGGGGGGGGACAGTGACAACATATGTGGAGAGTGGGACTCGAACCCCCAACCTTGGGATCAGCGATCCAGCGCCCTATACCACTAGACCACCACTGCCCCTCAGTGTTGATTCAATGAAGGACATTATATTGTTGTGCACATCAATGAACATGTCCACTGTTAGCATATATTATAGGCTAAGGCAGTTCGGCATGGCTGAGTGTGTGTGTGTGAGTGTGTGTGTGTGTGTGTGTGAGTGTGTGTGTGTGAGTGTGTGTGTGTGTTTTCATTCAAGCACTGCTGGTTGTCTGTGTAGATAAGAGGAACATGAGACAAGCTGTCAGTCATTGTGCTAACAGCCTAATGAGTGCTGAAGGATCGTGAATGACAACGAACCGTATTGTTGCCTGTTAGGAATGCTTGATTATTCCACGGTGCGTGAGCAAAGCGAGCTAATATTTACCATTCTCTCCATCTTTCTTTGTCTCTAACACACTGCCATGCTAAGGAGGACTGCCGGATCAGTGATCAGGAGAATACTGGACTTAGACTTTGTACTCTTGCTGCGTTTGCTGTCTTTTGTTATGTGGCTATAGTTGTGTACGGTAACAACTGTAAGCTCCTCCCACCAAATCTGACACTTCACTTGACTTTTTCCACGTCCATATTCTCCGTTTGCGTTCTCCCAATCATGTATGGTGACGTAGTTGGATTCTCCATATCCTGAAACATTAAAGCTAAAACAAAGTCAGAAGAATAATTTTCATTAATTAGCCAACCTAGCATTCCCATTTCCTCCGGCAGGCCAACGCCATGTACATTCGGTTGATTGGCTCTTCCAAATTGCGCCAAATTTGAGTGTAAGTATGAATAGTTGTGTGTTTGTTGACCCTTTGATGGTATGTTAAGATGTTCAGGATGTAAGTCGCCTCCACCGCTGCCTGCTCAGATGGACTCCGCCCTCCCTGCAATCCTAGTATACGAGTAAATTCGGCAAACGAGTGAGATGAGAGTAATTACCCAATCAGCTTTAATAATGTGCTCTTGTATATCACATGCATTATGACTCACTCATTTGCCATAAACTCTTAATCCTGCTAGGGTCACAGGGAAGCTTGGAACCTATCTCAGCCAACATTTGGTGTAGGCGGGATACACCCTGAATAGTTCGCCACACTATCATAGAGTCAACACATAAATACTATTCACACTCAACTTGGCAATTTGGAGCAGCCAAGTAGTCTAATCTATGTTTTGGACTGTGGGAGGAAACCGGAGTACCCAGAGGAAATCCACGCCAGCACAGGCGCCCTCGCCGAACCCGGGACTCGAACGCAGGCCGGCCTGGCTGTGAGGTGGACGTGCTAACTATTACGCCACCCTGTTGGCCCTTAATACTTCCATCCAATAAATAGTCTCTGTTCAAAACTTGTTATGCTTGAATGTATTCTGTAAATTACAAACTCCTCAGTAACTGAGCGTGAGGTCTGTCCAGGGGAATCTGAGCCTGAGGGCTTCGTTACAAAGCTGAAAGCAAAGTCTGTGCAAGATGAAGAGCTGAAATTTCTCTGTACAGACCAAGTGAATGACATTAACACTGTCAATAGTTTGTTGTATGACAATGAAGATGGCGGCATTTTTAAATTCACTAAATTTCAGGATAAGCTACTTGCCCGCTTCTGCCAGGTGGTCTTGATTTGTGCTCGCGAGGACTTTAGCAGTCCTGTGACGAGCAGGAGTTTTCCTGCGTTCTTCGCAGGAGTTCGTTGACTCTTCACGAAAGCGCTGAATGCGTCTCTGGAAGCTGCTAATGATCATATAGGTCACACAGCACCAGCTAATGGCTGAATTGCTGGTGAGACACACGTTTATTTATTTCTTTCCTGTGCATGCACCAATCAGATTGCGTGTCCTGTCGGTGCTGTATAATAAATTACATTATAATTATTTATATAACAGCTGGAGAGTCTAATCTAAATTTACTTTCGTGACTATAATGGGATTCTCTAGTGTTCTATTGCTTTCCTTTCAGGTCAGGTTTTGATGAGATTGCTGTATCGCTTTGAGCCATAATGAAACAAAAATAACAGCTTGAAATGCTTTTAAATATTTTTCTCTGACATTTTTGACTTTTGGCTTGTACATGCACGCCAGAAAGTAAAGAAAGAGGGAAGAGTATGAAGGCAGTTCAGTTCACCACCTTGGAAGGGTGTGCATGGCCCCCAGAGGTAGGGATGAAGGTTTCCTTTCTGTACTGGCAAAGTCAGCAAGAATGAAAAGTAAAGGAGAGAGAGAGAGAGAGAGAGAGAGAGAGAGAGAGAGAGAGAGAGAATTGGGAAGGAAAAGAGGAGAGGTGAAAGAGGAGCCTTTGATCCTACGGCGAGACACAAACCTGCTACGGCATGCTTGCTGGAGGGTGAAGGGGAATGGGAGGAGTACACACACACACACACACACACACACACACACACACACACACACACACACACACACAAAGGTAGGAAAGTTCAAAGTTTGCCAGTGGCAAATCGCATTGACTCGCCCTCTCTGCAGGTTAGTCCGAAGATTCATTCAGCTGTCAGTGCATTTGTCAAGGAACTCGAGTGACCAGGAAATAAATAGGAAGAAAATGAGGAACTAACTAAAGAAGGGCGGAGAAAAAAAAAGGAAAGCAATCTGGAATTGGCAGTGTATAGAGGTACAGATTAGTATGTCTTTTCTCCTTTTTCTCTTTGAAAGCAGCCTTTGTGTACACCTCTCTCTCTCTCTCTCTCTCTCTCTCTCTCTCTCTCTCTCTCTCTCTCACACACACACACACACACACACACACACACACTCCTCTTCTGCAGTAATATGATCCTCTGATCCAGGGATAGACTGAGTCCCACTTTTAACACTCTTCCCTTCAATCTGAATGCAGTCTGTGTACCTTGTGCAGGCAGCGCATGTTATAAGTGCGTAGGTGTCCTCGATGTTAGTCGACAGTGTCTCTGACATAATACTATTAATGAGAATGACAACGCCAGACTCCATAAATAGAAAAAGCACAGCTGTAGGATCCTAACAAGTGAAAAGAAGAAGGATAGGGTTGTTTTGGAGGTTCCAGAAGGTTCTTGGTTCAAATCCCTGGACTGTCGGAGATTGAGTCAACTGCTAGGCGCTTGAACTGGATTCTCATGTGAGTGTTTGGACGTGAGTGGAAGTGTTTGCACGTGAGTGTTTGGACGGAAAACATCTGGCAGATGTATTAGACTGAATAAACAGCTGTAATATGTCCCAGCTAGGAGTATCTGTAGAATAGTAATGTGAGTTCTCGTATGCTCGGGCTGCATCAGAACAGATACTGGCTATCTGTTACGCGTTACGCTGATTGAGTTAGCTGAGCACTGGTACGCTCAATGCTTCCTTTCTACACCTTTTTTTTTTCTGACCTCACTCACTGATATTGCTCTGTGTGCATTTTTATTACTCCTAATCCTAGTGTAGCCAACTGTCTGTACTGGAAGTTTGTCTTACTCTAGCCTCATCTAGTTTATGCTGAAGTCTGGTGTATACCGCCATGAATCATGGTCAAGCACCGCATACTTTCGAAAGAAGAAGTCATGTGACTAGCACTACAAACAGCCTACAGTAGTTCCTGTTTGGACAGCGTGTTAAGGATGAGATGTTAAATGATTGGATGATTAGTTATATAAATAACAAGTACACAGATTCTATTAGAGCTGTACACAGGCTCAAGGTCACACAAAGGTCAAATGCCACTTTCTGATTTATTCATTCATTCATTTTCGGAACTGCTCAATCCTAATTAGGGTCATGGGGAGGCTGGCAGGCATCCCAGTCGACTCCAGGCAAGGGCAGAGTACACCCTGGACAGCTCACAAGGCCATCGCAGGGCAGAAGTACACTGATGGCTATGCAGCTACTCTGTCAAAAGTCAACAATGGTTCTTTTATATGAACCTCTCACCATAGACAGTGACAGAGTGAGAGAGAGAGAGACAGAGAGAGAGAGAGAGAGAGAGAGAGAGAGAGGCCGGCATTTGATAACCCAGCTAGCTGCACTGTGGGGACAGTGACGACCCACTGAGAGTGGGGCTTGAACCCCCAACCTTAGGATCAGTGATCCAGCACCTTTTCCACTTTTTACATTTTGAAATAAGATATAAGGTTATTTAAGGTATAGAAGTTCATAACAATTCTCTGTGATGGCCTGGTGAGCTGTCCAGAGTGTACCCCACCCTCCCCCAGAGTCGACTGAGATGGGCACAAACCTCCCCGTGACCCTGATTATGATTGGGTGGTTCATGAAAATGAATGAACGAATGAATGAATGAATGAAGTTATTATTATTATTATTATTATTATTATTATTATTATTATTGATAATAATAATATTAATAATAATAATAATAATAATAATAAGAGTGATACGTGATACATGTACTGACGTGGACACATAAATATTTCATACGCCAACATGAAATAAACATTCCCGCCTCATTAACTATGTTTAAATGCTAAAGATGTCTATTACTAATAATGTTTAAGGTGTTTTAATTTTTGAAAGTAGTCTTTAAAGATTGGATTCTACATGCAGACACTCTCCATCCTGAACTGATGGCAGCAGCATCAAGGACTACCTGGAGGTCCAGTCACTTTTAATTCCCCTCAGAGGCGAGGTGAACGGGGAGGTGTATGAAAGTATTTTTAGGACAAGCTTCGAGAACAAACTATACAGAGTATGAAAAGTACTACATGTACACAGTTAGCTCAGGTCACATGACTGTATTCAAATTATTACGTCTTTAAATCAAAGCACTGGTTCAGGATTCCTTAAGAATACAACAAAGGAAAAATAAATATATGAATATATTCCTGGTTTTCATGTACTGCTGTGTTGTTAAAGGAAAAAGGCCCGACTATCTCCTGTCTTGGGTTTATATAATACATGATTTCCTCTTGGATAACTAAAGTATTATGATTCTGACAAAAATCTAAATGCGGAATAGTAATAATAATAATAATAATAATAATAAAGCCTGGACTTAGCCTGAATACACTAGCATAAAATGCTAATGCTAGCACTATGTCTGACCTTTTGTAATATTCCTTCATTTTTCTGAGCTGCTTAATCTTAATTAGGGTTGTGGGTAGCCTGATGCCCATCTCAGTTGACTCCAGGTGAGGGCAGAGTACACCCTGGACAGCTTACCAGGCCATCACAGGGCAGAAGCATGCTGACGGCTTTGCAGCTACTCTTGTTGAAAGTCAGCAATGGTTCTTTTACATGAACCTCACACCATAGACAGTGAGAGACATGGCTGGAACTTTGATAACCCAGTTGGCTGCACAGCACAGAAACAACCTGTGGTGAGTGGGACTTGAACCCACAACCTTGGGATCAGTAATCCAGCACCTTACCACCAGGCCACCACTGCCCACCTTCGTAATATAAAAATAAGTAAATTCCGTCTCTATGTTCACTAAAACCTGCATTTTTTTTTCTTTTTCTTTTTCTTTTTTGATTTTGCTATACTGTAGTGATACTGTAAGGGAAATTATTTCCTCTGCATTTAACCCACCCAAAGTGAGCACACACACTTGGAGCAGTGGGATGCCACATGCATTGGGGGCACCTTGAGAGCAGTTGGAGCGATACTCAAGTGCAGTTCAGCCATTTACGTGTGTAGGAAGGGAAGGTGCTGCTCACCCCCCATTTCTGTCCACAAACTGCTACCATTAGTCTCCAGCTGCCCCTACTCTAGTAGAGAAGTGTATGATCCAAAAATATGAGAAAATGCCGCCCCTCACCACTCAATTTAGAACTCATTAATTTATTCATTACAAGAAGGCTGCAGACCTATCTCAGCCGACACTGGGCAGAGGCAGGGTACATCCTGAACGGCGTGCTAGACTATTGCAGGGCCAACACACACACCCAACCATTCACACTTAGGGCCAATATGGAACAGCCAATCAGCCTAATGTGTGTGTCTGAACTGTTAGAGTAAACCAGAGAACCCGGAAGAAACCAACTCACGTTCAAATCCAGGTAGGCGCTATAGCCATCCGTGAAGGGGAGTCCATGGGAGCTAATTTGTTGAGCTTTCACAGGAGTAAGTGATTATGTTCCGTTACCTGTCACTCACAGCGAATGCCAGCCAATCACCTGCATCTGTGAGCTCATTCGTACAAGGGGGTGGGTAGTGTTTTCCTCCGAGTATGTCAGGCACCAAATATGCATGCAAAGTACTTTTAAGAAGTGAGTGGCAGCACCGCATGTCACAGAGGGGGTAGGTGCATGTTGCACTGCTCCCTGGTTACTGGTGATGGTGTGATAGGGCTGGAAGTATCTGATGGGTGGGGATTGGATATGATTAAATTCAGGGTAAAAAAATGGAGGAAAAAATCCACCCCCCCCCTAAAAAAAAAAAAAAAAAAAAAAAAAACACATGCAAACACCTGAATCCAGGAATCAAACCTAGGACCCTCTTGTTGTGAGGCAAACGTGTTAATCACCGTACTGCCGCAACGTTTGAAGCCAGGTAAAAATGCCAAAATGATGACTAAATGACATAAAACGGTAATACCGTTCAATCATTTCAGGAATTTAAATACCACAGCGCACACAAACTCTTCGTCCCTTCTGTATCACGGTCTTTCTCGTGCTCTGAATGAATATCCAGTCTTATTTGTCTTCATTTATGGATTTGTTTTGAGTTAGTTTCTCTTAAGTTCTTAATGCAATGCACAACAACTGCGTTTCCCGAAGGTTTCATTAAATCCACATTAAATTATAGTAAGCCCGACAACAAAATCCATTAAAAAAAAAACTCTAACTGGTACATAAGTCAATTTGAAGCCTATCAATCAATGCTCACATTACTGAGTGTGTGTACACAGAGCCAATCCCAGGAGCTTCCTGAGGATAGCAAAACATTTCCAAACAAACTGCATTCTCATGAATACCACAGTTTTTTGTTTTGTTTTGTTTGTTTGTTCGCTTGTTTTTCCCCTTGTAACCTGTCCAGCAACCAATTTATTTGTATATCTGGATTGATAAATGGTTCCGGGTGTACAGGAGTGTACATGAACAGAATTACGGTGAGCAAAACAATATTTCGAACTTCAAGATAGCGGAGTTGGTTGTCGGATTAATGCATGAAAGGTATTAGGAAGGATTACCGATCCTATTGTTTGGGGGTTCAAGCCGCACTATCAACGAGTTGTGCCCCCCCCCCCCCCCATCATGGCCGGCCATGTCTCTCACTGTCTATAGTGTAAAAGAACCATTGCTGACTTTCAACAAGAGTAGCTGCATAGCCGTCAGCGTGTTTCTGCCCTCCGATGGTCTGGAGAGCTGTACAGGGAGTACTTTGCCCTTGCCCCAAGTCAGCTGAGATGGGCGCCAGCCTCCCTGTGACCATAATTCGGATTAAGCGGGTCAGAAAATGAATGAATGAATGAATGAAGTATTAGGATTTCTGTGGATTGTGAGTATCTGCTCCTCACCCAAAGTAGGGTCCACTTCTATACATTTACCTACAGATGCTTTACACACTTACTTGAAAGTGTTTTATCACCCACACAATCCACTCACATTGTTCTGGTATTTTATATCAGGTGAACTGTTTGAGAGTTTGGTGCTTGAGTACTTCTTGTCTTCAGTGGCTTTCACACCCATAACGAATTGCAAAAGTTTTAATACGCCCAGAGGACAGTAATGGGAGGCATGTAATAGCTTATTGCTGTCATTTGTAAAGAATTGGATTACCGTCAGTGTGTTTGTGTCCTGAAATGGCCTGGCAAGATGTCCAGGGTGTTCTTTGACTGTGCCCAGAGTAGGCTGAGATTTGAGTCAACCTCCCCATAACCCTTATTAGGATTCGGCAGTTCAAAAAATAAATGAATCAACAAATACTGTATGCACAAAACAGTGGTACCTCACCTTACGAAATTAATCCGTTCCAGAAGTGGTTTCGTAACCTGATTTTTTTCGAAAGTTGAGTAGCATTTTTACATGTAAAAGGCCTGATTCGTTCCAAGGCCCCCAATACTACCCCCTTAACCCTTTAAAAATTATGAAAGTATACCTTTTAAGGCCTCCTTTTGCCTGAATATCGTATCGATGGTAGACGGGTTTGGCCATGTTCCTTTGCGATATCACTCGCACCGGGAATCACTTTCACCAGGAATCACACCCGTGTGTGTGTGTGTGTGTGTGTGTGTGTGTGTGTGTGTGTGTGTGTGTGTGTGTGTGTGAGTGTGTGTGGTGTGTTTGTGCGTCTGTGTGTGCGTGTGTGTGTGTGTGTGTGTGTGTGTGTGTGTGTGTGTGTGTACGTGCGTGTGTGTACGTGCGTGTGTGTGTGTGCGCGCGCGCGCATGGTCAACACACACATGCACACACACATGCGCGCGCGCATGTGTGTGTGCATGTGTGTGTTGACCATGTCTTCTTAGCAGTGTTATAATTTTACAAATGTTTATGCAAGGTTAAAAGCCTGAACCAAAAAATAAAGTAGCAATGAGCACACTCGAAAAACTCATGAAACAACAGTAACTGTCCCTTTACACATGTTAGAACTCCATGACAAACAATGAGTCGAAGGCACACGAAAAGCATCATGGGTATTATGGAGATGCAGCTTCCTCCTAGCCAGTGGGAGAGCAACTCGCGCATTGTTTGAATTTTTGAGATGGCACATTTCGTAATGTGAATTTGTTTCGTATCCAGAGATGGAAAACTTAGGTAAATATGTTTCGTAACCTGGATTTTTCGTTTGTTGGGTCTTTCATAAGGTGAGGTACCACTGTACATAAAATTCCCTGATGGATTGATTCCTGAGGGCTGGACGGAATGAAACTGACAACATTCATTCATTTTCTGAACCGGTAATCCTGATTAGGGTCGTGCAGAGGCTGGTGCCCATCTCAGCCTACTCTGGGCGAGGGCAGGTAGACCATGGACAGCTCGCTAGGATATCACAGAACCAACACTCACACAACCATTCACACCTAGGGGTGATTTGGAACGGCCAATTAATCTACTGTGCATGTTTTTGGACTGTGGGAGGAAACCGGAGAATTTGGAGGAAACCCACACAAGCACGGGGAGAACATGCAAACTCCACACAGAAATGCCCAGGCTGAGAATTGAATCCAGGTCTTTCTTGCTGTGAGAAGGACTTGCTAACCATTACGCCACCGTGCCACCGAACTGACAACAAATAAAACGAAATTAAAATGAAGTCCCAACCGTTTCATAAACTTGTCATTAAAAAAACCAAAGGAACTGCTGAATGTATAATTATAACCAATATTAATGAATATTTTAACAGATGGATAATGGGCTATGCGTGCACTTTTCATATTATCCCAGAATTTAAACCACTCAAATCACATTTCTACGCAGGTATAAACCATTTATGCATTGACTGGGCTTTTGTTTTTCATTCCTGTCATGCTGTGCTAGTTCTGAAGATGCCATAAAGATCCAGAAACAAGCAGACACTCCAGAAGAAACATCCATCTCCACACCTTGACTTGAAGAAGCAGCTGCATCCCAAAAAACCTCAAGATTCAGATCTCCCAGGCCAAACTTTTCATAGAAACATCTCCCCTAGTCCACCTGATGTCCCAACTGCCTCCACATCCTCAACAGTACCAGCAGAGTATCCCAAAAAGCCTAGGGCCAAGAAGAAAGAATTCAAACTCAGGAGTGTGGATTATAGGCATGAAGTTCACTGAAATTGCCTCATTTGAAGTGGATGCATCAGGCTGTTCCAGTAACTAGTCGCATTCTTACTTTGGATGAACAAGACGTTTCCATAGTGTATATGGAGCTTTCCTCGCTGTGCAGACTGCTCACTGGCATACCTGCATGTACAAAAAGTTTTAACGAATTTCACAAACAACAGCACCCAAGGAGCAATTTGAAAAGTGGGGAGGGGCTAACTGAAAATGTTGGGAGTACATGCATTCAGTGAACGACTAGAGCATATATCCCCCTCAAGGAGACTATTCCTGGCTGATTTCCAGATGTTAGATGTCAGGTGTAGAGTGTGTGCACATATCCATTGATTTACTTATTTCAAAGCTCCAATCCAATCATGCCTCGGCCCACTCGGATCCGAAAAAAGACGGAATACCGGTATCGGCACATTCCCTGGAAGGCAGCCACTATATTACTATATGCTCGGTGCATAAGTATTTACGGCACACGATGTACATGGAAGTTATACTGTGCAGTACAAACTACACATTTTAAATAGATTTAAGATGTCAGTCGGAAAACTTAACGAATTTCTTTGGGTTGAGAAAAAATGGGAGGGCTTCAGCCCCCCCAGTTCTGCAGCCCCTGGATGTACAGTGACTTATTAAAATGATTAACAATGAAATGAAACTGCAGTATATAGCAGTGAATACAAAAAAATATCGACAAACTGGCTGCTATATATTCATTATGCCATATGTTCAACCTTGGCAGTAGATTGGAGTAGATTTGAAGCTTGTACGACAAAGAAGAGATATTACACATCATACAGTATCACAAAATCATACAGTACAACCCCATTAAGATCATCCAATCTCCTCAGATGATGACATGGTGGCATAGTGGTATTACGACAGACAGAATTATATGAATAATTTCACATATAAGTCGCTCTGGAGTATAAGTCGCACCTTCAGCCAAAGTATGAAAAATGTGTGCCTTGTAGTCCGGAAAATACTGTAAATGTATGAATGAGTTATTTAATAGTTATTTATAATATTGTCCATTCCCAAGTGCAGCTAACATGGGTTATCAAATGCCGGCCATGTCTCACACTGTCTATGGTTTGAGGTTATAAAAGAACCATTGCTGACTTTCAACAAAAGTAGCTGCATAGCTGTCAGCATGCTTCTGGCCTGCGATGGCCTGGTGAGCTGTCCAGGGTGTACTCTGCCATCACCCAGAGTCGGTTAAGATGGGCACCAGCCTCCCCGCGACCCTAATTAGGATTAAGCGGTTACAGAAAATGAACTGATGAAGATTTATGTGAACAGAGGGGCCATTTAAATGGTTAAGAAGAAGGGACGTTTGAGGTGGATGTAGAATGTACCGGAACGATTTTCCTTGTTGCGAAAGCCTCATATAGCATCAGAGTTAAAATAAATAAATAAATAAATACATAAATAAGCAAACACCATACATTTAATATGCTGACTTCATTTGTTTGTGTTACATTTGGGAATTTTGTGTTGTTGTTTTTTTTTTTTTTCTCTCTAAATACTCATAAAATCCAACACTTAGTTAGAATAGTCAGATAATTACCACTATAGATAACTTGCGTAATTGATTTCTCTGTGTAAGGCTATAATGAGAGCGTGTACGCCTGCAGTCAGGTTCTCCATTGTAGTGATTAATGAAGCTAAAGGAAGTTCTCCACAAGTCTTGACAAAGTGTTCCATTTATTTAGCGTAATATGCGCCTTACTTCATAGCTGGCAAATAGCCAATTAGCCAATTATTTTGGTTAGTAGACCAAAAAAAAAAAAAAAAACAACAACCCGTCAGCCCTTGCAATGTAGCACTGTCAGACAATCACCTTTGCTCAGGATGCTGAAAAATGGTGGGGCTTTGCTGCAAAACTCTCACACTGTTATGACTCGATCTGGTTGTAGATTCTTCCTGAGAGTTACGGTTTTATAGATTTATGCTCCTGTCCGCTATTTAAGGAGAAGGTTGCATCCAAGCGCTTAATTCTGGAGGATCCTGATCCTTTGCAGCACTTTCAAAGTGCCAAATGGTTTAAGGCACAGCGCTAAATCTTTTCTGTAGTTTCTTCCTCTTTGGCTTCTTTCTCTTTATCAGCCATTATCTCCAAGCCATGCTGGTGGTTTATGACATCTGAGACTCGAAAAAGCAAAAAAAAAAAAAAAAAAAAAAAAAAAAAACAGTTTGCGTGGTTTGTCAAGGAAGCAGAGAGGAAGATTAGCTTGCTTTAAGGTCTCAAAAGGATGTCTCAGGAGTACAGGAAGGAAGGAAGGAAGTGAAGAGAAAGTAGTAGCATGACTCAGCGAATTAACCATAAACCCCAAAAACAGATCATTGTTGTTGTTTCCCGTGTAAAGTGACCCATTCTCCAAGCAGGTAGGTAGGTAGGTAGACACTGAATTTGGTAACCCTTCATCCCCCAGAGTACCAAGTGCATCAATCAAGCATGTGTAGGTGGAACTAGAAATAGTTGAAAACATTGACGGGTCAGCCTGAATCATCTCTCTGTGGAATTTCAGTACAGAGACTAACTGCCAACACATATTTTTCTTTTAAAATGTCTAAAACGCAGACTGCTGGCACTGTGGTGTAGTGGTTAGAATGTCCTCCTCACAGCGAGAAGGTTCTAGGTCAGAGTCCCAAGCTCTGCAGGACCATTTCTTGTCTGGAGTTTGCATGTTCTCCTCTGTGCTCATGTGGCTTTCCTTCAGCTGCTTCAGTTTCCTTCGACAGCACAAAGACATGCACATTAGGCTCTCTGGCTGTTCTAAGTGCCCTAGGGGTGTGTGTGTGTGTGTGTGTGTGTGTGTGTGTGTGTGTGCGCGCGCGTGTGTGTGTGTGTGTGTGTGTGTGTGTGTGTGTGCGCGTGTGTGTGTGTGTGTGTGTGTGTGTGTGTGTGTGTGTGTGTGTGTGTTTTGGCCATCTGATGATCTGGCGAGATGTTCAAGGTGTACCCTGTCTTTGCTCTGTGTTGGCTGAGATAGGCTCCAGCTTTCCTGCAACCCTAGTAGCATTGTGAATCTGCATGTGTGTGTGTGTGTGTGTGTGTGTGTGTGTGTGTGTTGGCCATCTGATGATCTGGCGACATGTTCGAGGTGTACACTGCCTTTGCCCTGTGTTGGCTGAGATAGGCTCCAGCTTTTTTGCAACCCTAGTAACATTGTGAATGTGTGTGTGTGTGTGTGTGTGTGTGTGTGTGTGTGTTGGCCATCTTTTGATCTGGCGAGATGTTCAAGGTGTACCCTGTCTTTGCTCTGTGTTGGCTGAGATAGGCTCCAGCTTTCCTGCAACCCTAGTAGCATTGTGAATCTGCATGTGTGTGTGTGTGTGTGTGTGTGTGTGTGTGTGTGTGTTGGCCATCTGATGATCTGGCGACATGTTCGAGGTGTACCCTGCCTTTTTCCTGTGTTGGCTGAGATAGACTCCGGCTTTTCTGCAACCCTAGTAACATTATAAATATGCGTGTGTGTGTGTGTGTGTGTGTGTGTGTGTGTGTGTGTGTGCGTGTGTGTGTGTCTTTGTGTACCTCATCTTTACATCATATCCATCTACTAGAATGAATTCAATCCTTTTTAAAATCCCAATTTATTAAAATGGACACCTATGCATATTATTTCTGTTTTTCCTGAGGTGTGTTTGTTTTACTGTGTGCTGGCCAGCACGTCCATCTCACAGGGTTCGAGTTTCGGGCTCAGAGAGGACGTATTGGCGCCGAGTTAGTACGTACTCTCTGTGCATGCATGTGTTTCAATTGCGCACTCTGGTTTTCTCTGAGAGTCCAAAGATGTGCACTTTCAGCAAAGTGGCTGTTTCAGATTTCCTCTACGTGTGAGTGGGAGTGTGAATGGCTGTGTATGGGTGTTAACCCTTAGATGCTCTAGCAAGCTGCTCATGGGGTACCCTTGCTTCACCAGTGTTGGCTGAGATAGGTTCTAGGTGCCGAGCAACCCTAGTAGGATTAAGAAGTTTGGCAAATGAATGGCGTCTGGATGAACTAGACTACCGTAATTTCCGGACTATTGAGTGCACCTCAATATAACCTGCATATAGGCCGCACCTCTTTATAAGCCGCAGGTGCCTGTCTTGCTCTTGCACTTACTGCTAAAGAACCCCCTGGAGGCTGTTAGCCCATAAAAAATGTATAAAGTTGCATCGCTGTTTAAGCCGCAGGGTTCAAAGGGTGTTAAAAAAAAAAAGAAAAATGAAAAAAGTAGCGGCTTATAGCCCAGAAATTACGGTAATTGTTTTCCATTGTTCAGATGTGTGCATTGCCATTCATTCATTTTCTAAACTGCTTTATCTGAATTAGGGTCACGGGGAGGCCATCTCAACCATTAACACTCCCACCTAAGGGCAATTTCGAACAGCCAATCAGCCCATTGTACATGCTTTTGGACTGTGGGAGGAGACCCATGCAAGCACATAGAGAACATGCAAACTCCACACAGAAATGCCCGAACCCGAAAATGAAACCGAGGTCTTCTTGCTGTGGGTGGACGTGATTACCACTACGCCGCCCTGCCGCCCAGTGTGTCTGGTGTGTGGTGTAATTTTGGCCGATTAAAGCTGTAACGCTGGAAGCAAAGCTACATTGGCAGACTACTGCTAAATACAGCAAAAAGGTAGAAATTTTAAACATTTTTAATAATACAACATGGTATTAAATATAGCAGTGTAGTGTATTATTGATTACTGTGGCATGACTTGCAGGAAATAAATCAGATTTATTTTCTCCCAAAGCATCGTCAGCTTCAAATCCGAACTATTAAACCACTATATGGTGTGTACTACATTTTCTGCTTGTGCAGGTGGGCGAGAAAAAGAGATTGTGTTTGTGTGTGTGTGTGTGTGTGTGTGTGTGTGTTGCTGGGTCAGCAAGGTGATTATATCTTAATCAGAGCCGTCTGATTATATGCACCTCATTTAAAAGGGCATGGTCTTACTTATGCCACTCAAGTGTCTGGCCATTATGAAGTCCCATTTTAATCACCTCTAGGTCCTTTCCAGTATTGTTTTGATTGACAGCTGGGATAGGATTGTATCATGCTTTCACAAGTTGGTGGCTTTTGAGAACGGGTTGTTAATCTTGGTTATCCAGTACTCGACCATGGGATTGACCTCATACCGTACAGTTGTAAACACTTGAGTTTGGGCTTCATCATGGCTGACTTTACATTTGGACTACAGCAGTGATTTAAAACATCCTTGTATTGATTGAAGTGAAGGAGACAGATGTGCTAACCTCATATATATATATATATATATATATATATATATATATATATATATATATATATATATATATATATATATATATAAAAGAGAAGATTTATGGATGTGGTGAAGGCGGACATGAAGGTCGTTGGAGTAAGAGTAGAAGATGCAGAGGATAGGGTGAGATGGAGGCAGATCATTTGCTGTGGCGACCCCTGAAGGGAACAGCCGAAAGGAAAAGAAGATATATACACACACACACACACACACACACACACACACACACACACACACACAGGGATCCCTCGCTACTTCGTGCTTCAATTCATGTGGCTTCAGTGCATCGCGGTTTTTAAAAAATATTAATTGAATTAAAAAATAAGGAAATTAAGGAAGAATAGGGAGAAAACTTAAGGAAAATGCCACAAAAACTACGCAAATTATGCAATAAACAAACAAACAAACCAAAACAACAAAAAACAACAACCGAAAACCTCACATCAAAACTACTACATTTTTGTGAGGTGCGCATCTGAGTGCGTGCACGTGCATCTGTATGTGTGTGTATTTATATTTCATTTACATCTTATGCATTACTCTTTAATGTTTAATTGTTATTATAAGCATTTATAGCATTAAATATGTATTTATTGATATTATATACATATACAGGGATCCCTCGCTAGTTCGTGCTTCAATTAATGCGGCTTCAGTGCATCGCGGATTAAAAAAAAAAAAAAAAAAAAAATATATATATATATATATATATATATATATATATATATATATATATATATATATAAATATTCATCAAATTAAAAAAATAAGGAAATTTAGGAAGAATAGGGGAGAAGTTATGGAAAATGTCACAAAAACAAGGCCAATTATGCAAAAATCTGATCCTACTTTGCGGATTTTGATGGTCGCGTGGGGATCTCGGTCCCAATTAAGCATGGAAACTGAGGGACCTCTGTATACATGTACAACATATATGTCAGTCAGGGGAGGGTGAACCTACTTTGCAGAATTCGATGGTCATGGGGGGATCTCAGTGTATATATATATATATATATATATATATATATATATATATATATATATATATATATATATATATATATATATGTATAATTTAATATTTACTTTTACGTCCAACATGCAAACTTAATTCATGCCAAGAACAGAATAAAATACAGTGATCCATCGCTACTTCATGCTTCAGTTTCTGCAGCTTGAGTACATTGTGGGTTTTTCAAAAATATTAAATGAAAAATTAAAAAAAAAAGAAAATTAATGAAAAATAGGGAAAAAGTTAAGGAAACTGTAGCAAAACAAGGCCGATTATGCAAAAGAAAACCCAACAAAAAACAACCCAAAACCCCCCAACAAAACTACTTACATTTTTATGTGAGGTGTGCATCTGTATGTGTGTATATTAATATTTTATTTCCATCTTATGCATTATTTATGAATGTTTAATTGTTATTATAAGCATTTATAGCATTGAATATGTATTTATTGATATTATATACACATATGTGGGGCCGGTGGTGTAGTGGTTAGGGTGCTGAGCTCATGATCGGGAGGTTGTGAGTTCAAATCCCAGTTAGACCCCCACTATGCTAAGACCCTTGGACAAGGTCTTAACCCCAAGTGCGCCTCTGTTCACCCAGTAGTATAAATGGGTACCAGTAAAAATCTACAGGGACGGTAATCTGCGATGGACTAGCGTCCCATCCAGAAGGAGTTGAACTCCTAGTCGCTTCACGCTACGGAAACTGAGTATACACTGGTCCGATGAGCCACTATGGCTCAGGTGTAAAGAGCCCAACAGACTTTACCCTTTTTATACACATATCCATGGATGTATACATCAGTCAGAGGGATCGATCCTACTTCGCAGAAATTGGCGGTCGCGAGGGGGTCTCGGTCCCCATTAACTGCAGAAAGTGAGGGATTCCTGTAAGCATTTCCATGGCAATCTTCTTCTTCTTTTCCTTTCGGCTTTTCCCTTCAGGGGTCGCCACAGCGAATCATCTGCCTCCATCTCACCCTATCCTTTGCATCTTCTACTCTTACACCAACGACCTTCATGTCCTCCTTCACCACATCCATGAATCGTCTCTTTGGTCTTCCTCTAGGCCTTCTGCCTGGTAGTTCCAGCCTCAGCATCCTATTACCAATATACTCACTATCCCTCCTCTGTACATGTCCAAACCATCTCAATCTAGCCTCTCTGACTTTGTCTCCAAAACGTCTTACATGTGCTGTCCCTCTGATGTGCTCATTCCTGATCCTATCCATCCTCGTTACTCCCAAAGAGAACCTCAACATTTTCATCTCTTCTACCTCCAGCTCTGCCTCCTGTCTTTTCCTCAGCGCCACTGTTTCTAAACCATACAACATCGCTGGCCTCATCACCGTCTTGTACACGTTTCCTTTCATTCTTGCCGATACTCTCCTATCACACATCACACCGGACACTTTTCTCCATCCATTCCAACCTGCCTGCACGCGCTTCTTCACCTCTTTTCCACACTCTCCATTGCTCTGGATTGTTGAGCCTAAGTACTTAAAATCCTCCACCTTCCTTATCTCTGCTCCCTGTAACATCACCGTTCCTCTTGGGTCCTTGTCATTCATGCACATGTATTCTGTCTTACTGAGGCTAACCTTCATTCCCCTCCTTTCCAGGGCATACCTCCACCTCTCTAGATTTTCCTGCACTTGTTCTCTGCTCTCACTACAGATCACGATGTCATCTGCAAACATCATAGTCCATGGAGATTCTTGTCTCACCTCGTCTGTCAGCCTGTCCATCACCATAGCAAACAAGAAGGGGCTCAGAGCTGACCCTTGATGCAGTCCCACCTCCACCTTGAACTCTTGTGTCACACCGACAGCACACCTCACCACTGTCTTACATCTCTCATACATGTCCTGCACCACTCTAACATACTTCTCTGCCACTCCAGACAATATCATATAAATATTTTTTTCATGTCTCAAAGGCGATCGTGTAATTATAGTAATTAACATTTTATGAGTGTTGCCATGGTTGCATGTTGACATTGTCACACAGCATTATGAGAAACAGTGATGTTGAAAAGAGATTATGTGTTTGATTAGATCTATGTTACAGAATTATGAGTGTTTGTATTCTAGTTACAGACCGCGTTCCGCCATCAAAATCATTTTAATTAAATGTGCGGAAAAATGAATAAAGGAAATAAAGGTTGTCTAGTGAGGTGTCAGTTTCATATAGGATTCATTAGGACAGAAGAATAGAGACCATACTCTACGGTATCGATGTCACGCTATAACACATACTGTAGATTCTTTGAGATTCGCCACACACTCCAGTTTTATTACTTTCAATCATTCACTCATTAATTTACTGAATCTCTTCATCCTATAAGGGTATCTCTGCTGACACTGGGCGAAGGCAGGGTGCACCCTGAACAACTCGCATGACCATCGCAGGGCAACACACACACACAACCATTTCCACGTACTCTCTCACCTACAGGAAACTCGGAACAGTTTGTTAGCCTAAAGTGATTGTCTTTAGACTGTCGGAGGAAACCGGAGGAAACCCACGCAAGCACAGAGAGAACATGCAAACTCGACTCAGAAACACCATTGCATGGGACTCGAACCCAGGACCTTCACGCTGTTAGGTGGATTTACTAAGCACTTCACCATACTCTGTGAAGGTGCATTCTTACATCCATTTAAAATTTAATAATACACTACGCGGAGACAGACAAAAAAGAAACTTAAATGAGATTCATGAGGGCAGTGGTGGGCCGGTGGTAAGGTGCTGGATCACTGATCCAAAGGTTGGGGGTTCAAGCCTCACTCTCAATGGCTTGTCACTGACCCCCCTTTTTGTGCAGTTAACTGGGTTATCAAAGGCCGGCCATGTCCATTGCTGACTTTCGACAAAAGTAGCTGCATAGCCGTCAGCATGTTTTCGCCCTATGATGGCCTGGTGAGCAGTCCAGAGTGTACTTTGCTCTCACCCAGAATCGGCTGAGATGGGCGCCAGCTTCCCCATAACCCTAAATAGGATTAAGCGGTTCAGAAAATGAATGAATGAGATTTATATGATATATTATTTCCATGTAAATACAGGACAATGATGACAATACCAATGTCTGTCATTTTGAATCAAGCATTATATGACCATGGCTTTTAATTCTCAAATAGCGAACCAATCAGGTGGCACCATGCCCATTTAGTATAGAATAGTTCAGTTCAGTTCATTTTCTGTAACTGCTTAATCCTAATTAGTGTCTTGGGGAGGCTGGCGCCCATCCCAGTCGACTCCAGGTGTGGGCAGAGTACACCCTGGACAGCTCTCTAGGCCATCGCAGGGCAGAAACACGCTGATGGCTATGCAGCTCCTCTTTACAAAAGTCAGCAATGGTTCTTTTACATGAACCTCACACCATAGACAGTGAGAGACATGGCCGGCCTTTGGTAACCCAGTTAGCTGCACTGGGGGGACAGTGACAACCTTGTGGAGAGTGGGACTCGAACCCCCAACCTTAGGATCAGCAATCCAGAATCTTAACCACTAGGACGCCACTTCCCCATATAGAATAGTGTAAATTAAATAATTTTCCTGATATTTCCTGGTGTGTGTGTGTGTGTGTGTGTGTGTGTGTGTGTGTGTGTGTGTGTGTGTGTGTGTGTGTGTGTGTGTGTGTATTACCTTGTGAACGGGCGGTGCAAACAACCTGAACATTTCTTCTGTAATATCTTTATGATTGGCAGCAGTGTAATTATTGTGTAAGGATTAGCGCCCCTGCCTCAGAACAAGAAGGTCGTTTGAGACTCCGGCTTGGTGAGGGCGTTTCGGTTTCTGTGTGAACTTTGTATATTCTGTCCGTGCTTGCACGGGCTTCCTCCAAGTACTCTGGTTTCCTCCTACATTCTAAAGCCATGCATGTTAGGCTGGCTAGTGCTAGTTCCAGATTGCCCCTAGGTGTGATTGTGAGAGGGAATGGTTGTGCGTATGTTGGCCTTTCCAGAAGTATATCCTACCTTCGCCCAGTGTCGGCTGAGATAGGCTTCAACCTTCCCGCGACGCTAGTAGGATTAAGCGGTTTGCTAAATGGGATAAAAGAAAGAATCAAAGAATGAATATCATGATCAATAAAACCCTAATTGTTCATGTATATTAGAGAAATAGGGCTTGACACATCCATGTTCCGGATCATTTTTCAGTAATAGTACCATTTCAGTTTTTATTACAAATTAAAAATGTGTATTTTGGACCAGAACAAGAGGGAGATGAGTGCGGTGGAACAAAAGGTTAGGTGCTCAGGGCTTTGTAGTTTTATATATATCTCCCATAGCAGACGAGATGAGTGTTGGCTGTAAACGTCGTTGAGGTCTGTGTACGTCCATATTTCACATCCACAGCCATCTCTCTCTCTCTCTCTCTCTCTCTCTCTCCCTCTCTCTCTGTTCAACTATACAATAGATTTTATCCCAGTGGACCGTAAGCATTTTGTTTTGTTGCTGGTTCGACAAAAGATCCTCATTAAAGTTACCCAGCTTGCCTTATATCCTCCCATTGCCTTCCTGTCGCTCTCTTTTTGTCAATCTCCCTCTCTCTCTCTCTCTCTCGCTCTCGCTTTATTGTGCTTGGGGCGAGGATAAACTGTGACCTCCCAAACCCTGCACCTTTTAAGACACTGTGAAATCTTAACGTGAGCAAAAAGCAGCCTGCACTCTGGCTCAGGGCTGTGTTATTGCTTATGATTGTTGATATGTCAAGCCACCTCAGGCAATCATTAATGTGGATGTAAACATGAAGAGGCGGAATGTGGTCAGACTGCAAGCATAAGCGTGATCCCGGCGCCATATGATCTCATCACAGAGAGATGTGATGAAGAGCAGATGAAGGATGGCAGGCAGGTGAGGTTTATGTACCATAGGGATGTAATGAAGACTTACCTGATCCAGTATAAATGGAACAAATGGAGGCCCTTATGTTTTTGACAGCTTCTGTATTCTGTCTGCCCTGTAGCTCCAGCAGCTCGGCTACCTTCATTAAAAAATTTTGCGAAAGCAAATATAAGGCAGGAGCTCGTTAATAACATAACAGGAAGTTTCAAGAGTACTACCGGTACCTGAGTCCTGCTTTATTAGGAATAACATAGACCAGCATGAGGTTCGAGCAAAAATAATCTTGAATAATTCCCTGCTGGCTGTTTGTACTGATACCATGGAGTGCAAACCTCCACAAGGCATGTAATTCCCCCCCAGTGCAGCCAACTGAGTTATCAAAGGCTGACTATCTCTCTCTCTCTCTCTCTCTCTCTCTCTCTCTCTCTCTCTCTCTCTCTCTCTCTCTCTCTTGCACGAGCGCGCGTGCAAGTTGTCCAAGCTGTGGTCTGCCCTCCCCCAGTGTTTGTTGAGATGGGCGCCAGCCTCCCCATGACCCTAATTCGGAGTAAGCAATTCAGAAAGTGAATGAATTTAGGCACCGCCCAGAAGCGGAGGTCCTGATAGATGTCGGTAAGCCTGGGTTTGCATTTTTAAGCACCTTTCCTTTCATCAGATAATTTCCACTTTCATTTGTGTAAACCTGTATTGTTACTTTAATTGTCCGTTTAACAAGTTCATGTTTTGTAAAGTCTGATTTCCATGTTTGCGCCATGAACATTAATTTACCTGCTCGCTTGTCTGTCCACCTGTTTGAGTCTGAGTGGTGGTCTATGAGCCTCTTTTTTTTTGGTCATAGTTTTTAAAATTTATTCATTCATTCATTTTCTGTAACTGGTTAATCCTAATTAGGGTTGCGGGGAGGCTGGTGCTCATCCCAGTCAACTCCGGGCGAGGGCAGAGTACACCCTGGACAGCTTGCCAGGCCATCGCAGAGCAGAAACATGCTGACGGCTATGCAACTACTCTTGACGAAAGTCAACAATGGTTCTTTTACATGTGAGAGACATGGACGGCCTTTGATAACCCAGTTAGCTGCACTGGGGTGGGTGGGTGGGTGGGTGGGGGTGGGGTGGGGGGGGAAGTTCCAACCCCCAGTTGAACCCCCAACCTTAGGATCAATGGATCTAGCACCTTTACCACCAGACCACCACTTCCCACTTTTTAAAATTGCTCTCTGGGTGCCGCAGTCTGGCTGCCCACTGCTCCTGCATGCACTCATAGCTAAAGTTCTCTTGCGGGACAAGAAAATAAGAAAAATACAAGAACGTCTACATTGAAATATTCAGTTCTCAGTAATCTAGTATAACATATGTTATGACTTATTAGCATAAACTGTGAACACAACCAGCAGGAAACCACCTACATTTATCATTTGTCAGTTAAAATGTATTAAAGTCCCCAGGAACCCAAATCTGTGATCACTTTCTAATTAGTATTGTAGTCGCACAATGTGGTGTACAATGTGTGTATAATTGACTTTTTATAATATCTACATCTCTGAAATTTCCTACCCAGTCAATTAGTAGTGGAGGGTCTGCATCTAGGGTTAAGTATTACATCTGTTGTACATCTCCAGTCACTAGACCAAGATTTATTTCCCCGCCATCAAAAGAATACATCAGATGTAGATTCGAATGTAAAGCCAACGCCAAAGCCAAAGAGTTCAACAGGCGCAAAATCCATCAGAAAATCCAAGACAGTCACGACGGAGACACATCCAACATTCAAAGAGATGCTGCCATATGGAAGAGGTGGTACATTTCACCTGTGAGACAGCAGGATAATTTTAACACAGGCAGTGTGTGTGTGTGTGTGTGTGTGTGTGTGTGTGTGTGTGTGTGTGTGTGTGTGTGTGTATGTTTGGTTTATCATGCCCTCTGTTGGACGGGTATTTACCATGTGTGCATTATAGCTGCATATCACATGCTGTATACCTAATCAGATGCATAGTGGGACTCCACACTTGTGCAAATGTTGCAAAGCCATGAGTACTATATTGTTGTTGCGTTTGTGCTCATGTGCAAACACAGCCATCTGAATAAAATAAGAAAATAGTGGGGAAAAAAAATAAATGCTGCTTGCTGCTGGCATTGGCGCTTAGTGCACTTGAACTTTATTGTTTCGTCAGTGTTTTTTCTTCTTCAGAAGAAATAAGTTTTTGAATATCATTGAAAAGACATGACGTTACATCATGGCTGGCTGTTATTTATTTAAAATAAATGCAGTGCCACTTTTAGACAGAGTATATATATATATATATATATATATATATATATATATATATATATATATATATATATAGGGTTCCCTCACTTTCCGCGGTTAATGGGGACCGAGACCACCCTCGACCGCCGATTTCCACGAAGTAGGATCGTCCCCCCCACCTGACTGATGTATACGTACATATGTATGTGTATATAATATCAATAAATACATATTCAATGGTATATATGCTTATAATAACAATTAAACATTCAGAAATAATGCTTAAGATGTAAATAAAATATAAATCCACACATACAGGCGCATGCGCGTGCGCACTCACACACACACACACACACACACACACACACACACAGATGTGCACCTCACATAAAAATGCAAGTCGTTTTGTTGGGGGGTTTTGGGTTGTTGGTTTTTTTTTGTGTTTTTTTTTGCATAATTGGCCTTGTTTTGTGCCATTTTCCTTAACTTTTCCCCTGTTTTTCCCTGAATTCCATTATTTTTGTATTTTTCGATGAATATTTTTGAAAAACCTGTGATACACTGAAGGGGAGGGATCATTGTATATTAATTAAGAGTGGAATGGACTGTTTATGTCCCTCACTGTCTATGGTGTGCGGTTCGTCTAAAAGAACCATTGCTGACTTTCATCAAGAGTAGCTGCATAGCTGTCAGCGCGTTTCTGTCCTACAATGGCCTGGCGAGCTGTCCAGGGTGTACTCTGCCCTCGCCCGTGGTCGGCTGAGATGGGCGCCAGCCTCCCTGTGACCCTATTAGGATTAAGCGGTTACAGAAAATGAACGATGACTGAACAAAGAGTGGTGGATGGTGGTGTCGTAGTCAACACGTCCACATCATTGCTGGAACATCTTGTCTTCGGGTTCTGAGCACTCTGAGGGTGTTTCTTTGTGGGTGCAGTTGGCATGTTCTACCTGTGCATGCATGTTTTTCCTCTGGATACTCTGGGTCTCTCCCACATTCCAAAGATATACTCATTAGCCTAACTGGAGCCTAAATCAGCCAATGCTGGGTGAAGGCACATTCAACCATTCACAAAAACACTCGAACCCAGGGCCAATTTGGAACAGCCAATTAGCCTAATGTGCATGTTTTTGAAATGTGAAGGAAACGAGTACCGGGATCATATGGAAACGCCCTCGCCAAGCCCAGGACTGTGCAGTGGATGTGCTATGTACTACACCGCAGTTCCGTCCTACACAAGTACCGTAAACATTAAATATGTGTAAAACAAATTGCACAAATCCAAAAGTACATTAATGAATACTGTTGATAGATATACAGAGAGATAAGCAATTAAATCGCAATTCTATAACGAATGTCCATATCGGTAGAGGTATGACACAGCTTGGAGAAAGATGATAAGTGATGAGGCTCTGGACTTTCGGTGACACCCTCTGGCTGTGTATTATGAACCTGGCCATTTGCTATTACAACCTCTAACCTTTTACAGCGATCACCAGCTGCCGAAGGCAAGACGGAGCGCTTGAGGGGAAGAGATAGGCTTGCATACTGAAACATGATCATTATGAGAAAAAAATGAATCATATTTCCAATTTTGACTCATGACTCATCTGAGAACAGAGTTCCTGGTACCTTATTTTTAATGAGGTGTTATTTTAGTAGTGTGTGTTCAACAAGTAGGGGATTTCCCATTTGGCATAAGAATCCGATTTTGACCCGTTTTCTTGCTCTGGGTAACTGCAGTTGGAGTGTGTTGAGCGGAGAGTTGTCTGTGGTGGTGCATTAGAATTTTCTCTATGTCCTTAAATTAGGAACTGAGAACCTCGTTCCTGTAGCGGATGTGCAGGAATGATCAAAAGCTACCAAAAACACTTAATTGCCAATATTGCTGTGCAGGCTCGTTGAAAAGGGTTCACGAACTATTAAGCATCACTATACAGCATTTAATGGGCAGTGGTGGCCTAGTATTAAAGGTGCTGGATCGCTGATCCTAAGGTTGGGGGTTCGAGTCCCACTCTCCACAAGGTTATCATTGCCCCCCCCCCCTCCCCTTCCCGTGCAGCTAACTGGGTTATCAAAGGCCGGCCATGTCTCTCACTGTCTATGGTGAGAGGTTCATATAAAAGAATCATTGCATACCATTTGCACCCAACCCTTGAATGGAGGACGTAACCTGATGACGATTACCTCCGGGTGTTCAGTGCTCGCAGAATAGAATTGCCATCTCTTTCAGTCTCTCTGCACACACTCTTCATAGCGCCATGCTCACGAAACTTTCCCCACAGGGCCTATTAGGTTCCATACCATGTTTCTTCAGGTTGCATATTCCGCAAGTGTCGGAAGATGCTAAACTTCATCTTCTTGAAATTTTTCTGAGCACAGTTTGTGGTCTGCTTTGCTTTGAATGCCGTCATTCATCCTGAAATCCATCCAGATCGCTATCATTTTGTCATTCCGTTGATCAGATTACAATTTACGCACCTGATATCAGATGTTGGAATTGGAATAAGATAATGGCGCAGTGCCAGTATTGGTCTTGGCATTGATGCATTGCTGTTGTAGAAGAAAGAAAAGGAGAGGAGAGGAGAGAAAACATTACAACACAGGTTTTGTGTTTGTTCCTGGATCTCGGGTTCATGTGGAAATGCTTTATCGAGGATGATTTACCGCTTCAGTGATGTATGATCATCTGCTGTGCTTCTAATCATCCCCCCAATAACCTTATTCTCTTGTTCTTCTTCATTTTTTACTGTGTGATTTCCTGTATTTTTTTATTATTATTCTTTCTTATCTTGAAGATCCTGCCTCATGCTTAATTGCCTGATATTATATTTTATTACCGAATTTGGAATATTACTCCCTGAAGGCAAGAGTCGTTGAGGTGCAGTTCTACTTGGCTATGCTTAGTTATGCCTTTTTTTCCCCTTTCAAGGTTACCAAAGGAATGTAAGCTCAAACTCCTTATTTGTTTCGCTTAAGTGGTTTTCTTGTGCATGTCCCTGAAGTTTATGCAAGTAAGTGCACTGCTAACTCATGAATGGGCATGTGACTGGAAAGAGGCCTTGAGAAGGCAAAACAGCGTGAATAAGCACTTAAGATAAAATGTCAGTAATAACGCCGGATGCTTGAAGGAAGGCTACAGTATCACACCCACCTATGTAATCCCCATCCAAGAGAAAAGGGCTGGAGTCACATCGGAATAAATAACACGAGGAAAACACAATACGGATTTATTTTATATGATGACTCGATGAAAATCAAATCGAATTTAGAATTGTTTGGCTGCCTGATTTGATTTTTCCCCCCCCATATGTCTTATGAGTCACTAATGACCTAATTTGCCCGGAGTCGTCCAGGATTCCAGGATTTTGAAATTGATTATTTATTTATTTAGTCATTCATGTTCTATAAACGCTTTCAGGGTCAAGAGGAGGCTGGCGCCCATCCCACCCGTCTGTGGGTGATGGCAGAGTACACCCTGGACAGCTTGCCAGGCCATCGCAGGGCAAAAACATGCTGACGGCTATGCAGCTGATCTTGTCAAAAGTCAGCAATGGTTCTTTTACATGAACCTCACACCATGGACAGTGAGAGACATGGCCGGCCTTCGATAACCCAGTTTGCTGCACTGGGGGGGCAAATCTGTTGAAAGTGGGCCTTGAACCCCCAACCTTAGGATCAGTGATCCAGCGCCTGTATCACCAGGCCACCACTTCCAGTTGTAATATTATACAGTATTCGAAAACGTTTTTAAGGTACTAAATCTGTAGTGCTTGTTGTAGGGATTTTCCAGAGACAAAACAATGTTTTAAAAGAATTGTGAAGTTTGTAATTAAGCTGTAAATGACCATAAATACAAATGGCTGAAGCTCACTAGACACACCAGTGCTTACAAAAGGGTGTACATCAAGTATTATACTTACTCATGTGTCTTTTTTATTGGTCTGCAGCGGTGGCCTGCTGGTAACAGGTAGGGTTGGGGGTTCGAATCCCACTCTCCACAAGGTTGTCACTGACCCCCCTAGTGCAGCGAACTGGGTTATCAAAGGCCGGCCATGTCTGTCACCGTCTATGGTGAGAGGTTGATGTAAAAGAACCATTTCTGACTTTCGTAAAGAGGAGCTGCAACGCCGTCAGCGTGTTTCTGTCCCTTGCTAAAGGGTTGTGTCAGGAAGGGCATCCGACGTAAAAACCAATCCCAAATCAAACGTGCGAATCATTATGACTTCAATGAAGATGGAGGCAGATGTTTCGCTGTGGCGACCCCTGAAGGGAACAGCCGAAAGGAAAAGAAGATGTGTTGTTGTTGTTTTTTTTTTTTTTTTTTATTGATGCAATCGAAGCATGGAGCTGTGGATTTCGGGGTTAAGGTTGTGACTCCAGTTTAAAAATGACAGTCTTCGGATTTGAACTCATTTGGGTCACAAGTGCAGAACTGTCTTCTTTCGTCAGTGGTGCATTGACGAATATAAAACCTACTGCACATTCAGCACCAGAAACAGTGTCCATCAGATCCCCATGGACTTTAAACTTAATAATCCGGAGTCTGCTGTATCACTCCTACGTCTGAACAGTGTCCTGCTTTTAATACATTTGTTGTTTTCTGTTATTGGCAGCATCCAATATTGTTGTCTGTGGGTGAGTGTCTAATTAAAGTGAAACATGATTAATTAAGGTGATAAAATCAAGGATGCATCTGCCTCTCCGTTGCCCTAGCACACTGTCCCTACTTCGTTAATCTGTCTGTGCTGAAGGGATAGAGTCTCCCACTTCGATTTCTTTAATTAAGAACGATCTAGACAGGACTGGTGTATGAAGAAGCCTCGTAGCATGATGTACTTGCATCTTTAATTGAACTTTACCCTTCTGCCCTGGTCTCCATTTAGTACTGTTCTGTTTTACTTATCTAGATCAGTTGACGAATATTGTTGAAAACAAGAGCATTCAGAGAGTGCAAACCTCCACCAGGATAAGCAATCCCATATGAACCAAAATGTCAAAAATTGTCCTATTTCACAATGTTAATGCATACTTGTGAACTAGCTCAGCTTTTAAATAGACAGCCTATAAATCTGCGGTCTGTCACTGATATTCAGGGGGTGGTTTAATGTTGTTAACACTGTTAGATACCTTAAAGCACTGTCTTTTATGTGAGGTGCTCCACCGAATGTAGGAGCTTGTCGCAAGTGACGTATGGTGCTTGTGAGACAAAGCGCAGCTTATCCGGACTTTTGATCTTTCAAGTGAACAAGTAAAGGTTGAATACTAAACAAGTATTGCTCGCTTGATCGGAAGTCCGGATAAGCCACGTTTTGTCTCACAAGCACCATACGTCACTTGCGACAAGCGCCTACATTCGGTGGAGCCTCACATATACCAGCAACTACCATAATTTCCAGACTATAAGTCACTACTTTTTTCATACACTTTGAACCCTGCCGCTTAAATAATGATGCAGCTTCTTCTTCTTCTTCTTCTTTTCCTTTCGGCTGTTCTCTTTTTCTCAGGGGTCACCATAGCGAATCATTTTTTGATTCACATGTTTTATTTGGCATAGGTTTTTACGTCGGATGATCTTCCTGACACAACCCTTTAGCAAGGGCCAGAAACATGCCGACGGCTTTGCAGCCTACTCTTTACGAAAGTCAGCAATGGTTCTTTTACATGAACCTCTCACCATAGACAGTGAGAGACCTGGCCAGCCTTTGCTAACCCAGTTAGCTGCACTGGGGGGACAGTGACAACCCTGTGAGGACTCGAACCCCGTACCTTAATATCAGCGATACAGCACCTTTTACCTCCAGGCCAGCACTGCCCTTGAACAATGATACAGCTAACGTATCGATTTTAACGGCCTCCAGGGGGTGCTCTAGCAGGAAGCGCAAGAGTGAGACAGACATTTACGTCTTACAAAAAGGTGTGGCCTATATATGTACAAATTCTTTTTTGCTTTTTAAATTTAGTTGGTGTGGCTTATATTCAGGTGCACGCAATAGTCTGGAAATTATGGTATACAGACACTCCCCCCATGTACAAACATTTGTGTTACGAACATCTGGAGATACGAACATCTGGTCCGAGGTCGAGAGTGAAAGTGAACGTGAAATGAAATTGAAGAACAAGTAGTAAAAATAGAAATGGAATAAAATCTATAGAAAGATATATCACAAATATAACATTGCCTTGAGGTACACTTAATACTAGGCTCCTGCAGAGGGGTGTGTGGCTGACACGGTCCGGGAAGAGAAGCAGAACAATACATTTCTGAACTCCTGCCAAAAGTTTCAAAGAAGAAACAAATTGACTCCAGTATTACAACGAACTGGATAAATATGAAACTCTGTAAATCTGATCAGATCCGCTGTGCTGTGCTGTGCTGTGCTTGAGAGGAACCAGGAGTTTAAACACGGAAGCTGATCAGTTCAATTATCCAGTTGTAGTGTCGCCTGTGTGTAGATGGGCAGTGGTGGTCTAGTGGTATAGGGTGCTGGATCGTTGATCCAAAGGTTGGGGGTTCGAGTCCCACTCTCCACAAGGTTGTCACTGTACCACCCCCCCCCCCCCCCAGTGCGGCTAACTGGGTTATCAAAGGCGGGCCATGTCTGTCACTGTCTATGGTGAGAGGTTCATGTAAAAGAAACATTGCTGAGTTTCGTAAAGAGGAGCTGCAAAGCCGTCAGCGTGTTTCTGTCCCTTGCTAAAAAGGGTTGTGACAGGAAGGGCATCCGACGTAAAAACCTCTGCCAAATCAAACGTGCGAATCAGATGATTTAAAAGGGAAAAAGCCGAAAGGAAGACAGATAGTGTTTTGTGTGTGTGTGAGAGAGAGAGAGAGAGAGAGAGGATATGCTTTAAATTAGACTGAGCTCAAGAGCATCATTACACCTGCGTTCAATTATGTAACAACTCCGAGAGAGAGAGAGAGAGAGAGAGAGATTCTATACAGTAAAAACTTATACAAGATTTAAACATACGTTGCCCTCTAAAGAATGCCCTGTAACAACTTACGAACAAATTCATCTAACGAACGGCTGTCTGGAACCTAACTCGTTCGTGAGCTGGGGAGCATCTGTATATTTTGAATTTGGTCCCCTTTGGTCCAGACAAATTTGCAAATCATGATGAAATTTTTCCTCCCAGTCCTGTAGCTATAGAGACCTGATGCATTGCACATCAAGTATTGTCCTGATCTGATGAGCTTAGCGTTAAACTACATCCACACGCAAAGTGACAAGCGATAATTGCGTCGCTTTGCCGATGATTTGCAGATGGAATCACATATTTTACACACTCTATGCAAGCAAATTGAAAAAGATTTTGTGGAGCTCAGTGTTTGGCGGCATTTGTCAATCAGTGATATCATTAAGCGCTCATTGCTAAAATTGCTCCCTTGGGGGGAAGTTCAGCGGTGTCATCTGAGAAAATTTTACGTTTCGTTGCTCATTTCGCTGGCGGTCATTGACTTTCATGGTTACTTGTCGCTCCATGCTTTCTGCTGTCTGAATCTTCTTTATTAGCTTCAGAAATTGTTAAACAGGATATTCCATGTTAAAATGAGCTGGCACGGTGGTGTACTGGTCAGCACGTCCGCCTCACAGAAAGAAGGTCCTGGGTTCGATTCTCAGCTTGGGTGTTTCTGTGTGGCGTTTGCACGTTCTCCCCGTGCTTGTGTGGGTTTCCTTCGGGTACTCCAGTTTCGTCCCACAGTCCAAAAACATGCACATTAAGTTAATTGGCTGTTCCAAATTGCCCCTAGGTATGACTGTCTGTGTGAGTGTATCCCGTGCGATGGCCTGGTGAATTGTCCAGGGTGTCGGCTGAGATGGGCACCAGCCTCCCCGCGACCCTTATTAGGATTAAGCGATATGGGTAAAGTTATGACTTGCATTTGACTTGGATTGGAGTGAGGGAGAGTCGCACAGATCATCAGCCTCACTCTATCGTCCAGGTCTATCTGAGTCCAGTGGCACGACATAGTCAAGACGGCTGGAGATAGGTTAGGATGCAGTGGATAGCCAGCAGTGTCCGGTGTGTCTCACTGTGCTCTGGTTGCGCTCCACGATGCTGCTTTGCTGTGTCCACCTTCTTGTCCACTGAACCAATTTGGTGGTTTCTTCCACACAATCAGCCGGATCCAGTCTTCGCATGCGTAAGTAGACAGGTCCTACTCTTACCGACTGTCTTGTGGCATGCACACATGACTGTGGAGACTTGTGGTGGCTGGGACACCGAACCCCATCACAGGTCCAAAAGACCTGTCCACTGCCCTCAATGTCCCATTTAATGAGAAGACCACTCCACTCGGGGGCCAGACTCTTATGTACCTCTGTCCTTCTCCCAAGATTTCTCACAATGCTTCACTTGACCCACACAGACGGTTTCCTTAATCTACTCTTATGAGATCCGAGCTAAAGTATGTTTCTTTGCTGGTACATGAAACCCACAGAGCTTTATGTGCTTTCTAGTTCTAATATACTTAGATACACTAGAGAACTGACAGCATAAAATGACTGTGATCTGAATGTATTTCTCAAGAAATTATGCAAATCAAAGCAGCCAGGCACTATTGTCCTCCATAATGAGTGTTTCTGATGCACAACATACAATAAAACAGAGATTTGCAAAGTGGAATGAAACCAGTACTTTTCTACAGCAGCCCGACCAACTAATGCTGGTAGCTAATGTAGTCCATTTAAACTGAGCGCACTATTCTTATCAAAAATAAGCATAAGTACAGCCTGTGTATAAACATACTGTACACCAGAGTATTTTTCAAGACAAATATTTATACATAGAAAACATAGACAGAGATTATATAATATATCCAGTAAAAAAATTACAAAAACCATGCTGTGCTCTTTAATTAAAACATATATAATCTATAAAGATTTTCATAAGGTGCAGTGATGGCCTGGTGGTAAGGTGCTGGATCACTGATTCTAAGGTTGGGGGTCAAGCCCCACTCTCCACGGGTTGTCACTGTCCCCCCCCTAGTGCAGCTAACTGTCTTATCAACCGCCGGCCATGTCTCTCACTGTCTATAGTGTGAGGTTCATGTCAAAGAACCATTGCTGACATTCGACAAGAGTAGCTGCAGAGCTGTCCGTGTGTTTCTGCCCTGCGATGGCCTGGTGAGCTGTCCAGGGTGTATTCTGCCCTCATCCAGAGTCAGCTGAGATGGGCACCAGCCTTCCCGCAACCCTAATTAAGATTAAGCAGTACAGAAAATGAATGAATGGAGATTATCATAATAGGGTAAGAACCTTGGCCATCTGGGAGGAGCTCGAAGTAGAAGCTCCTCTGTGTTGAGATTAGAATGCCTCCAGAACACCTACCAGGTGGGGTGTTTCGGGCATGTCCAATGTGGAGAGATCATGCTGGAGGGGCTGGGTCTCTGGGCTGGTCTGGGATCACCTCGGTGTCTGCCCAGATGACCTGTAGGAAGAGGCTGGGGAGCGGTACATCTTGGCCTCAGGTCTTAGGCTGGTTCCTCTGGACAAAGAGGAAGAAGATGATGATGATAATGTTGATGATTTTCAGAATTGTTCTGATTGTATCATATGCATGCTATGATACCTCCACTACCCAGACACAATAAATATCCTGCACTCTACTTTTCTGAATTGTCGGGTTTTGTTCACCTTTATCTTTGAGCACAACACATAATCGCCATGACATTGTTTTGACAAACTTAAACAATATTACTTTTTTTTAAATTCATTTTTCACCAACATCTGGAATTGATGATACGAAAATTGAACCACTCCGTAAAGTCTTCTGCCGCACATCCCAAAGCCTCTCGATAGGGTTAAAGCCCTGCCAGTTCAAAAAGTATATGAGAATGATTCCTCATGCTCCCTGAACCAAGGACACACTAATTGAGTCCTAATTTTATATGTGGACCTTAACGGACGAAAAAGTCCGTTGATGTGAGAACCTGGTCATTTAGTACATTCAGGTCATCAGCTGCTTCATTTTAGTTCCACATTAATGTTGTTGAGCCTCGACCTGAGCAATGCAATCGAGCAATGAAATAATATTCAGATCCTCCACCCCTTCCAGAATCTTTAATGGCTGGTCTGACCATGTGACTCAGCAATAATGTTTAAAGTCACCAATCAAAGGAGCAAAAACATCAGCCACAGGCTATCTTTGCCTAAAACTCAACGCTACGAGTGACGTATCTACATGCATCTGCATGTACGTGTCTGCTTGGGGTGATGCAACATGTTAATTTATTCAAGCAGACTTGGATATCTGAGACTAGGGCAGTGGTGGCCTGGAGGGCAGTGGTGGCCTGGAGGGCAGTGGGGGCCTGGTAGTATAAGGTGCTGGATCGCTCATCCTAAGGTTGGCGGCTCAAGTCCCACTCTCCACAAGGTTGTCACTGTCCCCCCCAGTGCAGCTAACTGGGCTATCAAAGACCGGCCATGTCTCTCACTGTCTATGGTGAGAGGTTCATGTAAAAGGACCATTGCTGACTCTTGCTAAAGGGTTGTGTCAGGAATGTCATCCAACGTAAAAACCTATGCCAAATCAAACATGAGAATCATTAATATGACTTCCACGAAGATGGAGGCAGATGATTCACTGTGGCGACACCCGGAAGGGAACAACTGAAAAGAAAAGAAGAAGAAGAAGAAGAAGACTTGGATATCTCAGACTGTCAAAGATAATTTGACAATGGATGCGTTGTTCACCAGCCAATCGTTTGGCGCATCTTTAATATTGGTGAGTACCAAAAACATATGCGCTCACACTTGGTACATGGTCTGAAAAAAGTTATCAAAGTGCCCATGTTTCCAAGGAAGGCGTATTGGTTAGCAAGGTTTGACCTGGGCCTGGACGTTTCAGTGTGGAGTTCAGATGTTTTCCCCTTGCTTGCGTGGGCATGCTCTTGCTGCATCGGTTTCTTCCTACAGCCCAAAGACATGCGCATTAGGCCCAAGAGGTGTAAGTGTGAGTGTCAGTGGTTGTAGGTTTGCCTGTGGTGGCCTGGTGTGCTGGTTGTAGGTGTGCTGCCAGTGATGGTCATGTACCCCGCATTTGCAAAAAGTCACCTGAGATAGCCTCTAAGCCGCCCCATGACCCTAGTAGGACTAAGCGGTTCAGAAAATGGATAAATGCTATTTTTGGATGAGCAGAAGACTTTTCTATGATTTCTCTGATTACAGCAGCAGCATCTGTCACATGCTTAACACCTACGCAACTTTCACAGTCCACTCCCACCTATTTTTTTTTTTTTTAGAATGTGTCAGATCCAACGCACAGTGAGCATGTTGGCATGTTGGCCGGTCTATTTACTGGGATTAAGGAAAAGGCATAAATACTATAAAATACTGATTTTTTTTTTTTAAGTTAAAGCTTGCTTTATAGTCTCACTATGTTAAGATTAATTAAAAGACGGTCAAATGCAAGATAAAAGCAAACTTTTAATAAGCATTCTGAGTAGAAATTACTTGCCTGTAATGCTGTCAACATTGTTAGAAGTCAGAAGAGTATAACAATGAAGCCCTGGATAATTAGTTGTTATGGCACACTGAAGAGACAGCAGACAGGCTAGAGTTGTCTCAAAAGGAGAAAAAAATTAAAAATATAAAAAAATAAACCACTACATAGCAAGCACTCAGGAACAGCTACGAGGGTTAATGTGGCGAGTTGGGGTCGGAAACAAAGGAGTTGTAAAAATCACTTTTTTTTTTGGATGGTGTCCTAGAGGTTGGCACAACCACCTTACAGCAAGAAGGTTCTGGGTTCAAGATACAGGTCCAGGGTCCAGGCATTTCTGTTTGAAGTCTACATGCAATCACTGTGCTCGCACAGTTTCCCCCGAGTACGCCATTTTCCACCGACAGTTCAAAGACATGCACATTAAGCTAATTCGCTGCTCCAGATTGCCCCTGGATGTGAGTGTGAGTTGGTTGTGTGTTGCAGTGTCATGTTCTGGTGAGCTGTTCAGGATGTATCCCGCCATCGCGTACTGTTGGCTGATATAGGCTCCAGCCTGTCTGTGATGTCAATAAGATTAAGTGGGTTGAAAAATGAATGAGTGAATGGTTTATTTTAGGTAGTGGTGGCCTGGTGGTAAAGGCACTGGATTACTGATCACAAGGTTGGTGGTTCTAGCCCCACTCTCAACAGGTTGTCACTGTCCCCTACAGAGCAGCTAACTGGGTTATCAAAGGCCGGCCATGTTTCACACTGTCCATGGTGAGAGGTTCGTGTAAAAGAACCATTGATGACTTTCATCAAGAGTAGCTGCATAGGCGTCAACGTGTTTCTGCCCTGCGATGACTTGGCGAGCTGTCCAGGGTGTACTCTGCCCTCACCCGGAGTTGACAGGGATGGGTGTCAGAAATGTTTTAATGAAATATTGTATTTTTGTGGTTGTTTTTTTCCCCTCTGCACCAGAGCAGTATATAAAAATATATAAATATGTATAAAATTAATTATATATAAAGGGATGCAAATTTCAGTGTGTAAAAATAATAATAATAATAATAATTATTATATATATATATATATATATATATATATATATATATATATATATATATATATATAAAATGTGAATGTCTTTGGGCTCTGGAAGGACACTGGAGTTCCCTGCGGAAACCCACGCAAGTATAAGGAGAATACAAAATCCACCCCAAGCCCGGGACCTTGCTCTGAGACGTATTTACTAACCTCTACACCACTTGCTGCCCACTTTTGGACAGTTTCCTCATCTTCTTGGAATACTCTAAGAGCAGAAATTATTCATTTATTCATACATTTTTTTTAAGTACAACAAAAACACTGGGTTAATTCTAAAAAAAAAAAAAAAAAAAAAAAAGTTGTGTTTTGCCAAACAAAGTTCATAAATCAAATATTCATAAATCCAATTATGGGGTAAAAAATCCACTGCAGTTAATTGTGTTTATCTTGAAGCTAGTTAGCTAGTTGCCGAGCTAAACTCTTGGATACACCATTAATATACTTTGGAAATATTCTGTTTTTGTATGATTAAAAAAATGGGATTAACCTATGCAGATAAATATTTAGGGTTATTAATATATATATATATTCAATATATATATATATATATATTCATTTCATTCATTTATTTATTAATGACCACACAACCAAGTTGGTGGAATTTGTATATATATTTGTATATATACACTAAATATATATATATATATACTAAATATATATATATATACTAAATATATATATATATATATACTAAATATATATAATATAATACTGTATATGATTATACTGACGTAAACGTTATTTAATTTTTTTTTTTTTTTTAATTTTTCCATATATTTTTTGAAAACCGATGTATAATCGAGAAGGACTTAACTCAATACGACTTAAGTCGAGGTATACCATTCTCACCCTCATTATTGTTGTTGTCAGGATCGATATACAGTATAATCTGTATTAGTAGTAATTGAAACTATATCCGGCTATACCCTCACAAAAAAAAAAAAATAATAATAATAAAATAAAAATCAGACCACACCTTGTCTTATTGTTAGCAAAGACCGAGTTAAAGCACATCCTGACTGATTAAGCGGATACAGTTGGTGACATTCAAACTCCACACAGAACTGCCCGAGCTGGGAATCGAACCCAGGACCTACTTGCTGTGAGGCTGAACTGCTAACCACTACTCCACCGTGCACCCTTACAGTTAGATGCGTGTCCCCAAAATCAAGTTGAAAGAGTTGTAAGGATATCTAATAAGAGGCTATGCACCGTCACCAAGACCGATCCAATCCGGATCATTTATGTGGTTTAATACGGCTTATAATTCTGAAATACAAAAGCAAGTGATGCTTGATTTGGTGAACAAATGTTCCACAAGTGTCGCTATTGGGCAAAAATGAGCGTGCTAATGATGATGAAGCAGAAAGTAATGTTTCTTGGTTATGGACTCGAGCTTTTGACCTCTCAGTGGAATTTTTCTTCCTTTATAACCTCTTTGAGTGATTTAAGTGCTCCACAGTTGTACAATAATCTGCGTGTCTTGTCATCTCCAGATGAGAGGATGCTGCAGGGAAGCAGCTTGAGGCCGAGTCCCACCTGAAGCCCATCCTCCTCCTGTTCCTCCACCTGTCGCCATCCCATGATGCACTGCCCGTGCCGAGGGAGGCTAAAGCTACTGCTGGCATCTCTGAGCTTTGTTATCCTTCTCACGTGGCTCTATCTGCTGGCTGGCAACCTGGAGAGTGAGTGTTATAAATATTATGAATATTGAAAGTAGTAATAGAATGACTGAGCATATTAATACTTTGTAAATGTAAACAATGTCAGGGAAGGCACGGTATGGTACACTGCAAGAATGTGGACAGTCCAAAGACATGCACATTAGTCTAACTAGCTGTTCCAAATTGCCCCTAACTGTGAGATTGAATAGTTGCATGTGTTGGCCCTGTGATGGACTGCTGAGCTGTTTAGGGTTAGTGACTTATATTCAGGGATTATTAGGTTAACTGGCTTTTCCAAATTACCCATACTAGGGTTGCAGGGAGGCTGGAGCCCATCTCAGCCAATTCTGGGAGAAGATGGGGTACACCCTGAACAGCCAGTCTATCCCAGAGCCAACACATTTACATTTAAAGTATTTTGTGGACGCTCTTATTCAGAGCGACTTATAGGAGAGCGTTAATGTTTCTCTCAGTGAATATATGCTTGTACTGGTTTGGTAGAACATAGACTAAATATATCGTCAATCAAACTCAGATGGCAGGTGTTCAATGTGAGTTGTTGTTGTTGTTGTTGTTGTTGTTGTGTGTGTGTGTATACAGTATAGTGCTTACTCTAAAAAAAGGTAAGATGTCAGCTGTCATTTGAAGATACTCAGCGATTCAGCTGTCCAGATGTTCAGAGGAAGTTAACTCAAGTGCAGGGAGAAAACATACGCGTGCACACACACACACACACACACACACACACACACACACACACACACACACACACACACACACACACACACACGCATTTGTGTGTTGCTCTGCGATAGTGTGGTGAGCTGTTCAGGGTGTACCCCCACCTTTGCCCAGTGTAACCTGTGGTTTGGCTTATGGTGTACCCCACCTTTACCCAGTGCTGGCTGAGGTAGGCACCAGCCTCCTTGTGACCATATTAAGATTAAGCATTTAGACTAAAAGAATCTTTAAAAAGGTAAAGTCCTTTTGGCTTTTTACACCTGAGCCCAGTGGCTCATCAAGCCGGTGCTTATCCCCGGTTTCCGTAGCGTGAAGCGACCATGAGTTCAACTCCTGGATGGGACGCTAGTCCATCACAGGTTACCTTCCCAGTATATTTTTACTGGTACCCATTTATACTGCTGGGTGAACAGAGGCACACTTGTGGTTAAGACCTTGCCCAGGGGTCTTAGCACAGTGGGGGTTAAACTGGCATTTGAACACACAACCTCCTGATCATGAGCACAGCACCCCAACCACTACGCCACCGGCCCCACCACCTAAAAGGATGAGTGAGTTTAAATGTGCTCATAAAATGTCCTGACATATACCTTTCATATATTTTCCTGCACTGGTTTCTATAGTATTAAACTAATGCAAATGAATGTGTTCGAAGGATACTATGTGGGTGGTTTTTAAAAAGACTTATCCGCTCCTGAGGAGAAACTGTCAACCTGGGGATCATAAGTTTGAATCCAGGTTGATGCCACAGCCATCCATGACCGGAAATTCATGGAAACTAATTGGTCGAGCTCTCACAGGAGTGAGGGATGGCAAACACTCACTTTCCTGTCGCTCGAAGCGATCACTAGTCAATCACGGGCATCTGTGAGCTCATTCGTACAAGGGGCGGATAGTGCCCCCCCCCCACCCCACCGCGAGTGTGTTAGAACACTCACACAATACGCATGCCCAACATGTAAAGCTTCACAGCTTGTACAGAGGCGGGTCACAGCAGCTCATGTCATGGAGGGGGCACGTGCATGCTTTGGCCCCTTTCTGGTTGGTGGTGGTGGTCGGGTGATAGGGAGGGCTAATACAGTAATTAATCGGTGGGAATTGGATACGACCAAAATTCATGGGAGAGAGATGTTTCCCAATAGTTTGATGGAAAGAAAAATAACTTAAAAATCTCTACAAATTCTTTTTGATCTATATTACTGAGACGTAGCAAGGCTTTAAAGAAATTACACCACATTGGAAACTTTCATATTCACAGAAACAGTCAGGAGAGAAAGGCTGAGCTTCATGAAACAAACAAACAATCACTGCAGAAATAAATAAGTTGTATATGGATTTAGATAATTGTTCTGAAAGTGGATAAATGAGGATTATAGCACCTGGGTGATGAGACAAGAGCCTGTCTCATGTGTGTGGAAGGGAACGACAGCACTTGTTTATAGCTCGACTGTTAATCTAAAAATAATAAGAAATTCATTAAAGTCATTAGCATAAGGTGCGGTTCGGATTCGGCTGCTTAATGGACCAGCAGTACAGATGAGTCTTTGTACTGGTGATGCATTAGAGAGCTGATGAAACTCCAAAGTTTGTTTATGTAGCTTTTATTAGAACCAAAATGGTGATGAATGTTCGTCTCCGAATCTCAGGCTGTCTGCACTCCATTTGCATGTGTGTGTGTGTGTGTGTGTGTGTGTGTGTGTGTGTGTGTGTGTGTGTGTGTATGTGTGTGTATGTGTGTGTGTGTGTGTGTGTGTGTGTGTGTGTGTGTGGGCACATGTGTGGGTGTGTGTGTGTGTGTGTGTGTGTGTGTGTGTGTGCCTTGTATACAGGCACGTGCGTGGAGTGGGTGTGTGTGTGTGTGTGTGTGTGTGTGTGTGTGTGTGTGTTTTGGATTTGAATTCAAGAACCTCTTCAAATTCTTACATTTGTGGTAATAAGAGTAATGATGCCTCCTGGTCGTGTGTGTGTGTGTGTGTGTGTGTGTGTGTGATAGAGAACGAGAGAGAAGGAGTGGGTGAGGGAGGAGGCACATGGTAATTACATTTTTTTTTTATTTCTTAAGCTTTGGGGGAAATATTTTTCATGCAAAACCTGAATATCAGTAAGAAAACATGAAACATAATTTAATATTAAAATTTATTTGAATAAAAAAATGTCTCCTGTTTATTCTGATTTCATGTACGCATATTCATCTCAAACTAAAAATCTTTAAATTTAATCCTTATACGACATATAAGTGTGTCTGAATATAATACAAGTGTATGGTAAGCTTGCACAGTGGCCTACTGGGATTATTAGCGCCTCACAACACCAGGGTTCCTGGTTTAATTTCAGAGCTTGGGGTAGTCTCTGTTCGAACATTTGCATTTCCTCCCCGTGTATGTGGCGTTTTAAAATATATTCTCCATGTTCCAAATTTGTAATGGTGTCCGGATTAGCTATTTTAATTTGTATGGTGTCATGCAATAAATTGGCGTCCCTCTGGGGTGAATGCTGGGATTGTGTCTGATGTTACTTTAGTGATCTGCACCGAAACATTGTTTATTACCATTCATACTGTGTGAAACAGTGTCGAAGGGAGACAGAACCATACATTTATGTGATTATATTATGTGATATGAAATGATTACATATTTTCTTAATGGGAATCTGATATCTGGTCATGTGATGGCAGATGGCCGGTCTTTGCTTCTTACGCCATGTCTTTTGGAGTCCACGGAGGCGCGTTACCTGGAGCGGGAAGTGCTCGCGTCCCGGGTTCGACAGGTGGAGGAAGAGAACCGGCAGATCCGTCTCCAACTCAGTCAGTCCCAGGGCCAGACTGAAGGTAACTATGGCAACCAGCAATGGGTGGCATCAGCAGATACGGGAGCAGAGGATGTGGAGAACACAGTGGAGGAACGGGCCAATCACAGCGAGTGTGTACGCTCACCTACTGCAGAGAAGTGTGAGGTAAGAGGATTGACCCTACTGCTTGAGCACTGATAGAGATTTAATGGTATGCTGTAATGTCATAGGGGTGTGAGCTCTTATATAGAAAGGCATGATGGGAAATTTTAATTATCAGTGATGCTATAGGGGAGATATATTTTAAGTTTCAACATGTACTTGAAGATGGATAATTATCATTAAAGCACTAAATCATGCTTTATCTTATGTTGAATCACTGATGTTGGGGGTTCAAGTTCCACTCTCAACAGGTTGTTGTTGCCCCACCAGTGCAGCTAACTGGGTTATCAAAGGCCGGCCATGTCTCTCACTGTCTATGGTGTGAGGTTCATGTAAATGAACCGTTGCCGACTTTTGACAACAGTAGCTGCATAGCCGTCAGCAGGTTTCTGCCCTGTGATGGCCTGGTGAGCCGTCCAGGGTGTACTTCACCCTTGCCCAAAGTCAGCTGAAATGGGCCCCAGCCTACCCCCAACCCTAATTAGGATTAAGCAGTTTCAGAAAATGAATGACTAAGTCATCATCGCATGTCATACATCAGTAATAACGTAGAAAATGTTTTATATTTTACATTGTAGGAATTATTAGGCAATACAGGGATCCCTGACTTTCTACGATTAATGGGGACCGGGAGCCCCCCCCTTTGCAACCGCCAATTTCCACAAAGTAGGATCGACCCCCCCCCCCGACTAATGTATATGTACAATGTGTATAATGACAATTAAACATTCACTTCGCGTTTCAATTCATGCGGCTTCAGTGCATCGCGGTTTTATTATTATTTTTTAAATGTTCATTGAATTAAAAAATAAGGAAATTGCTGCAAAACAAGGCCAATTATGCAAAAAAAAAAAAAAAAAAACCCAGAAATAAACACAAAACAAAAAACAACCTGAAACCTCCCATCAAAACTAGTTACATTTTTGTGAGGTGTGCATCTGAGCGTCTGTATATGTGTGTATTTATATTTTATCTACATCTTGTGCATTATTTTTGAATGTTTAATTGTTATTATAAGCATTTATAGCATTTAATATGTATTTATTGATATTATATACACATATTAATCTAAAAAGAAAGAAATCTAGAAGTTTTTTCTTTGTTTACATTTGCCTCAGGTCAGACTCAGGTCAGGTGAGCTGAGGTAACAAGTCCTACAGAGTGTTTTTAGAGTATCTATTCAGAGTTAGTTTATAAGGCCCAGATGAACTGATTATAAGTCTTCATATAAACATTGCAAGAAAATACCCCCCCCCCCCATAAAAAAAACTTAAATTATATTTCTATTGCTGGCAGCATGGCTGTGCAATGGTTAGTATGTTCACCTCGCAGCACTAAGGTCCCTGGTTTGATTCCTGGTCTTGGGAACTTCTATATTGAGTTTGTATGTTCTCCCCATGCTTGGATGGGTTTCCTCCTGGTACTCTGGTTTCCTCCTTCAGTCCAAAAACATGCACAGTAGGCTGTTTGGCTGTTCCAAATTTCCCTTACATGTGGATGTGAGTGTATTAAATATGTAAATATGTGATGTATTGTGCACAATGTTTGGTAATTAATTCATGAATAAGTCATACAGGCCTTGTTTCTGTTATGGCCGGAGTCTAATGTTCTCTGTCTGTGTGCATGTAGTTGATTCATGTGGCATGTGTGTGTGCGGGTCACAACGCCAGCCGAGACGTAGTCACCTTGGTGAAGTCTATTTTATTCCACAGGTAAGTACAGAAACCCAGTTTAAAAAAACAAAACAAAACGTAAGATTTAAATTTCTTTCATGACTTAGTATACGATATATTGTGTTACTCAAAGTCAGTTTCTTGCAGAGTGTGAAAATAACGAAGGATTAGAATATGTACACTATATTTACTTCAAAGAACATGGTGGTGGAGTGGTTAGAATGATCGCCTCACAACAGGAAGGCCTGGGTTCAATTCCCAGCCTGGGTTTTTGTCTGTGGAGTTTGCATGTTCTCCACGTGCTTGTGTGGGTTTCCTCCGGGTACTCCAGTTTCCTCCCACAGTCCAATAAACATGCATAGTAGGATAATTGGCTGTTCCATTCCTGCATTAGTTGACTATTGTGTGAATGGCTTTGTGAGTGTTTGCCCTGCGATGGCCTGACACACTGTTCAGGGTGTACCCTGCCCTCACCCCAAGTCAGCTGAAATGGGTGCCAGCCTCCCCGCAACCATAATTCGGATTAAGCAGCTTAAAACATGAATGAATGAATATTTATTTCAGTCACCGCGAATACAAGGTATTTTATTTAATGGGTGGGTGGGTGGGGGGGTAAAAGTGGAAAATGATGACAACCTCAGGATAATGTATGACTGCAAACCATGATCAAATTAAACTCATCATTAATTAAAGTTTTACATTTTTATTTAAAACTACCATATTCAACGTGATAAGCACCCAGGGTGGGCGCTTATTAAAATGTTACGAGCGGAGTGGAACGGTTTTTAACGGCCTTTAAACATTTTCCCGGAAGTAAACTCGAGCCAATCAACACGAATGTCAACTTTCGCACATGGCACATTGATCCGATCTACACGAACAGAAACAAAGGCACATGGCCAGGAACGCCTTTAAATTTGTGAACTTAGTGAGCAGGAGAATCTGGTGAAAAATGTTCATCATCATTTTCTGATAGGTCCATATCTGGCTCATCGCTCCATTCATTCAGAGCATCCAATAGTTTTGCTGTAGCAGTTTGTAATGGTTAATCGGTTGTTGGACATTTACCAAGACAACACAGCAAAATATTTCCCTGTTTTTTTAAAGCACGGCGGAACAATCAAATGTGTTGTTACTGATGAACATTATAGACATCCCCCAGTGGCAGGGGGTCTTGAAATACCGTGTAAACTCACTTTTACAGGCAGTGAACGTCTCATTTTACCATTACAGAGACTGATCGAATGAAGTTGGTAAGTTTGATCTACGATTTTGCTCCCAGGACGTATGGGCAGTTATTAGACGTAAGATCAAAAACATTGGGGGCGCTTATTGGAGCAAGGTGCTTATTATGTCGAATACAGTATATGTAATATATGATCTAATTTAGCCTGATCATAAAACTTGCCCTCAAGCTAGAACTACACAGAGTCATAACATTAACATTACAATTTCCCTTTACTGGAACTAACGGGATGATTACACCAGACGTGCAATTGGAAAGCAAGCAAATGGCTATTTGCAACCTTCGCTTTTCAATCTTAAAATGTTCTCAAATTTGCCTCGTGACATTCATGAAATTGCACTTTGGTTTCCTGGTTTGTGAACTCATCTCAAAAAATTACAAACATATTTGACGTTTCCATGAATATCCCAATAAGAGAATCAGACAACGGAGTAGTTTCATCACGACAAAATTGCAAACTTTTTGTCGCACATTATTCAAATTATTCGCAAATGTTTCTTTGTAAGGAAACGCGAGACGTTGGAGACTTCCATGCACAAACTTTGACAAGAATTTGAGACTTGCCGTAGTCCACATATTTTGCCATAATTCATATTTTATTTGCATTTTGTATGTGCTCATAATGTGCACATAAAAAAAAAATAATAATAAAAAAAATAAAATTAAATAAAATTAAAAAAACCGAAAGGTTTGAGGGGAAAAAAATGAGTATAAAACGACTGATTTACAACAGAAAATTCACTTTTTTCCCACAAAATATACATAAACCAACTGCAAATTATTTGCAAATCAGTCACACATTGTCTCAAGACTTTCTCACAAATTCTGTGCATTATATGTATTTAAGCTGCAAAATATTCATTTGCATGACATGAATGTCAGGATTTGCAATGTCGCTTCTGGTGTGATCGCCCCTACGCTGCCCCAGATTGTTCCATCTTCACCATTTAGGAAACCAGTGTGCCAGTACTTAGCCGAGTGCAGGTTATTATTTCAGTAAACGAGGACTACAGCAAATCTGAAATGGAAATTTAGAAGTAGTGCACTGATGGGTGATGTATCCTCGAACATTTCTCTATATCGTGCATGTACTGTATATAAAATAACACTGATTCTTATGGTGGTACCAACTGTAATTCTTTATTGTTTACCTTCTTGTTCCAGGAGAAATCCTTTGCATTTTCACTTCATAACAGACACGGTGGCCAATCAGATCCTCAGCTCATTGTTCCAGTCATGGATGGTACCATCAGTGCAAGTCAGTTTCTATGACGCTGATGAATTGAAGGTAAAACCTCCAGAACTCTCATCAGATTCTTTGTCGGTCACTTTCCTTTTTGATTTCAAATCCAAATAGCAGGGCAGGGGTGGCCTGGAGGTAAAGGTGCTGGATCACTGATCCTAATGTTGAGGGTTCGAGTGCCACTCTCCACAGATTGTCACTGTCCCCCCCCCCCCCCCCCCAGTGCAACTAACTGACTTTCAGCAAGAGTAGCTGCATAGCCATTAGCATGTTTCTGCCCTGCAATGGCCTGCCAAGCCATCCAGGTTGTACTCTGCCCTTGCCCAGAGTCAGCTGAGATGGGCGCCAGCCTCCCCACGACCCTAATCAGGATTAAGCGGTTCAGAAAATGAATGAATGCATCCAAATAGCAGGACAGAACAGTAAGCCCCTCTGCCAATTTTAGGTCTTTGTTACCGAACATGATGTAACCCTGTATGTATTTATCCAGCATGATATATTTTAAACCTGGGTGCCATTCTGACTTTCATGGCAGACTGGGGCTTGTCTCTGTGGAGTTTACACGTGCCTGTGTGGGGTTTTCCAGGTGCTCTGGTTTCCTTCCACAGTCAAAAAATGCAGATTAGGTCAATTAGCTAGGGACATCTGGTGAATTATTCAGGGTGTTCTTTGCCTACTCGGGATTACTATAATCTGGTATCGCCTTAGGGTGTCACAGTGGCGTAATAGTACAGCCTCACAGCAAGAACGTCCGGGGTTGAGTTGCGGGCTTGGCTTGGGGGTTTCTGTGTGACATTTATATGATCCCACATGCCCATATGGGATTCCTCTGGGTACTCAGGTTTCCCCCAACAGTCCAAAGACATGCACATTAGACCAACTGGCTGTTCCAAATTTCCCTTAGGTGTGAGTGTGAGCGTAAATGATTGTGTGTGTGATGGACTGCCGAGCTGTCTAAGGTATGCCCCACCTTCGCCCAGAGTTGGCTTCAGGCTCCCCGCCGTCCTAGTAGCAAGAAGAAGCGTTTTTTTTTGTTTTTTTTTTAAATAAAGGAATGGATGATATAATTGGATTCTCTCCATATTCTGCTGTGACCCTGACCCTGACCCTGATATTGCATAGATGGATAGTTTAAATCATCTATATGCATTACTGCTATGTGTGGGCACTGTGCTGTTGCTGAGGTCGCTTAAGCTGTGACTTTAATTCAGGATATTAAATATGCATAAGATTATTCGAGTTCTCTGGTTTTTCAAACTGTGGAGGCAAATATAATTTTTTTAATCATTGAAATGTGTTTTTGCATCATTTTGGGTGGAAAAAAAAAAACAATTTCTTCTTTCAGAATGTACGATATTTTAATTTAAAAAACCTTGGTATTACGGGCAGTGGTGGCCTTGGTGGTAAAGGTGCTGGATCACTGATGCTGAGGTTGGGGGTTGAAGCCCCACTCTCAACGGGTTGTCCCCGTCCTCCCAGTGCAGCTAACTGGTTATCAAAGGCCGGCCATGTCCCTCACTGTTGATGGTGTGAGGTTCATGTAAAAGAACCATTGCTGACTTTCAACAAGAGTAGCTGCATCACTGTCAGCATGTCTTTGCCCTCCGATGGCCTGGCGAGCTATCCGGTGTATACTCTTCCCTCGCCCAAAAGTGCGCTCGGATGGGCGCCAGCCTTCCTGTGACCCTAATTATAATTACGCAGTTTCAGAAAATTAATGAATGATTGAACTTGGTATTACACTTTTTTTCCTTTATTATCTTGTGCATACGGAACACCAGACAGACCACTGAATTCATTCATTCATTTTCTGTAACCGTTTAATCCTAAGTAGGGTTGCAGGGAGGCTGGCACCCATCCCAGCCGACTTCATTCGAGGGCAGAGTACACCCTGGACAGCTCACCAGGCCATCACAGGGCAGAGATACACTGACGGCTATACAACTACTCTTGTTGAAAGTCAGCAATAGTTCTTTTACAGCCTCTCACCATAGACATTGAGAAACATGGCTGGCCTTTGATAACCCAGTCAGCTGCACTGGGGAGACCACCGAATATGATAATAAAATATTAAGAATTTAGGCGTTATACCTTGAAATATGATTGTTGTAATGAACACGATATGTGTCATCTTTCTTATGTTCAATTCAGCAACTAGCAATATGTGCCCCATTAACCCAATGCATATAATTAGATTTTATCGCAATGCAATTATAGTGTTTATTTCAATTTTCAATTTACACAATATATTTTGTCGATATTTCAGTTATTGTAATGTAAGTAATGACGGATTTTGCGTATATGGGTTTCTTCCAATGGCAGATGGTAGCATTAATAATAGATGAAAAATAGTGACATTTTTATTAGCTATTTACATAGACTAGCCATTTTCACCCCTCAGCCCAATAGCGTGAGGGGTATTGTCATTAGACCTAATGTTGGTCTGTCTGTGGTTCACTGCACAGTTGCATTCCATGCACTAACTCAAAAACCTCATCACCAGTCATCACCATTTTTAGTGTGAATGTTGGGACCTATTGATTTTCATCCTGATCCACTGTTCAATATGGCCACTGGAGGCTGATGCGTTTCCCTGCCTTGCAGAGCTATTTTTTACACTTATGTTACCTCAGGTAAAAATGACGTCAAATGGGTTCTTTGGGTATAGATGAATTTCATGGAAATGTGAACCCTCAGGTTCTCCTAGTCATCCAGTACAAATAGCCTGAAATAGAATGAATAATAGAGTTTTTGGATTCTCTTGGGGTGAAACTCATTCAAATCACCCTGCTGCTCTTCATAGTTGCTGTGGAGCCAACATCTTAGTTCTTTGTTCAGTCTTCCCAGCAGCACACCGGAACCCCCTGGCCAGAAGTGATGCTAATGTCAATGCGTGAAATCTCTTGAACAATGTCTATACTTGAGAAATTGAGGACCGTACCCTGAGATTATACCATTAGGAAGGTAAAACATGCTGAAACAAGAACTCTGCCGTCTCATAAATACTGGTGAGACTTGGACTTTTGAAATAGTTTGAACTTTGAGAGTTTAAGAAGTCTGGTACAGCAAACCTCATAACGGATGATATGCACTGAGGGTTCAATCCAAAGCCTTTGTGTGCCATGGTGTAAGAAAAGGTTCCAACTTGCAGGCAGGAAGCTGGCTAGACATCTTGAAACCTCGCTGTATATAAACTGGGCAGCACCGTGGTGTAATTGTTAGCGTGTCTGCTTCATAAGTCAAGATGTCAATTCAGGTGTTAGTAAAAGCTGAACCCAGCTCTACATGAAATAAGTGCTTTGATGTTGCTTACGTTTGTTAAAACTATGTCATGGCTAAAGGTGGTCCGACAGTGTGGAAGAACATTGTTCCAGCTCACCAGAAAGTTTATGTTGAACTTATATCAGGGGAAAGTATGGCACTGTGTGGTGGCATTGCCACCCGGCAGAATGGGTTTCCTCCAGATCCTTTATATAGTTAATCCAAGTACATAAATTAGTGATGCTAAATTCCTCTTTGGTCTAATTGAGTCTTTTTTTCAGTTCTCTGTGATGGCTCCCAATGATGGTCTGGCAGTCCCTCTGGGGTGAATTCTTGTGATTTGCACATAGTAATAATGAGAATTATGAAAGTCAATTATATTGTACTGTATGTGGGCTGTGTACGTGTTAAGCAAAAACCCAATACACATATATCCATTCATTCATTTTCTTAACTACTTAATCTTAATTATGGTCACGAGAAGGCTGGTGCCCATGCCAGCTGACTTTGGGCGAGAGCAGCGTACACTCACAACAGCTTTCCAGGCCATTGCATGGCTAACACTTGTACAACCGTTCATACTAACACCTATGGGTGATTTGGAGCAGCCAATTAGCCTACTATGCATGTTCTTGGGAAGTGGAAGGAAACTGGAATACCCAGAGGACACCTATGCAAGCACAGGAAGAACATGCAAACTCCGCACAGAGCTTCCCGAACCTCCCAGGCCTTCTTGCTCTGAGGGAGATGTGCTAACCACTATGCCACCGTGTGGCCCCCCCCCCCACCCACACACACACACACACACACACCCACACATATACTTATATATATATATATATTTATGTATATATATATATATATATATATATATATATATATATATATATATATATATATATATATATATAAACCTGTGTGCATGTGTCTACAATTGGCATAACGGTTAGCACGCCCACCTTGAGGAAGAAGCTCACAGAATCGAGTTCTAGGCTCAAGCATAACTTTAGGGATGTTCTTCCGTGCTGACATGATTTTCTTCTTGCTGTTCCAGTTTCATCGTGCATGTTAGGCTACTTACTTTGTATTGTAAAGTTGACCATAATTGTAAGTGTAAATGGTTGTGTGTATTGTTCTGCTATGGTCTGGCAAACTGTGCAAAGTGTACTCCACCTTTGCCCCCCGCATCAATTCACATGGCCCAAGCCTTCCCGCGACCCTAGTATGATGTAATGTTTAAACAAATGAATAAGAGTGGCACATATATAATGGTAATGGTAGGCCTCCGTCAGTCCCGAAGGACTATGGCTGCGCTCTGGCTGGTATCCCGGCTGGTGATACCCCCCCAGTGCGCAGAGCCCGGGTAGGGAGTAATGAGGGACAGGCTGTTACCCAAGCAGCAAGTCCCCCATCTCGGCGCCACCGGAAGGATCCAATGGAAAGGCAAGTGCCGATACGACTGGGTTCCGGTGCCGTTGCAGGAGAGAATCTACGGTCAATTTAGAACGGCCAATTAACCTACAGTGCACGTCTTTGGATTGCGGGAGGAAACCGGAGCACCTGGAGGAAAGCCGCACAAGCACGGGGAGAACATGCAAACTCCACACAGAAACGCCCAGGCCGGGAATCGAACCCAGGCCTTCTTGTTGTGAGGCGGACGTGCTAACCACTACGCCACCGTTGCATATATATATATATATATATATATATATATATATATATATATATATATATATATACCGTATTCGACACGATAAGCGCGCTTAAAAAATGGAGTAGGTCGGCGCTTATTAAAATTTGACCAGCGGAGTGGAACGGTAAGTGCTTATTACCAGTCATCACCATTTTTAGTGTGGATGTTGGGACCTATTGATTTTCATCCTGATCCACTGTCCAATATGGCCACTGGAGGCTGATGCGTTTCCCTGCCTTGCAGAGCTATTTTTTACATATACGGAAATTGTCGGTCGCGTGGGGGGAGGTCTCAGTCCCCATTAACCGTGGAAAGTGAGGGATCCCTGTGTGTGTGTGTGTATATATAGGAACTAAACTGAAATACTGTACATTATTTATACTCAAATTTTATATCAGGCAGCACAAAGCTAGTAAAGCATGCTGCTTTTGGAAGTGGAAGCCATCAGGTTGTTCACGCTGCTACATCCTGACGCTAGCACTCTCCCAGGGAGGCCTTCTGTTATCAGCATGAAAATTGTGCAGAGACTATGAAGTGAAGGATTTTTATTTTTCCTCCACATGTTCAAAATGATTACTGGGCTTTTCTAGCTTTATAACATTTTCCACGGCGGTGACTTGTAAATTATTCACAATACATTTCTAAGTTATTTTGTTGGGTCGCGCTACATTGTGACATCTGTGTCCTGACATTTTGCTTTCACATCATACACAATTTGAAAATTGCAAATGCATGTTGATCATATCGTTACACACACTCATCATATGCAAATTATTGACTTTATGAGTTTGTCTCTGTGCTTTCTCTCTCTCTCTCTCTCTCTCTCTCTGTCTCTCTCTCTCTCTCGCACTCTCACTGCCAGCTTTTACATCTGATTGAGCTGTTGCTTGGCTCCAAGCCTGTCTAATCATTGCATACACCCAAAAACACAGGAACTGTGCACTCTAGAGTGGATCCCATCTCTGCAGTTCAGTCTTTTATCTCTTAGTCCACCGCATCATTTTGCCGAGCTTCTCGTCAGTAAATATGTATGCGGTGAGATGAAAGACATTACCGACAACAATTTTGTGTGAAGTCCCTTCTGTGGATAGTGATACTATCATACGAGTACAGACCTAAAAGAAAAAGCACCCAAACAATTCTGGGGTTATATCTGTCACACTCAAATCACTAACATCCTTTTCTTTCTCTTTTATTATTTAGCCAGAGGTTTCATGGATACCCAACAAACACTATTCAGGAATTTACGGCCTGATGAAACTTACGCTTACCAAAGCACTGCCCTCTGACCTCTCCAAAGTCATCGTCCTCGATACAGATATCACCTTTGCGACTGATATTGCTGAGCTATGGGCCATCTTCAGAAAGTTCACAGGTAATTAATTACTCTGATGTATAGCATCGAGAACAGTATCAAGATGAAATATGGTGATATATACAGTAGTAAAGTTTGGGTGGCATGGTGGCACAGTGGTTAGCACGTCTGCCTCAAAGAAAGAAGGTCCTGGGTTCGAGTCTGAGGCTCGATGTTCTTCCTGTGCTTGAGTGGGTTTACTCTGTACTTTATTTTCCTCCCACAGTCCAAAAACGTGTACAGTAGGTTAACTGTTCCAAATTGCCCGTAGGTGTCAGTGAGAGTATGAATTGGTATGTGAGTGCTGGCCCTGCAGTGGCCTGCTGAGCTGTCCAGTGTGTACCCCAAACTTGTTCAGAGTCAGCTGAGATGGGCACCAGCCTCCCAGCAACCATAATTAGAATAAAGCGGCTCAGAAAATGAATGAATACTAAAGTTTTGGCACCCACAGGCAGTTCTTTGTGTATGCTTATATTTGTTCCTATCACTGACTGGTTGAATAATCCTGACTGTCTATAAGATGTGCAGAATTTTTCAGCACGATTAAATGTTTTTAATTTCTGAAAATCAAATCCAGCTTTGAACAGGTTACCCTCGGGAAAGCCATGGCCTAATGAAGCATCTTTGGCACTGACAGGTCACTGGTTTGGTTCCCGAACCGGCAGAAAAGTGGTGGTGGGGAAGTGAGCTGCCCCTTCCCTTATTCCACAAAGGAAAAAATAAATAAATAAATAAAATAAAATAAATAAATAAATAAAATAAACAGTGTTCTAACAACAATGAAAAAACAAAATACACATTTATAACATTATTCATAATGCATTTAGGTTCAAGCTAACATTTATTATTTATGATTTTTTTAAGGACTAGAACAACTTTATATTGTTCAAAATTGTTTGTTATGATATCAGCCATCACCATGTCATTAAAAATGAATACAACCTTGAATCCACTGTCATTATATTACATACCTCTAGGGAATTTGGGAGGCAAACGTTGAGCACTGTAGTGTTATTTTTAAACTGTTAAAGTGAAATGAAAGGCATGCCTAAATTATAAAGGCTCCTGTTACACACGAACATATGCATATTTTTATCATCTGGTGGTTTTTACTTACATTTTTGAATTTACAAAGTGCGAAAATCTGTTTGATAGTTTGCATTAACCAGTTTTAACAAGGCATAGGAAAATGGGACATTCATATATATGGCAAGTTAATAGCAATACTAACAGGATACAGATAGTAAACTTAAAACATCAGATATAATTTAATAAATTTCTGAGCAAACTAAAATTAGACTCCAATACAAATCATATGTGTCTTTGTTCAAATACAAAAGTTGGCTCGTATATATCAAAAAAACAAACAAACAAACACAAATTAGTACGGTGTTAAAGCAAGAAACCGGAGATGGCCACATGATTTTCTCAACTTTCATATTCAAATTTCCAGTGTGAATATAACAGAAATAGACAAACTGTGCATGTGATTAATTTCTTTTCAAATAGCAAATTTTAAGCATTTTTAGTTTCCTGTTGTTTATTCTAATTATCCACTAGTCTACACAATTTCACTGGCTTCATGATACATCAATACATTATTTAAAACAGGGGTCGCCAACCACCGGGCCGTGGACCAGTAGTGGTCCGCGGCTAAATTGCTACTGGGCCATAGAAGAAATAATTAATTATTTCCATTTTTTTATTATCCGAGTCAGAATAATCTGTATTTATGAAAAATATTTTATTTTGAAAAATGACCAGATTCTGTCAGTTACGTGTCAGTCTAAAGCTGGAGAGCTAAAATGTAACCCACAAGGAGACAGCATGTGAACAGAGGCGTGTTGGGCATGTTTCAAATATTAGCAGGGATTTTGGGTGAGACGAAGCCTGAGCCTTCATTCTCCCAGCTAGTGCATGATCACCTGTGTGTGGTTTTTTGTTGGTGTTGGGTTTTTTTTGTTTTTTAGAAAAGTTCAAGCCCTACTTCTCAACCAACTTTACTCTGTTTTTTTTTGTTTGTTTTTTTTTTTTTTGGGGGGGGGGTTGTGCACATACTTGCTACTTCGGATAGACATAAGCCAGTTGGTTATGGTTTCATCCAGTTGAAAAATAACATTCATGGAGTGCTTATTATTATTATTATTAGTAGTAGTAGTAGTAGTAGTAGTAGAATAATAATAATTTATCTAAATGAATACTTTATATTTGTAATATAAAGAATCTATAACCGCACTCCCCCCCATCCCTCCCAGTCCGTGCTAAATTGTCAAGTGTTGACCGGTCCACGGTGATAAAAAGGTTGGCGATAACTGGTTTAAAGGGTACCTGTAGTGAATTAGTGTTATTAGCTATTTTTAAAAAAGACCACATAGGAGATTAGCGGTTACTTCCAGCAACATCCGTCCATGCCTGCTTTCAAAGTACACGTGAATGTTATAACTCAAGGCACGCTCAGAGATATGTTGCCTGTCTGATTGGCTGTTTCAGCCTGGTACTGACTCGAACTGGTTGGATTGGCTAGGCCATTTCACTAACCCGTGTAGCATAACATATTATCGGTCAGAGCTGAGCTGCATAAATAACAAGCGCACTAAATCATGAAAAACATTTATTTTTGTTCATAAATCAACTGATGACAGAAAAGCCAAGGTGGCAAAACATTAGCTTAATGTTACTGTCACGCATATCTCTGGCAGGCATTCTCAACCACAGAGTCACTAGAATGTGACTGCTCTGTGTTTCTACAATAGATATCAAATTAGTTGACTTCACTTCTGGGGGAAATGAACTAATAAGATCTACAGTTCAACCCTCACTAGTAATCTAAGGGATAAAATGACCAGTTTTGTGTTTTGAGTTGTAAATCTGGCAACAGTTTTTTAGACTCAAAAGCATTCGAAATGTTTATATATATATATATATATATATATATATATATATATATATATATATATATATATATATATATATATATATATCAGTACTGGAACAGTTAGCAGTCTGAAAGCAAAACATTGATCCTACAGCTTGGCTCTCCAACCCGGTGCTGTCGAGGTAGCTTCCTTTGGGTTTTGTACCCAACTAAAACTTAATATACCTATTTTAGCTGATCAAGAATTTCTTAAGGCAGTAATCATAAGGTGAAGTGGGCTTGATTAAGATTGGAGCCAAAGTCACCTTTCATCCGAGATCCCATTTCATCTGTGGAATCCTGGGTTAAAGATCCAGGGCTCTGTTCTTTTTTTTTTTTTTTTTTTTTTTTTTGGGGGTTGTGCACATACTTGGTACTTCGGATAGACATAAGCCAGTTGGTTATGGTTTCATCCAGTTGAAAATTTTTGTGCTCTGACATGATTGTCTCTGTGCTGATGTGACAGTAGTTTCATGTTCAGTTTGATCCAAAAGTGTAATTTCCTATCAAGGCTCTATTTTCTGCCTTTTGGCAAAGCCTGGTCCATCTCTTCCAACCTGGTTTGGTGGATTTTCCTTATTTTCAGTATGAATATACAGTGGTACCTATAATTACGAAATTAATCCTTTCCGAGGGCAAGCTCATACATGGAAACGTTTGTTAGATGAAACAAAAATTCCCATAGGAAACAATAGAAGCCAATTAATGTGTTCCCACCCCCTCCCAAAGTCATATAACCTGACATAAACTTGTATTATTGACGTCATGTGTGAGATGCTCCACCGAATGTAGCCACTTGTCGCAAGTGACGTATGGTGCTGCGGCTATCCGGACTTCCGATCTTTCAAGTGAGAGAGTGAAGGTTGAGTACTAAACAAGTATTCAATGCCCACTTGCTCACTTGAAAGATCGGAAGTCCGGATAAGCCGCGCTTTGTCTCACAAGCACCATACGTCACTTGCGACAGGTACTTACATTTGGTGGAGCGCCTCACATATGTTTAAGATAAACATTTCACAATATTAACACATGTACAGTAACATTGATAATACTGTAATTAACAATAAATAATAATAAAACAAGAATAAACAATCAATCAATAAACTTGTGGACCAGCTTCATAAGTGTGATTATGCATCCTCAAAACTAGATGGCAGTGGCGCTCACTGTGTCTTCCATGGTGTTGGGAAAAAGCACTGAGCAAACAATATGAAGTGTTGTAAACACTATTTATAGTCACACTCATGGTGCTGGGGGGTGAGGTGTTCTACCTATAGGGGGCATCACAGAAAATTAATGAGAAACAATGCACAAGACATTCTCGGAGCGTGGAGGAATACACGCAAAAGTAATACAAGGCTAATAAACTCAGAAAAGCCATTTCACCAGCAGAGCTCATAAGTCGAAAATTTGCTTGTTGGTTCGGGCAGATTTTTGGCGTGATCGAAACTCGTATCATGGAAAATCCATTAATAGGGACACTCTTAAGTCGAGCTGCCACTGTACTACATTAACCAATAACCAACTGCCTGGTTAAATTAAATAAATATTAATATCACTCAAACATTTGGTGATTTTAGTGCTTACTCCTGCTGCAAGGGTTTGAGGGGGGAAAGCTGAAATTATGAACACTGGGCAAAGGCGGCGTTTGCAGGGTAACACACACAACTACTCTCACACTCATAGCCTCTCCAAAGGGGCGCTTTGGAACAACCAGTTAGTCTAATTTGTCATGTGTTTGGACTGTGAGAGGAAGCCAGAGCACCTGGAAGAAACCCACACAAGGACCCACTTTCCCAATGTAAGCTTTGGCAAGGCATGTCTTCATGGAGCTCACCGTGTTCACAGGGGGACTATCTTACTAGAACAGGATTGAGTCTCTTAGTTCTAGTCAAGGGGAAATTGTAACACAACAGCAGATGAAGGCATTCTGCACAGTTGTGTGCTTTTAATACCGTGTCAGTAGTTTTTGGAAGAGGCTGCATGAGTCTGATGGTCAAGTGTCCATAAATCTTTGACCATATAGTGTATGGATAGGAAATAGATTCCTGCTTTTTGGGAAATCACTTACATGTTTTCATGGCTGGTGCTGCCATTTGGCGAACTAGGCAACTACCTAGGGTTCAGGCGATAGAGGTGCACAGAAGTGCACAATGTGCATGTATTTGGCTTGTTTAAGAATTTGGGTAGGTGTGGGTGTGGGTGTGGGTGTGTGGGTGGGTAAGTGGGGGGCTGTTTGTATACTACTGTTGGACGACTGTATTTTTCTTTGCAGCAAAGCAGGTGATTGGACTTGTAGAGAACCAGAGTGACTGGTACTTGGGGAACCTGTGGAAAAACCATAAACCTTGGCCGGCTCTAGGGCGTGGCTTCAACACAGGTAAAAAAAAAAAAAAAAAAAAAAAAACTATTCACACGCCTCCAATATGAATAAATGAAAAAAGGAATGGAGCTTAATCATAGATTCAACCAAATATGTGTTTTAAGGTGTCAATTAAAGTAGGAAAATACATTATGAACAGAAATTGGGCAACAGTGCCAAAGCTAGAAGTACTTATAAATAATAATAATAATAATAATAATAATAATAATAATAATTGAGAAGGAAAAGTGAGGTAGTTCGGGAATCTGGTCAGAATGCCTCCCCAATGCCCCCCTGGTGTGGTATTTTGGGCATGTCCAACCAGGAAGAGACCCCGGGGTTGACCTAGAACACGCTGGAGGGATTATGTCTCCCAACTTGTCTAGGAATGCCTCAGTGTCCCCCTGGAAGAGCTGGAAGAAGTGGCTAGGGAGAGGGACGTGTGGACCTCACTGCTTAGGCTGCTGCCCCCGCAACCTGGCCCCGGATTAAGCAGAAGATGATCGTAGGAGTAGTTTCCTTTCGGCTTGTTCCCTTTTTCAGGGGTCGCCACAGCTAATGATTTGCTCATTTGATTTGGCATAGGTTTTTACATCGGATGCCCATCCTGACACAACCCTTTAGCAAGGGACAGGTATTAATAATAATAATAATCATAATAAGTGTCCCGCATCATTTATGAATCTTATGACTAAATTAAAGTTGAATAAAGATATTTAGAGACGACAGTCATGTTTAAAATCGAGGTGATCATTTCCATATACATAACACCCTCCAATAAGAAAAAGGAAGAGAACTATCTCTAGCACCGTGGCTAACAATTGTCCCTTCTTTCATGCGACAGGGGTGATCCTGCTCTATTTGGAGCGCTTACGGAAGCTGGGCTGGGAACAGATGTGGAGGTTGACAGCTGAGAGAGAGCTCATGAGCATGCTTTCCACTTCCCTCGCTGATCAGGTCAGTTTGATATGACCAAACCGTTACTCTATTAATGACAGAATCTTGTTGATGCTTGCTAAAAGAAGTGTCGGACATGTGTGTGTGTGTGTGTGTGTGTGTGTGTGTGTGTGTGTGTGTGTGTGTGTGTGTGTGTGTGTGCACAGGATATTTTCAATGCAATCATTAAACAGAACCCGGTTCTCGTGCACCAGTTGCCATGTTTCTGGAACGTACAATTATCAGATCACACTCGCTCTGAGCAGTGCTACACAGAGGTGTCAGATCTTAAGGTAAAGATGGACATCACATTTATGGTGTACGGTGTATAGTACTGTACTTGGGATTCATTTGGTATGATATCAGACGATGGACGGCACTGTGGCATACTGGTGAGTGTGTCTGCCGCATGGTCCCGGGTTATAGTCCTGGGCTCAGCGAAAGCTTTCTATGTGGAGTTTGCATGTTTTCGCCATGTTTACATGGGTTTCCTCCAGTTCCCCTGGTTTCATCCGGCAGTCCAAAGACATGTGCGTTAGGCTAATAGGCTGTTCCAAATCTCCCCCTGGTATGGATGTGGGTGTAAATGGTTGTACACGTGTCAGCCCTGTGATGGTCTGGCAAGCTGTTAGGGTGTAACCTGCCTTTGGTAAGTGTTGGCTGAGATAAGCGCCAGCCTCTCTGTGACCCTAATAGGGGTAAACAGTATGGTAAATGAATGAGTGACTGAGAGAAATCCAGCTGTGGAGCCCTCATTACTTATGTTATAGTTCAAACTGTTGAATCCTACATTTTGTATCATGAGGAGACTGGGGCCTATCTCAGCCAACACTAGGCAAAGCCCAACCATTGCAGGGTCAACACACACACACACACACACACACACACACACACACACACACTTACATCCACACCTAAGGGCAATTAGGAAACAACCTAATGTGCATGTCTTTGGACTGCTGGTGGAAACCGGGGTACCTGGAGGAAACCCGCACAAGCATGGAGTAAACATGCACACTCCACACAGAAATGGCCCAACTGAGCCTGGGACTCGAAATCACAACCTTCTTGCTGTGAGGCAAGACTTTGTTGAACACGACTTTGTTGTACAGGTGATCCACTGGAATTCTCCTAAAAAACTGCGTGTTAAAAACAAGCACGTGGAATTTTTCCGGAATCTTTACTTGACCTTCCTGGAGTACGATGGGAATCTTCTGCGGAGAGAACTCTTTGGTTGTCCAAGTCAGGCCACCCCAGAGAGCACACAGGTGAGATCATCCAAGAATTAGCATTTAATATTTAGTCGTACTTATGATCACTGATGATTTTGATTAGATAAGGTTGCACTTTTTACACTCCTTTCCGGGTATGTTTGAAAATGTATCACTCATTCAGTCAATCATTGGCTGAACCGCTTAATCCTACTAGGGATGCAGGGAGGCTGGAGCCTATCTCAGTCAACACTGTGCAAAGCCGGAGAACACCAAAAACACCTGAGCCTGGAAATCAAACCCAGGACCTTCTTGCTGTGAGGTAGATGTGCAAACCACTACGTCACCATGCAGCCGCCCCACTCTGAAATATATTTTAGCTTAAAGTGATCAGAGACTCTAAAAATAAACAAATAAAATAAAATTCCCCCAGTGCAGCTAACTGGGTTATCAAAGGCTAGCCATGTCTCTCACAATCTATGGCGTGTGCGGTTCATGTAAAAGAACCATTGCTGACTTTCGACAAGCGTAGCTGCATAGCCGTCAGCACATTTCTGCCCTGCGATGGCCTGGCGACCTGTCCAGGGTGTACTCTGCCCTTGCCCGGAGTCGGCTGGGATGAGCGCCAGCCTCCCCATGACTCTAATTAGGATTAAACGGTTACAGAAAAAGAATGAATGAATGAAATTAAATTCAGAAATCTTGCAAGATGGCATATTGCGGGAGTGGTTAGCACGTACATCTCACAGCAAGAAGGTCTTTGATTACCAGGCTCCGTCATTTCTGCACTGAGTCGATATGTTCTTCCCGTGCTTGAGTAGGTTTCCTCAGGATACTCCAGTTTCCTCTCTCACTCTATGGCCATACATATTAGGCTGACTGACTGTTCCAAATTGCCCCTAGGTGTGAGTATGAAAGTGATGGCTGTGAGTGTTGCCCTGCGTCAACACTGTCGTTTGGCAAGCTGCCTCTTGTACCCCGCCTTCATACAGTGACTCTAGTAGGTTCCACCATGAGAATTTTTGCAAATGGAACTTCAGGAACTACAGTAGTTCCCCGTTTTTTGCGGAGGTTCGGTTCCGGCCTTTCCCGTGGATCAAGAAATTCCGCAAATTATTAACACGGAAGTAAAACCCTATGCATGATATGACATGCGCTAAAATATGCTTCTTAAACACATTCTATAGACAGTCTTACTCATTAATACAGTAGTAATATTATTGCGAATAAAATATATAAACAGTATACAGTGTGAGTATGTGTATATATATATATATATATATATATATATATATATATATATATATATATATATTCATTTACTGCATAATGGCGCCCTACTGCAGCCAAACTTTTTCCTTCCTGTATCATATTAAGCAGTTCTACTTTTTCATGCAGCGTCATTACCTTTTTCTGGCGCTTAGGCTCCTTACCAGAAGCCTGAGAAGATGCACGCCGTTTGGGTGGCATCATAGAGCTAAACTGGTAATTAAAAACACACAAAAAAAGCACATTGACAACTTGTGCATGATTGAGAAAAAAGGGGCGTATACATAATTTCAACCAATCAGCATGAGGGAGAGACAAAAGCTCTCAGCCAGTGGCTAAATTTGAATCATGTGGCAGTTACTTTTGGGTTTATCGGCAAACCGCGAGTATGAGGTGGCGCGAGTGCAAAACCGCGAATGGTCAAGGGCATACTTTACATGTTTATTTGGTTTGTTTGTTTTTTTTTTTTTTTTTTTTTGAATATGCAAATATATTATAATTAAAAATATATTGGGAGACTTAATTAACTGTAACAACCCTCGTAACATTTCATAAGAAGGGTAATAGAAAGTTTTACGACTTTGCTGGTTTAATCGTAATACCTCCTGGATAAAAGCCTCTCATGCAGCTTAAGGCATCATCATGGAGCATCAATAATTAAATTGGTTATCGGTTATCCTTTAATGCGCATTGAGCTACCTCGAGTGCTATTAACGATTGGTCTGATTGTCTGTCTTCCAGCTCCAGAAAGCACTCGAGGAGCTGGATGAAGATGACCAGTGTTATGATTTCCGTCGCGAGCGAATCATGGTGCACCGTGTACACCTTTATTTCCTGGAGTACGAAAGCACATCAAGCGAAGATGATACGGATGTCACCCTGGTAGCCCAGCTATCAATGGACAGGTGAGGAATTCAAGGCCACAGACTGAGCTCAGTGCGTTTACTTTAACTTGGATTCACATGAGCTGCTATGGTTTGATTAAAGCAGAACATTTTCTGAAGCGTTTTTTAAAAGGATCATGATTGGATTTGGAGGTATAAAGAGCTGTTATTGTCTGTGGCGGCTTAAAAATCAGCTAATCCACACTGACAATCTGTCTCGCCTGGTGCTTTCTATAGCTGTAACGAGTGTTTCTGTGCAGACTGCAGATGCTGGAGGCCATCTGTAAACACTGGGAGGGACCCATCAGTCTGGCACTCTATATGTCGGATGCCGAGGCTCAGCAGTTCTTACGCTATGCTCAAGCTTCAGAGGTCCTCAAAAACCGAAAGAACGTGGGATACCACATTGTCTACAAAGAGGGCCAGTTTTACCCTGTTAACCTGGTTCGAAATGTGGCTCTCCGTAACGCCAGAACTCCTTATGTCTTTCTAACCGACATAGATTTCCTCCCTATGTATGGACTGTATGATTACCTCAGGTGAGTGAATAAAGATTTCTTACCACTTTCAACAAACAAACAAAAAAAGATTAAAGAGGGTTCTGCATTCACAAAACCCCTTTTTATTAGCTGCGATAGCATAGC
>CM045728.1:123964797-123982297 GCA_024760905.1 Plotosus lineatus | reverse complement strand
GGAGGAACAGTTGTGACCTAACCTAATATACTGGGGTCTATTGGACAGAAGGTCTATGATCCAGTTGCAGAGTGAGGTATTGCTTCGAAGACCTTCAAGTTTTCTGGTTAACTTGGAGGGACTGACTGTGTTGAATTCTGAGCTGAAGTGAAAAAAAACAGCATTCTTGCATACACGTTCTTGTTGTCCAGATGTGAATAAACATAGCGCAGCGCTGTGGATACAGCATCTTCTGCATTCCTGTTGTTATGATTTGTAAATTGGTGTGGGTCTAGTGCGGGAGGCAGACATTGCTTGAGGTGTGCCAGGTCCAGTCGCTCAAAGCACTACATCACAATGGTTGTTCGTGAAATAGGGTGGTACTCATTCAGGCACATCGGTGAGGAGTGTTTTGGCACTGGCACTACAGAGGTGCTCTTGAAGCACGCTGGTACTGCTGCTTGGGTGAGAGACAGGTTGAAAATGTCTGTGAAGACCCCTGTGCAATGCTCAGCAGAAGATTCTGAGCACACATCCAGGAATTCCATCGGGCCCAGCAGCCTTCCGTGTGTTAATTCGTCTCAGTGCGTTATGGACATCTCTGGGTGAGAGTGTATGGGTCTGGTGGTCATTCGAAGGTCTGGTCATTATGGCCTTGTTTTTGTTGTATGTTATTGCATAACTTTCAGCAGTGGCACCGGTTTGGCTTGCACTTGAAGTTGTTTTTCATTTACTCACAGTTTCTTCTGTGGATGATGCAGCCAACCTTCAGAAGGACAGTGTAGTCAGCATAACTTCAGGATAGACTGCACCTAATGGGTTTTCAATCTGACTCAGTACAGGAACTACATAAAAGTTGTTTTGAGCTGCTTCAAAAGAAAGATGAGTCTGGATTTTGAGATAAGAATAAAAGGGGAAAAAACAGAATATAGATGCAGAATGTCTGCCAAGCTTTTCTTTCTTTCTTTCTTGCAGTTAATCTCTCAAGGAAAAGTACTGGTGCGTGCAGCAGTAGACTTCTGTAAAACCCTGATGTGATCATTGTCATAGCTTTAATGCTAATCAGCCTTTTCACACAGATAGCAGACAGAAATGTCAGGCGGTTTCAAACAGACTTGAAAGATCCTCGTAATCAAAACATTAAATTTCTGCTTCTGTGTCATCGAGAAAGAAAAAAACGGAGACATAAAGCAGGGAAAACCAGACAAGGTGTAATTATGTCTGTTTATTTTAGGTGAGACAAGTTGGAAGACGATGCTTCAATTTCCATTCCATTCATTCATTTTCTGTAACCGCTTAATCCTAATTAGGGTCGCAGGGAGGATGGCATCCATCCCAGCCGTCTCCGCGTGAGGGCACAGTACACCCTGGACAGCTCGCTAGGCCATCGCTGGGCATATCATAGACAGTGAGAGACATAGCTGGCCTTTGATAACCAAGTTAGCTGCACTGGGGGGGACAGTGACAACCTGTTGAGCATGGGGCTTGAACCCCAACCTTGGGATCAGTGATCCAGCATCACCTTTACCACCAGGCCACCACTGCCCTCGCTTCAATTTCCACTGGTGATTTATATTCCGTACACCAGAAAGACAGGACAAAGTCCTAAACAGTAATACTAGTATATCAGGGTAGCACGATGGTGCACTGGTTAGCATGTCCAACTAAAAGTAAGAAGGTCCTGGGTTCAAGTCCTGTAATGAGGGCGCTTCTGTGTGGAGTTTGCATGTTCCCCCTGTGCTTGTATGGGTTTTCTCCAGATTCTTTGGTTTCCTCCCACATTCCACAGATATGCACAGACGGTGAACTGCCTGTTCCAAATTCACCCTGAGTGTGAGTGTGAGTCTGAATGGTTGTGTGTTGCACTGTAATGTTCTGCCAAGCTGCCCACTGTGTACTTTGCCTTCACCCGATATCAGCTGGGATAGGCTTCGGCCTTCCCGCAACTGTATGCAAATGTATATACCAACAAATGTAATTATAGTATATATGTTTAATGCAACGCTGATGGAAACAGCCCACAAACACAGTCTCTGAGAAGGTTTTAATTTACTGCGAGAACTTTTCTATCATGGTTTTAGCTCTACTGTGGTACCAGCGGTATCTGTCTGTCTTTAAACTCTGTACAAATCACTGCAGTTGCATTGTAATGGGAAGTGGCCATGTTGAGAGAATTGCTTTCTGCTGTCAGTAGCCTTTTGAAAAACATAATTTTGAGAAAGAATGCATTATTTTCTCAAATGCTGGAAATGGAGGCGCGTCCATAAATACAATACCTGCCCCTTAAGCTGTATTATATCAGTAGTCAACAAATCAATAACGACACAAACCCTGTTCTTAAAATGCCTTCAAGGCTGCACTAGAAATCACATGATGCATAGTCAATTAACCTCGTACCAAAGATACTGAAATGTATGGGGCACTTCTAGGCAGGACTGAAGCAATCTGCATAGACAAAAGGCCACACCCTATCGAATTCGTAATCCACTGTTTAACAAGTTATGTATAAAGCCGAGAGTAAATCACAGCTTTCATGGCTTAATTCAACATCTCCAGATGTATGTATTTATTTATTTATTTATTTAGGCATATCCATTTCAGTACATTATATAACAGGTCAGCTTGGGCGGAGTTTGAAGGATCTCCCCGTGCTTGTGTGGGTTTCCTTCAGGTACACACCGGTTCCCTATCACAGTTCGAAGACATGCGCATTAGGCTAACTGGCTGTTTCGGATTGCCCCTAGGTATGAGTGTGAATGGCTGTATGTGTTGGCTCTGCAATAGACTGGTAAGCTGTTCAGGGTGTATCTTGCCTTCACAAAGTTTCAGCTGAGATAGGCTTCAGCTTCAACCACAAAAGGACTACAGGAGTGAGTGAATGAGAGTGTTTGAAATTGTTGGATCAACATGTTGACATAGTACTTAGCACATCTGCCTCACTGGAAGAAGGTACAGGAATCCCTCGCTACTTTGCGCTTCAATTCATGCGGCTTCGGTGTGTCGCGTTTTTTTTTTTTTTTTTTTTTTTTTTTTTAATTAATCAAATTTAAAAAATATGGAAATTAAGGAATAGGGGACAAGTTAAGGAAAATGCCACAAAACAAGGCCAATTATGCAAAAAAAACCCAAACAAACAAAAAAAAAACAAACAAACAACCCAAAACCTCCCATGAAACCGACTTACATTTTTATTTGAGGTGCGCATCTGCATGCGCGCGCGTCTCTATGTGTGTGTATTTACATTTTATTTACATCTTATGCATTATTTTCATCTATATGCATTATTTCATAGAATTAAAAAAATAAGAAAATTAAGTAAGAATATGGGGAAAGTTAAGGAGAATGCTACAAAACAAGGCCATCTCTGAAAAAACAAACAAACAAACAAACAAACAAACAAAAACAAAAAAAAAACCCGACCCAAAACCCCCATCAAAGCTACTTACATTTTTATGTGACGTGCTCATCAGGGTGCGTGCACGTGTATCTGTGCTCGCACACGCGTCTGTATGTGTGTATTTATATTTTATTTATATGTTATGCATTATTTTTTAATGTTTAATTGTTATTATAAGCATTTATAGCATTAAATTTGTATTTATTGATATTGTATACACATATACATGTACGTATAATTCAGTCAGGAGGGGCTGATCCTACTTCGCTGAATTCGGCGGTCGTGGTGGGGATCTCGGTCCCAATTAACCGTGGAAAGTGAGGGATCCCTGTACTGGGTTTGATTCTGTGTTGTGTTTGCACGGTTTTCCCACAGTTCCATGTTTTTCCCTCGGGTAAATCAATGTCCTCCCACACGTCAATGACATGGACATTAGGCTAATTGGATGTTGAAAATTGACCATAGGTATCTATGTGAGCATGAATGGTTTTGTGTGTGTGTGTGTGTGTGTGTGTGTGTGTGTGTGTGTGTGTGTGTGTGTGTGTGTTGACCTGCAATTGTCTGTGCAATCAAAGGCCGTCCATGTCTCTCACTGTCTACGGTGGGAGGTTCATGTAGAAGAACCCTTGCTGACTTTCGACAAGAGTAGCTGCATCGCCGTCAGCGTGTTTCTGACCTGCGATGGCCTGCCGAACCATCTGAGTGTACTCTGCCCTCGCCCGGAGACGGTCGGAATGGGCTCCAGCCTCCCCACGACCATAATTATTATTAAGCGGGTTCCAGAAAATGAACGAATCAATCAATACGTTTAATAACAATTTTTCTCAGATGACTTTGAGAGATAAAACTCTGTAATGAAGGGTTGCTGGTTACTTCTGACAGCCACTTTGGTTGCATTCCATGATCCCCGGTCCATTATTTTCCACTAAAAGTGCACAGTATTGTTTTGTTCCTTCTACTAGTATGTTGTTTATAGCCGTAATATTGTCGACTCATGTCTTCACCAACTTAGTCTATACTAGTACATGTTCTCAGTTGTAATTAAACAATGGAAATATGTTGAAAATACACACACACACACACACACACACACTGTCACGGTTACGCTGGGTCATAAAGCATAAGAGTACGAAGCCAGAAGTTGAAGGGTGATGTCGACTTTTCCGAATGCATTTCTGCTAATCCCTTTGAGGACGAGCTTTGCTTGTGGAAGTCTGAGAGTGATGAGCTGCTCTCTTCCTGTACCGCTATTGCTAATGCATTGGTAATTGGTTGATATGGCTCTTTATAGCATTATGATGCATGGAGCTCGGTTCAAATGAGGTAAAGCTGTCTGACAGTTTCCTCATCACTTCTTTTTAAACTTAAATAAATGACAGGACTGAGGAAGCAGACGGATTATGAACAGCACAAGCATCTTGGGATAAGAAACTAAAACTAGAGGACAACTATTGCTGACTTTCGACCAGAGTAGCTTTATAGTCATCGGTGTGTTTCTGCCCTGCGATGGCCTGTTGGGGCCATCCAGGGTGTACTCTGCCCTTGCCCGGAGTCGGCTGGGATGGGTGCCAGCCTCCCCGCGACTCTAATTAGGATACAGAAAATGAATGAATGGATGAACTAGAGGACACAGAATATTTATTTCCCCCAAATTTGTTCAGTGTTTGGTGGTTATCAGGAGAAGATCTACATTCCAGCAGCCCATTAATTCACATAAAATGTACATCTTTCTTAAACCCGTTCCACACCCTACTTAATGTAGGTTAAGTTAGGGTAAAGTCTGTTGGACCAACGGGCCGTAACTATTGGACGAAAGGGCTGTAACCGTGGTTTGCACTTCCACCTCACAGCAAGAAGTTCCTGGGTCGAGTCCTGGGCTTGCTTGGACATCTCTTGGTAGAGTTTGCATGTTCTCACTATGTTTGCACGGGTTTCCTCTGGATACTCTAGTTTCCTCTCACTGTCCAAGACATGCACTCTAAGCAACAATGGCCCGCCTCAGACACCTAGAAAACGTGCCACCACCTCACAAAAGGACCACCACCTTCATTTCCAACACCTTCACACTCGCTTCTATGCAGTTATAGCTATTGCGACACAGACCAGAGGTGATCACCACAACAGAATCAATATCCATGTTGACCACCGTCAGGTACTAGAAGCCAGTCTACACACTTCACAAGGCGTGGGCTGGTGCTGACACCCGCTACTGCACCTGAGTCCTGATTACAACAATTACGCAGATGTTCCTGCACCTAGAACACGGGTGTAAATGTAAGGATACACAATGGACATGAGACAAATGTGGTAGCAGGATGCCGTTACTGGAGGTTATTGGAAACAGCAGGACGAGTTTGGTAAGGGGTTTATAATGGGGAGAGAGGGATACCGGACCAATCCAGCCCAGTGGAGTCACGTGTGAGTGTCTGCACTCTACACTTTTGGTTGCTATTCGACTAACATGATGCTTATTTATCAGGCGGCAGGGAAGACAAAGCAAGAGAGAAAAAGAATGAGAGAGAAAGTGATAGAGAGAGGGGGAGGGAGAGCTCACCCCGTCTTCTTCACTGATTTTGTAACAACCAGTTTGCAAATGAAGTGAGTCTCATATCTTTCTCTCGATAAGCACTGAGGTGAGGCGTGAGGTGCTGCTGGTGTGTTAAATCTGTAATTGTTGTGTCCTTCAGTATCCAAGAAAAAAAAAAAAAAAAAAAAAAAAACCAACAACAACAAAAAATCATTGGCTACCAGGAATAACAGTAACCGAGTCTACCTGTTCTCCCAATGCTTGTGGAGGTTTTACTCTGGGCACCCTGGTTTCCTCCCACAATTCAAAGACATGAACATTAGGCTACCAGGCTGTTTTTTTTTTTTTTTTTTTTTTTTTTTTTTGGTGTGATTGTAAAATGTAGATGGTTGTGTGTTACCCTCCAAGGCAGTGGTCCCCAACCTTTTTGTCACCACGGACCGGTCAACGCTTGACAATTTTACCGCAACCTGGATTGGGGGGGGGGGGGTAGCTTGTTTATATTGTAAATATAATACCCCACCGTTGCCCAGAGTCGGCTGAGATGTGCGCCAGACTCCCTAATCAGGATTAAGCATTACATTTTTAATCAAGCTCAATTCTATTAAAAAAAAGAATAATAATTAAAAAAAAAAAAAAAAACACAGGTGATGGTGCACCAGTGGGGACAATGAAGGCTCAGGCTCGGTCTCACCCGAAATCCCCGCTATTGTTTGAAACATGTCCAACTCGCCATGTAACCGAAAGACTCCGGTCATTTTTCAAAATAAAAGATTTTTCAAAAATAAAAGATCGTTTCGACTCAGATAATAAATAAAACAGAAATAATTAATGATTTCTTGTGCGGCCCGGTACCAGTTGATCCACAGACCGGTACTGGTTCGCAGCCCAGGGCTTGGGGACCACTGCTCCAAGGGACGAGCGAGCAGATCTAGATGAACCCATTGTTGACTGAGATGGGCTCCAGCCTCCCTGTAGCTCTAGCAAGACTAAGGCTTTTGACAAATATTTCTGGTTCCAAACCACTTAATTCTGTTCAGGTCATGGTGAGCCTGGCTAAGGTTGGTTTCATCGTAAACTGTTTGCTAGTCCATCACAGGGCCAAAACCGACACGCACTTGTATATCCACACTCACACACACACAAAACCATTCCCATTCACATGCACACCTTTTGGAACGGCCTGTCAGCCTCATGTGCATGTCATGAGACTGGGATGAAACCGGACTACCCAGAGTAAACCCAAGCAAGCATGGAGAGAACCTGCAAACCACATTGAAATAACAACAGCAAGACTACAACTCAAACTGTGGACGTACTTGCCGTGAAGTGGATGTGCTGCACCTGTTTGGCAGATAAATGAATGATATTTTCTTATAAATTTTGGTGATAAACAATCAGATAGATGCATAGAGACGAGCCCAGGCTCAGGTAGTTATGAACGGACCACCTGTAAGGACCACCTGTCTCTCGCTGATTTGCCTGACTGCACCTGTATAAAACAAAAAAAAAAGAAATCTTCCCTTGGATCCTAGTCTCAATGCACACGCCTCGTCTCAACCAGATGTCCTGTAAGCTATTCTGACAAGCGTTCAAAAAAAAAAAAATCATATCATTTATCATATTTTATTCCTCCCTATATTATTTTTAATTAATCAATCATTTTGTGTCTAATCTGATTAATAGTCCATCCCAGGTTACCTTCCCAGTATACTTTACTGGTACCCATTTACACTGCTGGGTGAACAGAGGCACACTTGCGGTTAACACCTTGCCCAGGGGTCTTAGCACAGTGGGAGTCGAACTGGGATTCAAACACACAACCTCCCAATCATGAGCACAGCACCCTAACCACTACGCCACCGGCCCCATAGTCGCACCTAGGGGAGATTTGGAAAAGCCTATTAACCTATTGTGTTTTTGTTTTTTGATTGTAGGAGGAACCGGAGTACCCTGAGGAAACCCATGCAAACACCGGGAGAACATGCACACTCCGCACAGAAAAGCCCAAGCTGGGAATCGAACCCAGGACCTTCTTACTCTGCTACCTCTACGCCACCGTGCCGCAATATACAGCTGAATAAAGTTCTGAATTACAAACCAGTTGCTCTTCCAGCAAGAAGCTTCAGAGAGTGAGCGATGATTTTAATCTGCTCTTGGATCCAGCTGCACTTCATGATAAACTGGTTGATATGTGAGATGAGATCATTACTATAATTAAAACCTCCAGTGTGTATATCAAATAGCTTATATGATTTGACAGTGTGAGCTGAGGCATTATGGTAGAATTGGCACACCAGCCTTTTGATCAGGATAGGACTCGGATCCTGCTCGCCACAGATAAATGCTCGGTGCTAATTTAATTTGCCTCAATGACAGATAACAGACTCAAACATGTTTAGGAATCTGTGCGCACATCAGGCAAGGTTATTCACAAAACAGAGGTCAAATTGGGTGGTTAGCACGTCCGCCTCGTGGCGAGAAGGTCCTGGGTTTGAATCCCGGGCTTGGATGTTACTGTGTAGAGTTTGTATGTGCTTCCTGTACTTGCATGGATTTTCTCCAGGTAATCCAGTTTCCTCCTACAGTTTAAACACATGCATATTGTTGGGTCTGTATTGGTCTGGTGAGGTGTTCAGGGGGTACTCCACCTTCGCCCCGTGTCAGTTGAGATAGTCCCCAGCCTCCTTGCAAACCTACTCAGGATTAAGTGGTTTGACAGGTGAGTGCCATTCATTTTCTAAGCCGCTTGATCCTAATTAGGGTTGCAGGGAGATCTTGGCTGACTTTGGGCAATGGCCGGGTACCCCTGGACACAGTCTCACTCACACCTAGGGGTGATTTGGACCAGCCAGGTGGCCTACTGTGCATGTTTTTGGACTGTTAATGGAAACACAATTACCCAGAGGAAACCCACACACGGGCAGGGGGGGGGACATGCAAACGCCACACCGAAGCACCTGGACCTGAATCAAACCCAGGGCTGTCTTCCTGTGGCGCGGACATGCTAACATCTACACCACCATATGCCTCCTGACAGTGAGCTGTGCGATTAATTTACCAGATTTACGTTTTAACACGTGAGGCCGGTGGTGGTGTGGTGTGGTTAGTGTGCGGGGCTCATGATCAGGAGGTTGTGTTCAAATCCCAGTTAGACCTCCACCGTGCTATGACAAATGGGCAAGGTATAAACCCAGTGCTTCTCAATTATTTTCTGTGGCGCCCCCTCTAGGAAGACCCCCCAACGCCGCCCCGCGAGCTATTATAACTAGTATTATTTGTCGATAAAATTGTCTGCATAACATTGTATCTCTATTAATATTAAAAATAAAAAAAGAACTGTGTTTTCTGTAACAGAAAAGATTTAAAGTGCACCAAATGTGCCCGAAATTAAAATAAATAAATTACATTCTTATTTAAACTCATTCAACTTATTTATGTTTTAATATCGCCGTCTCTCTCTCTCTCTCCACCTTTCTCTTCGTTCCTGTTAGAATTTTTCCCATGTTGTTTCTTGACGGGTTGTTTACTGCACTTCATATCGTTTGCTCATGTGATAAACCGCTACACCATAGCACGACAATGAGAGCGCCACTGCCAACCACTGGAGTGGAGGTGCAATTACACTTGATTCTCGTACACCATTCCTGAGATGCATGTTCCCCAGGGTCATACGTGCTCCGCCGGCATCATACCGGGGCGCACCCCACTATTTGAAAAGCGCTGTATTAACCACAAGTGTGCCTCTGTCCACCCAGCAGTATAAATGGGTACCAGCAAAAATATACTGGGAAGGTAACCTGCGATGTACTAGCGTCCCCTCCAGAAGAAGTTGAACTCCTGGTAGCTTCATGCGAACAGAAACCGAGGACAAGCACCGGCCTGATGAGCCACTAGGCTCGGGTGTAAAAAGTCAACAGACTACCTGCATTTTAACAAACTGCTTCGAAAAATGTTATATTTCTTTTAATGTCAGGTTATTGAGCGGATTCATGCTCTGAATCCTGAGTACTTATCTACTTAAAAAAAAAAAAAAAACACAGGGAATAATCTCAATAATGGACGTCTGTATCCATGCCAAAGTTATCAGTGCTCTGTTGGCACTGATGTTTTGAAGTGAAGGATGTAAGGTTGACATTGGACTTGACATTGATACAGATATACTGTTGGTTATAGCAGAAATACAAAGCATTACAGAATAAGATGTTGTGCTTTTCATAGCTTGCATCTGGAGCTTGATGGTCCTTCAACTTTTGCAATACTCTTCAAATTCAGTGTCATATCAACAACATAGGCTGTCAACTGTAACCCACTTATACTCACCACGTGCGTCACACTCACACGCTCTCTCTGATTTGCCAGACCGCTTAATCCGATTACAGTCGGGATGAGGCTAGAACCAATTTCAATCTTTACTGGATGAAGGTGGAGTACACCCTGAACAGCTCACCAGACAGGAACTCACAGACAACCATTTACACGTACACTCACACCGAGGGTTCAGTTTGGAACAGCTAATTAGCCTACTGTGCACGTTTTACATGACAAGTCAATGATAGTGATGCTTGAACCCCCCGACCTTCAGATCAGTAAGCTAGCACCAGACCACCGGACTAATATTCCCCCGAATAAGCATGTTTGTGAGGGAAAAAATATTTGTAGGTCGCTTTCGTACTTTCCCATAAAAATATAATTAAAAAATGTTAAAAAGGGGGCAGTGCTGGCCCGATGATTGAGTGCTGGATTACTGATCCCAAGGTCAGTGGTTCAAGATCCACCAACAAAGGGTTGTTACTGTTTTGGGGGTGCCCTGCTTTCGTCCAGTGTCGGATGAGATAGGTTGCAGCCTCTCCACAACCCAAATAGGATAATAACAACAACAACAACAACAACAATAATAATAATAATAATAATAATAATAATAGCTGGGCAGTGGTGACCCAGTGGTGAGGTGCTGGATTGCAGATCCCAAGGTTGTGGGTTCAAGCTCCTAGTGCAACTAACCGGATTATCAAAGGCCGGCCATGTCTCTCACTGTCTATGGTGAGAAACTGTTAAAGAACCATTGCTGGGTTTTGACAAGAGCAGCTGCACAGCCGTCTGTGTGTTTCTGCCCTGCGATGGCCTGGAGAGCTGTCCAGAGTGTACTCTGCCCTCACTCAGCGTTGGCTGAGATGGGCACCAGCATCTCCATGACCCTAATTAGGATTATGCTGTTCTGAAAATGAATGAATGAATAAGAATTGTCCTGGGTTTGCCTGGTGGATGTACTCTGCCCTCACTTTGAGTCAGCTAAGTTGGGCGCCAACCTCCCCGAGACCCTAATTAGGATTAAGCGTCTTAGGAAACAAATAATAATAATAATAATAATAATAATAATAATAACAGCAGAGAGGATTTTCTATAAATTATTGCTTAGGCTTTGGTTATAAAATATGGGCCCAGTAGTGGTCTTACCTACAACAAACAAATCTCCAGTGGCATGTTGCTTCTCATTGTGTGAATCCAGGGTCACAGCCTTCATCTCAACTGTGTTGTAATCTGTTCCCCTGATTTTGGGTCAGCGGTTAAAGTGTACTGCTGGTTCTATCGTCATCTTCTTTAACAGCTCTGTCCTCATGCTGGATTCTTCCTCCCGGGGACGATGCTCTAGTGGAACGGAAGCTGCAAAAGGAATAAATGTCACTGTAAGATTTGGTGGAAGTCAGATAACACGTTTTCACATAATTAATCTGTTTCAGAATGCCGTTCCACTTTACGAGACTTCTGGCTGAAGGATCGAAATCGTTGTCATATTTACTGAAGAACACAATGTTTAATCTTCACTGCTATTCCTGTACCAAATCTTCAGACATTTGTGGTACATCATCATATCCGCCAGATTTACTTTTAAATGTCATGGCGATATGATGCATTTTGTCACATCAGGTGTTGTTTCTGTTCCAGAACGTTATGAAAATGTTATTTTTAACATTGTCTGCACAGCGATGCTGTGTGGGTTCGAGATAGAGACAGTAAAGAAGTGTATGCAAAATCACTGGCTCTCACTGACAGGAATTCTTGGAGGAGTTGAAGTTATTGCAGCAGAGTGACGGTATAGACTCACTTCCGGCACTTTTATAAAGACTCTCTTTGCTCCCTGTGGGCTTCTCTTTGCCATCTGAGCACATCCAATGCTCCAAACTTATCCTGCTTATGAAAATTATATTATAGTTCTGTTAGGGATATATGGATACATCCTCATTATCATAATCATCACCATCATCATCATCATTATCATCATCATCATCATCATCATCATCCTCATCACCATCATCCTTATCATCATCATCATCATCATCCTCATTATCATAATCATCACCATCATCATCATCATCATCATCATCCTCATTATCATAATCATCACCATCATCATCATCATCATCACCATCATCATCATCATCATCATCATCATCCTCATCACCATCATCCTTATCATCATCATCATCATCATCCTCATTATCATAATCATCACCATCATTATCATAATCATCACCATCATCATCATCATCATCATCATCATCATCCTCATTATCATAATCATCATCATCATAATCATCATCATTATCATCATCATCATCATCATCCTCATCACCATCATCCTTATCATCATCGTTATCATCATCATCATCATCATCATCATCCTCATTATCATAATCATCACCATCATCATCATCATCATCATCAGCATCCTCATTATCATAATCATCATCATCATTATCATTATCATTATCATCATCATCATCATCATCCTCATTATCATAATCATCACCATCATCATCATCATCATCATCATCATCATCCTCATTATCATAATCATCATCATCATCATCCTCATTATCATAATCATCAACATCATAATAATCATCATCATCACCATCATCATCATCACCATCATCCTCATTATCATAATCATCATCATCATCATCATCCTCATTATCATAATCATCATCATCATCATCATCATCATCCTCATTATCATAATCATCACCATCATCATCATCATCATTATCATCATCATCATCATCACACTTTTTAATCCTTTGGATCACAGGGAGGCTACAGCCTATCTCAGCCAATGCTGAGTGAAGGCGGGTACACCCTGAACAGCTTATCAGACCAGCGAAGGGTAACACACACACAGTCATTCACATTCACACCTCGCATCAATTTGAAACAGATATTTAACCTGATATGCATGTTTTTGTTTTGTAGAAGGAAACCAGACGAAGGAAACTCACACAAGCACAGGGAGAGCACACGGACTCCACACAGAAATGCTTGAGCCTGGAACTCGAACCCAACACGTTCTTGCTGTGAGATTGCTGTGCTAACCCTTATGTTACCATGCTGCCCATCCTTAAAATATATATTGTATTTATTTTTCAGTTATTCATGGAGCGTCACTTCCTGGTTTTACTTCTGTTAAAGGTTGCTAATAATCACTAATAAATAGCCTTTGTATTATCTTAAAGCATCAGATCATTTATTTTATTTATTTATTTTTGAGGGTCAGGTGGCGCTGTTGCATAGCTGGTAAATATATCGAGCAGAATAGTGGTGTAGTGGTTAATACATCCATCTCACAGCAAGAATGTCCTGGGCTCAGGCGTTTCTCTGTGGAAGTAGCCGAGCGAACTAATCTTTCTTTCTTCCTTTCGGCTTTTTCCCTTTTCTCGGGAGTCGCCACAGCCAATCAGGTGATTCACACATTTGATTTGGCAGAGGTTTTTATGTCGGATGCCCTTCCTATCACAACCCTTTTAGCAAGGGACAGAAACACGCTGACCGCTTTGCGGCTCCTCTTTACGAAAGTCAGCAATGGTTCTTTTACATCAACCTCTCACCATAGACAGTGACAGACATGGTCCGCCTTTGATAACCCAGTTAGCTGCACTGGGGTGACAGTGATGACCCATTGCGAGTGGGGCTTGAACCCCCAACCTTAGGATCAGTGATCCAGTGCAATCAATCAAATCAAAACAAATCAAACATTCCAGTCCTTTAGAATCAGGCAACACCATATTTTATTTCTTACATGTTTCTCCAGTCACCCACTTCACATAAAGTTTATTTTTACGTAATACCAGGCTTCTCCGTAAACGTTGCAAGATTGAGTAACTCAACACTTACAGTTGTAGTTGGTGGCACAGTGATTGTAGTGGTTAGCAAGTCTCTTCACAATAAGATGGTCATGGGTTCAATTCCCATGTTCGGGGATTTCTCTCACGCTCTTTGCATGCTCTTCCCACGCGTGCATGTATTTTTTCTGGGTCCCCCCCCCCCCCCCACACACACACACACACACACACAGTCCGAGGATATGCATTTTAGGCTAACTGCCTGTGTGAAATTGACCGTGGGTGTAAGTATGAGTGGTGGCGTGAATGTTGCCCTGCGATGGACTGGTGAGCAGTTCAGGGTGTAGCCCACATTTGCATAGCTGAGCTTGAGCACTGAGAACAATGCAGCGAGCAAATGGCTAGTTTTCTGCTTAGATACGCTCCATCCCATGTATTATATCTACTGACTGCGTTGACCAAACAGCTTCCAAGTTCTGTTGTTTCCAGTTAATACATTTTTCCCCCGACCCATTTGATGTTTACACTTTAGTCGGACTTTGACTGACCGTATCTATATCCCATAGCTTACGGACTACTTTTTCAGTCTTTTTTTAAAAAATAGCACAGTCCTTTTTCATGGATAAGCAAATGAACACAGGGAAATAAATATTTAATTTACACTCATTGGTAGAACAGCTGTATATTTACTATTAGGATCACTGGGAGGCTGGGGTCTATCAGCCAAGGTTGGTTGAAGACAACATACACCCTGAACAGCTTAGCACACCATTGTAGGGCAACACACACAACTCATGCCTCGGGGCAACTTAAAACAGCCAGTTAGCTTAACGTTCATGTATTTGAACTGAAGGAGGAAACCCAGAGAGTGAGGAGAGTGAGAACATGCAAACTCCACACAGAAACGCATCCGCCTGGGACTCGAACTCAGGGCCTACTAGCTGTGAGGCGGACGTGCTAACCGCTGTGTTGTCATGCTGACTTAATTGTGATGTAGAAAATAGATGCATAACATCAATTAGCCATTAAGAACTTCAGAGATTATGTAGATGTCATGTAGCCACAAAAAAAAAATCATTATACAGCAGGACTTTATGTTTGAGTCTCAATGATGCCATGTGTTTAGAGCCTCAGAGAACACAGCAGCTGCTTTCTAGTTGGAGGGGAAAGATGGCAGAGGTCCTGTTTGTTGCTTCACAGTATGAGGTGCCAGGCGGGCAGTGATGAGAATGGCTTTCCTGTGTGCAATGGAGTGTTGAGCAGTGCCGCTCGGGCAGTAGTTCAAAAAGACCAGACTTTATACCCAGCATATCCGGTCTTGTGCATCTCAGACTGGGTGTGCAGTCATGCAGAGGAGAACCTTCATTGCTCTGGAGTCTGACAGCTTGACCAAACGGCTGCATCTCTTTTTAAAGTACAAATACTCACCTCCTACCGAAAAAAAAAGAAAAAGAAAAACTTTCCATAGTTTTGTACATTTGTTCAGCAGCTATATCAGGCCACCTGCCATAAATAAATTAATTACAAGTATTTTTATAAGCTGTTTTTTTTTTTTTTTTTGGTATGTGAGTTGAAAAAAGAAAAATATTCAAATTACTGAACTGAAATGAAAGACAAGGTTTCCAAAGTGTCCTGTTTCGAATACATATATGTTCATTAGCTGGGGAGTTTAACTTATATTTTTAACATTGAATTTTACTAAAAATCTGTTTAATTGTTTGCACTGACCTATTTAAAAAGGTTGCTGTTTTACTCTGTCAATATCACAAGAATAGGATGTGAATTTAATTTTATACTATAAGACAATAAGTAAATGGTAAAAATAACAGTATACAGATATTAACCTTACAAATCTAATTTAACTAATAACAATAAAGGTAAAAATGACAGCATACAGATATTAAATTAACAAATGAGATTTAAACTCATGAACTTATGAATAAAATAAAAGTAGGAACATTCATAAAATGTTCTATATATAATGCATAATACTAGCTTCCGGTCATAGACATCAGACAAACATTGGCTCATGAATATGAACGTGTAGTATATCTGCTAATTATTCAAATGCAAACTACTGACAAATTTATAAGTGTGACTTTTCACAGTATAATGTCACCTCCATATGCAGGTCTATTACTTTTTTTCTTTAAGAACAAGCCTGTCATAACAGTAGCACTTTTTGATGAGCAAAGATGTATGCTATGTATGCTAGCTTTTAATGGGTTTAATTTCCCTTTAATGCAAATTTAACTTAAACCTTTTGGATATTATTTGACATGCTTTGGGCTGTATAAGAGTGAGCATTATTAATGCCATTGATTTTTACATATTCATTCATAATATTTGTAGCACTATATCCCAAATGGTTCCAATCTGTTCCCAAATACAGTACTGACTTTGGGGAAATTTTTCATATGATCACTTAAATTGCAAATGTGATCTTGTGGATTGACATCACGTTTAGATTATGGTTTGGCCAGCACATCATTAGTACTGCACCAAGCTGCTATTTCTTTTTCAAATAATGCGCATAATTTGGAATCCAATGCTTCCAATGCTTCACTTCATACATGAGTAGATCTGTTTTCCGTGACAAAAAGAAGCAAATCTGCTATTGTAATAGCAATATGAAGCACATCCCAAAATCACACCTACTATTAATAAAGAAACTTAGTAGAACCCCTTTGAATCATATGCCTGGTGGAGTACGTCATATTACCCAGATGACACGCCCAAAATGCACATGTGCAATGTACAGTACATCCGAATATCCACTCACTCATTGGCTGAACTGCTTACTCCTAATGGAGTCAACATTGACTGCAGATGGGGTACACCACTGAATGGCTCTCACCAGACCATTGCAAGGCAGCAGACACAAACATTCATTCTCACATTTGGGGTAATTTGGAACAGCCAATTTACCTATTGTACAGGTCTTTGGACTGGATGAGGACACCTGAGTACCAGGCAAGGAGTACACCCTGGACAGCTCACCAGACCATCGCAGGGCGGAAACACGTTGACGGCTTTGTAGCCTACTCTTGTCGAAAGTCAGCAATGGTTCTTTTACCTGCCTCTCACCATAGACAGTGAGAGACATGGCCGGCCTTTGATAACCCAGTCAGCTGCACTGGGGATGCATAATATCAATCCTGTTTTTTTTTTTTTCTAAATGCATTTGTACAACCCTTTGATGAGTCCCTTTATCCACCAGACATACGGTTGCTAATATTAGCTTTTGGATAAGGTCACCAGGCACGATATGTCCATTTCTAGTCTTCAACACTCTGCTTAGTTGCCATGCCAACAGATGGCACTGCCCAGAGTGCTACTCTTATGCCATGCTGAGATCCACTGAGGGCCTATGAGGCAAAATGTCCACACAGTAAGATAAAGTAGTAAATATCCTGTTTATACTGAGCTAATTTTCTACATGAATTCTTTGTATATTTGTTTTCCTGTTTACTGGAA
>CM045728.1:123939797-123959797 GCA_024760905.1 Plotosus lineatus | reverse complement strand
GATCCAAAGGTTGGGGGTTCGAGTCCCACTCTCCACAAGGTTGTCACTGTCCCCCCCCAGTGCAGCTAACTGGGTTATCAAAGGCGGGCCATGTCTGTCACTGTCTATGGTGAGAGGTTCATGTAAAAGAACCATTGCTGACTTTCGTAAAGAGGAGCTGCAAAGTTGTCAGTGTGTTTCTGTCCCTCGCTAAAAAGGGTTGTGACAGGAAGGGCATCCGACGTAAAAACCTCTGCCAAATCAAACGTGCGAATCAAATGATTCGCTGTGGCGACTCCCGAGTAAAAAGGGGGAAAAGCCGAAAGGAAGACAGACAGACAATTGTTATTATAAGCATTGAATATGTATTCATTGATATTATATACACATATGCATGTACGTATACGTCAGTCGGGGGGGGGGGTCGATCTGATTTTGCGGTAATCGGTGTTCGTAGGGGTCTTGGTCCCCGTGAACCGCAGAAAGTGAGGGATTCCTGTAATCTCACTGACTGTTTCAAATTACCCCGAGGTGTGAGGTAAAGGTAACAAAGGTAAAGTCTGTGGGCTTTTTACCCCCAAGCCATAGCAGCTCATCAGGCCGGTGCTTATCCTCAGTTTCCATAGCATGAAGCAACCAGGAGTTCAACTCTTCCTGGATGGGACGCGAGTTGCATTGCAGGTTACCTTCCCAGTATATTTTACTGGTCCCCATTTATACTGCTGGGTGAACAGAGGCACACTTGTGGACAGGGGTCTTGTCGGGATTTGAACTCACGACCTCCTGCTCATGAGCCCAGCACTCTAACCACTACACCACCAGCCCCACATGCTAGAGGAAGCCTCAGTAGTAATTACTTGTAGTTGTAAGTGAGGAACTAAAACATTGGACAATATAGGTTATAGGTTTGGTCTGTGACATAATCATTGAGACTTTTGTTTCACTTTATTGTATCACATCCATTTTGAAATGAAGTAAATGTGTGAGATTGAACTCAACCTCTACCCCATCCTGCCATCACCCCTACCTTCCTTCCCTCACTTCCTAGGTGTGAGAGTGGATATGAATGGTTGTATGTATATGTATGTATATGCGATTGCCTGGCAAGCTGTCCAGGGTGCACCACACCCTTGCTCAGAGTCGGCTTTGATGGACGCCAGTCTTCCTGTGACCCTAATTAGGATCAAGCGGCTTTGAAAACAAATTCTTGTTCTTCTTCTTTTTCTTTCGGCTGTTGCCTTCAGGGGTCGCCACAGCAAATGATCCGCCTCCATCTCTCCCTATCCTCTGCATCTTCTTCTCTTACTCCAACGACCTTCATGTCCAGCTTCAACACATCCATAAATCTTCTCTTTGGTCTTCTTCTGGGCCTTTTGCCTGGTAGTTCCAACCTCAGCATCCTTCTACCAATATACTCACTATCCGTCCTCTGTACATGTCCAAACCATCTCAATCTAGCCTCTCTGACTTTGTCTCCAAAACATCTAACATGTGCTGTCCCTCTGATGTACTCGTTTCTGATCCTATCCATCCTCGTTACTCCCAAAGAGAACCTCAACATTTTCATCTCTGCTACCTCCAGCTCTGCCTCCTGTCTTTTCCCCAGGGCCACTGTCTCTAAACCATACAACATCGCTGGCCTCAACACCGTCTTGTACACTTTTCCTTTCATTCTTGCCGATACTCTCCTATCACACATCACACCGGACACGTTTCTCCAACCATTCCAACCTGCCTGCACACGCTTCTTCACCTCTTTTCCACACTCTCCATTGCTTTGGATTGTTGAGCCTAAGTACTTAAAATCCTCCACCTTCCTTATCTCTGCTCCCTGTAACCTCACCGTTCCCCTTGGGTCCTTGTCGTTCACACACATGTATTCTGTCCATTCTTTGAAAACAAATGAATACATCAAATTTTGGGGAAACGTTGTCTGTAGTTTACAGAATAAAAAAAATTGTGAGAAAAAAATGTGTGTGTAAATCTATTGTTCAGTCCTCCGTCTTCTCCCTTTATAGTCACGTTCACCGCGGATGACCTCCGGGTGACCTAAAGCCTCCAATATGTATGGGTGCAGCATATTTCTTGAGTGTAGGTGGCAGGGGCCGTTAGAACTATTTCCCCACACAGGATGAATAGGAGTTATTATACAGTTTCAAATGCCTGCTATGACCCTACCTTGAGAAAAATTTCCTGTCATCCTCGGGGCATTGCTCTAAGAGGAGAGTTAAGAAATATTAGAGAGAGAGTGTGTGTGTGTGTGTGTGTGTGTGTGTGTGTGAGACCTCTTTTACTTTTACTGGTGTTATTACTGGGTTGGCTGCATCTCATTAACATTGACTGGAGTGTGTACCTCTTTTATCACGCTTGCTCCAAAGCTGGCTGAGTCTCAGAAGGAGGAAATCCACCGCTGCTATTTTGAATGTTCCTCCTAAAAAGGCAAAGGTTTAATGAAGCATTGCAATGAGAAGTCATTCACATCACATTCTGTGCCCTACACCCAGTAGGAGAGTTGTTATCCCTCTCACACCAGATGCCAGACAACAAAATTGCTTTTGCCATGCAATCTCTTTGGATTTTGAGATCAGACATTTGAACACCATGTTCCCAGAGGGCTAAAATTATGTGCAGGACTATCACATAGATCTCATGTTTACTTCAGTTCAGAATAGGGATTGTTGCTGGAAAACCTACCATTTAAAAATACCCACACTGGGCCTTACATACCCCATTGACGGTACTGGGGTGGGGGGAGCAGTGACTACCTGGTGATAGTAGGGCTTCAACCCTCAACCTTTGGATCAGTAATCCAGCACCCTACCACGAGCACACCGAAATAAATTGTGGTGTTTTGCAAAGGATAAAGCAAATTGGTCTACAGTGGGCAGTGGTGGGCTGGTGGTAAAAGGTGCTGGATTGCAGATCCTAGGGTTGGGGGTTCGAGTCCCATTCTCCGCAAGGTTGTCGCTTTTCCCCCAGTGCAAGTTAACTGGGTTATCAAAGGCCGGCCATGTCTCTCACTATCTATGGTGAGAGGTTCGTGTAAAAGAACCATTGCCAACTTTTGTAAAGAGAAGCCGCATAGCCGGCACAGCATGTTTCTGCCCCTTGCTAAAGGGTTGTGTCAGGAAGGGCATCCGACCTAAAAACCTATGCCAAATCGAATACGCGAATCATTAATATGACGTCCATGAAAATGGAGGCAGATGATTCGCTGTGGCGACCCCTGAAAGGGAACAGCTTAAAGGAAAAGAAGAAGAAGAAGAAGAAAGCAGATTGGTGTACAGTGATCCCTCGCTACTTCATGAGTCAGTTCCTGACACTTCAGTGCATCGTGGGGTTTTTCAAAAGTATTCATAAAAAAAAAAAGGAAATTACGAAAAAGTTAAGGAAAATGCCACAAAACAAGGCCAATTATAAAAAAAAAGGAAATTACGAAAAAGTTAAGGAAAATGCCACAAAACAAGGCCAATTATATAAAAAAAAAAAAAAAAAAAAAAAAAAACCCCTGACAAAACTATTACATTTTTTATGTGAGGTGCACATCTGAGTGTGTGTATTTATATTTTATTTACATCTTATGCATTATTTTTGAATGTTTAATTGTTATTATAAGCATTTATAGCATTGAAAATGTATTCATTGATATTATATACACATATACATGTATGTATACGTCAGTCAGGGGTTCGATCCTACTTTGCAGAAATGGGCGGTTGCAGGGGGGTCTCGGTCCCCATTAACCGCGGAAAGTGAGGGATCACTCTACAATGTGAAGAACTGATTGTAGACAAGGGCAGTAGTTGCTGGTGTTGAGTTACTGGTCGAGGGTTCGAGCCCCACTATTGCGAGGTTTTCACTGCTGTCCCCCAGTGCAGAGAACTGGGTTGTCAAAAGTCAGTCATGTCTCTCACTGTCTATGATGAGAGGCAGCTAAACACAACCATTGCAGACCTTCTGTTTCTGCCCAAGCGATGGCCTGGTGAGCTGTCTAGGGTGTACCCTGCCCTCGCCCAGATTCAGCTGAGATGGGTGCCGGCCTTCCCGAGACAGTAATTAAGATTAAGCAAATCTGAAAGTTTCGCCAAGTGATTATATAGTTAAAAAGTTATATACACATCAGGCTGAGTGGATTAATAGTTCGTCTAATATGTTCTGTCTCAGCGACTAACCAGCAACAGCCATTTCACCTTCAGGGACATTATTAATTATCAAGTCATCATTTTAAATGTTGAGGTAGCCAGTTAGTTGAGCTCGGGCATCTGAATAGAACTAAAATAGCAAAGGACCATCACTGATTAAAGACAACCACACAGTCACATGTCCTGATTAATGTCTCTGTCTGGAGTTGCTTCTCCATCAGCAGAAAAATCTGACAGTCGTTGTGACAAAAAAAAAAAAAAAAAAATCTCCTTCTTATCAAAGGTTTTTTGGTTTGATTTAACAGATCAATAATTTCAATCATTAAAGCAGATTCAAATAGGAAGCTCATTTTTAATTGTTTCCCCGGCGATGGCCTGGCATCCTGTCCAGGATGTACACTCCCACTACCCAGCCTCCACATGACCCAAATTACGATTCAGCAGTTCTGAAAATATTAAGGGATACAGTAGCCCCCCACCACCACCACCACCACCACCACACACACACACACACACACACACACACACACACACACACACATTTTTCATGATGGTTCGGTTCCAGCCCATTCCACGGATCATGAAAATCCGTGAGTTATTGACACGGTTCTAAAACCCTATGTTTGATATTACATGCGCTAAAATATGCTTCTTAAACACATTCTATAGACAGTTTTACTCATTAATCTTCTTTTCCTTTCGGCTTTTCCCTTCAGGGGTCGCCACAGCGAATCATCTGCCTCCATCTCACCCGATCCTTTGCATCTTCTTCTCTTACACCAACGACCTTCATGTCCTCCTTCACCACATCCATGAATCGTCCCTTTGGTTACTCATTAATACAGTAATAATGCAGTAAAATGTAGTAATGATTCAGTAAAAACTTTTTAATTTTGTACTGTGGGAATATTTATTAGTGAATAAAGCGCTTAGGCTCCTTACCAGAAGCTGGAGAAGATGCAGGGCATTTCAGTGACATCATTATAAACAAAAAAAAAAATGACTTCGCAATTCAGGCAATCACGTTGATAACTTGTGCGCGAAGGAGAAAAAAAAGGTATACATATAATCTGCAACCAATCACCTTGAGGGAGATGCAAAAGCAGCTCAGCCATTGGCTAAATTTGAATCATGTGCCAGTTACTTCCGGATTTGTCCCCAATCTGCGAGTAAGCGGGGGCACGAGGGCTAAACCGCGAATGGTCAAGGGCCTACTGTATGTACATATATTGTTATTTTAGAACACACAAATGGCAGAATATTGGCATAGTGGTCTGCTTCACTCCAAGAAGAACCTGTGCTTGAGCTTTGCGCTCAGCAAGGGCTCGTCAGTGTGGCGTTTACATGTTCTCCCCGTTCCTCCAGACACCGCCTGTTTCAACCAGCAATCCAAAGTCATGCACATTATCCCAACTGGCTGATCCAAAGTGTGGCTCTGAAATGATCTGGTGCGGTTGTTCAGGATGTACCTTGTCTTCGCCCAGTGCTAAATGAGATGGGCTCCAGTCTCAGAGCAAACCTCGGAGGAAAATGAGTGAGAGAGTGAGATGAATAGATTTCTTTAGTTTACCGGACTCAACTCTTCAAGTCATTCACAAACCATCCTTGAGGTTAAACTGAGCATGGAGGAGCAGAAAAATGCCAAAAATATGTGGATCCAGGGGATTTTTCGAACTAAAAGAGCTCAATTACCATGACTGCACGTAGTGCGGATTAAAAAAAAAAAAAAAAAAAAAAATCCCGGTAATTGTTCTTCTCTATTAATTTGTTTGATCCAAAATAAGCAGCGTCTTATGAGACAAACAAGAAAGATGCCTTTGCTTGTCAAAAATAAATAAATTATGACATCATTTAATTTAATAGTAGTCCATTTGCAGTGATGTGTTGGATATTTGGTAAATTATACACTGTCACACAATTTCTCATGGTCAGGGCATTGTAATACTATTTCCATGGTTGATCACATGACTGATGCTTTTAAACTCTGGCATTTGATCACAGAATACATATCCACTGTACGAGGCATGGGTTTAGTCCCAGGGTGTAATTTATCCCTGAAAAAAGGACACCTTGTCATTAAAGGTTGGCAAAGATTTGAAAACAGCTACCCTGTCAAGGACCTCAGCAGGACATGACAGCGAGGCTTTGCTCCCTGCTACCAAGCACTGAGCCCAAAAGGTGCTGTGTAAGCTTCAAAAAGCACAAGCGAAAACCTTTGGAAGCACAAATTAATATTTCATATCTCACCGTCTTTCCGTCTTTCTGCATGTAAATGACTCCATATCTTAAACTCTAGCTGAGTGTACACCATTTCAGTAAAAAAAAAAAAAAAAAAAAAAAAAACCTAGGCAGTAGCGCTTACTAATTAAGCTTTGCACTTATTCATTTCAGAAAGGGATTTGTATGGAGGGAATTGGTGCCCTGGTGGTAAAGGTTCCGGATCGCTGATCCCAAAGTTGGAGGTTCAAACCCCACTCTCAACAGGTTGTCACCGTCCCCCAGTGCAGATAACTGGGTTATCACAGGCTCTCACTGTCTATGCTGTGAACCATTACTGACTTTCGTCAAGAGTGGCTGCACAGCCATCAGCGTGTTTCTGTCCTGAGATGGCCTGGTGAGCTGTCCAGGGTGTACTCTGCCCACGCCCAGGGTCGGCTGAGATGCCCCCCCCCCCCCCCCATAACATAGGCTATAACATTACCCTCTTCCCTTTTGTCAGTAATCTGGGGGTCAAATTTGACCTCCACGTGTCATTTACTACACCTTTACACCAGCCCTGTAAAACTGCCTCCATTCACCTCAGGAACGTTATCAAACTTCACCCATTCCTCTTCCTCTATGATGCTACAAGACTGGTCAATGCCTTCAGGTGGAATTACCTTTGATACTACACTCCTGGTCTGGACTCCTAGCAGGAGCCTTCAGAAGCTCCAAAAACATTCACAACGGCGCTGCCAGGACCCTATGAGGATGTGACATCACATCTATCCTCTGGAAAAGTTACCGGCTGCCCATCCACCTCCATATCGAGTACAAACTTTGCGTCCTCGCTCATCAGTGCATCCATGGAAACACTCCAAAATATCTCAGAGAACTCCTCACAGTACGGACCATAACAAGATTCCTGAGCTCCACAAACACAATTCACCTTTGCACTCCCAGGACTAAACTCCACACGATGGGGGATCAAGCCTTGCTCTCTGCTGCTCCTCGGCTCTGAAAAGTCCTGCAAGAGTACCTGCAGGTGCCAAAAACTGTGGACTGCTTAAAAATACATTATTATTACTTGACTTGTGTTTCTATCCTTTATTTTTAACTTATGTGTTATTTTAGCTTGTGTTTTATTTTTGTCTTGCTGCCAAGTGGAGCATGTTCCGATTTGCATTAAATGTAAAATATAAATAGTAAATGATACTAATTATTATTATTATTATTATTATTATTATTATTATTATTATGGATAGGATCAGAAACGAGTACATCAGAGGGACAACACATGTAAGATGTTTTGGAGACAAAGTCAGAGAGGCTACATTGAGATGGTTTGGACATGTACAGAGGACGGATAGTGAATATATTGGTAGTAGGATGCTGAGGTTGGAACTACCGGGCAGAAGGCCTAGAGGAAGACCAAAGAGAAGATTTATGGATGTGGTAAAAGCGGACATGAGGGTCGTTGGAGTAAGAGTAGAAGATGTAGAGGATAGGGAGAGATGGAGGCAGATCATTCACTGTGGCGACCCCTGAAGGGAACAGCCGAAATAAAAAGAAGAAGAAGAAGAAGATTATTATTATTATTATTATTAATTCATTCATTCATTTTCTGAACCGCAAATCCTAATTAGGTCCGCGGAGAGAGGCTGGGGCCAATCTCAGCTGACTCTGGACAAGGGCGAGGGAGACCCTGGACAGCTTGCCAGGCCATCTCAGGGCATTCTTATTATTAAATCCCAATTCAAATGTCACTAGGCTGTGTTAAATTGCACTCTGTTCATAGGCTATGGGGCAAATGCAAACATCGAGTAAAAATCTGAAAAACATTCACATATGAATTTTGACGGCTTTATTTATTGGCTCATGCTTCATAGAAACTGATGTTTGAGATGAACCTGTGATGGATTGGCGTCTTGTGCCAAGTCACTCACCATCAGTCATTGTTTGATTGGTCTTATCCTGTAGCTGGAATACAAAGCAAAGAAGATGTTAAATTACTATGCAGTTCTCATGCTTGTCTTAAAAAAACCCAGACATTTATTTTCGAGATCAAGTTTAATGGCGGTACGCGCGAAGGAACGATTTGAGTCTCAGAAAGTTCAGCAGTTTTCAGCAATATCTGAATGGCTGGGATGTTCTTGATGGATTTGGATAAAGTTGATATTTTGGGATAAAATCTAATTGCATAAATGTTTCAAATCACACACTGTCGACACAGCCATGCTGCTCAGGACTCTCTGTCTCTGGTTTCCAGCCTCTCCGTGTAAGCTGTCAAAGAACTCATAAATAGCGACCCGTGATTACACACAGGTGAAACTAATCAACATGTTACCTGCTGGTTTTGTCTGATTCCTCACTTGATCATGAACCGCTAGATGTTGTCAAATTGGAGCTTCAGCCAGTCATAATATAAATATTTAGGCACTACCTTAACGTTGAGCTCTAAAACTGGCTGCAAAATGCATTCAGCAGCACTGAGCTCATGGCTTTATGACATTTGTGGAGTTGTGGAGCTCTAATATTGTTTGGGACTTTTGTTGTTATTGTCAATAAAGTACAACAAGAACAAATTCAGTGAGATTTAAAATCTGGGTCAGACTACTAAATGTGTAAAGCATGCAAGGTGTGGACAGCAAAAACAACTTTATTGTAGACTTTGAAATTAAGCTACAGTGTGTATTAAGGTCTGGTGTCTATAATGGGTGGACCAATGATAGGGGGCCACGATATAATGATATTATCTATGAGCAATGCAATGACCACAAGGTTTCCTCAGTGGCATAAAAAGAATGGAGGGGGTAGTTTATTGCACACACACACACACACACACACACATGGGAAACGAGGTACATTCAGTGTGTATGTGTTTAAGTATTTCCAGTCTTCAATGCTCTACTGGGTCTGTGCTTCCTCTGAATACCAAACATGGCAAATAGAAAAGTTGTATCCCTTTTGTTTACACCAAACTTCTAATTTCTTCTTTAAATTAATTTTGATTGAAAAAAATAAACAATAACAGAATAAATAATTCACCTTTCTTCATGTTCATTTTACTTGCCTTCTAAATTACTGATGAGGATGGGATCTGGATTTTCAAGTGAAGAGGGCTGAATTATTTCAGCCAAACCGAGTTCAAATCTAGTGGGAATTTCACTCTTTGTAGGCATCTAACATGGTTGCAGCTCATAGGCTGCATTAATCTGCAGTCAGGGCTCGAAGGGAATCAAACCCAGGACCACTTCTACATAACATTTTGTATCTTTCTTATGACTCTAGGTAGTTTTGTTGTGCTTGGTCAGGCAAAATCCAAACCAAAACCGTATAAAGAAGTTTGTCAACAGCAGTTATTATCACTCAAAACATTTACTTGTTTCTGATTGGTGGAAAGCTACCAACCATACCCTGATTCTTGCTATTCTTCTCTGAGCCGAGTGATCCATCACTCACATGACATGCTAAATGATTAGTGCATGATTGATTATATGCCGGGGCAGTGGTGGTCTAGTGGTATAAGGCGCCGGATCGCTGATCCAAAGGTTGGGGGTTCGAGTCCCACTCTCCACAAGGTTGTCACTGCCCTCCCCAGTGCGGCTAACTGGGTCATCAAAGGCCGGCCATGTCTCTCACTGTCTATGGTGAGAGGTTCATGTAAAAGAACCATTGCTGACTTTCGACAAGAGTAGGCTGCAAAGCCGTCAGCCTGTTTCCGCCCTGCGATGACCTCCAGGTACTCTGGTTTCCTCATGCAATCTGAAAACACAAGCAGTTGATTCAAACACCCCTCCCCAAGTGAAAGTATAAACGGGTGTACATGCTGCTCTGCAATGGTCTGGTAAGCTATTCAGGGCGTATCCTGCCTTCGCCCACTGTTGGCTGGTATAGCCTCCCTGTTGCCCAAATAGAGGATTAAGCAGTTTGGCAGACGTAAACTATACATGCATGCATTAATGCAATTTTGGTTTAATCCGTTTTTAATAATCTGACGTCGATGCCTAGAATAAAATATAACATTAGCATGCAGGGAAGCAGAATGTTCAAATTATCATACCTCAGGATCTTGGTCAAGTCTTTACAGATTCCAAGCGAGTAGCTCATTGTTCTATTCTCGTACTGGATAATCTCCACTGCAGAGCACGGAGAGAAAAATGTATCTTCTGTTTGTGTGATGTGTTATTATGCTGAAACATTTGACCTGCAATGAGACCCACATCAGCTGCCAGCACAGTTTAATGGTTAAACTCGTTTGAAAATTGAATCTGCCTCCTCTGTCTGCTTTGCATTTCAGTACCTTCAAATTATAGATGAGTATTAAGAACCTGTCATGTTGCTGATTCCATGTACAAAGATAATCAAATCACTCCACCCTCGGGAAATCAAAATGCTTGCAGAAAAACACTGGACAAACACGATTTGGAGTCTGCTGTGATTAAAATGATAATAATAGGATCAGCCGGCAGTGGCTCCTCTCCCAGGTTTCCATTGGAAAATTAAACTTTCTGTGTAGTTCACCGACAATGAGTGCTAGCGGGAGAAAAGCATTAAGAGAAGTAGAGCCAGTTAAGAGTTATAAATGAGTGCACCGTGGACGTAGACAAGACTGACAGCCTCAACACATAGACGGCTGGGAGAGAATAAAAATAAGCGCTTGAATTACTGAGGGGTCACATAATGTAGAAATCAGACTTATGAAGAACATTGAAAAGATTGTATTCGATTGGCAAGCATAAAGTTGAGGAATTATGTCTATTACTTGATAATCAGCAAAAGCAGGCAGTGCAAATAAACTGCCAGCCATCACGGAGCAGCTGTAAATAGTGCTTCCTGTAATTAACCAATTATCCTTTTTTTTTTAAAAGAACCTGTGGTTCGGATTTGACGCCTGGGTTTATAAATTGTGCACAGATGTATAGAAAGTACTGACATTACTGAAGTCTGGAGCCTATCTCAGTCAATACTGGCTGAAACCAGTCCTAATCTCAACTGAATATGGGATGGGCGAGGGCAGAGTACACCCTGAACAGCTCACCAGACCATCACAGGGCAACAGTCACACACTTAGGACTTAGGGGCAGGTGTTCATGATTTTGGATTATAGGAGGAAACGAGTACATGGAGGTAACCCATGCAAGAACATTGAGAACAGGGAGGACTCCACACAGAAATGGCAAACGGAGGACTTTCTTTCTGAATCAAACCCAAGCGTGCTGTCTTCCCCACACCGAGGCAACATTTTCCTAACCTGCTTGTGGGTGGGGCAGTGCTGGTCCAGTGATAAGATGCTAGATTGCCAATCCCAAGGTTGCGAGGTTCAAGCTGTCAATGGGTTGTCACTGGAAAGTCACTCAGTTTCAAGAAGGTTGGTGACCTTTGGCCTGTGGTGACCATTACTGACGTTCGTGAAGAGGACGCTGCATAGCTGTCAGTGTGTTCCTGCCCAGCGATGGCCTGGCGAGCTCGCACTCGCCCATAGTCAGCTGAGATTAGCGCCAGCCTCCCCACAATTCTAATTAGGATGAAGCACTTCTGGAAATGAATGAATGGATGAATGTTTTTAGTCGTTCAGGCACGGAGATTCTCAAGGTTCTCAGCGATGTATGCGAAAACAAATTTCCTGGATTGTCCCTTAGAGCTTCCCTCATATAACTACCAAAGACTCGGGGCGTGGAAGGCAGACTTTATTTAAAAATATTTTGTTTATTCCCTAATTAAGAGCAACGTGCATGGGGGTAGATGCTAGTCAGGTAGATGCTACCGTCGCCCAGCATCGGGTCTCCATGACCCAAGAAGGATTTTGCAAATAGATGCACGGATGGATGGGTTATTACCTGATGTGCTAGCTGGGGTGAGATGACTTAGCAGCATAGTAAATGTTTGCCCCTGGGAATTACAATTCACAATTTCTGCGCGTCCCTGTTCGGTAAGCAGCAATCACTAGTTTGGTCAGCGTCACTACCTGCACTCAGCACATGAAACACATGGTTTTTACCCATTACATAGCAATGAGCACACTTTACAATCTCTCTCTCTCTCTCTCTCTACTGAGATACATATGCTTCTTCTGAGATACCAGTGATGCTACCAACGTCTGCTCTCTGGACTGCTCCATCCATCTAGATAACCATCCATCTTCTGATTGGAGTACTCATCATGCTGATCTTGCTGAGCATGGCCTTTAAGTGTACAGCCTAAAGATTTAATTAAAATTGTTCATTTTCTGTACCCGCTTCATCCTAATTAGGGTCACGGGGAGGCTGGTGCCCATCCCAGCCAACTCAGGGCGAGGGCAGAGTACACCCTGGACAGCTCGCCAGGCCATCGCAGGGCGGAAACACGCTGACGGCTTTGCAGCCTACTCTTGTCGAAAGTCAGCAATGGTTCTTTTACATGCCTCACACCATAGACAGTGAGAGACATGGCCGGCCTTTGATAACCCAGTTAGCTGCACTGGGGGGACAGTGACAACCTTGTGGAGAGTGGGACTCGAACCCCCAACCTTTTGAGAAGATTCAATTCAATTCAATGAAAAACTCCCCTAGTTGATGCAAGGAAGAAACCTTGAGAGAAACCGGGCCCAATAGACAAAACCATCCTCATTTGGGTGGAACCATAAAGATACAAACTATATATGAAAAAGTCATGACAGTCCAAAATGTAGTTCAGTTAGTTATACAACTGTAAGTTCTCAATAATTGTGGGAAAGAGTTTATATCACCAACAGTGTGTGTGTGTGTGTGTGTGTGTGTGTGTGTGTGTGTGTGTGTGTGTGTGTGTGTGTGTGTGTGTGTGTGTGTGTGTGTACAGATACACCCCAACAGACCTTGATTTTTAAACATATTCGTAGAAGAAACCATTTGTTGGTGGTCTAGTGGTATAGGGCGCTGGCTCGCTGATCCAAAGGTTGGGGGTTCGAGTCCCACTCTCCACAAGGTTGCCACTGTCCCCACCCCACCCCCCAGTGCGGCTAACTGGGTTATCAAAGGCCGGCCATGTCTGTTACTGTCTCTGGTGAGAGGTTCATGTAAAAGAACCATTGCTGACATTCGTAAAGAGGAGCTGCAAGTCATCAGCGTGTTTCTGTCCCTTGTTAAAAAGGGTTGTGACGGGAAGGGCATCCGACGTAAAAACCTCTGCCAAATCAAACGTGCGAATCAGATGATTCACTGTGGCGACTCCCGAGTAAAAGGGAAAAAGCCAAAAGGAAGACGTTCGTAGAAGAAAACATTTCTCCTTTTATCCAGACAGTACTTGAAGATAGCACAGGACACTGCGGCCCATCCACTGCATCCTGACCTCGACCTTGTCGTGCCACTGGACTCAGATAGACCGGAACGAGAGAGTGAGGCTAATGAACTGCGGAACTCTCCTTCACTTAAATCAAAGTTAAACGCAAGTCATTAATTGAACTAATGAACTAATCAGTTCATTAATAATAATAATAATAATAATAATAATAATAATTCACTTGTAAGAAAAATCAAAAAGTCTTATCATCACCCATTAATTTGCCACTTCAAAAACCACTTCATCCTACTATGGACACTTGGAGGCTAGTGTCTATCTCAGCTGACACTAGGCAAAGGCACGGTGCACCCTGAACAACTCACCAAACCATCGCATCGCAATACACAACCATTCACCCTGACATCCACTAAAGTGCATGTATTTGAACTGTGGAGGAAACTATGACACCTGGAGGAAACCTGAGTTCACCACAAATCCAAATAAAAAGTGCAAACTACTCAGAGAACACCAACACAGGGAATCTGGACCATGGACTTAATGGCTGTTGTACGTTTATGTCTCCCACTGCGCCACCATGCCGCCCTATAATATTTATAATATTTAAAACATCTTCAACTCTAAATTATAGAGTTATTTATTTTCTGCTGACTAAATTGCTATAAATTGTAGTTTATTGCTGTGGTGTCCTAAAGCTCACCAGGCGTAATTGGTCCTAGCAGTGGTGTAGATGCTCTTGGTGTTATTGATGCTCCAGGCACAGAAGGATTTAGACAGTTTCCAGATGGTAAGATTCTGAGCAGTTGTTTTATTGTTACTCCAGGCCCTGTCCTTTCAAAAGATGCTCGATAACACAATGCTTCCTTGCTGTGCTTTAGATGCTATGGCTGGAAGTTGGTTTTAAACACAATCCTGGGTTCTGTTTAATTCCTTTTTAATTTAATGACTGTGTCTCCAGAGGCAGACTACACACTATATGCCTTATTTTTTACACTGTGTACCCGACTAAGGATCTGATTCTTTTTTTTTTTTTTTTTTTTGGGGGGGCATGATGACATAATAGTTAGCATGTCCACCTTACAACAAGAAGGTCCTGCATTCAAGTCCTCGGCTCAGCGAGGGCGTTTCTGTGTGGGGTCTGTGCTGTGTGTTCTCTGATTGCTTGCATTAGTTGCCTCCTGATACTCTGGTTCATGTCCTCAGTTAAAGACATGCACAGTGGGATAATTGACCCCTCCTGATTGGCCCTAGGTTTGGATGTGAGTGTGAATAGCTGTAAGTGTGTTGCCCTGTGATAGACTGGTGAATTGTTAAGGATATACCTCTCCTTCCCTTAAGTTAGCTGAGATAGGGTCCAGCCTCAACACTACCGTAGTAGGATTAAGTGGTTTATTGGGGGGGGAATCCCCCTTTTTTTACAATGATATTTTGTACAGAATTGGAACAGTGAATTAACACACACTACTGGGTGTTGGCGTACCAATACCAAAAATCATACATTCATTCATTCATTCATTTTCTGTACTGTTTAATCCTAATTAGGGTTGCGGGGGGCCTGGTGCCCATTTCAGCCGACTCTGGGCAAGGGCGGAGTACACCTTGGACAGCTTGCCAGGCCATCGCAGGGCGGAAACACACTGACGGATATGCAGCTACTATTATCAAAAGTCAGCAATGGTTCTTTGACAGTCTCTCACCATAAACAGTGAGAGACATGGCCGGCCTTTAATAACCTAGTTCGCTGAACTGGGGACAAAATCATACGTGCTATATGTTATATAAGTACAGTACATATATACTTAACTCGTGAAAAAAGTACAACCTCAAAATGTTACCAATATTAGACAACTATTGACAATCATTTCATCTTCTGTAACCGCTTAATCCTAATTAGGGTCGCGGGGAGGCTGGCGCCCATCCCAGCCAACTTCGGGCGAGGGCAGAGTACACCCTGGACAGCTCGCCAGGTCATCGCAGGGCGGAAACAGGCTGACGGCTTTGCAGCCTACTCTTGTCGAAAGTCAGCAATGGTTCTTTTACATGAACCTCTCACCACAGACAGTGAGAGACATGGCCGGCCTTTGATAACCCAGTTAGCTGCACTGGGGGGGGGCAGTGACAAGCTTGTGGAGAGTGGGACTCGAACCCCCAACCTTTGGATCAGCGATCCAGTGCCCTATACCACTAGACCACCACTGCCCAACTATTGACAATTTGACAGCTATTTGAATTTTGAAAAACAGTCACTTTCAGGTGATTTTTGTCACTAGGAACTAATTTTTTTTTTTATTTTCTTGCTCCATAAATCCTGGACTATTCCTCATCGGGTTACGGAATTTCATATATAATTCATACAACATACAGCAAGTTCATTTCTGCCACATTTCTGTCATATTCAAAGTGATATCAACTATCACTGAGTTTTAGCTTCCTAAAATTTGGGATATTTTTTCATTCTGACCACTTTTCATCCATAAAAAAAGTTTTAATAGGGGCTCAGAAGAACCACTGTTGAATCTTTTCATTCTCAGGCTGGTGAAGTTTCAATTCCTAAAGTTTTCTCCAAGTGTGTTAGTGTGCACTGTGCTGCTCAACAAAACCTGACCCCTTTTCATCAAATGTCAAGGAGCCATATCTCTAGGGAAGGTTGCACAGTTAGTGTGAGTGAAAATGGTGAAAAATTAAATATTTGATTATTTTTACTTGGAATAGCAATAAAAAGATGTGGAGAGGTGTCATCTAAAAGATTTTAAAAGTTTATCTTGATAAGTTGATATCTTAGGCTCCCCCAAGAGCGATGAAAATGACCATATTTGGGTATTTTTACTGAAAATGTTTAATTCTGATATAGTGATCCAATTTGCTTCTATATTATCAGAAACATATATTTTAGGCAGTTTGGCACAGTGTTAGCATATATTGTCTCAAAAAAAACCCCACATATTCAGATGAGTCGATATGACTGTCACATATTGAAGTCTCGTTTTGTCTCGAAAACTGGCACTTTTGCCCTCGACTCCAGTCTTGTACAGTTGAAGCCGTCTCGTCAATTCTTTCCACATTCAGACTGTGATGCCTCAGTCACCACCTTGATGCCCCTCTCCACAGCCTGTGTGTGGCATGGGTATCTGTCGAATGTGACGACGGGCGTAGTTGGTTCCCATATGAATTCTCGGAGGCCATCGTCACTGATACTCATTGTGACAGGTGGCTCAGTCACTCGCACCATCGACCAGTCGATCATTGCGGTATAGTCTGTGCAGTCAAAGTTAATCGGTGGCACTCTGAACTCTCGAACGCCCTTTCTCTCTCGTACCTTGAGCCATATCTGATATAAAACTAAAACAAGAAAATATTAAATAAAATAGCATCACGGTTATCAAGATATGGTCCGCAAGTGTTGCTAGTACATTACGCCTAGTTGTGACACAATTTCAAAACCGTAAACCAACTATTTAGGGGTAAAAAAAAGTCAGATTTTACCTAATTTCCCAAGAAACGGAAAAGAAAGTTCAATCTTCTTTCTGGTATGATGCTATCGCCACCTGGCGATAGTTTCCTCTACTAAACTACTGAGTCCTGACCTTTCCAGTCGTATCAAATCTGTGAACTGTGAAGGTTCTAATTATTTAGAGTTATTCCCTTTGTCGGCAATCGCGTGCTCGCGTGCTCTCAAAATCGACTCGACATAGCTTATTTCGAGTGAGTTGGGGGAACCTAGAACTTTTTTACAGAGTTTTAATATTTTGCATATGTTTATAACTGGTATTGTTACGGCCTTTCTACACTATTTTGAATTGATTATGAAAAACTATATGTTTCACTCCACCCTATTGTACAGATATAAAAAAAAATCACATAAACATTGTTCATATACCTGGCTGCTTGGGACAAAAAATTTAGGGATGTGTTTTGCACACTTTCCACGCAATGATCTTTTAAAAACTGCATTTAACACAATACGCGCCAGTTTCTGTAATGGCTACACATGCTGGTTCCATCATAATAGAAGAGCAAACACATTAACATAAATGCCTAAACAGTTAAAATCTAGTAAAAAAATTTGTTTCATGGGAATCATAAACATTATGTACGGAATATATTTGGCATAAATAATTGTACAAGTGAACTATCTGTACATTAGATGTTACCTTCCTCGATGCTGACACCAGGTGAGTGCTTTGGTTGCTCATCTCTGTATCAAAAGTGTGGCCTAACATACACAGTTGCAAGATATGGGGTTGAAAGCAATAGCATAGTGTGGTTGGATACTGACTGATATCGGATATAAGTGATGATATGCACATCAAGTTCATGAAACGAAATAGAAACAGCAACAAGCGGACTTGAAAGGGCATCTGATCAATGTTGGGTGCCATTTGACAAAATGTTAAGGATCTTCTGCCGAACAGTCAGCATGGCGATACTGCCTGGACAGAGATAACATTATTGAATGTGTCACATGTTTCTCTTCATATATATAGAGAATTAATACGTAAACATTTGACCCATAACAACCCATTTTCGTGACTGTCACTTGATAGCCAGTCTGTCGCATCCGTGCAATAACAATTTTAATAATTTCTCTTCTGCCCTACTGTCAAGACTGGTAAAGCATTTTATCACTTTTTGTCATTATTCTCAATTCAAATCATCAAGGGGATACTGAACACATCATTCAGCTATTCTAGTCTTCGCGGCTAAGTATATAATGAATCTTTCTGTGAAGTTTTATGTCTGTGTAACAGATACCCCGAGAGATAGGACTCTTTGAAATTCAATAAAAATGGTAAAAGTAAGAGTTTGTTGAGCTGCATGGTGCACACTAATAGACATGGAGACCAAATCTACATACACATAAAAACTAGACCAACCTGTTAATGAGAAGACATCACCAGTGGCTCTTCTGACCCTGGTTTCCTATAGTCATATGGGCTTTGAAAGGGATACAACCTGAAGGGGAAAAAAAATCATAATTTGGGGAAGCTAAAACTCAGTAATGGTTATTTGTCTCACCCTGAATATGACATTATAAAAAAACTTTCTGTATGTTGTTATAACTACGGCAATCCACCTTATTTCGCAGTTAATAGGGACCAGCCCCTGCCGCGAAATGCAAAAAAACGCAAAATGACTTCTGCCACTTCTTAAGGACACCCACCCACCTATATATTATTTATTATATAAAATTTATATAGAAGTTAATTTTAAAGTGTTCTATGCATGTTAATGTCATACAGGCAACGTGTATTAATATATCAATAAATTATACACCTTATAATGACAATAAATATATATAAATACTGTATAAAAAAACCTTATAAATAACAAATCCACAGCCACGCCAAGGAGGAGAATCACTGGCGGCACTGGTGCTTGGTTGGGGCTCGTCAGCACCTCCAGAGCCCTTGCTTTAGTACGTATTATGTTAGTGTCCAAACTCTTAAATTTCTTACTCTCACTCATACAAAAAACATTATTTTTATGGCAGTCCGTAATCCACAACGATAAGGCATTTTTCATTTCCACAACTGTTATGGTCTGTGCTAGTTGGCGGCGTTTAACTTTCGTCCTCTCTCTCTCCATAAACTGCATGTGCTGGTAAGGGGCGTGGCTGTTACCCGCAGGCGAAATCCAGACAGGGCACCTGAATTCACTCAGCCATTAGCTATAAAGAGCTCCGTGCTTGACCAATTTCTGTGTTGATACTCTCCCAGTGATTTTGGTTTTTGTTTTTCCCTCACCACTACGGTGAACAGGATTTTCCCCGCACCCCAGTGCTTCCCCTGAGCTCAACAAAAGTCATTGTTTCATGAGGGAGGAAAGGTGTGTTGGATGCTGGGAAATATAATCTCGACCAATCAGCTTGCTGGCTTCACGGCCAATCAAAGAACACTCAAGTCAAGCAGGAGAACAGAGCATGTTGGGTAGCGTAGCTGAATATACATGTACTGCTCATGAATTTTGAATAATCTTTATTTTTTAAATTTCCTGATGGGAAATCTCACAATATTGTGGGGACGAGAAGTAGGAAACGCGAAGTGGTGGGGGATTACTGTATATTCAGTTTCACGATCCTCTAATGCAGGGGTCTCAAAATCATTCCACAAAGGGTTGCAGTGGCTGCAGGTTTTTGCTTCAACCAAGCACCAGCAGACCAATCTCTGTACACAGCACACGGATTGACCAATCAGCCTGGAGACTCAGATCAGTTTATTAAAGGTGACCAGCTGTGTGGCAATCGTTACCTGACTGATGTCAACATCCCCACAATTGATCTGGCTGGATAATAACATCCCCGATGCTGTGATGGAGCTAGGCGGGGCGCTCTCTGTTTTGGGCCAACAGGACTGCAGCTTCAGGCAAGATCAAAGGTGGAGGCTCGGTGCTCTACATTCATAACTCATGGTGTACTGCTACCGTCCT
>CM045728.1:123894797-123934797 GCA_024760905.1 Plotosus lineatus | reverse complement strand
CTTGATTCTTGATTTCTTGATTCTTGAAGATCTTGAGATGGAAGGAAGGTAGAGCTCCAGGAACAGGGTGGAGACCCCTGATGTAGACATTTACTGTAGACATTTACAGAGCTGGTCCTTACCACATTATTAATTAATTTGAAAGACTGAGGGTTGCCAGAAAGCTCGATCAGCATCACTGTATATTCATGGTACCCGTTGGTGGTGCTGGATGCCATCTTCGAATTGTAGCAATCTATACACAGCCTGATACATCCTCCTTGCTTCTCCACAATGAAGATGCCTGTTAAGCCTGGCAAAGGAAGGGCAAATGTAGGCTTGTTTTGGCACTTCATCAATGCACTTCTCCATGACTTGTCACTCACTGTGTATCAGTGGTTAAATTCAGCCTCTGGTAGAAGTTGTGATGGGGAGAATGTTAATTGCGCACTCATGGGGGCGAAGAGGAGGAGGAGGCAAAAAAGTGGTCTTTTGTTTGCCGAAGTCCTCTAAGAATTTTAAATATTTTTCGGAGATCTGAGTGCTGGTTGACATGTCTGCGCTCTGTATGGGTGGAGCATTGAAAATAACTGAAAGGAACCTGAGACAATGGCAATGTGATGACAGTGTGTGGACCATTGTGTCACATGCTTGGTCTGCTCAGGAGATAATGAAGTCATGCAGAGCAATACAAGGCCCGCTTAAAATGATTTGTTGAGTCAGTGATGTGTCCTTACTGCGGTGCTTACTAAATCGGAAGATGATATCACTGATATGGTGTCACTCTCACAACGCTCATCTCATGCACGCACTCATTTGCCGAACCGCTTAAACATAGTAGGGTCGTGAAAAAGCTTGAGCATATCCAGCCAACACTGGACTGAGGTGAGGTACACCCTGAAGGCTTACCAGACCATTGGAGAGCAATATACACATCTATGTGGGGCCAGTGGCGTAGTGGTTAGGGTACTGGGCTCATGATCAGGAGGTTGTGTGTTCAAATCCCAGTAAGACCCCACTGTGCTAAGACCCCTGAGCAAGGTCTTAACCACAAGTGTGCCTCTGTTCACCAAGCAGTACAAATTGGTAATAGTAAAAATATACTGGGAAGGTCACCTGCAATGGACAGAGGAGTTGGAGGAGGAGTTGGACTCCTGGTTGCTTCACGCTACAGAAACTGGGGATAAGCACCGGCCTGATGAGCCACTAGGCTCGGGTGTAAAAGCCCAAAGGACTTTACCTTCCACACATCTATATACTGGGGCAGTGGTGGTCTAGTGGTATAAGGCACCGGATCGCTGATCCAAAGGTTGGGGGTTCGAGTCCCACTCTCCACAAGATTGTCACTGTCCCCCCCCCAGTGCAGCTAACTGGGTTATCAAAGGCCGGCCATGTCTCTCACTGTCTATGGTGTGAGGCATGTAAAAGAACCATTGCTGACTTTCGACAAGAGTAGGCTGCAAAGCCGTCAGCGTGTTTCCGCCCTGCGATGGCCTGGCGAGCTGTCCAGGGTGTACTCTGCCCTCGCCCTGAGTTGGCTGGGATGGGCACCAGCCTCCCTGCGACCCTAATTAGGATGAAGCGGTTACAGAAAATGATGATGATGATGAACATCTATATACTCACACTTATACCTTGGGACAATTTGGAACAGCCTATTTGCCAAAGATGCATGTCTTTGGACTGTGGGAGGAAACCGGAGTATCTGGGCAGGGGAACCCATGCAAGCATGTGGAGAACATACAAAGTACACAAGGAAACACCCAAGTGCAGGACTTGAACCCACGACCTTCTTACTGTGAAGAGGATATGATAGCTCGTAAACAACACTGTCTGCAGTTAAATAATGACCTATAAAACACGGAATGTTCTATTTATAACAATGAAGCCATCAGCAAGGGGCAGATATTTTCTCTTTAGAAAGCTCCCCCAGCAGTAATCATCATCATCATCATCATCATCATCATCATCATCAGCATCAGCATCATCAGCATCTCTCTCTCTCTCTTTATCTCTTTGTTTGTTGGGCTACATGTGTTACCCCTGCTGCCTGATAATTTGGAAGCCATTGCCTGACTCCCTCTTCCATCTGGTCCTTCCAAACTCACCGTCATTATCTACCTCCCTTTACTTGGGAGGCATTTGCTCCTGCTGGGGATGTTCCCCTGCAGATAGCTCTATGATATCCATGAATTTTCCCACATGGCTACCCTGAAGCTTGTACTTACCAAAAACTGTAATTAATTATTTTACCTGTTCTTCAGTGAATACAGAATACAGTATTTGAAATCCAGAAGTTTTCCTGCAGTTCAAAAACATTCTAATGCTTTATGGTGATCCTTTTAATTCAGTCACTGCTACCTGATATCATGGTACACAGAGAAGGAATGACTTACAGTATTCCTTACAGGAATGACTTACAGTAAGGGGGTGGGTTCCCGTTTAAGTCTGGTTCAGCATCCTTTTTCTGTTCTCTCAGGAAGTTTTTCTTTCTATTGTCAGTTCATTTTTGCTCATTTGGGATATAAATATAAATTAGCATGCAGATTTATGTAAAAGTCCTCCAAGACAATACCCCAATTTAATTTAATTTACTTGGTGAATTCTTTAAAATATTAAACACATTGTGCAATGTTGAAATGAAGCTTCTATAATTTTATGAAGAAAATAACACAAGTGTTAAAAAAAACAAAAACTTTTTTTTTTTTTTTTTCACTAGTCAAGGCTGAGGAACAGCACAAGTTCAGGAGTTCAATAAAGTTTCAAATGTATTTTGTGCTGTTTGCTATTTATATCCATTTTAGCCTGGCCAGGATTATGATAGACGCTCAGCAAACTCACTCTCTTATTTGTGAAACTATTCAATCTTATTACAGGGGTTGCAGAGAGGCTGAAGCTTATCTCAGCCAACTTGGTGTAAACGCAGGGCGTGTCCTGAGGAGCTGCCTAGACTAGCTGACTGATGTCTTCACAAACGTCTTCAATAAGTCTCTGGCTCACTCTAATTTGCCTGTGAGCCTCAAGAGATCCACTTTTGTCTCAGTGCCAAAACACAACAAGCCCTCTAGCCTGAATGACTACTGCCCTATGGCTCTGACACCTGTGGTCATGAAGGTATTCGAGAGGCTTGTGAAGAACTCCATCTGCTTCTCAATCTCGAGCGCCATCGATCCAATGCAATTCGCCTACAGTCCAAACAGATCGATGGATGATGCCATCTTCCACATCCTACACTCCACCTCACGCACGTGGGCAGTATGAATCTGAACTATGTGTGACTGCTGTTAATCGATTACAAATGAGCCTTCAACAATGTGATCCCACTCAGACTGTAAAACCAAGCTGAGAGACTTGGGACTGAACACCCAACAATGTAACTGGGTGCTGTATTTTCTTACAAAAAGGCTGAATGGGTTTAGGGTTGGACGCAGGGTGTCCAATACCATCACTGGAGTTCTCCAAGGATGTATGTTGAGCTCTACACTCTCTACACCTCCAACTGCGTGTTCCCTCACAGCTCCAGCTTCATTATCAAGTTTGCTGACAACACAGTGGTGCGCGTCCCCATTTCCCATCATGATGAGACAGCCTGCACAAAAGAGGTGGAAAACCTGGAAAGATATTGTCAGGATAACCACCTCCTACTGAATGTCAGCAAAACCAAGGAGATAGTGGTTGACTTCAGCAGGATGCTGCAACAGTCCTACTCCTCTCTCTCCATCGGTGGTGCTCTAGTGGAGAAGGAGAACAACACCAAGTACAGTGGTACCTCACTGTACGAAATTAATCCGTTCCAGTGCCTTTTTCGTAACCTGCATTTTTCGTAACTTGAACCGCATTTTACATGTAAAACGCGTGATTCGTTCCAAGGATCCCAATACTACCCCATAAACGTTTAAAAATTATAAAAGTACACCAAATTTGTATGAAATATGTGCTAAAGGTAAAAGAAAATTACCTTCCTTCACGAGGTCCTTAAATATGGCAGTTGCTTTTTCCGAAATAATTGCTTCCGTCACTGTATCCACGGCAATTTCTTTCTCCTTTATCCAAAGGAGTAACTGTCTCTCCATCTCGTCGTTCAGTGACGACCTCTTTTTCGATATCACAGTGAGGCCTTTCGAAGGGGTCGTCGCTTTAAAGGTCTCCTTCTGCTTCAATATCGTCCCGATTGTAGAGGGGTTTCGGCCATACTCATTTGCGATTTCACTCAACCGCATCCCACTTTCATATTTTTTATCATCTCCTGTTTTATTTTTATTGATAACGGAGCCCACTTCTTCCTTTCAGAATCACGTTCTTGGGGCTCATGATTAATAACGAAAAATAACGCTGTAATGAGCACACTCAAAAAACTCACGAAATTCATGAGCCATCAGTACAACTCTCCTTCACACGTGTGACAAACAATGGGTCGAAGGCACGCGAAAAGCATTATGGGTACAGTACTGTATTATGGAGTTTTAACCCCCCCTAGCCAATGGGAGGCCAGCGAGGTGGAGTGTTGGGAGACAACCAATGGGAAAGCAACTCACGCATTGTTTGGATGTTTGAATGGCACGTTTGAATTTTTAAGATGGCGCTTTCGTAAAGTAGACTTGTTTCGTATCCAGAGACAAAAATTTTAGGAAAATGCGTTTCGTAACCTGAATTTTTCATTTGGTGAGACTTTCGTAAAGTGAGGTACCACTGTACCTCGGAGCTCATCTCACCGACAGTCTTACCTCGCCCACCCATATCTACATTGAGGTCAGCAAGACAAGACAGCGGCTATACCACCTGAGGCAGCTCAGGAGTTTCAGCGTGTCCTCTAAGAGCCATAAAACCTTCTATACGACTGCAGTTGAGAACATCATGACCATGAGCTTCACAGCATATTTTTGCAACAGCACCATACAAGACTGGAAAGCTCTGCAGAGAGTGATTAAGGTAGCAGAGATCTGAATTCACTGCAGGACAGCTACACCAGACGTTACCACAGCAGAGCAATCAAGATCATCAGGGATATTTCCCACCCCAATAACTATCTGTTTCAGCTGCTGAACTCAGGCAAACAGTTCTGCAGTCTAACAACAAGGACGGAGAGACTCAGGAGGAGCAGAGTATAAGACCAAGCCACCATTCATACCAACTCTTAACAATTTGCACGCAATGTCCCACACTGTAGTGCAAATCTTATTGTTTGCAAAGCGCAATGTCACTTTTAACTGCATAATGCACATTATCATTACACAGTACCATCGTTGCACATGATCACATTTCATATGTTGTAGCTGTCACTGTTCCTTTCTGCTGCTGCTGTTTACTTATTTATTGTTTACAGGTTAGATTTACAACAATGTTCAACAATCGCTCGACCATCACAGGTCAAAGCACACACAATAATCCACATTCACACTTATATTCATTCATTTTCTGAACCGCTTAATCCTAATTAAGGTCACGAAGAGGCTGGTGCCCATCTCAGCCAACTCCGGGTGAGGGCATGGTACACCCTGGACAGCTTGCCAGGCCATCTCAGGGCCAAACACTCACACAACCATTCCTACTCATACTTGGGGGAGATTTGGAACAGTCAATTAACCTACTGTGCATATTTTTGGACTGTGGGAGGAAACCGAAGTACCTGAAGAAACTCATGCAAGCACGGGGAGAATATGCACATTCCACACATTAACGCCCAGGATGGGAGTCAAACCCAGGACCTTCTTGCTTCGAAGTGGATGTACCAACCACTTCATCACATTTCACACTTATACCTAAGGGCTATTTGGAACAGCTCGTAAGCCTAACATGCATGTCTTTGGACTGTGGGGGCAAAATCAAGCACCCGAATGGGACCCACACACTCAAGCAAGGAACATGCAAACACACACAGAAAAGCTCTCATCAAGCCTGGGACTCGAACCCAGTAACTACTTACTATGAGATGGACATGCTAACCACTATGCCATTATGCCAACGTTGCCCCCTGACAGGACAGTTTGAGAAAAAGCTGTCATGATTCAGATATGTGTTCACATTAAAGCTCCTGTCACATATGTCTCACCACAGGCATACAACAGGTCCATGACAGAAAACTAGAGGACTTCCTAGGACAGATGGTGTGTTGTATGAAATCCATGGGCTTTGAGATGGAAAATGTTGTCATGAGCCTTGGTGTTGGAGTTTGAAATGTCTCATAGATAATTCTCAGCATCAGGTCTATTTACATGGTCACAGTAGACACAGGGATTGTATATACTTTCTTAGTGATCAGAATCATGGGATTTTTTTACAATCGTCCTATGATGGCCCAGGCTTGAACCCACCTAAAGGCTAAAGGTTGAGCATACGTAAGTTGGATAACATTTGCATGATGGTCATATGACAACTGAGTAACTCAGGAAGACCATGTGTGGATTTTTTTTGTCTATGTCTTTCATTGCAATACAGGGATCACTCAATACTTCGCGCTTCAATTCATGCGGCTTCAGTGCATCGCGTTTTTTTTTTTTTTTTTTTTAAATATTCATTGGATTAACAAATAAGGAAATTAAGGAAGAATAGGGGAAAAGTTAAGGAAAATGCCACAAAAACAAGGCCAATTATGCAAAAAAAAAAAAAAAAAAAAAACGTAAACAAACAAAAACCAAAAAACAACCCAAAACCTCTCATCAAAACTATTTACATTTTTACTTGAGATGCACATCTGTATGTGTGTATTTATATTTTATTTACATCTTATGCGTTATTTTTGAATGTTTAATTGTTATTATAAACACTTATAGCATTGATTATGTATTTATTGATATTATATACACATATACATGTACGTAAAGGTCAGTCATGGGGGTTGGGGGGTTTGATCCTACTTCGCTGTATTCGGTAATCACGGGCGGAGCTCAGTCCCAATTAACCGTGGAAAGTGAGGGATCCCTGTATTTGACCTACTATGGGATATGCCTTGGATGGTCGTCTCATGTCCGTCCGGTGTCCTCTGGCAAGTTCTACAGGGTGTACCTTGCCTTCACCTGGGTGTTGGCTGGAATGAGCTTCAGCCTCCAGGAGACCATAATAAATAATAATGCACAAGAAGATGAACCATGAACCAAACAAGTGTCAAATCCACCTCACCCAAACCTACACTATTCCCTTCTTTTGGAGCCCCACAACATTCATATTACAAAAAACAAAACACTTTTTTTTTTTTTTTTTTTTTTTTTGTGGAAGGAGCTTTAGGAATTTCATGACTTCTCTTATTCAGTCAACTGCAGAGAGAGTGATGGCTGTAGGCCCATCTCCAAATCAACACCATGTTTTCGCCAGCAGGAGGGTGGAGGCAGTTACTGGGCCACTTGAAAAATTGAACAGTCATCACTGAGATGACAGGGTTGGTTCTGAAGCTCTCTAATTCTAGAATACAGATATGTCTCCATGTCTCTGTGGGTAACAAGTATTGAATTTTACTTAAATGAACCGATGCACCTGTATGGCTGCAGCAATTCTTCCAGTATGAATGTACAATTCACCTATCACTCATTTAGTGAGCTACTTTATCCTATCAATGCTGCAGGAAGGCTGAGGCCTATCTCAGCTGACGCTGGATAAAAGTGAGATACACCCTAAACAGCTCACCAGATTATCACAGAGATAACACACACACACACACACACACACAACCGCTCACACTTACACTCCCAACTAGTGGCAATTTTGAACAGCCAGTTAGCCCAGTGCTTCTCAAATAGTAGGAGCGGTATGACGCTGGGGGCCGGGGCGGGAGGAGGAGGAGGGGGGGGGGGTTGATGCCAGAGGGAGCGTGCTGGGGGCCGGGGCGGGAAGAGGGGGGGGTTGATGCCAGAGGGAGCGTGTATGAGTCTGGGGAACATGCTTTTCTGGAATAGTGTATGAGAATTAAGTGTAATTGCACCTCCACCCCAGTAGTTGGCTCTCATTGTTGTGTAATGGTGTAGTGTTTTTATTTTTTGCACGAGCAAACATTATATGAACTGCAGTAAACAACCCGTCAAGAAACAACAGGGAAAATTTCTAACAGGAATGAGGAGGAAGCTGGAGCGAGACGGAGATATTAAGACATAAATATGTTGAATGAGTTTAAATAAGAATGTTTTTTTTTTTTTATTTTATTTCAGGCACATTGGTGCACTTTCAATCTTTTCTATTACAGATTAAAAGCAATGTTAATGAAGTTTTTCTTTATTGTAAGTTGAGCGATATTTGTTTCTTTTTTATTTCTAATGTTAATAAAGATACAATGTTATGCAGAGGTCGACTAAAAACAATTTTATAGACAAATGGTGCTATTTTTAGTCGCTCGCTGGGTGGTGGTGGGGGGTGTGAAATGTTATTTTTCTTTCTAGAGGTGACGCCACAAAAAATAATTGAGTAGCACTGAATTAGCCTAATGTGCATGAATTTGGACTGTAGGAGGAAACCAGAGTACCCCGAGGAAGCCCATGCAAGCGGAGTGAGAATATGCAAATTTGAACATGGGACTTGAACCCAGGACTTTCTTGCTGTGAGGTGAATGTACACCACGCCCCTGTGTCTTATTTGTGAATAACGATTTTTAAAAATCCATGAAATGACTTAATTAACTTTTATTTTGTGGCTGTCTGGACACAATATATACAAGAGTGTGCTTTAATGAGAATTTCTGTTTTTGTGTTTTTTTATCTGTATAGACAAATAAAAATTATACACACACGCACCAGTATCCTTCTCGAGTAAAACGATTCGATGGGTTGTTTCATGTTTTGGTTTTCCTCCTAATGATCGAGAATGACACGAAATATCAGGAACGAATCGATAAGATTTGTGGTTTTGAGTGTGTGTGTGTGTGTGTGTGTGTGTGTGTGTGTGTGTGTGTGTGTATGTTTGATAGCTTGTGCTCCCCTTGCTTATCTTTCCAACCTGGATCATGCAGGTTGACACATCATTAGCTGGTCTTCTTCCCCCTTGGTTATCCAAGTCAAAGGTCCATAAAGGTCAAGAGCTTTTCATTTCACCTTTCATTTCCTTTCTTTCCCTCATATATCTCGCCTTCACATTGCTTTCATTTCTCTCCTGATTTGACGTCCTTGTTCCCTCTGTAACCAGTGTGCCCTTTCTTTTCTTAAAGTTACTTTTTGTTTATTTCTCACCACTCCATCAAATAAATTATTGAGTATAGATCATTTTAGGAACCTGGAAGAAGCTTCCTGTGGCCGTATTGTTGATGTACTCTCTGTTTGTGGGTAGTGGACTCGGCTATGACCGTAAACTTATCAAAAATACATGAAAATGTATCGAGGTCTTAAGACCTTCTGTGGACTTTTATATTGAAGTAGGAAAGATGACTCCGGTGCAGCAGAGAACATTTAAAATGACATATTTATTTACACAGAATATCATGTGGCTAACAGGAAGTCCTGTCCCTGAGTCCCGTATCCATTTCTGTGTGGAGTTCACATGTCCTTCCATTGCTTGCATAGGGTTCTTCCAGGCATTCCGGTTTCCTTACATGTCCAAAGACATGTTCATGAGGCTAGTTGGCTGTTCCAAGTTGCCCCTTTGCCCGTACTGTATGTTAATGGTTATGTCTGTATTGGCCGGTAGGTGTGAGTGGCCTGGCGAACCATACGGTAGATCACTGCAATCAAAGTCATGACAATCCATGACAATCCATGTATGAGCATCATTCAAGCTTCAGGGATTGACGTCCATTCCTCATGATTGGATGTAAACGTAGATAGATTGACCCTGTGATGGATTGGTGAGCTATTGATTGTATGCCCATCCTTCGTCCAGTGTTGGCTGACATAGGCCTCTATGCAACCTTTGTATGGTTGGCGATTGAGTAGAGAGTGAATATCAAAAGGACTTCCAGATTATTGACATAATTACTCGTGCTCAGAGTACCAACGCAGCCAGGGGGCGAACATACATTCATTACACAGAAATGCCCGAGTGGGACGGATGTGGTAACCACCAGGCCTCCATGCCAGCCATCATTTTGATATTGGTTTTATTAATTGTGTTCACTAAAGAGTATACCGCCACCAGCCTAATACATCACTCAAAGCTTTATATTCATTCCTCGTTTAAATCTATTTAAGACGTTCCATGCATTCGCAACCCAGACGAGATTACTATAGTGAAAATATAGCCGACCCAAGAGCTGCATTACGAATATACACCATGTTCACAACGCTGAGGGCAGAATCCAGACACTCATATCAGGGATCACATTACATTTAAATTCCTTCAGTGACTTCCCACATCTTTAAGGGTCTTTAATTAATTTGCAAGCATCTCCAGGTTGTTGCTGTATACGGTGCAGCGTAATGATTCATTATTATTGTGATATTCACTTTGGTTTTAATTTTCTTCTATCTTTCATCCTCTCTGTATTTTAGTCCATTTTTTGTGTGTTTTTGTTTGTATTATTGAATTGGGTTATTTACATTGTTGTGCTGTGCATTAATTTCGCTGTAAGGTAGTCATCATCATCATCATCATCATCATCATCACTCATTCACTCACACACTTATTCTGGCTGGAGTCTATACCAGTCAACATTGGAAAAGGTGGTGGTGCACTCAAAATAACTCAGCAGACCATTGCAGAGACAATACACACACACACACACACACACACACACACACACACACACACACCTAGGGCCAAATTGGATCAGTCAGTTAGTCCTAATATACATGTCATTGGACTCTGGTAAGAAACCGGATAACCCAAAGGAAACCCACATAAGAATGGAAAAAACATTCAAGCTCCACGAAGAAGCTGAAGGGTTTAAGTCCCAGTGCCCCCAAGCAACAATGGTTGGGCCCTTGAGTAAGGCCCTGTACTTTCAACTGTTCAGTTGTATAAAAAAAGGTTGCTCTGGGGAAGAATGTCAAATTCCATCAATGCAAATGCATAAGAGGTGAAATGTTAGGCTTTGGATTTTGCCATTTTAAAGAAATTAATAGAAAAGTACATAGGTATTATCAGCATTTTATTGATTGATTGATTGATTGATTGATTGATTGATTGATTGATTGTGCCATACTTTATTAATCGTACAAGGGCAATTATTGCTTCTGCATTTAACTCATCCAAAGTGAGCACACACACACACACACACACACACACACACACACACACACACACGGAGCAGTGGGCTGCCAACACATTCAGGTGCACGGAGAGCAGTTGGGGGTTAAGTGCCTTGCTCAAGGGCACTTCAGCTATTTATGTAGAGGAAGGGAAGGTGCTGCTCCCTCCCCCGCTGCAGTACATGTGCAGTACCGTACCTGGTGGTTCCGAAATCAATCCAGTGATCTTTCTTTTCCAAAGCTGCTTCTCTAACCATTAGGCTACAGCTGCCCCCCCCCCCCACTATAAAAGGAAGAATAAAAGGAAACATCTAGAATTTACTAGAAAACAGAGATGACATCATCGGCGATGTTTTCAGACAGTGAGAGTGTTCCGAATTCTTTTTGGAGTTCGAGGTTCTGTGCTGCTCCGGAAGGGCCTGGTGCAGCGAGTGTTTCTTACAGAGGATAAGTGGGGATGTTGCAGATGAAGTGGCGCATGCAGAGAAGAGAGTTGTACTGTGAAAAGGCTGAAAAGCTTGTGCACAATGGAGGTCCATCGGATGGCACTTGAAACGTGGATTACTATAAGAGAACAGCGTGCATGAATAAATAATGTACACAAATAAATTATTATCATTATAGTATTAAGCACAGGGGCCTCGGAACTGGGGGGTTGGGGAGTTGAAACCCCCCCCCCAACCCAAACCCAGATAAATGGTTCTGTTGACATCTCAAAAATGTGTAAAATGTGTAGTTTGTGCAGGCATAGTATAACCTACATGTACATGGTGGACCGTAAATGTTTATGCACCAAACATATAGTAGTATAGTGGCGGCGTTCTAGGGAATGTACTGAAACACAAGACTATAAGCGCCGCACATGTCGGGTCTTGGTCCTCGGGTGTGTATGCACGTATGAAAGGCTGAGATCAGAACATCACACACACCATGTTTTCCAAAACCCAAGCAATGGGATTGGTGTTTCAAATCATCGAAAATCTCAGAATTTTCAGGACACCCCCCCCCCCACCCCCCCGCCGCCTTTTTTTTTTTTTTCAAATCGCTCCATGGGCCCTGATGCATCCCGTGTTAATGAATATCAAGAAAACGAAACAGGTAGTTCAAATTTCTGTTCACCCTAAATATTTGGGATGTACTTGGCTTGATGCCTCCAACTCCTTGATGAGGCCCTTTGATGTTCTCTTGTTCATGCATTTGACTTTACAGGGCCCACGGAGTGATATGAATATGTGTGTGTGAAACACTAATCCCATTTCTTGGGTTTGGAAAATGAGGCACGTGCGATGTTCTGATGTCAGCCTTTCATTCTTGTATACGCCCCCGAGGACCAAGGCCCAACATGGGCGGTGCTTATATTCTTGTGTCGGTGTTTGGAAGCCATGTTTCGGTACATTCCCTAGAAGGCCATCACTATATTACTATATGTTTGGTGCATAGGCATTTACGGTACATCATGTACATGTAGTTTATACGATGCTTTCATACGCTACGCATTTATACATTTTTCAGATGTCAGTAGATATAGTTAAAAATTTTATTTGGGTTGGGAAAAAGTTGGGGGGGCTTCAGCCCCTCCCAGCCCCCCAGTTCCATGGCCCCTGTTTTAAACCAAATTGGGGATTTATTTCTGGTTTCTTCCTGAACAATACACTGAACAATACTCAACCGATATGACTCCAAGAGTTTTGTATTTACATACAAGTGTTTTTCCAGATGCTTGAGGCATTTCGTTTATTTTGGATTTTCCCATGGAATCAGCGACTTGAAGCCCGAAAGTTCTAACAGTAGGCCCTTAAATACAAACACAATTGTACTCCCAATTAAATCATAATTTTACCCAGAAGTTTTGTCTGGTCAAAATCATTTGATTTGTCAATGCACATATGTTAGGTTGCATGGTGGTGTAGAGCTTAGCATGTCCGCCTCACAGCAAATGGTCCTCCTGTGCTCAAGCATTCCTGTGTGGAGTTTGTATTTCCACTGTGTCTGCATGAGATTCCTCTGGATATTCCAGTTTCTTCCTGCTGTCGAAGGACTTGCACTTTATGTTAATTGGTTGGTCCTAGTTGTGCGTATAACTTTGTCAATAGTCAGTGGTCGGACAAACTGTTCAGGGTGTACGCTCTCTTCATTCTGTGTTTGCTGAGATAGTCACCAGCCAAATTTACAAACGTTGGGAAAGGAGTATCTTATAGCTATTAATGGGGTCAAACAAATCTATCATGATATGTTTTGAAACAGCACTGTAATTATTATTATTATTATTATTATTATTATTATTATTATTATAAAAAAAGTATCCTGGAAAGGCCTTGTCTTTAAGGAGCGTTGAATCTCCAGTTGGGTAACAATAAGGAATTTTTTTTATTAAAAATAGGGAAGGAATTTATATTATTTGCCAACAAACAATGATTATTTAATCAACAAACAATGCATGGAATCTGGATGAAGTTTGGTGCGTTGAGGGCAAGGGCACAAGTGACCCCCAATCCTTCCAAAAGCACCGCATAAAAAGAGTGCCATTCATCCACGGCTGATTTAGTCCCATTCAATCATTCGTTTTCTGAACCGCTTAATACTAATTAGGGTCACGGAGAGGCTGGTGCCCATCCTAGCCGACTCCGGGCGAGGGCCGCGTACACCCTGGACAGCTTTCCACGTCATCGCAGGGCGGAAACACACTGACAGCTGTGCAGCTAATCTTGACAAAAGTCAGCAATAGTTCTTTTGCATGAACCTCCACCACAGACAGTGAGAGACATGGACGGCCAGTTAGCTGCACTGGAGTGATTTAGTTCTGTGTCCTCTGAATTACATTGGCAAACTTTAGTCTATCACTTCAGTATGGAATTACATACATAAATGCCAGTTAAAACATCATTGGGCAATGGAAGCTATGAAGTTGCATTGGCCCAGAAATGGTTTTGGCTGCTCAGGGCCTGGAGGCATCTGGGATGGACCACCACACTGTGCAAACATGTACTTTTTTTTTTTTTTTTTTTTTTTTTTTTTTTAAGCTTGTTTGCTTCGAAGTAGATATCAATGTGCTCTGATCCAAAAATCAAAAGGACTATCCAGACAGTTAACAGCAGCAAATTCCAAAGATTTTTAAATTCCAAAGGGTTCGTCATGCTATCACTGCCCCTGGCGATCGGCAATTACACTTTTGTGGAAGCAGCATTAATGCAGAACTATACACTGAGATCCCTGATGGCCTGGCGAGCTGTCCACTGTGTACTCATCCTTCACCCAGAGTTGGCTTAGATGTGCGCCAGCCTCCCCTTTGACCCTAATTAGGATTGAGTGGTTCGGAAAATTGATGAATATATACTGAGATATCGGATCAATGTTTTTTTTATAGGGACGTCCATTCATATTTCAACACAACAATACAAAGACCATATTCTGCATATATTACAAAAACATGGCTGCTGAAGAACAGAGTATATGTGCTGGCATGTCCTGCCTGTAGTCCTCCCTTGCCCCCAATATAGATAGAACGGGTATCGCAGTAGTATGCAGCAGGACACTTCCAGGATGCGATATGCAGGTATAAAGGGTCATAGTAATGAAAACCAGGCAGACAAATCCAAACGCACAGCTCTGGCTTTTAATGTCATGAGACGAGAAGAGGTCAAATGATCTGGCAAACAACACAGTAGAGGTAATCCAAAAACAAAGGAGGAGGCAGGCAGAAATCACAAATGTACACATAATAATACAGGTTTAGCTGGTAATCAGATATGGAATGGCAGAAGCACACTTCAGATGAGAATGAACAGTGTAAGGACAAGGCCAGATGTAACAGTGTGCTGAATTTTAAAAGAAATAAACCATCACCAAAGACCCTGAACTGTGGCATGTTTTCAGACGTGCCTTCAGGAGGAAATGGGATAAAAATAATATATGTATATCTTTTTTTTTAAATGTAGTCCTTCAGAGCAACTCTGTCTGTTGATTCAATTGTTTTATGTTTGTTTATATCATATTTCCTTATTTCACCTCACCACAGTTTATAAATTTGAAAAATGTCAGGCATTTCATCTGTTAGTAATGTCAAACCGCCTTGCCTTGTTTGCTGCAATCTGAAATCTGGACTGCAATGAAATTGTCACGAGAGAGGTGAAAAACAGATGGTGTGTGGGCATACGTATCTCAGAGGTCTTTTGTTTTTACCATTCTGTTAAACTGCCTGATTTCCACCTGCTTTTGCTTACACGTGATAGACCTGAATATACACAAACTGAAAGTAAATCAGGAAACTGGAACTCTGAGCTCAGCGACTGAGAGACAGAAAATAGTCGTTTGTCAAGGATTCGCTATCTGGGTGGTTCTGGGATTTCATTCATTCATTCATTTTCTGAACCGCTTAATCCGACCCAGGGTCGCGGAGAGGCTGGTGCCCAACTCAGCTGACTGTGGGCGAGGGCGGGGTGCCCTGAAGAGCTTGCTGGGCAATCACACCGCCGGTTCTGGGCTTCATGTACTTTAATTACGTAAGAAAAGTCACTTTAATTCATATAAAGTTTTTATAAATCTTATAAATATTGCTGGACAACGGGGATATGAGCAGTCCTGGGTTCGATTCTCAGGCATTTTTGTGTCAGGTTTGCATGTTCTCCACCTGCCTGCTTGGGTTTCATCTGGGTATTCTGGTTTCCTCCCACAGTCAAAATAAAGCATATTAGTCTGATTGGCTGTTACAAGTCACCCTTAGTTGGGACTGTGAGCGTGAAAGGTTGTGTGTCTGTGGCCCTGCGATGGCCTGGTGAGCTGTCCAGGGTGGACTGCACCCTCACCAGTAGTCGGTTGAGATAGGTACTGGCCTCCCGTGATCCTAATTAGGATTAACCGGCTTAGAAAATGAAAGAATGAATGAATGAATGAATAAATGAATGACTCACCCACTCACCCACTTACTCTCTCACTCACCCACTCACTCTCTCACTCACCCACTTACTCTCTCACTCACTCACTCACTCACCCACTTACTCTCTCACTCACTCACTCACTCACTCACTGACTTACTCTCTCACTCACTCACTCACCCACTTACTCTCTCACTCACTCAATCACTCACTCACTCACTCACTCTCTCACTCACCCACTCACCCACTTACTCTCTCACTCACTCACTCACTCACTCACTGACTTACTCTCTCACTCACTCACTCACCCACTTACTCTCTCACTCACTCACTCACTGACCCACTTACTCTCTCACTCACTCAATCACTCACTCACTCACTCTCTCACTCACTCAATCACTCACTCACTCACTCATTTACTCTCTCACTCACTCACTCACTCACTCACTCACTCACTCACTCACTCACTCAGTCACTCTCTCACTCACTCACTCACCCACCCACTTACTCTCTCACTCACTCAATCACTCACTCACTCACTCATTTACTCTCTCACTCACTCACTCACTCACTCACTCTCTCACTCACTCACTCATTTACTCTCTCACTCACTCACTCACTCACTCACTCACTCACTCTCTCACTCACTCACTTACTCTCTCACTCACTCACTCACTCACTCACTCTCTCACTTACTCACTCACTCACTCACTCACTCACCCACTCACTCTCTCACTCACTCACTCGCACACTTACTCTCTCACTCAGTCACCCACCCACTCACTCACTCACTCGCCCACTTACTCACTCACTCACTCACTCTCTCACTCACTCACTCACTCACTCACTCACCCACTCACTCTCTCACTCACTCTCTCACTCACTCACTCACCCACTCACTCTCTCACTCACTCAATCACTCACTCGCCCACTTACTCTCTCACTCACTCACTCAGTCACTTACTCTCTCACTCACTCTCTCACTCACTCACTCACTCACCCACTTACTCTCTCACTCACTCACTCACTCACCCACTCACTCTCTCACTCACTCAATCACTCACTCGCCCACTTACTCTCTCACTCACTCACTCACCCACTCACTCTCTCACTCACTCTCTCACTCACTCACTCACCCACTCACTCTCTCACTCACTCAATCACTCACTCGCCCACTTACTCTCTCACTCACTCACTCAGTCACTTACTCTCTCACTCACTCTCTCACTCACTCACTCACTCACTCACCCACTCACTCACTCACTCACTCACCCACTCACTCACTCAATCACTTACTCACTTACTCTCTCACTCACTCACTCACTCACTCACTCACTCACTCACTCACTCACCCACTCACTCACTCACTCAATCACTTACTCACTTACTCTCTCACTCACTCACTCACTCACTCACTCACTCACCCACTTACTCTCTCACTCACTCACTCACTCACTCACTCACTCACTCACTTAAACACACCCTAAACAGCTTGCCAGACCATAGTAGGGCCAGGCATATTTACCTTTCGATCCATACCTACGGGCAATCTGGAAGAGTCAATGAGCTTAAGGTGCATGTCTTTAGAATGTGGGTGGAAACCAGAGTACCCGTAAAAAACCCACACAAACACAGGAAGAACATATTAGCTCCACACAGAAATGCCTAGGGCTCGAACCCAGGTTTCTGTGAGGCTAACACCCATCTACAAGTTTTTCTCTTTTTTCTAGTTTCCTCGTTCGTATTCATACTATTATTTTTCATTTGGCAAGTACACTTCAGCAGACATGTACATAAGCTGTCGCCAAAATATACACCAATTTCTGCTGAATGCAGACACGTCTCTGAATGCATGCACATTATCATTTTACTGGAAAAGTCGGCACTGTTTGAGGAGATTTCACACCTTCACACAACCGTCAGGCAAAACACTGTGAATTTCAGGTAGCATCCTACATTTATCGGGATATTATTATTATTATTATTATTATTAAAAAAAGACTTGAGGGCTGCACAGTGGTGTAGTGATTACCACTTCCTCAGAACAAGAAGGTTCTGGGTTCCAGCCTCGCGTAAATTTAAGTGCATATATCAATACAAAGACAGTATTTATACATCTTTGGAAAAAGTAGGTTCTGAAGGACAATAGGGAAATATAAAAAAGTGTCTAGACTGAATTTCACAGTATAAAGTCAAAAGAAATAACCAGTTTGTTTCACTTTTACTTGTTCATTTCCTGAGCTTAATCTCACTACTAGGGTTGCGAGGAAGCTGGAATCTACCTCACCCAACACATACATACAAAACAACAACTCGCCAGACCTCTTCTCAGGGCAACACACACTTACTTCAACAGTTAACGTGAACAGTTAACGAACAGCCAGTGAACGTAATGTGCCATTATTATCATATGTGCACGGCTTGTGGGTGGAAACAGAAGTACCCAGAGGAGGACCAAGCAAGCTCCATACAGGATCCCCTGAGCCCGGGACTCACACCTTATTGCTGTGAGGTGGACATGTCAACCACTCCGCCAACATTCTTCTTCTTCTTTTACTTTCGGCTGCTCCCTTCAGGGGTCGCCACAGCAAATCATCCACCTCCACCTCACCCTGTCCTCCGCATCTTCTTTTCTGACTCCAACGACCTTCATGTCTCCCTTCACCACATCCATAAATCTCTTCTTTGGTCTTCCTCGAGGCCTTCTGCCTGGCAGTTCCAACCTCAGCACCCTACTGCCAATATACTCACTATCCCTCCTCTGTACATGTCCAAACCATCTCAATCTAGCCTCTCTGACACTCCGCCACCATGTCGACCCAATTTTAATTTTATTCCAAAGTGAAGCAATAACAAAAGAAAAACGTATAAGTTTAATCCCCTGTATAGCTGAAAATATATAAAAATGTATTTATTTTAAAAGGATAAAGAAAAAAAAACAAGCAAAGGTTTTTGGGTCAAAACATGTCTGCCTCACAGCAAGAAGGTTCTGAGTTTGAGTCCTACGCTTGGGTGTTTCTATGTGCAGTTTGCATGTTGTTAAAGTGCCTGCCTGGGTTTCTTCATTGTACTCCACTCCGATTTCCTCCCACAGCCCAAAGACATAAAGATTAGGCTGACTGGCTGTTCCAAACTGTCCCAGGTGTGTGTGTGTGTGTGTGTGTGTGTGTGTGTGTGTGTGTGTGTGTGTGTGTGTGTGTGTGTGTGTGTGTGTGTGTGTGTGTGTGTGTGTGTGTGTGGTGTGGTGAGTTGTTCAGGGTGTACCCTGCCTTTGCCCAGTGTCAGCTGAGATAGGCTCTAGCCCCAATATAACCTTAATAGGATTAAGTAATTGGGCAAATGAATAAGTGAGTGTTTTGTTTTCTGCTCTGCTACCAAATTCCGTAGAAATATGTGATTGCTCTGTGGATTGCTTCCAACAGATTGCTAATAGACACACAATTATCCCGCACCTTTTCTCACGCAAATCAGACATCGGAAAAAAATCGCAATTTAGCAGACGTTATAGTGAGCAATATGATTACTTGCTCATACTGAAGACATGTTATAACTTAAACTGATATCAGTGCTGGCACAGCCTGCAGTTCTAATCCAGATGGAAAGTAAAGACAAGATTGTCCAAAAAAAAAAAAAAAAAAAATATATTTACAAACAGTTTATTTCTGTAACAGTTCACAGGTTCAGGATGCTGAAGACTCAGGGACAGTTCACCCTGTTTATTCAGCTTTCGGGTCCAGATTTTCTTTGACTCAGCACTTTTCAGAAGCCTTTTATTTTCCTCTAAAGTCTCGCTCTAAAACACAGATGTCTCGGGTCCGAATCTCCATATGACCCTCCACCATGCTGAGAATCCTGGGCAAAGTAATGAAAAGTAATCTGTGATGGACTAGTGTCCCATTCAGGTGGCGTCTAACTCCTAGTCACTTCACACTGGAGAAAGTGGAATAAGCTCCAGCCATTAGGTCAGGACTAAAAGGCCCAACAGACTTATTTACCTGCTGTGGACTTTACCCTTAAATTCCAAGATTACAGTAATTACTGTGATTGATGCATGGCGTAGTAGTATCCTTAGCAATTACCGTAATTTCCGGACTATTGAGCGCACCTGAATATAAGCTGCACCAACTAAAATTTAAAAGAAAAAAAAGAAGAATTTGTACACATATAGGCTGCATGTCTCTATAAGCTGCAGGTGTCTGTCTCGCTCTTGCGCTTCCTGCGAGAGCACCCCCTGGAGGCCGTCAGCCAATAAAAATCTATAGATTAGCCGCATTGTAGTTTAAGCCGCAGGGTTCAAAGCATGTGAAAAAATAGCAACTTATAGTCCGGAAATTACGGCATATGCCAAAGGAGAAGTCACTGTGGCTGAGTAGTCCCCACTGAGCCTGAGGTGCACGGTTGTATTTTATATACTACATGGGAAAATGAATACAAAAAAAACACACCAAAATGACACAAGGGCAGTGGTGGTCTAGTGGTATAAGGTGCCAGATCACTGATCCAAAGGCTGGGGGTTCGAGTCCCACTCTCCACAAGGTTGTCACTGTCCATGAGACTTCATTAGTTTTTATATATATATATATATATATATATACAGAAAAAATTTAGGTGACATAATATGTTTTATATTTTTCCCCTCTGACACTATTTTTTTTCAAAATTGTCTGTCTTCCTTTCTGCTTTTTCCCTTTCACTCAGGAGTCGCCACAGCGAATCATCTGATTCGCACATTTGATTTGGCAGAGGTTTTTACGTCGGATGCCCTTCCTGTCACGACGCTTTATAGCAAGGGACAGAAACACGCTGACGGCTTTGCAGCTCCTCTTTACGAAAGTCAGCAATGGTTCTTTTACATGCCTCTCACCATAGACAGTGACAGACATGGCCTGCCTTTGATAACCCAGTTAGCCGCACTGGGGGGGGGGGGGCAGTGACTACCTTGTGGAGAGTAGGACTCAAACCCCCAACCTTTGGATCAGCGATCCAGCGCCCTATACCACTAGACCACCACTGCCCCTATTTTTTTTTTTTTTTTTTTTTTCAAAATTGTAAATACTAATATTTTAAATCTCGTGGCCTTATTTTTATTCTTATTTCCTCCAACATCACTAAATTTGTGCTGAAAAATCCATCAACCAGATAAAAAATGACTTAATGACTCACTTGCTGTAATTGTAATAAATAAAAATGTCTTACTGTAATTTTAACGGTGAAACTCTGGCAATAGGGCAGTGGTGGCCTGGTGGTAATGTGCTGGATTACTGATCCTAAGGTTGGTTGGGGTGGGGAAGGTTCAAGCCCCACTATCAACGGGTTGTCACTGTCCCCCCAGTACAGATAACTGGGTTACCAACGGCTGGCCATGTCTCTCACTGTCTATGGTGTGAGGCTGTAAAAGAACCACCAGCCTCCCTGTGACCCTAATTAGGATTAACCAGTTCAGAAAATGAATGAATAAAATCTCTAGCAATCACAACTGCCAGCATTTAACTGTAAAAACAACAGTTACAATGTGCATTTTTAAAAAAATATTACAGACTACATGGAAGAACAGGGTAAACAAACTAGTTGACACTTCTTCAACTCAGCATCTCTAAAACTAAAAGAAAATTGTATTTCCTTCACAATCAAATCATTCATTTATTTATTCATTTGTTGAATCTCTTAACCCTAGTAGGCTTGCAGCTCTGAAACAACTGTGAAGCCTGAACAGTTCACCGGATCATTACAGCACCTCAACCAGATCAAACAGTTTATATCTGTAGGAAGACAAGCCGAACTTGCAGAATCCTTTGAATACTCATGTGTAATGAATGCCAATTTTCTATTGCACACTGTCTCTTTCTTTGCACAGAATTAGAAATTCTTCTTTAGACGATCTGATAAAGGAGAACGAAGAAGAAGTCCAGATTAATTTTGAACACATGAATAACATCCTGTTCCTGGTCTGCTGCAATCACTTTCTATTGGCTACGTAATCATCAATGAAAGAATAATAAGTCTCATTACTTTGGTTTCAAGTTGTTTTATTAATTCATTTTCAGGCCCACAGACCAGACTTGCATTTCTAGGTACAATGCACCAGCCAAGTTATATATGCAGGGATCCCTCATGTTCCATGGTTATTTGGGACCGAGATCCCCTCACGACCACCGAATACCGCAAAGTTAGTGTTTCAAATCATCTAAAATCTCAAAAGTTTCAGCCCCTCAAACACACACACACACACACACACTTTTCAAATCGCTCCATGGGCATTGTTGAAGTACATATTTGATATCTGGGAAGTGTTTTCTCACCCGTTCTGTCGGGTTGGCAGCTCAATTCCAAGATTCAAATGATATTCTCCTGTATTTTACTAAGAGATGGTAAAAAGTTCCAAAGGGGGCAGTGGTGGTCTAGTGGTATAGGGCGTTGGATCACTGATCCAAAGGTTGGGGGTTCGAGTCCCACTCTCCACAAGGTTGTCACTGCCCCCCCCCCCTTATCAAAGGCGGGCCATGTCTCTCACTGTCTGAATGCAGCCATGAGGTGGGGGGGGGCACTGACCAGTGTCTCTCCCCCTCATGCCGGTCCCAAGCCCGGAGAAATGCAGAGGTTGTGGCAGGAAGGGCATCCGACGTAAAACCAATGCCAAACATTTATGATGCAAATCAGAAGTATTACCCCCATACCGGATCGGTCGAGGCCCGGGTTAACAACGACCGCCATCAGTGCTGTCAATCAACAGAGTGCTGATGGAAATTGGACTACTGTTGGTCGAAGACGTCGAAGAAGGAGAGGGGAGTCAGAAAAGAAGATGCGGAGGACAGGGTGAGGTGGAGGCAGATGATTTGCTGTGGCGACCCCTGAAGGGAGCAGCTGAAAGTAATAGAAGAAGAAGAAGTCTCTCACTGTCTATGGTGAGAGGTTCATGTAAAAGAACCATTGCTGACTTTCGTAAAGAGGAGCTGCAAAGTCGTCAGCGTGTTTCCGTCCGAATCAAGATGATTCGCTGTGGCGACTCCCGAGTAAAAGGTAAAAAGCCGAAAGAAAGACAGAATGGTAAAAAGTTCCAAACATTCCCAAATACCCCCAGTGCAGTTAACTGGGTTATCAAAGGGCGGCCGTGTCTCTCACTGTCTACGGTATGACGTTCATGTAAAAGAACGAAATCCGTCAGTGTGTTTCTACCCTGTGATGGTCTGGTGTACTCTGCCTTTGCTCAGAGTCAGCTGGGATGGGCACCAGCCTCCCCGCAGGCCTAATTAGGATTAAGCGGTTACAGAAAATGAATAATGAATGGATTCCCAAACAGTTGCAAAAGAGTGGCAAGTATTTGCTAACACTGTCGCTAACATTTGCTAACAGTAGCTAATGTTTTCCAGCTGTCTTTCGCAAACATATTTGCAAACATCCGTGTAATTGTTGCTTATTGTCACCAAACTGTGCTAAATGTATCAAACGACACAGATGAACAATGTGTGTCATTAATCATTCATCAAAAAAACTGTCAAATCTGAAATTGATTATGTTTGTTAGCATTTGCTGTTGCATGACATGCAGGCTTTAGGGTGCAGTAAAGGGTAGCGAAAATCCTAAGTAAATATACTATATGTGTAGTACACGTGTGTGTGTTTGTTTAGAATAAATTATGTGGATTTTTTTTTTCTAAATAATTCTTATAATAATTAATGAATGTAATGCCGCTATATCCTTATCAGACTAATATTTTGCTTTTATGACCCATAAATGTTGCTATAGCATTGAAGAGAAATATTAATGACTCATGAGATGCACCTGATTGGTTAGTTCAAAGAAACTGCAACATGCTATCAGCTTCTATCTATAGGTTGGTTTCAGAGTGCTTTGCAAAGGCGTGGCAAGTTCCAATCTGTGTAGGCACAATCCTTCAGGTTACTCCATGTGATACATTAAAGAAAAGGAACATAAAAGAAAAAAAAAAAAAAATGAAAGGAAACCGGGAATGAAAAAAAAAGAGTTTTATAGTTTTAGGAACGCATCTCCAAACTAGGGGTCAGTGGTGGTCTAGTGGGATAAGGCGCCGGATCGCTGATCCAAAGGTTGGGGGTTCGAGTCCCACTCCCCACAAGGTTGTCACTGTCCCCCCGCCAGTGCAGCTAACTGGGTTATCAAAGGCCGGCCATGTCTCTCTCACTGTCTATGGTGTGAGGCATGTAAAAGAACCATTGCTGACTTTCGTAAAAAGAGTAGGCTGCAAAGCCGTCAGCATGTTTCCGCCCTGCGATGGCCTGGCGAGCTGTCCAGGGTGTACTCTGCCCTCGCCCTGAGTTGGTTGGGATGGGCAATAGCCTCCCCGTGACCCTAATTAGGATGAAGTGGTTACAGAAAATGAACTGAATCTCTAAACTATGAGTAAGTGAAATCCATGGTGCTAATTGTGAATCTCCGATGCTACATGAATCACAGTTTCAATGCTGTTTCCCCTCATTTTCTTACAGCCATCTGCCAGAAATTTCTTGCCTGTCCCTGAAGTGTGTGCTCCGCGAAAACACTAATAACCCTCAGTAATCAGGCTCTTTCAGTGGACATCGTATCTGGCTGGCGGAAGACTGCAGGTGCTTTAATGTCCACTAAATGCTGGTTATTACTGAATATATCTTTGAGAAAGGAGGAGGTAATGGGACGCGCAGCTCTTGGCAAGCTTCTAATGCAGCCATTAGAGCTTAATGCGCGCTGGCCTTTCACGTTGGGAGAGAGAGAGAGAGCGAGAGAGAGAGAGAGAGAGAGAGAGAGAAGAGAGAGATGCCAGAGTGGAGGTTTGGAATGATTTAAGGGGGAAATGTGAATAGAGTAATGCTGTGTCTGACAAAATAAGGAGATAAGGCAAATGTGAACAAGAAATCACAGAGACTAATGGAATAATAAATGAGAGAGTCATGTAAGGACAGTGCTTAAGGAAAACGAGGAATGTTACCTGTAATTAGGGGTCACCTTCAGCGAGGGAACTTTAGCTTTCATCCCCTGTTCATTATAACTTTGAGATAGTTACTCCCTAATTATACCGCGCCATTTATCTGCAGATCAGAAACACATGAACCGACATCACTAATCTTTGTGATGAATGAACAGTATACAGGGATCCCTCGCTACTTCACGCTTCAATTCATACGGTTTCAGTGCATCGCTTTTTATTTATTTTTTTATTTTTTAATATTCATTGCAAGTGCGTAGGCTGGGCTGACCGTGGTGGGAGGGGGGGGGAGGGGGTGCACATCTCGGTTGACCGGAACTCGAGTCCCAGGGGCTATCGGCCTAAGCTTTCAAGGGGAAATGAAACGGCGGTTAAATAAGTTGTCGGTAGCTTAAGTATAGTTTATTGAAGCGATTGTGGCTTAAATTTTATATCATAAATAAACCATTGCACACACAGCGCTTTTGTTTGATGTGCTTGTCGCATAAGTTATCGACCTGAAAGCCGCCATTGCTAAGTGCCCGCCTACACAAAGTTACCGTGACATCACTGGGTTGGTACAAAGTACCACATGTAATATAGTGCATGCATATCACAGCATATTATAGGATATAAACAACATGGAATCTCACGCCAACAACACGCACAGTTTTTCAGCAGAAGACGAATCATCTACTATTCTCAGAATCAGAATCAAATATTATAGTTCAACCAAAAACATCCTCAAATATATTTCAAACTACATCTGCAAGTACATGTGCGAAATACATTTACAAATTGAGCGAAAGTTATTTATCTATTCAAAGGCACAAACAAATATTAATACGTATTTACAGCACAAAAACATACTATTAATTTAATAAAAGTTCTGAGCATGAGGCTGCAGATCCAGGATGGATGGCTGATGATTATTTTATCCATTCATTCTCTGTGCGTCAATGTTTGTGTTCTTACACATGTGCGGGAACCGGAGGCGGGACTAACAAACTGTGCTTTATTCTCGCACTCGCACTTTGTTTGATTGACAGTGTTCAGCTATTATTGTTTACTGATATTATGTTTGTTGATTGGTCAGCTCGGGCGTGCACATGCACAGTGCCCGTTACACGTTAACTTCCGGTTTACTTCCTGACTCTAGTCATGCGGAACTTATCCCCGACTTTCTCTTCAATAACAGTCATTAAGTTTATTTATAAGATTGTGAATACGCATAATTTCTTGTCCAGCGGAACTCAATGAATTAAAAAATAAGGAAATTAAGAAAGAATCAAGGAAAATGCCGCAAAACAAGGCCAATTATACAAAAATAAAAAAATATATAAAACACTAAACAAAAAACAACCCAAAACCTCCCATCAAAACTACTTACATTTTTGTGAGGTGCTCATCTGAATGCATGCACGTGCATCTGCGTGCGTGCGCATGTGTGTCTGTATGCGGGCGTATTTATATTTTATTTATACCTTATGCATTATTTTAGAATGTTTAATTGTTATTGTGAGCATTTATTGTGTTGAATATATATATATTGATATTATATACACATATACATGACATATACGTCAGGTGAGGGGAGTTGGGGGGGGGGTGATCCTACTTCGCAGAATTTGGTGGTCGAGGGGGGAATCTCGGTCCCAATTAACGCAGAAAGTGAGGGATCCCTGTATTTAAATCGTTAAGGAATTGAACCTGTCCACCTTGATGAGTTGAATTCGACAAGATGGCAGTGGTGGCTCGGGGGGAGGGTGCTTGCTTACTGATCAGAATATTGGCGTTCAAGCCCCACTATCACCAAGTCGTCTCTGCTGCCACACACACACACACACACACAGTGCAGTTAACTGGACCAGCCATGCCTCTCGATGTCCGTGGTGAGAAGCATGTAAAAGAACAATTGATGTTGCTCATTAAGAGTCGACCACTGAGTCACTGTGTTTCTGCCTTGCGATTGCCTGGTGAGCTGTGCACGGTCTGTTCTGCCCTTGCCTACAGGTGGCTGAGATGGGTGCCAGGCTGCAAACGAGTAGATGATAATCAGGTGTTGATATTTAAAGAACGGAAATCTTTTTATCATATATGGCACAAAAAAGAGACGTCTGAAGACCTAATGATAAGAGTCGTTAGTGCTGATCAGGCTATAAAAAGCTAGTATATTAATTTCATTGATATTGAAGGCAATAACCGTTGTATTTGATTCACACTCACTGGATTGTGGAAAATAAAGCATTTTAATTATTTACCCAAATTCTTGAAATAAATAATAAAAAAAAAAAGATCTTCTTTTCTAAAGCCTCACTCAGTCACCAAACTCAAACTACTTTCTTGTATGATATCTGTAGCAAGGCTAGTGTCTATCTTGGCCAACACTTGATGAAGGCGGGGTACACCCTAACTCCCAACTGCTCTCCAGACGCCAGCAATGTGTGTGGCAACCCACTGCCCCAAGTGTGTGTGTGTGTGTGTGTGTGTGTGTATGTGTGTGTGTGTGTTTAAATGCAGAGGAAATAAAAATGAGATTAATAAAGTATATCAAAATAAAATAAAACATGTTTGGACATGTGCAGAGGAGGGATAGTGAGTGTATTGGGAGTAGGATGCTGAGGTTGGAACTACCAGGAGGAAGGCCTAGAGGAAGACCAAAGAGAATATTTATGGACGTGGTGAAGGAGGACATGAAGGCAGTTGGCGTAAGAGAAGAAGATGCAGAGGATAGGGTGAGATGGAGGCAGATGATTCGCTGTGGCGCCCCCTGAAGGGAACAGCAGGAAGGAAAAGAATATCAAAATAAAATGACAAAAAAAAAAAAAAAAAATCAAACAGCTTACTAGTATATTATTCAGGGCAACACACAGCCTGATTCTCATTCACATTTACACCTGTCTTCCCCCCCCGTGCCGCTAACTGGGTTATCAAAGGCCGGCCATTTCTCTCACTGTCTTTGGTGAGAGGTTCATGTAAAAGAACCATTGCTGAATTTTAACAAGAGTAGCTACATAGCCATCAGCATGCTTCTGCCCTGCGATGACCTGCAGAGCTGTCCAGGGTGTACTCTGCTCTCACCCAGAGTCGGCTGAGATGGGTGCCAGCTTCCCTGTGACCCTAATTAGCATGAAGCGGTTCAGAAAATGAATGAATGAATGAATGAATGGTTGGTTTAAAGTGGCCCTAGGTGTGATTGCAAGTTTGATTGGCAAGGGGCGTTGTCCTTGATATTTTCTCAGTGGGCTGGTCAGGGTATATCTTGCCTGTGCCCAATTTTGGCTGAGTTGAGATTCCATCCTCCCCGTGATCTTAATTGTAGGATGAAGTGATTGGGTAAACGAGTGAGTAATTATGCATTCCATCGTTCCTTCCTTCGTCATCTTTGGTTTTATTTGCTTGATGTAGACCGGTAATTTGCCTCTTTTCAAATGCAGTGAAATTGTTCCTATGATTGCGGGATATCATTTGCTGAGCCACTTTATCTTAATTTGGGTTGCGAGGAACCTAGCGACAGTCTAATGCAACTCTTGGCAAAGGCAGGGTACTGCCTGAACAGCTCACCAGACAACTGCTGGCCAACTCACATAGAACAATTCATGCTCACTCTAACACCTGGGGGTAGCTTGGAAAAGCGAAATAGCCTGCCGTGCATGTTTTTGGACTGTGGGAAGAAACCAGATTGCCTGAAGGAAACCCATGCAAGCGCGGGGTGCTTCTTGCTGTGAGGCGGATGTGCTAACCACTATATCACCATGCCACCCCAGTTCAAATTACTTTGCAAAAGGAAGCCATACTAGAAATCCGGGTTGGCTTCTCTGGACTCAGACGTATTGGGAATGCCTCATCAAATTGCAGGAACTTGCACTGTGTTCAGACGAATCAAAATTCCAGGCTTCTTTTGGAAAAATTGAAGCAACCGTTTTAAAAGTCATGGTCTGTCATGGCAATAGTCGGAGGCAACAAGATTGCATAAAGGTTTTTGTATGCTGATTAATTTTGAGCTACATTATTTCCAGGAACACTCACGCATATTACAACAGGATGGTGCAAAACCTTGAGGGGGCAGTAGCGGTTTATTTGTTAGGACTCTTCCCTACGGATCTGAAGGTTGGTGGGGGTTTTAACCAGTTACCCCTAAACACTATCCTGAACCCTCAACTGATCAGTTGTATGAATAAACGAATGTACCTTTGAAGGAATGGGAGAAGGGAACACCTGAAGTACTCCATCACTTCGTCTTCAGTCTCTAAATGTGTTTTAAGTGTCGTGGGGGGGGGGGGGGGCAGTACAGTGGCATAGTGGTTCAAGCTCCTGGATTCAAGTCCAGTGGGTGGTGAGGATGTTTCTGCGTGACGATTACATGTTCTCCTTGTGTTTGTGTGGGTTTCTTCCAGGTCCCTTCTTTTCCTCCCACAGGACAGTGATATGCACATTATTAGGCAAATTGGCTTTTCAGATTGTATCCCGTATTTGACTGGTGTTGGCTGAAATGGGCTTCACCCTTGCTTCAACCCTCATAGACTTGACCGGTTTGGCAAGTAAATGTGAGCAAGTATTTAAATTTCAGTTTAATTAACGTCCCAACTTGGGTTGGACATCAGGTGGTAACCAAGCAGACGATGGTCCAACTCTGGTCCCAGCTGCTAACTGTATCAACTGCAGTTGAACATCTCTGATCTGTACTTTACAGTGTTTAACTGCTGGGTATATCATGCACATTCTTACATATGCAATGAACACTACTAACACTGATCATTTGACCTTGTTCATCTCACACGTTAGAAACATAGACTAATTAAAGATGAAAGAGGCAGGCCAGCTTCCGCTGATTAAATCGTTAGCACAACACTAATGAGCTTATAATGACAGAGAGACAGATACACTGCAGTGCTCCTCGGCATGCATGAATTCCCTGGAGAACCACTTTTCAGCGACACACAAGACATGAATTCTATTGACAAATATTTTTAATTGCACAAGTTGGTAGTGTTCCATTTTATATACTACAATTTTGTCTTATAAAGGTAAATAATTCATATTCTATAAATAATTCCATGACAACTTAATTATGTTGTAGGGTCATTAAATGGTGAAACAGAAAAATATTTACCCTACCATGCAGAAATGATAAGTCTGAATACCAATGAGGCTGCAGCTGTCCATGGCGAGGAACTCGGAAAATAAATGGTGTACTCCCTGAAAACTGTATATTTTGATGTAATACAAGTGTCACTGGGTGGCGGTGGTGGTCCGGTGGTAGGCTGTTGGATTACTGATCCCAAGGTCGGGGGTCACTGCTGTCCCCCCCCAGTGCAGCTAACTGGGTTATCAAAGGTCAGTCATGTCGCTCACTGTCTATGAAGAGCGGCTGTAAAAGAACCACTGCTGGTTGTCGTCAAGAGTAGCTGCATAGCCGTTTAGCATGTATCTAGCCTGCGCTGGTCTGGTGAGCTGTCTGGGGTGTATTCTGCAATCGCCTCGAGTCAGCTGAGATGGGCGCCAGTCTCCCCACAATCCTAATTAGGATTAAGCTGTTCAGAAAATGAATGAATGCAAGTGGTGCTGTTCATCACAATGCTATATGATATACAGGGATCCCTCGCTAATTCGCGCTTCAATTCATGCGGCTTCAGTGCATCACGTTGTTTTTTCTTTTTTTTTTTTTAACTATTCATTGAATCAAAAAATAAGGAAATTAAGGAAGAATAGGGGAAAAATTAAGGAAAATTCCACAAAAACAAGGCTAATTATGCAAAAAAAAAAAAAAAATACTCCCATCAAAATTAGTTACATTTTTGAGGTGCGCATTGGAGTGCACATCTGTGTGCACATCTGTGTGCGTGTGCGCACATGTCTGTATGTGTGTGTGTGTGTATTTATATTGTATTTACATCTTATGCATTATTTTTTAAAGGTATCGGCAAGAATGAAAGGAAAAGTGTACAAGACGGTGATGAGGCCAGCGATGTTGTATGGGTTAGAAACAGTGGCGCTGAGGAAAAGACAGGAGGCAGAGCTGGAGGTAGCAGATATGAAAATGTTGAGGTTCTCTTTGGGAGTAACGAGGACGGATAGGATCAGGAATGAGTCCATCAGAGGGACAGCACGTGTAAGAGGTTTTGGAGGCAAAGTCAGAGAGGCTAGAATGAGATGGTTTGGACATGTACAGAGGAGGGATAGTGAGTATATTGGTAGTAGGATGCTGAGGTTTGAACTACCAGGCAGAAGGTCTAGAGGAAGACCAAATAGGATATATATGGATGTGGTGAAGGAGGACATGAAGTTAGTTGGGGTGAGAGAAGAAGATGCAGAGGATAGGGTGAGATGGAGGCAGATGATTACGCCATGAATATGTATTTATTGATATTTTATATACCCAGATACATGTACGTATATGTCAGTTGGGGGGGGTGATCCTACTTCGCGGAATTTGATGGTCACGGGGAGATCTCGGTTCCAATTAATGGCGGAAAGTGAGGCATCCCTGTACTCACTCCCTCACTCACTAATTTGTTGAATCTTCCTATTAGGGTGACAGACAGGTTGGATCCCATCGCCATTGACATTGGGCGCATCAGACAATTTTATATTTTAACAATACACAAAACTATTCCCACTTTTCCTCCCACCTCGGCACAATTTGTAAAAGTCAATTCGCTGAAAGTGCATATCTTTGGACAGTGGGAGGAAACTGTAGTTCCAGGAAGAAAACCAACTCATGGCACAAGGAGAACCTGCAAACTCCTGAAAGATTGTTATATACAAATAAGTGTGACACAAGCTACTGCCTATACAGAACATTTTCATGTATTTTATTATTTTGAAAAGTAGGTGTTGAATAATAAAAATGTTCGAGGTCAACCTTTTTCCTTTCAATATCATGGAACTGTTTACTTTATGGATCATTTGACAATCGCTCTTGTCCCAAGTGTCCTACAAGAATACAATGACAGCACAGAGCTCGGATGAAGTCAAAATGAATGGGGTTTTGTTCAGTGGCCCAGTAGTGGCTTTTTGATGTAATACATATGCATTTTTCCACCATGGTAAAATCTATTTTAATTGGTCACAGTTTACTTTGATCATTATTTGGTTCGTCATAGTTTACAGTTCTGAAAAAAAAACAAAAAAAAACGGGGCATTTATTCATTCACTCATTTACTGAACCACCTAATCTCATTGTCATCACAAGGGTGCTGGAGCCTATCTTAGCCAACTCTGGGCAAAAGGCAGAGTACTCCCTAAATGGCTCACCAATGGCTCAAAGTCCATCACTGGGCGCCACGTACAACCATTGTCACTCACACCAAAGGGAAATTCGGAACAACCAATTAGCTGCTTGTCTTTGGATTATGGGAGGAAACTGTAGCACCTGGAAGAAACTCATAGAAACAACAAGAAGACATGAAAACTCCACCCAGAAATGTCCTTGTGGACCACAGGGCTCGACCCTAGGACCATCTGGGTGTTAGGTGAGTGCTAACCACTATGGTATATTCACTGACTCACTTACTCTCTAATTTGCCAAACCACTTAATCCTGTAAAATTCATTGCGCGACTGGAGCCTATCTTCACCAACACAAAAACAGCTCACCAGTCCATCACCGGGCAACACGCACAACTATTGACATTCACACCTTGGGGCAATTTGGAATAGCCAATTAGTCTAACATGCATGTTTTTGGACTGTGGGAGGAAACTGGAGTACCGCGAAGAAACCCACACAACAATGAGAGAGAAGACACCTTTGCCAAACCCAGGGCCTTTCTGTTGGAAGGTGGATGAGCCACTATGCCGCCGTACCTATTTAAGGTAAAAAAATTCATCAACTGTCAGGAAAATTTGTCTCACTGTATGTTTTAAGGGCCCTGCGATGGCCTGGAGAGCTGTCCATGGTGTACCCTGCCCTTGTCCATAGTTGGCTGAGATAGACGCCATACTCCCCACAACCCAAATTATAATTAAGTGGTTCGCAAAAGGGCAGTGGTGGCCTAGTGGTATAGGTCACTGGATTGCTGATCCTAAGTTTGGGGGTTCGAGTCCCACTCTTCACAAGGTTGTCACTGTCCCCTCAGTGCAGCTAACTGGGTTATCAAAGGCCAGCCATGTCTCTCACTGTTTATGGTGAGAGGTTCATGTAAAAGAACCATTGCTGACTTTCGACAAGAGTAATAGCAAAGTCGTCAGCCTGCTTCCGCCCTGCAGTGGCCTGGCGAGCTGTCCAGGGTGTACTCTGCCCTCACCTGGAGTCAGCTCGGATGGGCGCCAGCCTCCCCGAGACCCGAATTAGGATTAAGTGGTAACGGAAAATGAACTGGATCACAAAATGAATGAATGAATGCTTTAGGAGATAAAGTGGTTTAAGTATGAAAGAAATTAATTATTAAATATACCTTTTACTTTTTATTTCTAACTTTTTCATCAAACACAGTCCCTGGATCAATCCAAAAGTTGTCTTGTTGTCTGTTTGGATTTATGTTTCCCATTGACAGACCCAAAGTGACTTTACTGGAGGTAATCACAATACCTTAAAAGAGTGTTCCTGTGATGGTATGGCGAGCTGTTCAGGGTGTAGCCTACCTTCACCCAAAGATTCCAGGACCTTGGATATAACAGGTATAACGTTATAGGTATTAGATGATACAAAGGGAGACAATATACCAAGTACACCTCACTCATTCAGCTTCTGAATCCTAATTAGAGTTTCAGGGAGGCTGGCGCACATCTCAGCCAACTCCAGGGTACACCCTGGACCACTTGTCACTGCGTGGCAGGGGTGATGCTCACAACTAGAGACATTTGGAACAGCCAATTAACCTACTATGCAAAGTTTTTGGACAGTGGAAGGAAACCAGAGTACCCAGAGGAAACCCACACAAGCATGGGGAGAACATACAAACTCCATCCAGAAACGTCCCAGATGGGAATCGAACCTAGGACCTTCTTTCTGTGAGGCAGACAAGCTAACCACTACACCACTGTGGCACCGGTAGACCTCGTTGTCAAGAGGAAAATATAAATTCATAATTAACACATTAAGAATTTATATTCTAAACCGAACCAGATCTGTTTATGTAGCAGCATGACACCAGTATGAGAATAAAACAGATGCCGTTAAATTAAGGCCTACAGGAGAAATAGTGATTATGAGAATTCAGTGTGTTTAAGATCTCTCTTCCGCGTCCTTCTTATTAGTATGCGGAAACAAAATCCTCAACAAGGTTGTTAGTACTTTCGCCACGTCGACAGTGTCTCTGTTTCTCTGCATCGCTCTTTTATTATGATCTCACTCTGTCATCATCGTCGCCTTTGATTCCAGCAAGTGGACTCGCACTATCATTTGCGACCCGCCTAGGTTTGTAAATTGTCTCGAGTGAAGGCACCTTCCAACATCAATGAATAAATCTTACATTGAACAGACGATGTAAACTGTATTGTGAAAAAGTTTTGGGCACATGCAGAGGAATGATGTAGAGCAACGATGCCTTATATTTACATAGAAATCTTCTTTTGGGTTTTTTTTCCTGTATCAGGGGTCGCCACAGTGAATCTTCTGATGCGTGCGTTTGATTTGGCAGAGGTTTTTATGTCGGATGCACTTCCTGATACAACCCTTTAGCGACGGACAGAAACACGCTGACGGCTATGCAGCTCCTCTTTGCTAAAGTCAGCAATGGTTCTTTCACATGAAGCTCTCACCATAGACAGTGAGAGACATGGCCAGAGTTTGATCGCCCGGCGTTGGCTGAGATTGGTGCCACACCCCCCAACCCTCCCACCCCACCCCCCACCGTGACCCTAATTAGGATTAAGCGGTTACAGAAAATGAACTGATGATGAACAAAACAGCATCGAGTGGAGTTTGTGCTATTTTACAACAATAGCATCTATTGTGTGGATTTCAGAACCAGCCACAGGTCTCGTGTAAATGTTGACTGTTACACTTGATTCTTTATTTGTAGGTAAATCACAGCAGTCCAGGTCAAATCCAAGTCAGGTCAGGTCAGGACGACCTGCCACAGGTACCATGTAATCCTGTACTACCTGTCTCATGGTCGGGCGGTCGGTGACTAAACCGGCTCCTCTATCAAGTTTATCTTCATGAGTTGGGTCTGTGGAAACCCGGCAGGATGAAAAACCAAACCTGTCAAAGGGCAGATGATCTCACTCAAGAGCCAATGACCGTCCATTCCTGGAAAAGAGTTGGGCACTCCCAGGGAATTTAGCCTGTTGAAATACTTGGCATGTTTACACCAGATCGTCTGAGTGCACCTACAGTCAAATGGCTATGGGCTTTAATGATGAACTCATTGCAGGTTGATTATATATTTCATTTTGTGCTGGAAAACAAATGTTTGGAAACTTTAGTGAGGGGTTTTTGTACTCACTTGATAATATACAATTTATAAAATACAAATCTATTGCAAAGTTTTTGCTAAAAGAAAACAGATGGCCTTAAACCTTTGCACAGTACTGTATACGCATATGTAATCGGTCTGAATGGCATTGGGGCACCAACACTCACTGCAAAATATTATTATTATTTCAGATCACAAGTCATAAAATGCTTGACAATTCTGTATTATTTATTCCTCCATCCATCCATTTGATGAACCACTTTATCATGTTAGGGTCATAGTGAGGCTGGAGGGTTTCTGAGCGCAAAGATGGGGTCCACCCTAGACAGATCACCAGACTATTGCATGGCCAACACCCACCCAACCATTCACACTCACTCTTACACACGGTAGCAATTTGATACCCTCATTTCACTGGAGTACGGCAGACTTACAGAAGCAAAAATGTTGTCATCCGCAAACGTTCCACAATTATTCCCCCATCTTCCGCGTCATTCCGTGTGATTCCATAGTTATTGCTCAAGTCTTCCTCCACTTCCGTATGCTTCCGGCAGGCCAAAATATTCCGTGAGTGTATTATAATATATATATATATATATATATATATATATATATATATATATATATATATATATATATATATATATATATATATATATATATATAAAATAGTGTAAAATATTTCCACGGGGGAAAATTCCGTGAGTGTTCCATGGGGTCAATTTGACGTACTTTTGGTGTACCTGTTCCGCACATGCTGCAAACGTTCCGAGAGTGCAAGAATTTCCACTTTCCTGTAGGATTTTTACCCATTTTCCGTATAAAAATGCCGAAGCTGTTCTGTAGACTGCGTTCCGCGCCTTTCCGCTAAACAATCCTTGCATGCCATATTCCGGTGAAATGGGGGCATGATATGGGGGCTAATTTGCCTCATTTGCATGTCTTCGGATTGTGGGAAGAAACCAGAGTACCCTGAGAAAACCTATATAACCAAAGGAATAATACGCAAACTCCATACAGAAACGCCCTCACCGAGCCCTGCACTCAAACCTATGACCTTCTTGCCTTGAAACAGATGTGCCAACCTGTACGCCACTATCCTACCCTCAGTAATTCGCCAAATGACCTAATCCTACTATTAAGCCTGCGGAAAGGCTGGAGCATATTTCAGTGGCCTTATTACACTGGCTGAAGGCAGCGTACACCCTGAACATCATGCTAGACCATCACATTGTAATGAACACCCAAACAGTTATGCTCACATCCCCTCCTCAGGGAATTTGAAACCGCCAGTTAGCTACATGTGCATGTCTTTAGTCTGTGGGAGGAAACTGGAGGACCCAGGGAAACCCAGGCAAGCAGAAAGAGAACATGAACCCCACACAGAACCGTTCCGGGTAAGTCCATAACCTTGTTGCTGCCCTATATAATTTATTGCAATAGCAAATTTATTAGAGAGCCAGCGTTAGTATTTGGTTATGAAGTTCTGCACAGATTTATAATAGAATTGCATGCTGTATGCTGCTCTGTTTCAACAGCTTTGGCACATCATTAGCTCTTTAATGAACGATGCTGCAATGCTATATTAAATCCAGCTGATCGCATTCAGTGCCACTGATCTACTCCTGAGCTGATATTGTCTTAAATGCTTTTAATTTGGTGATTGTTTTGCCACAGTGAAGCCTTTCTGGCTAATTGCTGCTTTCAAAGGTCATTTTTAATGAATGTTGTGGCTGAGCGAATGAAGCACGATTATCTGGGGGCTCATCATTGCATACTAAATAGGGATAAATGTCACCAGGTATCTGCTCCAAATCAGACAAAGAGGGGAAGACATGCATGAGCTCATTACTGGACTCACACCTGGAGTAGTGTATAATATCGATCGAATAAATTCAGACTTTTAAAAGTAAGGTTGAGGTCCTGTGGAACTCTTGTTCATTAATTAATACACTCATCTGTACACGCATCCATACTTTCACCTTATGGACCTATTGTACCACGTTAAAAGATGCAGGTCAATCCCGAGGGACATTGGATGTGAGAAATACAGCCGGCTTATTTTAAAGCATTATTCATTCATTCATTCATTTTCTTCCACTTAATCCAGGGTCGGGTCGCGGGGGCAGCAACCTAAGCAAAAAGGTCCAGACATCCCTCTCCCCAGCCACTTCCTCCAACCGAGGCGTTCCCAGACAAGCCGAGAGACATCGTCCCTCCAGTATGTTCTAGGTCGACGCCGGAGTCTCTTCCGGTTGGACGTGCCTGAAACACCACACCAGGGAGGCGTTCGGGAGGCATTCCGACCAGATGTTCATTCCGGGCCACCTCAACTGGCGCCTCTCAATGCAGAGGAGCAGTGAATCTACCCCGAGCCCTCCCCGGATGGTAGAGCTTCTCACACGCTTATCTCTATCTCAAAGCATTATACATACACTCATTCACACCTTTGAGCAATTTTTGCACCCACCTGGTACCTGGTGGAAGAAAACCAGAATACGAAGAGAAAACCCACAAGTACATGGAAAGGGCAAAGGAAACGTCACACAGACGTTAATCTCAATTCGGGTATAAACTCTTGCGTTATCATGTACCGGCATTATTTCCGTCACCACCCAAACTATGTTTGCATGGCGTCATTGTTTGTCATTTTGTTCACTCTTGTTTACCAAAGCAATCTTGTTCGGGTCATTATCCGTACTGCTTATCATATTTAGGGTTGTGCAGAAGCCGGAGCCGATCCCACGCGATGTTGAACAGCTTGCCAGTCCACTGAAGGGGAAACATCGTCGAGCACCAACCCTGACTCGCATTCACATCTGGGCGCTATCCAGAACAGACAATTAACCTATGGTGCATGTCTGTGGGCTGTGACAGGAAATCCACACAAGGGCAGGGAGAACATGTAAATTCAACACAGAAACACCTTCCTGATCACAGGGCTCTCTCACTCACTCACTCTGCCAAACCACGTAATCCTATTGGGGTCACAGCGAGGCTGGTGCCAGGATGCTTGCCAGACCATCGCTGGGAAAGACACACGACCATTCACACTCACAGTGACACCTAGGGACAATTAGGAACAGTCAATTTGTCTACTGTTCATGCCTTGAAGCTGTGGGAGGAAACCGGGGGACCCGGAAGAAACCCATGGAAACCCAGGATGCAAACCCAGGCCTTGCTGTGAGGCAGACGTGTTGACCACCATGCCACCTCGATGAAATATTTTCTGGTATTGGTCCTATACACAGTTCAGCTTTCTATCTAGTAGCTAGTGTCGGAGTACGGGTTTAAATAAAAGCAATTTATTTCTGAGAAAAACTGAGTTAATTACAGTAGGTCCAGTATGACATGCTCGGATTTCAATTTCCTACATTCTCGTCTCGTCAACGATAAAATAATGAACGAAGAGAATTGAACTGGTTTCCTCCTCCTTCTTCTTCTTTTTCTTTCGGCTGTTCCCTTCAGGGGTCGCCACAGCAAATGATCTGCCTCCATCTCTCCCTATCCTCTGCATCTTCTACTCTTACTCCAACGACCTTCATGTCCGCCTTCACCGCATCCATAAATCTTCTCTTTGATCTTCCTCTGGGCCTTCTGCCTGGTAGTTCCAACCTCAGCATCCTACTGCCAATATACTCACTATCCCTCCTCTGTACATGTCCAAACCATCTCAATCTAGCCTCTCTGACTTTGTCTCCAAAACCTCTCACATGTGCTGTCCCTCTGATGTACTCATTCCTGATCCTATCCATCCTCATTACTCCCAAAGAGAACCTCAACATTTTCATCTCTGCTACCTCCAGCTCTGCCTCCTGTCTTTTCCTCAGCGCCGCTGTTTCTAAACCATACAACATCGCTGGCCTCATCACCGTCTTGTACACTTTTCCTTTCATTCTTGCCGATGCCTTCCTATCACACATCACACCGGACACTTTTCTCCATCCATTCCAACCTGCCTGCACACGCTTCTTCACCTCTCTTCCACCCTCTCCATTGCTCTGGATTGTTGAGCCTAAGTACTTAAAATCCTCCACCTTTCTTTATCTCTTCTCCCTGTAACCGCACCGTTCCTCTTGGGTCGTTGTCGTTCACACACATGTATTCTGTCTTACTGAGACTAACCTTCATTCCCCTCCTTTCCAGGGCAGGGCATACCTCCACCTCTCTAGATGTTCCTCCACTTGTTCTCTGCTGTTAATTTTATCTTGAATTCAAGCAAATGACATGTTCCTTTAATCATGGTTATTTGACTGCATTTAATTTCAGTATGCAAGCTTTATGCAAATATATTGTATAAATTGTACAGTAAGTTATTTAAATATTGTCATTTATATAATGTAATAAATAAGAGTAATCATAAAAATAAGAAATAGCTCAAGATCGTAGCATAACGATCACATTTGTAATAGGGTACAAAGTCCTTTACTTGAAAGACTAAATGTGAATTTTTTTTAATGATACATTTCATATATTTATTTATTATGTGTGTATTCTTAGTTTACTGCGCAATTATATCACTGCTAGAGCCACTAGCGAGTTAGAAAGTCATAACAAAGCGAAAAATGCTTATATTACCGCATTCATTTTATGAACCGCTTATTCTTAATTAGGGTCGCGGGTTGGCTGGAACCCATGTCAGCTGACTCTGGGCGATGGCGGAATGCACCCTGGACAGCTCGCCAGGCCATCATCGCATGGCCAACACTCACGCAATCCATTCACACTCACACTGCTTATATTACTTTAAAGATTTTTTTTGTTTTTTTTTGTCA
>CM045728.1:123884797-123889797 GCA_024760905.1 Plotosus lineatus | reverse complement strand
GTTATCAAAGGCGGGCCATGTCTCTCACTGTCTGAATGCAGCCATGAGGTGGGGGGGCACTGACCAGTGTCTTTCTCAATGACAACTTGTGGAGAGTGGAGCTTGAACACCCCCCCCCCCAACCTTAGAATCAGTGATCCAGCACCTTTACCACTAGGCCAGCACTGCCTAGTCCTTGTCTGTGGATTTTTATTAAATGCACCCAAGACGGGAGACCGATATTTCATTGTTTTTAACAACAAATAGGAATTAATAATAAATGATAACATGGAAATATTGTTCGAAACATTTTCTCATTTGAAAACAGGAGTCTGTCCTGAGCTGATGGTGTACATGTACTATTCATACTCTGTACATTCTGTCGAAACTCCTGATTTAAACAGACCAATGACACATGCTGTCACAACATTTTTCATAACAATTAAAAAGAATGTTGTACATAAAATACTTTTACAGACCTTTTTTCAGCTTTTTGTTCAGGCGCACTAGGCCTACAGAACTTGGGTCTTCCATGGACGGCTAATAGGAAAAAATATCGCCTGAGCACAAGATGCACAAGAATCCAATTATGCAAAGACTGATAGTTTTGCTGCATGACAGACATTTGTACATGCATGCACTGTGTAAATTACTTGACTTGAAACAGCAACCGGATGGAGATGCCTCCATCAGGCAAATACGCATGCACAGATGTACATGATGTAATTACAGAAGATTGTGTGAGAGGGCGACAAACTGACCGGCATTGCATGAGAAATATTTTGGTTTTAAAATTCAGTGCTGACTCAACAGGTTAAGTTTTAACAGGTTAAAATAGGATTTTTTTTTTTCCCATTTTTTTTTTTTTAAATCTCGTATTATAACAGATTTGCAAAACAAGAATTAAAATGAATAGCCTCGGCAGTGTCGTTTCAATGTATTGTCGATATTTCATCCATAATAAATTCTACCGATACTTCATGCAGGGTGATGTACGGCAGGAGAATAACATCTATTGTTTCATATTATGGAACAACATTTATTTTATCGTGTCACAAATCACACTCTATATATTAACATTTTCTAGTATTTAAGTGGTTTATTTTGGTTGCAGCTGTAAAACCAATATTGTTGTTGTGAATGATGGGCTGCTAGGTGCTATGCTAGTGCTGCTGAATTGTTTAGAGTCTATACATTGCTTTTCATCATTCTCGCTTCTCCCACAACTCTGACAAATAGATGCAATCAACGATGCTCGTGTATACACAGGCTTACAAAATAACAGCCTTTGGTTGAAACAAGTTCTTTTATTACTATGTTACTGACTCCATTTAAGTCATCTGAAGCAGTGCACACACACACACACACACACACACACACACACACACACACACACACACACACACAGAGAGAGAGAGAGAGAGGTTGTTAGGTATACTCATAATCATGTAATGGTAATAGAAGAATGTATTATTGCTGAGTACAGCATAAATAAAAGAGAGAGAGAACTAGAAGGACGACAGACATGAGGGCCTCCTGTGCCACTGGGCAATCGGCCACCGCACTGTCAAACAGACTCGTGTGGGCATGTAGAGTGATGGAGCAACAGCATCCCAACATCACAGTTTACCAGAAGTCTCTATATGTCGGAGACCCCCAGAACTTCTCCTTTACCTAATAAAACTCGATTAACAAAATGCTTGACTAAAAAACAAGTACGTTTTCAGCTCCGTCTTAGAAACAGAGACTGTGATCGAGTCCCGAAAATCAAATGGAAGGTTAATCCATAACTTTGGGGTTTTGTAAGAAAAAGCTCTGCCCCCCTGCACTAGTCTTCGTTATTCAGGATAAAACTAAGCATTCTGTACCTTTAGATCAGGGGTCGGCAACCCGCGGCTCCGGAGCCGCATGCGACTCTTTCACCTCTCTGATGCGGCACCATGGCTTTTAAAAATAACGAATGTGTACTTTACAAACGTACTTCATATACAAAACATATACAATCATATAAAATCATATACAGTAAAACCTCCACTGACGAACGCTTAAGCTCACGAACTTTTCGCCTCAAGAACATTAAATTAGCGAGCATATTGTCTCTGCTGATGAACTAGTTTTCGGCGGACGAATCAAACCACGCGGTCGAACAGCGCCACGGTGGCGGCCACGAGAAGCTGACGCACGCTCACGGCATCACAGTTCGTCACACCCCTTTCTTTGAATGCGGAAGTGGTTTGAGTTTGCTAGACATTTTGGACCATATTGAGTGTACTTTTGCTATTATGGGACCGAAAAAGATGCCACCACAGGCGGAGATCATTGAAAAACACGAACGAGGTGTGCGTTCGTGTGACTCAGCGTCCCAGTACCAGTACGCTAAGTCTACCATTGCTCCCATCCTTAAGAACAAGGAAGCTATTAAGGGTGCGTGTGTGGCGAAGGGTGTTTCCAAACAGTAGGCGTTTCCAAACACGCCTTCCAAACAGTAAGTCCCTCCCTCCCTCCTCCTCCCACTCCATTCCATCAAGCCATCAACTACCATCACAAAGGTAAATAAAACCACTTTATTATACAGTACAGTTTATTTCTTTAATTACAATACAATAGCACATTTATTATACATAAAATAAGGTATATTTTTGTGTAGTTTTAAGGCTTATTTAGTAGAAAATTATGTTTTATGAGGACCTGGGAACGGATTATTCTCATTTTAATGGTTTCTTATGGGAAATAAATGTTCGGAAGACGAACTTTTCGCCTCACACACACTTTCTGGGAACCAATTATGTTCGTGAGCAGAGGTATCACTGTACAGATTTCACCTGAATGACGGGAGAATCTGCCTAAGGCATAGTCCTGCAACGGTCAGGCACCCACAGGTACCCAGCAGGTAATCTCGCAAAAATAAATAAATAAATAAATAAATAAATAAATGCTCTTTTAGGGTTGAAAATTGCATAGATGAAAATTAACAGAGGGGGCAGTGGTGGTCTAGTGGTACAAGGCGCCGGATCGCTGATCCAAAGGTTGGGGGTTCGAGTCCCACTCTCCACAAGGTTGTCACTGTCCTCCCAGTGCAGCTAACTGGGTTATCAAAGGCCGGCCATGTCTGTCACTGTCTATGGTGTGAGGCATGTAAAAGAACCATTGCTGACTTTCGACAAGAGTAGGCTGCAAAGCCATCAGTGTGTCTCCGCCCTGTGATGGCCTGGCGAGCTGTCCAGGGTGTACTCTGCCCTCACCCTGAGTTAGCTGGGATGGGCACCAGCCTCCCCGCGACCCTAATTAGGATGAAGCGGTTACAGAAAATGAACTGAACTGAACTGGATGAAAATTAACAGGTAAGGGTGCGGGCCAATATTTATTTGTTGTGGGTGGGCAGTGTTTTTGTGCTCATGGCACGCAGTGTTATTGCCATCCCAGCACCAGCGCAGCTATAGTGAGAGAGATTTTTGCGCTGCCGGGGTTTGTAATCCAGGGAAATCCCAGCTGAAGTAAGAGACGGTGGATGAAATTTGGTTTATGCAGAGCAATCTTAAAATTAAATAACTCTCCTCCCAGTGACAAAATAAAAGACTGGGTGTGGTTCAGTCTCCACTCTGAGAATGGGTCGGTCAGTACAGCATTAAACATTAATATTATTTAAAAGAATATTGCGCAGGCTCCTTCTTAAAATAAGTCTTCATATACTTTTCTGTGTTGCTGTAGATTTTGTAAATTAAAACTATGACAAAACAACATTAATATAATGAATAAATAAAAACAAAATCCCACAAAGGGAGTGATGGTGAGGTCGGCTACCCAACCCGTTAACACATCTGTCTGCACCCCATCCCTCATTTTGTGGGATATATATATATATATATATATATATATATATATATATATATATATATATATATATATATATATATATATATATATATATATAACAGCCAATGAGAGAGAGTCTCGTACTGCGTATTGTGTTTATTCATTACAGAACAGCTACTTTAACCCTTAACCCCGGGTCCAAACAAAAGCAGCAGTGATTCTACAGAAAAGGAAAAGAGAAAATCCTGAGAACGTGAAGTATCTACTATGATCAAGAGACAAAGAAGGGAAAAACCGCCACGCCCCCTCAAAGCAATAACCCGTCCCATCACATTGCAACCACCTGTGTGCCTCTGTTCACCCAGCAGTATAAATGGTTATCAGTAAAAATATACTGGGAAGGTAACCTGCGATGGACTAGCGTCCCATCCAGGAGGAGTTGAACTCCTGGTCGCTTCACGCTATGGAAACCGGGGATAAGCACCGGCCTGATGAGCCACTAGAGTCGGGTGTAAAAAGCCCAACAGACTTTACCTACCATCACATTGCAACCGGAAAGGTATGTAAACAAATACAGTACATAATTTGGTTAATTATTCCATCGTATTATTATGTTTTACTCTTTTGTACATACATTAATGTTTGCTTTTCACTCGTTTTCAAATTACTGTATATATAGTACAACTGTATTGATGGAAATAAACATTCATCGGAACACATTAATCAACGTTTAACTATTTCTTACAGGAAATATTGTTTCACTCCTCAAACAAATCGGTAATTGACCAAATGACCAAATTTTTGGAAGGAATTGTGTTCGACTGCTGAGGTTCCACTGTACTGCTTTTTTTTTTGTTTTTGGTTTTTTTTGAATATCACTTCAATGCGTAGACAGCTTATTCGTTACTGTCATTCTTGCAACTATTTTTGAGCTAATTCTTAGCTTCTTCCCCTTGAAAATCTTTGAAAGTACACTATCATCACTGAAGTAGCAATGACATATTACTTGCCATGCTTTTCTTCCAAAGTCTTTCACAAATGGAAGCAAGTCTGAGGTGCTATTGGCTGTATTGACACTCCAGAAATAACAAAACCGTGAAAGCAAAGTGTTACAGCGCTATTTGATTCTGCATCACATTACAATCACTGAATGTGTGAAGAGTCCATTCAGTGATTTAGATGAAGGTACTGTGTGTTACAGTGGGGAA